>JAUIMM010000035.1:4137500-5337500 GCA_031769625.1 Taudactylus pleione
GGCGGGGCAGGTTCAAGAGTGTTTGCTGGCACTCCAGTCTTCGGCACGCAGTCGCTGAATGGCGAAAGTGGCCAGAAATTTTTCGGGCCACCCAAAGCGTCTCCTGCACGCCCCTGTCGCTTTTCAGAAAATTCTGCACCACCAAGTTTATTGTGTGAGCAAAACATGGGACGTGCTGGAATTTGCCCAGATGTAATGCCCGCACAATATTGGTGGCGTTGTCAGATATCACAAATCCCCAGGAGAGTCTAAGTGGGGTAAGTCACTGGGCGACGATTTCCCTCAGTTTCTCTAAGAGGTCGTCGGCGGTGTGCCTCTTACTGAAACCGGTGATACACAGCGTAGCCTGTCTTGGAACGAGTTGGCGTTTCTGAGATGCTGCTACTGGTGACGCTGCTGCTGTTGCTGCGTAAGGTGATACATCTACCCAGTGGGCTGTCACAGTCATATAGTCCTTAGTCTGCCCTGTTCCACTTGTCCACATGTCCGTGGTTAAGTGGACATTGTGTACAACGGCATTTTTCAGGACACTGAGGACACTTTTTCTGACGTTTCTGTACAGTCTCGGTATCGCCTGCCTAGTGAAGTGAAATCTAGACGGGATTTGGAACCGGGGACACACTACCTCCATCAATTGTCTAAATCCCACTGCACTAATGGCGGATACCGGATGCACGTCTAACACCAACATAGCAGTCAAGGCCTCAGTTATACGTTTTGCTTCAGGATGACTGCTGTCGTACTTCATCCTCCTTGCTAAGGACTGTTGGAGGGTCAATTGTTTAGTAAAAGTAGTGGTGTTCCTACTTCCTCTCTGGGATGATGAATGACTCCCAGCAGCAGCAACAGCAGCAGCGGCAGCAGTAGGCGTAGCAATGCAGGATCCTCCGGAGGAATCCCGGATAGGAGAGTCAGTCATGCCAGTGACATGGCCTGCAGGGCTACTTCTGATCCTGACTAAGGAGGAAATTGACGAGGAGGGAGTTGACGGTGTGGTTTGCAGGCGCTTGGATACAACAGGACAACGGGATTTAGGTGTCCCTGGACTGCTTATGGTCTTAGCCAAAGTTTCTGAACTTGACAGTAACTTTTTATGAACGCGCTGCAGGTGCCGTATAAGGGAGGATGTTCCTAGGTGGTTGACGTCCCTACCTCTACTTATTTCACCTTTACATATGGTACATATGGCAAGACAGTTGTTGTCCGGATTTGGATAGAAATATTGCCAGACCAAAGAGGTGGAATGTTTGGTCTTCTGCCCAGGCATGACCGTGATGGGCTTTTTCATCCAACGGACAACAACTGTCTCCCCCGGAGCCTGACTTAAACAAACCACATCACCATCAGAATCCTCCTCGCCAACTTCCTCCTCAGCGCCAGCTACACCAGTATCCTCATCCTGTTGTACTTCAACAGTGACATCTTCAATTTGCATATCAGCAAGTGGACTGTGGGTGCTCCTTTCAGCACTTGCAGGGGGCGTGCAAATGGTGGAAAGAGCCACCTCTTCCCGTCCAGTGCTGGGAAGGTCAGGCATCGCAACCACCACCACACTTGGACTCTCCTTGGGGATTTGTGATATCTACTTAGAAAGCACAGTTCTTCGCTGTGCTTTTGCCAGCTTAACTCTTTTGATTTTTTTAGTGGGAGGAGGGCTTCCATCGTCATGTGAAGCTGAACCACTAGTCATGAACATACTAGGGATCGACCTTAGCCGTTCCTTGCCACTCCGTGTCGTAAATGGCATATTGGCAAGTTTACGTTTCTCTTCAGCTGATATAAATGTTTTTTTCAAGGTCATTTTCCTGAACTTTGTCATTTGGGATTGTATGTGCCCTCTATTATGACATTGGGCATCGGCCTTGGCAGACGACGTTGATGGCATGTTATCGTCTATGTCATGACTAGTGGCAGCAGCTTCAGCACTAGGAGGAAGTGGTTCTTGATCTTTCTCTATTTTATTTTTATCGGAGAAAGTTTGGTCCTCCATTTATGTTATATCGATTTGATATATACGTGCGGCTAAACACAGAAAATATTTTTTTATTTTTGCTGGAGAGTAGTGCATTTTGTGGGTTACACCAGCCTTTAAGAAATGAGCCAGCCGGCTCTTTACTTATGGGACACAGGCGCACGCTTGGCGCTGCTCCTTTGTTGATGCACGTGCGGCTACTGTGCACACAATTCACAAACACAGAAAATATTTTTTTTTTTGGTTTGGAGTGTACTTTGGGGGTTACAGCACCCTTTAACGGTCAAGCCAGCCGGCCCTTTACTTATGACACAGGTGCACGCTTGGCACTACTTTGTTGATGCACGTGCGGCTACTGCGCACACAATTCGCAAACACAGAAAAAATATTTTGTTATTTGGTTTGGAGTGTACTTTGGGGGTTACAGCACCCTTTAACGGTCAAGCCAGCCGGCCCTTTACTTATGACACAGGCGCACGCTTGGCACTACTTTGTTGATGCACGTGCAGCTACTGCGCACACAATTCACAAACACAAAAAATATATATTTTTTTGGTTTGGACTGGAGTGTACTTTGGGGGTTACAGCACCCTTTAACGGTCAAGCCAGCCGGCCCTTTACTTATGACACAGGCGCACGTTTGGCACTACTTTGTTGATGCACGTGCGGCTACTGCGCACACAATTCACAAACACAGAAAATAATTTTTTTTTTGGTTTGGACTGGAGTGTACTTTGGGGGTTACAGCACCCTTTAACGGTCAAGCCAGCCGGCCCTTTACTTATGACACAGGCGCACGCTTGGCACTACTTTGTTGATGCACGTGCGGCTACTGCGCACACAATTCACAAACACAGAAAATAATTATTTTTTTGGTTTGGACTGGAGTGTACTTTGGTGGTTACAGCACCCTTTAACGGTCAAGCCAGCCGGCCCTTTACTTATGACACAGGCGCACGCTTGGCACTACTTTGTTGATGCACGTGCGGCTACTGCGCACACAATTCACAAACACAGAAAATAATTTTTATTTTGGTTTGGACTGGAGTGTACTTTGGGAGTTACAGCACCCTTTAACGGTCAAGCCAGCCGGCCCTTTACTTATGACACAGGCGCACGCTTGGCACTACTTTGTTGATGCACGTGCGGCTACTGCGCACACAATTCACAAACACAGAAAAAAAATTTTGTTATTTGGTTTGGAGTGTACTTTGGGGGTTACAGCACCCTTTAACGGTCAAGCCAGCCGGCCCTTTACTTATGACACAGGCGCACGCTTGGCACTACTTTGTTGATGCACGTGCGGCTACTGCGCACACAATTCACAAACACAGAAAATATTTTTTTTTTTGGTTTGGACTGGAGTGTACTTTGGGGGTTACAGCATCCTTTAACGGTCAAGCCAGCCGGCCCTTTACTTATGACACAGGCGCACGCTTGGCACTACTTTGTTGATGCACGTGCGGCTACTGCGCACACAATTCACAAACACAGAAAATATATATTTTTTTGGTTTGGAGTGTACTTTGGGGGTTACAGCACCCTTTAACGGTCAAGCCAGCCGGCCCTTTACTTATGACACAGGCGCACGCTTGGCACTACTTTGTTGATGCACGTGCGGCTACTGCGCACACAATTCACAAACACAGAAAATATATATTTTTTTGGTTTGGAGTGTACTTTGGGGGTTACAGCACCCTTTAACGGTCAAGCCAGCCGGCCCTTTACTTATGACACAGGCGCACGCTTGGCACTACTTTGTTGATGCACGTGCGGCTACTGCGCACACAATTCACAAACACAGAAAATATTATTTTTTTTGGTTTGGACTGGAGTGTACTTTGGGGGTTATAGCACCCTTTAATGGTCAAGCCAGCCGGCCCTTTACTTATGACACAGGCGCACGCTTGGCACTACTTTGTTGATGCACGTGCGGCTACTGCGCACACAATTCACAAACACAGAAAATATATATTTTTTTGGTTTGGACTGGAGTGTACTTTGGGGGTTACAGCACCCTTTAACGGTCAAGCTAGCCGGCCCTTTACTTATGACACAGGCGCACGCTTGGCACTACTTTGTTGATGCACGTGCGGCTACTGCGCACACAATTCACAAACACAGAAAATTATTTTTTTTTTGGTTTGGACTGGAGTGTACTTTGGGGGTTACAGCACCCTTTAACGGTCAAGCCAGCCGGCCCTTTACTTATGACACAGGCGCACGCTTGGCACTACTTTGTTGATGCACGTGCGGCTACTGCGCACACAATTGACAAACACACAAAAAATATTATTTTTTTAGCACTTGGGGGGAGCACCCCTGATGGACAGAGCACCCCCTGGACAACACTACAGCACCCCTTTAGGACTGGGACACTGTACAGGACTGTGGAGTGGACAAAGCCCCTATGGAGAACTGACTGCACAACACAGTCCAGCCAGCCCCTATGGACTTTGAAGTAGTGGACACAGCCCCTATTAACAACAGCAGCACAGCACAACACAGCAAGCCCCTGTGGACTTTGGAGGAGTGGACACAGCCCCTATGGACAATAACAGCACAGCGCAGCACAGCACAGCACAACACTACACTGTACTACATAAACAGCCCAGCCAGCCCTAATTCCCACCCTCCCTCTTCACTGTCCACAGCCGAGTGAGAAAATGGCGCAGACGCGGGTACCTTATATAGGATCCAAAACCCGCGAGACCCGGAAGGCGGGAAGATGACGTTTTGCCTCGATTTCAGATCCGAGTCAGGCGGGAAAAGTCGAGCCTGACTCGGATCGGCCTCGGATCGGGGGGGCTCGGGGGGGTTCGGATTTCAGAAATCTGAACCCGCTCACCCCTAGTTTAAATTAACTTGTAGACAGGGGCCATAGGCGAAATCAGTCATGTCATAATCAGCCAGCCTCCCCCCGTGCCATAATCAGCCAGCCTCCCCGTGTCATAATCAGCCAGCCTCCCTCCTGTGTCACAATCAGCCAGCCTCCCCCATGTCATAATCAGCCATCCTCCCCCTTTGTCACAATCAGCCAACCTCCCTCCTGTGTCACAATCAGCCAGCTTCCCTCCTGTGTCATAATCAGCCAGCCTCCCTCATGTGTCACAATCAGCCAGCCTCCCTCATGTGTCACAATCAGCCAGCCTCCCCCCTGTGTCACAACCAGACAGCATCCCTCCTGTGTCACAATCAGCCAGCCTCCCCCCGTGCCATAATCAGCCAGCTTCCCTCCTGTGTCATAATCAGCCAGCCTCCCTCCTGTGTCACAATCAGCCAGCCTCCCTCCTGTGTCACAATCAGCCAGCCTCCCCCCGTGCCATAATCAGCCAGCCTCCCCATGTCATAATCAGCCAGCCTCCCTCCTGTGTCACAATCAGCCAGCCTCCCCGTGTCACAATCAGCCATCCTCCCCCCTTTGTCACAATCAGCCATCCTCCCCCCTTTGTCACAATCAGCCAACCTCCCTCCTTTGTCACAATCAGCCAGCTTCCCTCCTGTTTCACAATCAGCCAGCCTCCCTGCTGTTTCACAATCAGCCAGCCTCCCCCCTGTGTCACAACCAGACAGCATCCCTCCTGTGTCACAATCAGCCAGCTTCCCTCCTGTGTCATGATCAGCCAGCCTCCCTCCTGTCACAATCAGCCAGCCTCCCCCCTGTGTCACAACCAGCCAGCCTCCCTTCTGTGTCACAATCAGCCAGCCTCCCTCCTGTCATAATCAGCCAGCCTCACTCCTGTGTCACAATCAGCCAGCCTCCCTCCTGTGTCATAATCAGCCAGCCTCCCTCCTGTGTCTTAATCAGCAAGCCGCCCCTCATGTCATAATCAGCCAGCCTCCCTCCTGTGTCATAATCAGCAAGCCTCCCCTCATGTCATAATCAGCCAGCCTTCCCACCTGTGTAAATTATCAGCCAGCCTTCCCCATGTGTCATAATCTACGTGTCATAATCAGCCAGCCTCCCTCCTGTGTCATAATCAGCCAGCCTCCCTCCTGTGTCATAATCAGCAAGCCTCCCCTCATGTCATAATCAGCCAGCCTTCCCACCTGTGTAAATTATCAGCCAGCCTTCCCCATGTGTCATAATCAGCCAGCCTCCCTCCTGTTTCACAATCAGCCAGCCTCCCTCCTGTTTCACAATCAGCCAGCCTCCCCCCTGTGTCACAACCAGACAGCATCCCTCCTGTGTCACAATCAGCCAGCTTCCCTCCTGTGTCATAATCAGCCAGGCTCCCTCCTGTCACAATCAGCCAGCCTCCCCCCTGTGTCAGAACCAGCCAGCATCCCTCCTGTGTCACAATCAGCCAGCATCCCTCCTGTGTCACAATCAGCCAGCCTCCCTCCTGTGTCACAATCAGCCAGCCTCCCTCCTGTGTCACAATCAGCCAGCCTCCCTCCTGTGTCACAATCAGCCAGCCTCCCTCCTGTGTCATAATCAGCCAGCCTCCCTCCTGTGTCATAATCAGCAAGCCGCCCCTCGTGTCATAATCAGCTAGCCTCCCTCCTGTGTCATAATCAGCAAGCCTCCCCTCATGTCATAATCAGCCAGCCTTCCCACCTGTGTAAATTATCAGCCAGCCTTCCCCATGTGTCATAATCAGTCAGCCTCCACCATGTCATAATCAGCCAGCCTCCCTCCTGTGTCATAGTCAGCCAGCCTCCCCCTGTGTCTCTCATCCTATGTCTCTGCAGCCACCAGCCCATCCGAGCACAACGCACACTTACCTCCACCTGCTGCTGTTTGGCTTTGTACTCCTCCTGCAGAGCCGCTCATGCCCAGTCCTCTCCTCTTTCCTTCATTTCAAATGAAAGAATGCAGAGAGAGGGAGCGTGCAGCGTGACATCATCACGTCATGTCGTGTGAGGCCCGTTCAATTGACTGCTAGATGCAGCTGGGGAGGCGGAGCTCGGGAGTAGTGTAAGTCCTCCCAATCCTTACTGCCCGGCCACAGTGGCAGGCTGGCTAATGGGTAATTCGGTGCACCGCCGGACCACCCCTTAGTTTTGCTTATGACACGGGCTGGCTGACAACTTTCAGCCTGGAGGAAAATGCAATCTAGTGACCCCAGCTTTTCTACCAGCACATAGCAATGGCAAAATGGACGTGGCAAAAAACCTGCAGGCATGGTTTATCTAATGGGGATGCAGTTTAAATGTGTAATGAAATATATAAAAAATCATAAGGGGCATTTTAATTATTTTGTATGCCCCCTGCTGGGCATCTATACGAATAGGCGCTTCACGGAGCAATTCAATTGTTTCTCCATTCGTGTGTTCATTAGTAGTTAATGCACCTAAAAGCACTAGGTTTAGCCACGCAAAGCGGCTAAACTCATCTAAAGAAGTGGTTAGAGTGCCCAAACAGCTGTTGAGGTGTTCAAACCACTGTTAGGGCACCCAAAATAATGGACTGCACACATTTCTTCTCACACCTCAGGAGGCTGTGAGAAGAAATGTGTCCCCTTGTGGCTTTAGATGTCCAAACGAACAATTTAATTGCTCCATGGGGCGCCTATTCGTATAGACGCCCAGCGCGGGGCGCACAATACAGCTGAACTACTCCCATTAGGTCTAGGAATATAATCAAGTACAACACCTACGAGCTCTGTCTGACAAACAAAGACTATTCTAGTGATGGATATAAAATATAGGAAGCAATATACAATAACCACCTCACAGCGGGTTGGGAGCCCAGCACTTGGGATGTCAGCTGTCAAAAGACTGACAGCGGCATCCTGATGCTGAGTATCCCAACAGGGGATACATAAGTATGGTAACCCTCCCCCCTTCACCCTCTAACCCTCCTTTTCTGCACTCTAACCCTTCCTACCCTGCACCGCCAGTGGGTAACAGCTAAGGGTGCCCGGTATACTTACGACCGGAATGCCTGCTGCCGGGCATCTACACTCATGTCGGAATTTCGGCTCCGGTCTTCTGCCCGCGGTTCAAGATTCTAGAGCTGGGATTTTGTCAGCTGGCATCCAGATGGTAGGTAATGTAACTACATCCCCTCACAGCACCTCCTCCAGCCCCTCCAATGTCCACCTCACAGTAACTCCCACAGCTTTCAATATCAACACAACACTCCACTCCTTAGTTCCACACAGGCAGATAAGCAGAATACAGTCTCAGTTTACAGCAGGGGTGAGTAATAGGCATGGCTTGCAGCAGTTTTAGCATGGGCAAATAGTAAAACTGTGGCAGGGCATGCTGGGATGAATAGTTCTACAACAGCTGGGAGGCCGCTTATTGCCCACCCCTAGTTTACAGGCTAGTTGGGATCTGTTGCTCTACAAACAGAAGCTTCTTATTCTCTTGCCTTTCAGCACAGGGTTTCTCCAGCACACACTCTCTTTAACAACAAAATGGTGGGGCTGCACAGGCTCTCCTTCACTCTGAAACACTCCTCACCTCTGACCTTTCTGTCTATCTACTCCCGTGGTGCAATGAAATCTCTTTTCTCAACTCCTCTAACCTGACAGACTGCCCCCACTCCCCCTTTTATTCTCTCCAGCCCCCATGTTCCTTGGAAAGGAAACCTGGCTCCCCATTGGTCAGTAGTGGCCATCTCTATGTATCCTGCTATAGGGGAAGCCATTTTCTGTTAGCCCCTCCTGCTCAGATAGACCTCTCTAGCTGCTGATCAGTGGCCAGGGAGCAGGAGCATCCTCTGCCTGCCTCTCACAGCCAGGTGGCCCTGGAATACTACAATTATACCATCCCAGGGGGCAGATGGGACCTTGCCCTCTGGCCCAGCTCACAACTGCTTGTAGATGTCTGTGTTATCAGGAAAATAGGGTGATAATTAAAATACAGACTAGTACAACGAGGTTAAGGAAATTGTATTCAGTGGAAGACTTCCTTTATGCCAATACACATAGGGGCCAATTCTGAGTCAGATGCATGTGTTTTCACAGATGCGAATAGTGAGGTTTAGCATACAGCGCATGCGCAGAAGAGAGTTTACACATTTTTGCGTATACAGGTGAATATGGGGGCCTGATTCAGAGATGGACACAATGCAGATGTTTACGCCAATGGCTGATGTGTTAATTACTGCACATGCGTCAACAGTAGAGATGTGTGCCGACACCCGTGTTTTGGTTTTGAATCTGGATCTCCCCTGGTTTTGGATCTGGATTGGTTTTGCCAAAACCTCACCTCTGTGTTTTGTTTTCATGTTTTGGTTTTGGATCTGGATTTTTTCTTAAAAAAATCAAAAAAACATCTAAAATCGCATAAAATTGGCCTTTTTTTGTTCCTACCGTATTAATAACCTCAATAACATTTATTTCTACTCGTTCTCAGTCAATTCTGACCACCTCACAGCTCACAATATTGAGATCTGTTCATCTTGTTTAGGACCCAAAATTTGCACCAAGTTAGCTGGCTGACTAAGCTAAGCTGCAGCAGTGGGCGGCACAAATACATGGCAGTTCAACTTCAAACATTGCACATCAGGAAACACTTTTATTATTCAAGGGAGGGAGGGAGGGAGTTGGAGTATGTATGTAGTTGAAGGTAAGGCAGGGACAGGAAGGGATGATTAATAGTAAATTTTATTTAGTTTTTTTATTCAAAAGATAATTTATGAGGGAGGAGGCATTTACAAAAATATGTGATACAGTACATTTACATCAGTCCTTGCCACAGAAGAATCCTTGAGCATGGCTGCTGCTGCTGGGAGTTGATTTTCTCATCCCAGAAGTGGACCATGAAGAGTGCTTTCCAAAAAAAATAAACAATTGACTTAAATAATGCTTTGCAAATCTTCTATAAAGGCATTTCCCAACCTGTACAGGGACATAAAAAAAAACATAGTTAGTTAGTGGCCTTCAAACTGTAATTGTTCCCACTGTCCACTTAACCATATGAGATATATGAACAAGCGGAACAGAGCAGCAAATGCAACACTTCAGATTTAAGGTTTAAGTCTTACGTTGTGTCTTTCTTGGGAATTCTTTCTTGAGCGTCCGTGCCTGCTTGCTGGGAGTGGAATTTTTTCATCCCAGAAGGGGACCATGAAGCGTGCTTCCAAAAATAAACAATTGACTTAAATAATCCTTTGCAAACCCTCTGTTCTGTAACGGAATTTCCCAACCTGTACAGGGGCATAAAAAAAACAGAGTTAGTAGGTGGCCTTCAAATTGCCATTGTTCCCACTGTCCACTTCTTAGATATGTGAATGTTAGAATGTAGAAGGCCAAAAATTGGGTGGACCATACATGGCTGATTGATCAACCTGGTGACTGGATTAGTGTCATAAGGAAGAGGAGGCTGCAAACTGGGTGTCATGTTATGAGTTGGCCATATGGGGTATGTTGTTGTTAAGGGATCAGCCTGGTTATAAGTGGACACATTATTATAGTTGTTATTTTGGGTTGCCATCTCCTGAAGGGTGTTTACCAACAGACAGAGACTACCTACCTATCAGCTCAGGCATAGACACTTCCTGAGGAACAGAGCTGTTCTCTGGAGGGAAGCCAAATAGGTGGGAGCCCCTGTTCCAACATCTGAAGCTCTTATCTCTCCACATCGTCTATTATAGATGAAAAAAATGTCATCAGGGACATCTAGCTCCTCTTTCTGTACACTGCTCACCATTTTTGGACAGGAAGTCCAGAATGGATGGTTTGGAAGAAGAAGGCCTAGCAACAGATGGGGATGGTCATTATCAAGACCTGGTCCCCCCAGTGGGTGTAGTCTGGGAGGTATTGGTTGGCATGCAGGCAGCGGAATAACAAAGGTCTCCATGTTGTCTGTGCTTACTATTCCATATTTCAGTTTGCGATTCAAGTAGGAATAAAGTCAGCTACAGAACACAGTGACAGAATCACTGGATGCCTTAGTGCATTCAGGCCAAATAGAATCCATGAATTCCCATACAGATTCTGGACAGATGAATTCTTTACTTATAATAATCTTTGGTAATTCCTGGCAAAGGTGGGTGTTATAGCCAGACACTTTGAAGGCTGTAACTTTGAACTGCTTTATAGAAAACGTGAATGAAACCTTTCCACACTGCAGAACATTATGGAGAAATCCCTTGAAGTTCAGCACATAGAGCATCTTTTTTCATGTTCTCTGAGGCCTCTCCTGACTTTTGTTTACATTTTTGAATAGAACAGTTTTAGAATTTAGGATGTCTACTCTATATAGGTTTGTAAATAAATATAGGCTTTAGTTTTCTAGAGCATATAACTTTATAAACTATTAGGATAAAATTTCCGCTATGTTTAAGATTAAAAAAAAAACTTTTTGTAACCCAATAACTTAAAAAAAAAAGTTTTCATTGCAACATCCATGCAGCCTACGCTGATGACAGTGACAGCCAGGTGTGGCTGACATGCACACAATAATAATTGTTTATTTATTATTTTAGGCAGCAGCCCCTCGACAGACAGGAGCACAGCACCCATGTGCACCTACGTCGATGACAGTGACAGCCAGGTGTGGCTGACACGCACACGAAAAATTTTTTACAAAAAAAAGACAATATATATATTTTTGTTTTCAGCTCCAGAACTTGGGCCCAGAGCACAGATTGGTCACGACTAAATTCGGGCAGCACTTGGTTGCAACTTGCGTTGCTGGCTGGATCTTGTGCGGTTTTCCTGTTAAGCCTAACACGCACACACACAAAGAAAAATATAAAAGACACTTTTATTGATTTTTTTTTTTTAGCACGATCGGAGTTGGGCAGCACTAGGTTGCAACTTGCATTGCTGGTTGGATCTTGTGTAGTACTGCGGTTAAGCCTAACACGCACGCACACACACAGAAAAATATAAAAGACTGATTTTTTTTTACTATATTTTTTTGTTTGTTTTTCAGTCCAGAACTTGGGCCCAGATGGACACAGCACCAGCCCAGATGGACACAACAAACAGGTCTCGCGCATGGGCACGCCGGAGCCGACTCCGGCATGCGCATGCGCAGTGGGGGACCATCAACCCGCTTGCGATAGCTATGCGCTCACGAGCGGGTCTGAGTCAGGCCCACTGTCAGCAACCCCTGCACTACCGACACAGCCAGCAAACCTGCACTGAAGACACCGCTGGCACTCCTGCTCTGCTGACACCGCCGGTACCCTGCACTGAGGACACTGCCAGCACCGCAGCACTGCCATTCCATGTACTGAGGACACTGTCAGCAACACTGCTCTTCCGACACTGCTGTCACAGTAAGTGCACTATTGGTGTATCCAGCCCACACTGTATGACACACTGTATGCGTGTTGGAAATTGGAAGCTGAACTGCCACATGTAGGGCCGCCCACTGTGTCGCTTAGCTCAGTCAGCCAGCTAGCTGGATGCAACCTTTTGGCCTTAACTAGATGAAAAAGATAATATTGTGAGGTGGTCAAAATTGATTGGAAATTACTGGAAATGTTATTGCGGTTAATAATACTGTAGGAACAAAAACAGGCCCATTGTATGTGATTTTAGCTGTTTTTATATTTTAAGAAAAAATCCAGAAAAACAAAACACCAAGGAATAAAATCCAAAAACAGATTCAGATCCAAAACCAAAACACGAGGGTTGGCGCACATCTCTATTAGCAACAGCTAGTGGGTAGGTAGGCAAGCTGTCCGATTACCACTGGAGAAGGTAGAGTGAAAAGATATTTCACTTACCTCCTCCACAACAGTGGGAGGTGGCTGGCGCGGCTCCCTCAGCTCAGATGACAGCAGGGACAGCTCTGAGGCAGACAGGATGCCTAAGAAGGATCACTCCCCCACACAAGCTTGTGAGAAAAAGTACCTCAAAGAAGAAAAATGTGAGTAATACAAGAGACGCCTGTTCAGAACTAAACGTCTCTTTCCCAGGTATTGCCCATAGCTGGAATACCAATATGGTGCATAACAGACCACCATCTCTTGCCCACAGCCAGCATTTATTCCCACCCACTACCTGGCATCAAGCTCTCCCACAAAGGGTCGAGTAAACAGCATTCGCTGCCCCCCAGTTGGTATGACGATGTCAGTAACCACTCAGTAGACTGGGGGTATATTTACTAAAGTGCGGGTTTTCAGAAATGGAGATGTTGGCCATAGCAACCAATCAGATTCTAGCTATTATCTTCTAGGTGCTAGATAAATGTTAAGTAGAATCTGATTAGTTGCTATGGGCAACATTTCCATTTCTGAAAACCCTCAGAGGAGGTTAGCAGAACTTCATCATCCTCTAAGAGAGGCAAGTATAGTGACCTGCAAATGGCCAGAGTGGCATTAGCAGGCATAACACACATAATAAAGTTTCCGCCTCTCACTGAGCATTGAATGAATGTTCACTGGAGTACAATTTTGCCCAGCTAGCATTTAGAACTACCCTTATAAAAGAGGATGAAATGGTTCTTCTTAATCATACCGGGATTCCATATATTCCCGCTCTTTTTTCCCCCGAAATTGACTCAGCACTGTCTTCACTCATTGGTGATAAAACCCAGGGGGACACTATTGACAAATTACTCAGAAAAATTCAGCTTAAAGTATCAGACACTGCTGACCCTCTGCTGTTCGTAAAACACACAGGCAAAAAAGTGTTGTTCTCTATGCATTGCACTGGATAAAGCAGAGCTGAGGGACCCACTAGGGAATTCTTAGACTTTTTGGTATATTCAAAGATAGTTCTTCTAAAAGCCATCAGCAGAGCGACCCTGATGGTAGAACAGACTTTCGATTTCATATCAAACACTCGTAAAACCCACTGGCTGGCTAGAGCTGGTCTAACCGACTTCAGTCCCAAAGTGGTGGATGTCCTTAACCTTTTCAATAGAGAATTTATTGATGAAGCGAAAATTCATTACAAAGCCTGCAAATCCTTTGCGGATCATAAAAGCCACCAGTCCTCCAAATGGCCCTTTCGCCAGGAGGGTCGTTCTGCGGGATCCAGTGGTTTGACCTGAGACCAGTGAGGCGCCGCAGGGTAACTAAAGTTTATATTGCAGTTCCCATCATTGAGTTCACTGGAGGGAGCCGTTCATTGGCTGAGAGGCGGCGCCTGACCTCTCTCAGCCAATGAACGCTCAGACTCGGACTTTCAAAGGAGGAAGCCGCGTCTGAGCGCTTCATTCGGGAAGGAATAATCATCCTTGTTAGGATGGTTATTGCTTAGTACGAGGGTCGCATTTATCGTTTTGTTATTTTAAGAAAACCTATGGATGCCTACTGGACAAGGGGACCACTCAAGGTAATAGTATTGTGTGAATGTGTATGTATGTATTAAACTTATACTTTACAGGTGAACTACAGGTCCCAGTGGGCCCTTAATGCCCCGCATGCTGGTACTTGTGGTTCTCCAAGTACTAGCATGCGGGGGAGGCTTGCTGGAACCTGCAGTTCTACTGTAAAGATAATGTTTTTATTCTTCTATTTTTACACTACACTAACACAATCAACCCGCCACCCACCGCCCAGTGGTGGCAAGGATAGCCTCGGGTTATCAGCCTAGGCTAGAGGTGCCCTGGAGAGGGAGACCCCTTTATTGGAGGGGTCTCCAACTCCCCAGGGATCCCTGACCTGGGCTGACTAGCGGTCAGGGCTGATGCTGTGGCTGGGGGGCCCTGTGATAGGGCTCCCCTGGCTGTGGCATCAGTCCCCCGTTGGAAAGGGTCCAGGGCTGGTTCTGTGAATTATAGGAATACACTACGCAAATTTTTCCCTGTAATTCCAGGACCAGCACTGATTCCCATAGCCCAGTGCTGGTTGTACTAAATAGAGGGAGATCCTACGCAATTTTTTCCCTGTACTTAGTCAACCAGACCTGGGTTTGCAAAGTCCGGGGCTGGTTCTGTTTTGGGGGGGACCTCACATCATTTTTTTTTTACATTTAACTCTATTTGCTTTTTACAGTCACATACATGCTGGCATCTCACTGATGCCTGGATGTATCTGGGTCAATCCGACCTGCTCATGCTCAAATTAAAAGCATGAAGCAGGCCTATTCATTTGGTGATTTTGAGTCCGATTTGAAGTCCGATTTTGAGGTCGATTTCAAATCGAATGATAGTAAATAAGGGTTTTGTGTGTTGGGCTATGTAAAAGTACCAATGTTTTACCGATGTTCGATTTGAAGCTGATTTGACTAAAATTCGATTTGAAATTCGATTATACATTCGACTTGGTCTTTAGTAAATACCCAAAAGCAAAATCGAATACAAATCGAATGAAAATCGCACCTCAAATCACTCAAAATGCCAAATCGAACTATAGTAAATTTACCCCTATGTCTTCTCTACCAAGATGTTTGCAGTCACGTCAAACTATACCAGTGATTTTTTTTAAATAAAAATCTAGAATCCATAATCATGTCATGTATAGGCATTTCCATTATATGTTGGAATTGAATTAAAATGCTGGGGAAAAAAAACAGAAGGCCAAAAATGGTTGTTTCAACATGTTTGGTTTAACCAACCCAACTAGCCAATTCTTGTTCCAATGTAGCTGGAAAATTGGAAACTTTCCCACCAACTGAATGATTTTCAGCAGGGGCATTTCTAGAGAGGAGGGGGCCCGTGTGCAGTCTCCAACACGGGCCCACTCCTCTCCGCCAGGCCTCCGGCAGCGCACTGAGCTGTTTGCGGCCAGCGCCGGAGTTATAGACTCTGGGCACTAGAGTGTGCCCAGAGTCTATAGTGTATGCACAGGTCACCGGGAAAATGGCAGCGGCGGCCATTTTTCCTGTACTGCACATGCGCAAACGACGATTTTCGTTTTACAGCGCCGGACTAGCGTGCCGACGTGGGACTTCGGACAGGCAAGTAATATTATGGGTGCAGGGTGTACGGTGCAGGGCCCCCCTGGACCCAGGGGCCCGTGTTCCCCACACACCCTGCACCCATTATAGATACGCCCCTGATTTTCAGCACAGAAGTAGGCGGTTGTCTAACTTTGGTATCTTACTATATTACAAAAATATTTCTGGCTCTATAATGACTTGGATACTCAGGGGCACCAAGAGGAGGAGTAGTTTCAAAACACCAGGCCTGTCCTGCCTTAAGCTGGATACACACTATACGATGTATCATGCAATATATCGTTCCGACGCGGATCGGAATGATAGATCATACACATTGTATAATATGTAGGCCCGATCCGTCATTCACGGCGGTCATTCATAGCATTGTTCCATCTGCTGTTCTGCACGGAAGATGGGATGATCCAATGAATGACGTGTTGCTGTCACATGCAGCCTATAACGAAACATTGCATCGTCGTACACTGGATCATGCAGTGTGTGTGGTGCACACAATGTATTGTTACATCCCATCGCACTGTTGCTCGGTCGCTCCATCGTATGGTGTGTACTCAGCTTTAGAGGTGCAGTTGCACCCCCAAGTTGTCATGGCCACTCTCCATCTAGCACTTTGCCAGTGGCTCAGCTAACAACATATGCACGACATGACATGACAACATCCGCTGTACGTCTTTCATTAGATGTAACATGTTCTATGCCCTTTTTCAGGGCATAGAATTTTAGGTCTACAAATTTTCTAATGTTCTTGGTCTCTTCTTGTAGTATACATTTCTATTCTGTTTTAATCTTGTGAATATATTTTGCACCGCAACACATTCTAATAAGTAACATATATCTTATTTGAATACTGATGAGTCTTTATCTGATACACTTGTTTATTAGCAGAATGTGTGAAGTGTTTCCGCTATGTATTCAGGTACTGACAATTACAAGCATTACATTTAATAGCTCCTTAAATGCTTTTCTTATCCAGCTGAGTTTTCCTTGTTTCAGATGACTAGGCCCGAGTAATTTTTTTACATTTGAACTCTAAAGGTGCGTACACACACGATTTTCAAGACTATTTCACTATAAGGACGTCGTTATATTGAAATCGTTTCTAAAAATCGTTGTTCATTTAACCAAAAACGATGAACGAAATTCGTTCATGCGCGCGCCCGTTTGTCGTTTTTCGTTTGCATTCATCGTCCATTCTGACCATCCAACAGAATGATTTTCGTTTGGAAAATCGTTCATGTTTGGCAGAATGAACGAAAAACGATAAACGATGGACCCTCCCATAACACTCCCCGTCGGACTACAGTCATTGCCGCGCCTGGACACCTGCAAGACGCCAGCTATCCGCGGAGTCCCCGACCAGCAATTTCTTGTGGTAAGTACACATCTCACCCTCCCCCCACTGTCCACCAATGCTTTAGGGGCTCATGTGGCAGCAGATTAGGGGGAATATGTCAGCATTTGAAGGGCCTGAATATGGCAGCATATTAGGGGCCTATGGCAGCATATAAGGGTCATATGGCAGCATATAAGGGGCCTATGGCTGGATATAAGGGGCCTATGGCAGCATATAAGGGTCATATGGCAGCATATAAGGGGCCTATGGCAGGATATAAGGGGCCTATGGCAGCATATAAGGGGCCTATGGCAGCATATAAGGGGCCTATGGCAGCATATAAGGGGCCTATGGCAGCATATAAGGGGCCTATGGCAGGATATAAGGGGCCTATGGCAGCATATAAGGGTCATATGGCAGCATATAAGGGGCCTATGGCAGCATATAAGGGGCCTATGGCAGCATATAAGGGGCCTATTGCAGCATATAAGGGGCCTATGGCAGCATATAAGGGGCGAAGGCAGCATATAAAGGGCCTATGGCAGCATATAAGGGGGCATATGGCAGCATATAAGGGAGCATATGGCAGCATATAAGGGGCCTATGGCAGGATATAAGGGGCCTATGGCAGCATATAAGGGGCCTATGGCAGCATATAAGGGGCCTATGGCAGCATATAAGGGGGCTATGGCAGCATATAAGGAGGCATATGGCAGCATATAAGGGGGCTATGGCAGCATATAAGGGGCCTATGGCAGGATATAAGGGGCCAATGGCAGCATATAAGGGTCATATGGCAGCATATAAGGGGCCTATGGCAGCATATAAGGGGGCATATGGCAGCATATAAGGGGGCTATGGCAGGATATAAGGGGCCTATGGCAGCATATAAGGGGCCTATGGCAGCATATAAGGGTCATATGGCAGCATATAAGGGGCCTATGGCTGGATATAAGGGGCCTATGGCAGCATATAAGGGTCATATGGCAGCATATAAGGGGCCTATGGCAGGATATAAGGGGCCTATGGCAGCATATAAGGGGCCTATGGCAGCATATAAGGGGCCTATTGCAGCATATAAGGGGCCTATGGCAGCATATAAGGGGCCTATGGCAGGATATAAGGGGCCTATGGCAGCATATAAGGGTCATATGGCAGCATATAAGGGGCCTATGGCAGCATATAAGGGGCCTATGGCAGGATATAAGGGGCCTATGGCAGCATATAAGGGTCATATGGCAGCATATAAGGGGCCTATGGCAGCATATAAGGGGCCAATGGCAGCATATAAGGGGGCATATGGCAGCATATAAGGGTCATATGGCAGCATATAAGGGGCCTATTACAGCATATAAGGGGCCTATGGCAGCATATAAGGGGCCTATTGCAGCATATAAGGGGCCTATGGCAGCATATAAGGGGGCACTATGGCAGGCTTCTGGGCCCTGGGGGTTGTATTGCAATTGAAAAATTGGGTACATATAGCGTCTTTGGTCGAACAACTGTGAAATGTTATGTGTGTTTTCCAGGCCAAGTTGGTAATTGGAAGTTGGTGATCGTGGGGGAGTGGGGGAGCCCCCAAGGAAGTGTCCCACCCTCCCCCACCCAAGCACCACAGGCTTCCACTGAAGGCCGGGGCTCTTCCCCGCACCCCTGGAGCGGTTGTTAATGGGGTAATGGGGGGGGCCAAATAATGACAAACTATTGTATGTTACAGTGGAACTACAACTGCCAGCATGCCTGCCATTTTGCACTTGTGCAAATACAAGTGCCAGCAGACATGCAGTACCTGTAATTTCAGTGTAACATTTTTATCTTTTGGATAAAAAACACACACACCGTCACAGTCTAACTTTATTACACACACCTACACATTCACACATACTTACCTATACCAGAATAATCTGTCCCCTTTACCACTAGAATATCCATAATTGTCATTGTAAAATCAAAACACATACTCACCTATACCCTTGCGCTGATCACCGCAGAACACATACCACTGAGACGCCACACACAACAGCTCTGAATATGTGTGTTTACAGACATATTCAAAGCTGGCGACTGGGATCTGACGGGACATGCAGGGATATCCATGTGCCCTCAGCCAATCATTGTTGCGGCTTTCGGAATAACGTCCCGCTGATTGGCTCCGGCTACTGACAGTTCCCACGTGTGAGTTCCCACGTGCCAGCTGTCAGTAGCCATACCCAAACAACGGTTGTTTCTCACAAAGCAGTGCCGCTGATTGGCTGAGGGGACATGGATATCCCTGTATGTCCCGTCAGATCCCAGTCGCCAGCTATGAATATGTGTGTCAACACACATATTCAGAGCTGTTGCGTGTGGCATCTGACTGGTAGGGGTGTGGAGACCAGCGCAGGATATTGGTGAGTATGTAAACTTACTGACAGGCCCAGTCATCATGGTTTTATACTGTAGAAGGGGACCTAAACATCTATTATAGGTAACTATGTGTCAATGGGTAGGTGTGTGTATTAAATTTGAAATGGACACGGTGTGTATTTTTTGTATATTTTTTAAAAGCATTTTTGGAGTTTGAAGTAACAGGTGTGCCATGTCTGCTGGCACTTCTACTTCCACTGTAAAGGAATTTTTTGACACATTATTTAGCACCCCTATTTGGCCAAAAGGTCAACATTTTGAAGACCAACATGTGTAAAGGAAGGCATTTTTCCTGTAATTAGCCCTCCATAAGCATCTTCACATCAATTTGACAATTTTTGTACCCCTCTATTTTACCAACAGAAATGGCTGCTAACCGAGAGTTCTGGACAGGATTCATTGATATATACAGAGATCATGAGTGCCTCTGGAACCCAAAAATGAAGTCCTTCTTAGATCGGCAAAGGAAGGCAGTAGCATATGAGAAATTGATCACATATGCACAAACCCGGGATTCCAAGGCAAACCTAGCTTCTGTGAAGCAAAAAATCAACAATTTCCGAACCGCTTTTACAAGGGAACACAACAAGTACCTGAGCTCCATGCGTTCCGGAGCTGGGACAGACGAGGTCCATAAACCAACACTATGGTATTATGATCTGTTCACCTTTGTCTTGGATAAAGAGCCGGAGATGCCGTCGGTGGGTACGCTGGACGAGGACGTTCCTTGCCAGGATTTGGAGAGTCAAGACAGTGTATGTTTTTTTTATTGACTTAATGTGTTTTTCAAAAGGACTATTTGTTTCACATTTTCAGTAAAAATCTTTCCACCATATGTAGTATGTATTACAATTTTGTCTGTTAACATTTTCAAACCACATCTTAGTTTTTTGAGGCAGCAAGTATTGGATGTACCTTTTGTTTTTATCATGCTTTCAATTAGGGATGTGCAGGCTCGGATAGGTTCGAGTTTGCACGTGGAGTTCGGATTTTTCCCTCCAAAAAAACGGAACTCAGAAAGAGGCAAAACGTCATCTTACATGGACGAACATCATCATTCCTGGACAAAAGTCCAGGAATGATGATGTTCGTCCATGTAAGATGACGTTTTGCCTCTTTCTGAGTTCCGTTTTTTGGAGGGAAAAATCCGAACTCCACGTGCAAACTCGAACCTATCCGAGCCTGCACATCCCTACTTTCAATATGGATGAGGAGAATAGGTTAGGTTTCATTTTGATATTTTTTTAAAACTTTACATCTAGGGTGAAAATGATCATGTGCCCCCCATAAAGGTGTTTAGACATGTAGTGTAAATGTATTTTCCGGCAATTTGAATGGTATTTGGGGTTGTAATTTTTAAATGTTGCCCTCCAGGTGTATATTTCTGTGCAGAATCTTAAAAGTCAAAATGTGTTTTTGAAAATGCAAAACTCACAACTTATTATAACAATGTCATTATTGTGCTTGTTTCTCCTAGTTTCGTGCTCCGGAAGTTGTTGTTGGCTCTCCAACCAGCGTACACATCGACCGTGAGGAGAGCAGTATGGTGCAGCCAACAGCTGAAGAGCCTGCCCAAGAAGCCTCTGAGCCACCGGCAAAGAGGAGGAGGCCGGGTGGCAAGGCTGCTGCGAAAACCTCACGGTCGGAACGGTCGGAGGAAGAGGATGAATTTATGAGGCTTGCAAAGGAGGTGTTGAATACAAACACTGATGGATTTACAGTGTTCGGGCTTAATATAGCGCACGACATGCAGAAAATGAAGCCCCAGGCACAGGTGTATTTTGAAAGGGTCGTATATGAGGCGTTGCGTCGTGGGTTAGTCGATACTCTCGAAGAACACACGATGCTAACCCCATATAGTCTCCACCAGCTACCACCACCATAATATCCAACCTTTGCTCCCCTTCGTTCATTTCCACCAAACCCTCCGTATGAATATCATTCCCATTATGCGTCGGGGTCCACTGCTCCCCCTTCCCAATAACCTGGGCCATCCACGAGTACTATGCAATCACTTTGGCACAGTACTCATGCAGTACTTCATCCTGATGATGAGTATTGATTTTTGGATAACCAATTTTTTTTTTAAATTTGCGTGGTTTTTTTGGTGTAAGTTTCATAATTTAATCCCTCCTCTATCTCCAGCTCTTCATTTAAGATAATGACTGAATAGATCATATTATCATACAGTTGGTTTATTACCCTCGTTTATCCCTGCTCTGGAATATTGGAGTTGAAGTATTTTGTTGTGATTCCCTTGTATAGTGGTCGGAAATTGTTTCTTTTGGCTTCACAAAGCTAGGTCTGTTCTTTGCATTGTGGTTTGTGCCATATGTGACCAATTTCTCATGTGCCTGCTTCCACCGATCTGAGAAGGACGAATGTTAAGGGCACCCATGATCTCTGTATATTTATTTGAATTGTGTCCACAATTTAATTTATTATAATGGCCAGGAATGGCATTATAAAACTCTGAAAAAGTGAAAAACTTGTCTGTTTTTTTTTTAAATAACAATGTAATTGGTACCAAAACCTCACTTCCAAAGTTTAACATTATTTAGTGGATATTTTATTCTGTTGTAAAAATTTACCAAAACAATGTACATAAAATCCTGGCCAAACTAATGCAAAATCTGCACAATGTACATAGCTCAAAACGGCACCCAAGGTACGAGGGGAACACATGAAAAAGTACCAAGGTAACACATTGAACGGTGCTAACACATGGTACCAAAGTAACACATTGAACGGTGCTAACACATGGTACCAAGGTAACACATTGAACGGTGCTAACACATGGTACCAAGGTAACATATGAAAAGGTGCTAACACATGGTACCAAGGTAACACATTGAACGGTGCTAACACATGGTACCAAGGTAACACATGAAAGGTGCTAACACATGGTACCAAGGTAACACATGAAAAGGTGCTAACACATGGTACCAAGGTAACACATTGAACGGTGCTAACACATTGTACCAAGGTAACACATGAAAAGGTGCTAACACATGGTACCAAGGTAACACATGAAAAGGTGCTAACACATGGTACCAAGGTAACACATTGAACGGTGCTAACACATGGTACCAAGGTAACACATTAAAAAGTGCTAACACATGGTACCCAGGTAACACAGTAAACCTATTTAAATTTGTATTTTTGTTTGGGGTGTGTGTGTGTGAGTTGTAAAAAGTTGGGTAGTAGTTCTCTAAAAAATGAACAATGTAACTATATATATATATATATATATATATATATATATATATATATATATATACACAATATACCTTAAAATAATGACATGACAAGATGTTATATTGTGAAGGGTTCAATATATTTATTTTCATGTGAAATAAATGTGTAATAAAAAATGTCTTCATTTGGGAAAGTCATTAATTATGCTAAGAAATCTGGGATTTCCCCATTAAAGAAAGACACATATTGTTCTCTTATCTGTCTACCAGAAGGAGTACTTGATTGTGGAACTGTGGGGCGAGACACAGATATGAGATGTTGGGAAATTTGGTCAGTACCTTCCACTGCAGTAGAAATACTTGCATTTAGGGTCTTGCGCCTTAATAGATTGTGCAATGCACAGGCTGCTAAAACAATGGCATTAATCTTGTCTATGCGGAGGTTTATAGCACTATGAAAAATGCGAAACCGGTTTGTGAGTAGGCCAAAAGCATTTTCCACACATCTGCGTGCCCTGGATAGCCGATAGTTAAAGATTCTCCTATCGTGAGTCAGAGTTCTTTGGGGAAAGGGCTTCAACAATTGGTGGCCTAAGGCAAAGGCCTCATCGGCCACAAACACAAAGCCAAGTCCATGTGCGCACTCATCCTGCGGGGGCAGATGGAGGGTGTTATTAGCAAGACGTTCTCCAAACTGTGTTTTTTTGAAGGATCCCCCATCAGAAGACCTTCCGTTTTTCCCAACATCAACAAAGAGAAACTCCAAATGCGCATTGACTACCGCCATTAAAACAATACTAAAAAAAACCCTTATAATTATAATATAAGGATCCAGATCTGCTTGGGGGGGGTTATCCGGATATGTTTCCCATCTATGGCTCCACTGCAATTTGGGAAATTCCATTTCTGGGAAAAATCTAAAGCAACAGCCTGCCAATCCGCTTCCGACCTTGGAAACTGTAATGGTAAAGAAAGACAAGAAAAGTGTCAAAATTAAATTAAAAAACAATACACACTTGTTAAATGTGAATAACACACTATTATATAAACAAGTTAAAAAACATGATGGCAATGTAAATTTTAACTACACAATACAGGACTGTTGCCATTATGGTGTGAAAACATTATTAAATGTCTACAACAAACATAATATATGAAGTAAGGCCCCCTGTTGCAAATAAGGGGGGAGGGGTGGGGCATTTATGCATCGAAGTATCGAAGAATTATTTTTGTGTTTTTGAAATGACAAAAACACAATCGACTAAGCAAAACATTCAATACAGTATTAGGGTGCAATAGCCACTGGGGACAGCAGGAATGCACGCACACAAAAGTACCTTCCAATTTATTATGCCATTTAATACTTAAACATGTACACCAAAACATCTTTCAACAACAACAGCAACATGCAATGTAATTATGAAATAAAAAAATTAAAAAACATGTCATTGTTGTCCCCCAAAGTTGACTAACAATGCTTCCCAATGTAAAAGCAGGGATCTTCACAGGCTGGTTTCTTTGTCCAGCAAGGTCACCAGAAATAGGTTTGCAAACACCAGTTGACCACCCACACCCCTGGTGTAAGAGGCTGTCCTCTGAAGTTAGCTGAGTCTAAAGAAGCCTCCAATTGCTTCAGTGGCTACTGTTCACCCTAATGCAGTTTGCGTGTGATATCACAAACAACGTCAGGAGGCTGTCCCACACGCATGCTGTATGTACTTACATTGAGGAACAGGAAGGCAGCGGAAGCAGCTCCCAAGTAAAGGTAACTTATTTGCAGGAAGTGGTTCCACAACCAGTCTTGGGGGCGCTGCATACGTGCTGAGTCTGGGAGACTACTTAAGGCTGTGGCCAATACATAGGACCACTAATTGAGGTTGGGGGCACTGCATAAGGGCAAAGCCAAACAACAGGGGCCAATACATAAAGGCCAAAACTGCAAGGCCCAAAGCATAAAGGGGAAAAGTACAGGGGCCACTACATAATGTGCACTTTTGCAAGAGAGCCAGTGGGGGAGCAGCGTGTGACCTGTTGGGATGGAATGGTAAGGGAGATAGGGCTTTGTCCTGTTTGCAAAATAATTTAAAATTGACACTTCTGGCTAGTTTTCCTTTACAGGCATTTGTGTCTAAAATGAGGTGCCTAAGAATGTTACAAAAACTCAATTGTAAAATGTGTGTTCCTGAAGAAGGTGAAAAGCACATCATTGTTAATAAATTAAACTCCAAACAATACAAAAACTAAATAAATTTAATAATGTTTTTTGTACAAAAGCAAAAAAAAAAAACATGCCTCTTCTATGTTTGGCCCTCAAGGTGTTGTGGAACTACATATACAAGGATGCCCTGCCATTTAGCATGTTGTAACTTAAAAATGGTGTAAGGTCATGCTGGGTTGTTTAGTTCCACAGCACCTGGAGGCACAAAAGTTTGTAGACCCCTGAATTATAACGTAATAATGAAGCTTAACACATTTAAAATTGTTACTCTAAATATACAAGTACTTTGCAAATCCAAAAATAACAAAATTACCTTAAAATAATCAGGCTTTAAGGCCCTGTATATAGCCATACAGGTCTCCGGAATAATCAGTCCTAAAGCCTGAGGCGAAATGAGCGTACCAAACTTCAGATCGGCCAAGGATCTTCCAGTCGCTAGGTAGCGTAGGGTAGCGACAAGCCTCTCCTCAGCAGATATAGACTGCCGCATTGCTGTATCCTGCCTCAGGGGTAACAAGCCGCAGCAAGACCTGGAAAGTCTGGTCGTCCATACGCAAGAAATTCCTGAAGTCATCAGGGTTATTCTCACGTATCTCCATCAAGAGGGGCATATATGCGACATGGTCTCCCGGCGTAACAGCCACTCCTTGGTCCAACAGGAACGAGGCCTTATCCTCCTCTCAGACCTCCTCCTGCCAGACAACACGACAACTCCAGCATAAGCCACCAGAACACTGTGACTTATGGGATCCATCACAGAAGCACAAAGAACGCACTTTGTTAACAGGCAAGCCAGAAACAAAGCCAAGCACAATAGCTATGCAACAACGTTTAGGAGGTATAAACCACACCAAACTAGCCACAGAGCATAAATGCAGACTTTGGAAATGGCCGTCAGCCTTTTTATTCTGTGTGGAAACGCCCTCCCACAAAACAACATCCACTTAAAAAATTGGCAATCCTTTTTAACAAAATGGACCAATAAAATGAGTTTGGAGGCATGCCTCATTTACATACAAACGATTTCGTTCTTCGTTCATCGTTTGCAAAATCGTTTATGAAAATCGTTCATTCTTTCCTTCAAAAACGATTTCCAAAAACGATTTTCGTTCAACTTTCCTAAACGAAAATCTGAACGAAAATCGTTTACGAAAATCGTTCAGACTGGAAATCGTTGTGTGTATGCAGCTTTAGGGGTAAATTTTCTAAGAATCGAGTTTGGTCGAGATAACAATCTCGGGTGTTTTTAGGCATGTTTTTCATCTCGCAAATTTACTAAAGGCAAACTCGGGTTTGTTTGTGAGAGAGTTCATTTATCTCACTCTTAAAACTCGGGCGAGTTTGTAAACGTGAATCATCTCACCATCAGCCAAACTCTGAAGTACTTTTCACCAAAAACGTACATCACGCAAATTTACCAAGAATCAAGATTACAATCTCGGGAGAGATGCCTGCAAACTCGCTGCCAAATTGACGTTTTGAACACTCACCTCCTGATCAGCGAGTTTTGCAGAAACATGCAGAAATATTTTTTTTTCTTTTCTTGTTCATTTTTTTATTATTTTGTTGAAAAAATGACATGAGGTTCCCCCCACCCCCCCAAAACACTAACCAGCCCCGGACTTGCCAGCCTGTCCTGGTACCTAAAATTACGGGGAACAAAATGAATAGGGTTCGTCCGTAAATTAGGTACCAACACCAGGCAGCAGGAACAGGGCTGGTTTTAATTATAGGGGCAAAAAAATTGCGTAGGGGTACCCCTATATTTAAAACTAGCCCTGGACCCTTACTAGCGGGGTGCTGATGCCACAGCCAGGGGAGCCCTTTCACTAGGCCCCCCAGCCGCAGCATCAGTCCTGACCGCTAGTCAGCCCAGGCCAGGGATCCCTGGGGAGTTGAGTACCCCTCCAATCAAGGGGTACCCATCTATTTAGCGTTATAAGTCACACAAGAAATAATTGCTTTCCAGACTTTGATTGTGGTTCCAAAGCACAAAAAGATATTATTCACCAAAAACAGATAGTTACACGCGTTGATCTAAAATACAATTAGCGCAAAAGATTATACAACTGTTCGTAATGTGCTGTGTTTATGCATGTAAGTCTATGTGTGTGTTATGCATGTAAGTCTATGTGTGTTTATGCAATTCAGTGTATTTATGATAGATTTAATATATATATATATATATATATATATATATAAAATCCCTTTCTAACATATTTTAAAACTACAGTGCAAGTTGTTACAAGCAGTGAGGTTCACTTTCAAGCAGAGTGGAGATCCCCAGCTGACTGCCATTGCCACTTCATCTGATAGCTAATTCAAAGGTTTTCCTCTGCCTATATAGAATACACTTGTCAGTACTTCTTAGGTAAGCCTCCGACCATTGTTTCTAACTTCTCATTCAGACAAATTCAATTGTGCATATCAGTGTCTGGGTTATATTTCAATTGCCACAGCCATACTTGTCTGTATGCGGGGCTTCTCAATTTATATGTAAAACACTCACAGTATCCTGGTGTATATATTTTTTAATTACTTTTCTTAGACATGTATAGAGAAGCTGTTTCTCATTACTAACTAAACCCTGTATGAATATTGTGTTTGTCAGTGTGAGAGTGTTGTATATTATTCGCTATTTAGTGTTGTGCGAATGTGTGGATATGTGCGCACACTGTGTGCGTGCGCACGCAATGGTGCGTCATGGATTGTACCAACATAAATCGGACAGCGGGCGACCAAATCATCCGATAACAGTTGAATTGCGGTCGCATGCAATTATTCGACTTCGACAGTCCACCCTTTCATAGCAAACAAGATACTATCACAATTTTATCCTAGTTAGTCATGCATAATAAATTATTATCTAATGTCCTATAAGGTATGACACAGTTAGGTCATTGAACCGTTAGTAATGCGCCTCTGGAAGGGGTAAAACAACCCTTATACGCGCTCAATGGATTTATACGGAACAATGGGCAGGATGTGGGATCATGGGTACCGAGAGGGGGGGGAGCGGGTACAGTTTAACCGGGCCCAGGCTTGCAATGAAGAGATACATAGCCACACGTCCCCTTCCCTCCCACCAGGACCAAGGGATGACCATCGAATGGCACACCTTCGATGGTGCTACCAGTGTTTTACATCAATGGCAGTAAGCCCTCGACTAGAAACCATTGATGATGGGAATCCTTGATGGGCATCCCTGCTGTGGTTCCTTGCAAGGTGGCAGGCCAATCAGGGAAGGGGGCAGTGCCTATGGGGTCTATTTACTAAGCAGTGTTAGGAGACAGAGTGAAAAGTGATAAGGTGCCAGCCAATCATCTCCTAACTGCCATCTCACAGGCTGTGTTTGAAAAATGACAGTTGGGAGCTGATTGGCTGGCACCTTATCACTTTTCACTCAGTCTCCTAACACTGCTTAGTAAATAGACCCGTAAGTACTCTGAGCCAAAAAAACCCCAAAACATTAGCACATCACTGCCATCGATAATGAAGAACCACTGAACCTCTGCCATCGATGACAAAACCATCAATGGCCATCCCTACCTGGACCTACTCTGATCTCCCACAGTGCAGTTTGGAATGCTAGCTAGAAGGTCTGCAATACTATAGATTTCATTGTACAATTTGGTTACTTTGGTATAGCTAACATAATCAATTTCTGTGGTCTGCAACTTGTGGGTGCCAAAATCTGCTTTAGGCAATACATTCTCTTGGGAATTACCTCTTTTGTGATCACAGGATATAGACACACTACTGACTCTTTATTTACATAACATTGATCTATGTTACCATGACATTCTCTTTCCATCCTTCCTATACAGCCATTTCATTCAGGCTGCGGTTACTCTCCATGTCAGACCACCAAATTGGTCTCCATAAAAATGGCGGCTTTTCATATCTCAGAGATCATTCCTCCGAGGTTGCAGCTCCGACGTTGCGCCCAAATGAAGGGAACCTCACATATATGTACACTGACACATTGTTACGGTGATCATGTCATTTCCCTACGATTTAGTAACATTGTGCAAGAATGAGTCTTCCCTTAGTGCCCTAATTAATCATGGCTGCTCTGTACATGTTATCATCTGACGTAATCACACCGCGTCACTGGAGCCGCTCGTTAGTCGTTAGTTGTAGGCAGCGGGCGGCGGCCCGGTTGGAATAATCCCGGGATTGAGCAGTCATGAACAGCCGCCTGCAGGAGATCCGGGCTCGGCAGAAGCTGCGCAGGAAGTTACTGGCTCAACAAGTAATGCGTCTACAGATGCTCCTGTTACACGTGATTAGAGTGTGAGCTCTGACGAGCAGGGTCTCTCCTATTGTGTCACATGGCTGTATGTCTAACGCCTTCCCTTACTTACCACTGCTAAATATACGCAGTGAATAAACTTGTGTAATATGGGGAGTTAGCAATACATGGCTCTGTGTGCCCTGTAATTAGTATTTCAGATAACATCAACCTGTTGAGATAATGGGCTACCTTACACATATAGAAAGTGCACAGTGCCAATGTGGACAAGCAGTCTGATGTTGAGTTTGTGTGTGTATCTAGTGTATTATTGTGCTACTTTGCAGTTTACTCTTTCAATGTGTAATGTACAAATATTTAAATGCAGCATGGCAACAGGAACAAAACCATAAAAGGAACAAGTGGTACAGGAGTACAGTTAGCTGCTTCAGGTTTTAAATAGTGTCAGGTAAATACAGTTTTGCCAGAAGGGTTGTAGCAGAGGTACCGGTACTGATTGCAGGGTTTTTTTCATCATTTTTTGCTTCTATTTAAGGTTTATAAATTTTGACTTTATTTAGGGACTAGGGAGCTGATTCAGACCCGCTCGCTATGATGCGAATGCTCGTAGCTAAACGATAGTTGCTTTTTGCACACGCAGCGCAATGCGCATGCATGAACCAGTTCGAGAGATCGGGATGCGTTCTCTCGCTGCGCATAGACTGCCCAGCAGAGTGAGTGACAGGAGAAGCAGTTTATGGGTGGTGACAGGGGCTGGCCAATGGAGACGGGGGAGTGGAGGTGTGAACACAGGCGTGCCAGAGCATCCCAATGCAGTTTCAAAGGCGTGCATAATTAAAAGGAAGCGTCATTGTACTCGTCACTTGGTGGGATTTCACTCTGAAGTGATCGCAGTGCTTGCGGCAGGGTATAGTCAACTTCAAGCGCTGCGATCGCATCCGATGGTGCTCAATGTACCAATGTTTTCATGCTCTTCCAGGAGATGATGTGGGCATCTTAGGAATGGCTGGTGGGCGTCTGCTTACACTAAGTAATCGAACGCCAAGATATAGTGGGCCTGCTAATGCCTTGCCGTGCGATTGCCTGCCTTGCTGGCCTGCGCTGGATTTCCATACGCAGGGTGCGAGCAGGTCTGAATGAGCTCCTGGGTTCCATAAATTAGATGTAGTCAAGGTGTATGGAGTGAGTTAGTGCTGTAGAATGGCATAGAGTTACATGCATATATAATTGCTCACCCTGCCCACTGTAACCTATATGTGGTGCACCCTAGATGCCTGCCTCGTCTGGTACTTGCAAGGGTAATATGAACTCATTGACCTATATATTCAATGGGTATCTTGTTATGCCAGGCACACACTAGACGATCTTGCACGATGAGACCCGGCGGGGTGCCAGCATGCACACTTGCCAATGCCAGCAGCAACAGCGGGGGCCATGCTGCATTCGGCAGCATGGCCCACGCTAACTATGCCGCCTGTCGACACGTGGGAGCGCACATCATCAGTGACATTGAAGGTACACATTAGATGATGTGCCCGATATCTCATCTGATCCGGCCGGAGCGCCTTGTGACTGTAGCGCTGAGCATATTTTCTTGCTATTTTTTACCTTCCAGTGTGTATTGTTCGCACAGTGATGCCAATAGGACATACATGCAGCTTCTGCTGATTAAAATGATCTGCGGCATGCCTACTTTCTGCGTGCAACTGCGGGTGTATATGCATGCGAAACTCTGTGTTGCAGTGTCACAGCTGCTGACACTGTGACGTACCATTTTGCATGCAGATAAAGCCGCAGTTGCGCACAGAACATAGGCATGCCGCAGATCATTTTAATCAGCAGAAGCTGCTTGTGCATCCTATTTGCATTACTGTGCGAATAATCCGCACTGGAAGGTAAAAAGTCGTACTAAAACTAAAAAAACACCTGGTGCTACCGAGTCACCCCACGGCATGGCGCGACTAAAGGGCTGTTTAACGCGTAAGGAGGCTAGACGTAAGTGGACACATCTGTATCGTCTAGTGTCTACCCGGCATGAGTCACAGTTCATTTTATCCTTGTTTGTCTTATTTCCATATATTGCTTATAGCACATTGTAATCAATGTAGCGAGCCCAACATGTCTGCCTTGTCTGCTACTCTATTGTGTAGAAAGAACAATGCATACTTCTACTGATTTGTTAAGCATCCTCTTCTAGTATTTTTTTCTCCCCCCATTACGTGTTGTCAATTCCAGGCATTGCCTATACTACTTATTGTAATCCTATGTAGTGTGCTTAAAATGGCTGCCTCACCTGGCTCCTTCATGAGTAGGATGAAAAATGGTTGCCACACCTTTGTATTATCTTCCTGGTTTCTGTATATATTGTGGCAAACAGAATTTCTAGAGGGGGGTTTCCAAATGCTTGATTTTAGAGCGAGTGCGCCCAGTCCATGATTAGCACATAAGCCGTATATTTAGTGCAACGTATGTATTACTTCAGACATTTACAGGGCCAGCAACCAATAAGATGCAGCAGTAGGGCACCGCTTTGTTAGTCCCTTAAGGTGCATACACACGGGATGATGTGCTGTAAGAACGATATTGGTGAAAGATTTCCCTTGAACTTTCTGTAGTGCAGGACAAACGATATTGGGTGTAAACACTGAAAGATATCTTTCAGTGAAGTCATCCTGCCACATCTCTGAACAGGCAATTCTTGCTGATATCGTCCAAGTTGGCCTGCATATACGGACAACCAAAAATAACGTTATCGTCCAGCGGGAGCGTGCATCGTTGGTCGTTCATTGCATACACACGGTACGATATATCGTTGAACGATATTGTTATCATTCATATTGTTCAAAGATATCGTCCTGTGTGTATGCACCTTAATTCTGCATGTTGTGGCTACAGCTCTGGTTAACTTGCATTATATACAACCGCTGTTGTGATCTTGAATTGAGACATTGGCTGTGATGGGGAAGGTTTCAGGCAACAGGACCCAACCCCTCGTTTGCCTATAAATGTGTATGTATGTACACACACGTGCAAATATCTCGGATTCGGAGGTAGTAGAGACTCTGGACAAAACCATTATCTCATCCAGGGCCCTATTTACTACAATCCGCATATGTAATGCATATTGTAGTGTGACATTATTGACTGAATTCGCATTGTGAATTCAGGCAATATCACAGGGAGTTACTACAAATCCCTTGCAGGGACAGAGCTTGCGATAAAGCTCTGTCCCTGCGGATCCCCTTCGCACACTTACCACGGTATTTTCGCAAAAAATACCATGACAAGTGCCGATGCATGCGCCGACTGACCATCACCAAGCCCCCCCTCCGGCAATAAGCCCCGCGGTCACGGACCCCCAGCGACCCCCCTACCTTAATTACACTTACCTGCAGTCATCGGTGCTCCGGTGGCTCCGGTCAGCTGACATCCCATCCTGCACTGGGACCCGGTCAGGTGACGACCGGGCACCAATGCAGGCTGGGAGACCAGCTGACCAGAGGGAGGACATCACGGGAGCCCCGATCACCGGTCCCTGGACTCAGGTAAGTTTTTTTTTATTTTTTACTTTTTTTTTTTAGTAGAGATCACTGGGGCCAGCTCCAGGCTCTGCTCTGCACGTTAGAGCGGACCAGGAGTCCGGTAACCGGGGGAGACCCTGGACAACGCCACCTCCAGGTGGCGTTATTATCACAGGGCTTTCCCCGGTATTTTTTCACAATTTATTTTTAGTAACTTTGGCCAGATCACATTTCCCATTACAATTATGGGAAATGCGATGTGATTACTAAAAATAAGTGATAATTAGGGCTTGGAGTAGAATTTTACGAATTCTACTCCAATTGCCCTGTAGTAACTTTAGGTGATACTAAAATAAAAATAATGTTAGTAAATAGAGCCCTCAGACTGAAACTTAGTAGCTTGGTATCATCAAGACATTCAGCAAAATATATTTTTATCCTATGTTGCCAACCAGGATTACAGTAGGTAAGGATTTGGAAAAGCATAAATTTCAAAGTCTCATAAAAAATGTTGTGCACAAACCTGTCCGTGATCGTCGCGGAGAACAAGATTATGTGGGTCCCAGAGATACATTTTTTTAAAAAAATTGGGGTTAACACAGCATCAGAACTCTCCACATCCCCCTTAAATGCATGTTTAGTCCCTCCATAATCCTACATGTAATATGTGTACAAAACCCATAGTGAACAAGCCATTCAGTACTAAGAGGCATGTTTGTAAAAAGTATATATATATTTGCGGGATGTCCCCCCAAAACAACAGGTAAAATATTAAGTACCACCCAGGTGTATGCATGGAGGATCGCAGCCAATAGCAGGGATATCTGCTGTGGTCCTCAGTTTTCAATTGCAATAGCAACCCCAACGCCAAATTTACTAGCCAAAGTAGCAAACGTCATCTTCACATGGCATTAGCCATTGTAGCTTATAGGCTATACTTTGCAACATTTACACAATGGCTGGTCGCACATGTACAGTCTGATGACAGGGCATGCACAGTAGAGCGGGCCAGACCTGAACCCATAAATAAAGTTATTACATTTGCAATCACTTTACTTTTGCACATCGCTGGTGTGGTCTCCTATCGGAGCCCCTGTCCTTGGATGTGGATGATAATAAAACCTGCAAAACATAATAAATTATTGCCGTGTTAAGCAGCGCTAAGAAACAGGAATCATCGGGACCAATTAAGCCAGTGTTCAATGTGTGACAGGTTCACTTTAACTGTATTTGCATTATGTTTTGCTGTAAAAATATGTTACTGTATTGTGGCATATGTAGGACCACGTGTTAATGCAGCATACCATAGTAGGGCCAGGAGAGGCATGCTGATTCTCACTTTTTCTTTTTGCACACCATGTTGTGGGTGGTGCCTACCCCAATGGGGCTCTCTTCCTGGGTGGCCAACCTGGGAAGGATCCGGGCGGTTTGTGGGCCTGGGAGGGGTGCAGCGGGAACAGGTTTCATGTAGTTTGGGGTGCTGTGTTCTGTTGTATTGCGGCATGCAGGTATAAGCCTGTTCCCCACTTCTCCTGGCTTGTAGAGGACAGGGAAGGTGGCCTTCACTCCTTCGTCGGTCAGGACAGTCTGAACGTTGGTTTGCTGTCCGCAGCATGGACTGGATGCATTAGGCCCCGGGTGGTCAGGGAGACAGTGATCATGATGCTGTCTCTGCGAGGACAGGGAGGGGAAATGCTGCAACTCACAAGAGGCTGCGGCGCACACAGCCATCCCCTGTAGGTTGCTGCTATTTCCAAGTTGGAGAAAGGACCTCTGTGACGTATCCACCACGTGACCGCTGCAGGAGGCTGGACCGCTCCTGCGTTACCATCCACTAGGGCATAGAGGGGGAATAAATAATTGTGGCGAGCCACTGTGCCCGAAGCGTGGCGAGAGGACACTTTTGGTCCCCCATTACCATCCCCGCCCCTCCCCCTTTCAGGCCGGATCACGTGGGTGTGACGTCACAGGTCCATCTGCGCTCTATAGTCTAGTCCTAACCATCTCCAGTAGGCTGCGACGCACACAGCCATCTCCAGTAGACTACGGCGCGCGCAGCCATCTCCCGTAGGCTACGGCGCGCGCAGCCATCTCCCGTAGGCTGCGGCGCGCGCAGCCATCTCCCGTAGGCTGCGGCGCGCGCAGCCATCTCCCGTAGGCTGCGGCGCGCGCAGCCATCTCCCGTAGGCTGCGGCGCGCGCAGCCATCTCCCGCAGGCTGCGGCGCGCGCAGCCATCTCCCGCAGGCTGCGGCGCGCGCAGCCATCTCCCGCAGGCTGCGGCGCGCGCAGCCATCTCCCGCAGGCTGCGGCGCGCGCAGCCATCTCCCGCAGGCTGCGGCGCGCGCAGCCATCTCCCGCAGGCTGCGGCGCGCGCAGCCATCTCCCGCAGGCTGCGGCGCGCGCAGCCATCTCCCGCAGGCTGCGGCGCGCGCAGCCATCTCCCGCAGGCTGCGGCGCGCGCAGCCATCTCCCGCAGGCTGCGGCGCGCGCAGCCATCTCCCGCAGGCTGCGGCGCGCGCAGCCATCTCCCGCAGGCTGCGGCGCGCGCAGCCAGCTCCCGCAGGCTGCGGCGCGCGCAGCCAGCTCCCGCAGGCTGCGGCGCGCGCAGCCAGCTCCCGCAGGCTGCGGCGCGCGCAGCCAGCTCCCGCAGGCTGCGGCGCGCGCAGCCAGCTCCCGCAGGCTGCGGCGCGCAGAGCCAGCTCCCGCAGGCTGCGGCGCGCAGAGCCATCCCCTGTAGGCTGCGGCGGTTCCTGCAGGATCTGCTCATTTTGCAAATATGAGTCCCTTGTCGCCAATAGTGCATAAAAGAGGGTCTATAATGTGTATAAAGTGCAAGCGCTGATCTATTTACCACATAACGCTGAAACCGAAGATTTCTTTATAAACTGAGAGTGGCACCCTGAAAAGTTTTATAGGAAGATTTTTTTTTCCCATGGAAATCACACTATCTTTTAAGGATTATCAACTGCTCTGAATCCCTTTTCTTGCTCTGTATACCATTATTATTTGTTCTCTTAAGCTGGGTGCACACTGCACAATTATCTGTCAGTTCATCTGAGAATTTTATGGTATGACAGAGGATTGTATAAAATGTACGCACGTAAATCTCTATCTCAAATAAATCGGTATCATCGCATTATTTGCATCTTCTAGGATGCCCATAAGATGCGATAAATCTGGGCATGGTATCTTAAACCGTTTGCGGTGTCTACCTGCTGACGACTGTACCTGTGCAGCTTGTACAAGAACATGATCTTTCCATCCAATCATTAGGACAGATAAATAGTAGGTTTGGAAAAAACAATTGTATAGTGTGTACATATGAATATCTGAGATTTTACTCACAGGGACAAATCCTGAGTTCATCGCATCTTAAATAAAATTTGTGCCGTGTATTCCCAGCTTTATAAAGTGCATGGTATGACACATCCTCTTGTTTTGAATACGTCATTTTTAGTTTTATTCTATAGTATTTACTTAAAGTTTTATAAATGGGAGTGCTCATGTTCACTGTATCATCCATAATTGTGACATCAGCAGTTCCTTAAACATGATAAGATAATATTGTAGATAGCTATAGCCACTACTGTATATAAGTTTATACATTTACTGTATACAAGATCTGTGCTGTTTGTAGTTAAGCTCTGAATTTGGGTGGCAACTACACCCTTTTACTGTTTTGGACTATATTTATCATTTCTTTACATTACCCGTGGTGTTTTGTATTGGTATGTATGGCATATTTAGTATGTATTAGATGGCTGTATAAGCAGGTTTTTTTTTTTTTTTTTTTTTTTACAGCTAGGAGCAGAAAGTGCTGACAATATAGGAGCTGTACTAAACAGTAAGGATGAGCAAAGGGAAATCGCAGAGACTAGAGAAATGTGTCGGTAAATTAAACATGATCTGCTACTATACACTCTAATGATTGTATTTACACATCTATTGGCATTACACCTACATTTGATAATGGTGTCAGTATAAGCCATCTGTTTGCAAACATCTCTTGCTTATCAGTGTTATAACATTATACAGTATCATCGCAGGATGATAATTCAGTGCTGTGCACATATTAGGATTATATATTGCGAGCAGTAATGTAACAGACTGTGGTGTGATAAACTCCATCCATTTGACGAGTGTTCACTAGAATCCCTTCCTCATTTAGTAAAATGCATTTGGGTCTGTTCCATTCAGTGTAAATCCCTCAATTTGAGGTTCTTTCCACCAGTACCATGCCATTATGAAATTAAAAAAGTTCTTTGTTACAATTGAAAACATAGCCTCACCTTTGCTCTCCATTTTATTTATTACATAATTGTAGCAGGTACAAACAGTTAAAATAAAAATCGTAAACGTCTGAAGGATTACACCTTAGAAAAGTAATGTCGCAAATGAGCGACTTAGGGCAAGGCCTTCTAACCAAACAGGGCAGCTTCACTCTGATTGGTCAAAGTGTGAGAAATGTTGCTCTGATTGGTTTGGAGCGTGTAAACCCACATTGATACAATGTTCTTTATTCAGAAATTACATACAGATGAACAGTAGGTTGTAACATTGCCTTGGTTACCAGGGCAGGTTGGAGCTTTCAGTTCTACAAATGCCCGCATTCTCTGGCAACCATGTGTATGCTGGCCCTTGTATTGATTGTTTTGACTGATGTTTGTAGTAGTTCCTGTTTTTTGCATAATTGACAATTTAACAGTAGTTTTTTCTTTAAGTGCTTCATATGATACATCAGCACCTAATTTGAAACGGAAACCTCCAGAAGAAGGAGAGGAGGATGAAGAAGTGGTTGAGGAGTGCAAGGTAAGGGCAGCAGTATTTATAATGAATTGTCTTCACAGGAAAAGCATTGGTCCTGCCATGTTGTGCTCAGATATAGCCATGTGACCTACAGATCAGGCGGGATGGGAATGTACAGTATGGTTGACATTCAGAATGTGGACTATGACAAGGGGGACAGCAGTGTGTCGAACCCGGCCTGCCATCATGGTAGTAATGTAAAGCAAACCTAACCCTGTTGGCTTTAGAACTTTAAACATAATGGTAAAGTATCATATTTAAAGCTCTAAAGCCAACACATCCATAAGCTAAGTGCATCCAGATCTGAGGATGCCAAATTTCAATCAAAGGCTGGCATTAATTTATAAACTACGCCATTGACTAGAGGAAAATCAATTGTTGTTTAGGTGCCTTAACAAATAAGAACCTGACAAAGCAATTCAACTGTTTATTTGCTGGTCGCAGTAGCCTCCATTGGTGACATTTCTGTTTGAACCCTCTTGGCTAAACCCTTTTGGGCGCGTCAAGTATGATAATTAATGGGCATGCAAAACAATTGAATGGTTCCGTCGGGCGCCCACTAATTATCGCCACCTCAAAAAAAATTGATTTCCCCCCACAGTAATATTTTTTTAATTTCAGTCAATTTCTGTAGTATGGTGTCAGACAGAAATGACACCATACTACATAATGACATCATTGTGCCTGACGCAAAGATGTCATCAAGACCCTCCCGACTCTCAGCAACATTAACTATTAAAAGGGGACTTTTAAATATATTCCCACATTTTAGCCCTGGCAGTGCTTAGAACGTGTCCCACTCATTAGCAATGAAGGGGTTAAGCTAAACAATCCATCCGATTTGGACATAGGGGTACTAAAGAGATACGTTCGTGACTGCATCCACCATCTATGTCTTTCAACATCTGATATCAGGTATACCAGGATTGACGTTCTTTATTGCGCTTATACATATGGCAATTTGCTTATAATTGTATCTTGACTATTGAAATTGCAGCACATTTGTACAACAGTCAGGACCACAAGTACATATTTGAGGTTAAAACATTTTTTTATTTGTGGTACACAGCACTTGTGTGCACAACCCCATAAGCGTGGACCTGAGGTGTTAGTGCTGGGTTAGGAGAATGTGGATGGCTTATTTCATTGTTGGTACGCATATTATTGCTTGAAAATTTGACACTGATGAAAAAAGGCAGAATTGGTGATTGGAAGATCATGTTTCATTATTGCCTTTTATTACTTTGATTATTTTTGTTTCTTTGTTCCGGGAGTAATCAACTTTTCATTAATGGAAACTTAGGTCTCCCCGGGTGATTTGGTGCTCGGGAACATTGCCTGTACACTTCACTTTAACAAATTGTTTTAACATTTTTATTTTTTTTAATTCATTTTTGAATCAAATATATAACTGTGCGCTCTGAAGTGCTATAGAATAGTAATAAAACAAAATACAGGAACACCTTGCTAAATAAAAGGTAGTGAGTAACAAAAATACCAGGCTGGTTGATTTCCATGCAATGAGAAATAGTTGTGTTATACTAATCGTGTCATAGAATGCTAGTTTGTGCAGTTTTCAATCTTCCTTTTGGATTCATTTATGTGTTAACCCTTTAAAAACGGTCCCAAATCGCTGCTATCATGGGAATAATCCATCTGGAAGACTAGTCGTCTGGGTTGTTAACATCTGAATTTGCTATGAATTTTACATGAACTGAACATTTCACCAAGGCATACTGTTAATGGACGAGCGCTGTTAGAATCAGTGACCCTTTTATGGTGGCTGTGTTATTCTGTCAGACGTTGCTGAATGCACTATGAGAGATGCTCAGATTAGCCACCCTTCTCGTAATGGTAACATTTATTTTCTCAGATGTTGGTGTTGGTGAGCTCAGATTAGCCACCCTTCTCGTTCTGGTAACCTTTATTGTCTCAGATGTTGGTGTTGGTGAGCTCAGATTAGCCACCCTTCTTGTCCTGGTAACCTTTATTGTCTCAGATGTTGGTGTTGGTGAGCTCAGATTAGCCACCCTTCTCGTTCTGGTAACCTTTATTGTCTCAGATGTTGGTGTTGGTGAGCTCAGATTAGCCACCCTTCTCGTTCTGGTAACCTTTATTGTCTCAGATGTTGGTGTTGGTGAGCTCAGATTAGCCACCCTTCTTGTCCTGGTAACCTTTATTGTCTCAGATGTTGGTGTTAGTGAGCTCAGATTAGCCGCCCTTCTCTTCCTGATATCCTTTATTGTCTCAGACATTGCTGTTGGTGAGCTCAGATTAGCCACCCTTCTAGTCCTGGTAACATTTATTGTCTCAGATGTTGGTGTTGGTGAGCTCAGATTAGCCACCCTTCTTGTCCTGGTAACATTTATTGTCTACTTAGCTGCATCCCTATTGCTAAATCCTGCATGACAATGCTACAGCATGGGTTAGATCTTACTGATACTTGAATCTGATTGAAAGAGTACTGAGACAAATTAGATTGGAATGAATGATTTGTGTACTGTACACATTTAAAACACAATATAGGGAGGATTTTAGACTAATTTGCACGTAAGGCAAGCATTAGTTCTTAGCTAAATATATGTTGTTACTTATTAGGATTATACTAATATATTTAAACTTGAGTACATTTTGCCAAACCTTAAATAACCTGTATAAAAGTGTTTATGCTGTTTTAATTTTCAGGATACCATTGAACCACAGAAAGAGGAAGAAAATCTACCTTATAAAGAGGAAATCTACAAAGACTCGAGCACTTTCTTAAAGGTATTTGATTCTCTAAACTCATTTAACTATACCAGCTAGTAAAGGAAAACTATATAAAGGTATTTTCTCCCGGCTAAAGTCTGACACTCCCTCCATATCCATCAGAGACTAGAGTCAGGTTTGTTGGAGACCTAGGAGCACATCTCCCAGGACCACTGCTTTCAAATAGGCCCAGTTCTTGCTGTCGCTCCACTTAGCGTTGTGTGTGTCTGCCAGACATGCACAATGGCCTGCTAACTGCTGGTCAGGCACATACACATCATCTTGTTATGGTGCATGCACACAAGCCCAGCTCTTTGTGCATGATGGACTCACTAATTTAGGCTTAGTTTGATTAGTTAAGACTGGAGGCAAACATATGGAAATTGAAATGCATTTCATCTTTCAAAATACTCTCTCTAAATTTACCATGCTGCTGAATTACCACTATACCACCCTACACCTCTTTGGCTAGGGATACAGCTTAAGATTGTTAAGAGGAGTATTTTTATTTCTCAGAAAAAAATGTAGTGCAGCCTGTGATTTGCTGCCAGAGATTGCTCAGAGCCTGGGGAAATAGCTGTCACATAACATGACAAAGGGGCAGTCAAACTAACAACATAAAATCAAAGGTTCACGTTAATGTGGAAAGGTTACTAATATATTCCATTGAATGGTTTCACATTTCACAAATGGAAAAGTCAATTAGCCTACTGACTTGTCTCAAGCCATTACTTTATTTTAAACATGTAATCAGGGACAGGACCAAGTAAGATATTCCTTCAGACAGTCTTCCTAGTAATTCATCTTGTGACACCCAGATTTGCCAGCGCATTTTATAAATAATGTCGTATTGGCCCACTGAGAGATGGTAACATCACTGCATTTATAATGGACGCACCTAGAGACGGCTTAGTGCGACCCATCATAATATAAGGTTGCAGCCGCCCCTACTGTTCGTTTCCACATGGAGTTAATGTTATTAACCTTGTATAACATAATACATAGCTTATGGTGGATACTATCAATCCATTTCTATGAGAAATCTTCTCGCATACATTGCAATATCCTTATTTTACTATGTAAACTATTTACTATGTAACTAATTGCTTTACTAAGTTCATTTTAAAACAAGCATTGAAGAGCTATGCAGAGGACCATGCTAATGATTTCCCAGAGTGCCATGCTGTAAAAAAAGCTATACTTTGTTTCATTTAATAGACCTTTAAACACACTGGGCTCAATCCAATTAAACGCAATGTATTTGCAGGGACCAGTCATCGTGACAACGGCCGCCCGAATTCGCATAACAATGCTCGCAGCCCCATAGGGCCCTGTGCAAAATTATGCGAATTCTGTCTCGGAGTGGGGTGCGAGATGCCGTTGCCGATGTTTTAACGTTGTGGCAACGGCAAGTCACATAATTTGCAATCAACTGGATTGACCCCATTGTGTAAATACTTAGAAAAGGTGACTGCAGGCATATTAGCCCATTTATTGTATTACACATTGCTCAAGTACTGTAGTATTGGGTGAGACTTGGTTTTTTTTTTTTTTCTTTACTTGACATTCCTCTCAAAGAGGTATCTTTTATCTATTATTCTTCATGCCCATCCATGTGTCCTATGTATTGATGTGGGTGGGTACAGGGCAATTCTGCAGCCTAACTGAATGTTCAGCGATGGGTACACTCCTTTGATGCGAGTATGTAGGTCAATTGCAGGGCCAGTATTGAGCCGTGCAGGAATATTCAGGCTTTGACTATGAGATACCCCAACGGCACACAGCTGGATGTTAGTAAGATAGCATTGGGGTATAGAGGACGTGCAGGGAGCAGTATAAGATGAGCTATGGAATGGCTTGAGAGCACCAAGTCCATTTTCTTTGATTGACAAAAGGAAATAATATGTATACCAATATAAATTAGTGGATCAATTAACACATTAAATACATATGATAAAAATACAGTGACACTTATAAAAACATATTGATCACCACAGCCTAATAATGATAAATTGCAACTGATTGGTGTATTATAACAGACTGCAGATGTTATGTTGTATAGCATCCTCTATGAGAAGTCTGTAGATGGTCAGTAACAAGGGCACATAGTCTTCTTCAAATAATTATCTCTGTAGCATTAGTCCCAAAGCAAATCTCCACTGAGCAGTTCAATTGCCTTTCTCATGGCATATATTAGAATTACTGGTCTACAGTAATGACACTTGTGCAAACTTCATACTTGCTGAAAACACAGCTAGAACTAGTTGTCATATGGTAGTTGCTCTATTAATCATAACCAGGAGATGAAATAGAGGTCTGTATTCATTCAGTCAGCAAGTGGAATCATGTAAAGCACTTCATAGATTTGGGATCCTCCGATTTAGTGCTTGTGGTCAGAGTGGCTAACATCATCTCACAGTCAAACAGAAGGAATGCACCTTTGTTATGCAATATAACTTTGTCTGAGGAGATTTTGCCAACAAATCTGTAGCAACTGCCTTATCCTGTAATGACCACATGGGCCAAATATCTAAGAAGTGTTTCCAGCATCTTGCTGAGTCCATGCTACAAAGATTTCACACAGTCTTTGGGCAAAAGGGGGTTTCTACCCAGTACTAGAAAGATGGACCTAATAGTGGCTTGTGTGTGTGTATATATATATATATATATATATATATATATATATATATGCAGGACCGTAGACAGCCTGCCTGGCCGGGCCTTGATACTGGCAAGGGGCGTGGTCTAATGTAAGAAGGCTAGGCCACACCTCCTTAAAAACCAAAATACCCCAATATTTGAAAAATCTCAAACGCTCCACAGAAGGAGGGTGGGCAGCCAAGGGTAGATTCGGGGGAAGGGAGTGCGCTCGCTGTCCCCCAACCTATCGGGTGCAGGCAGCGGTACCTAGACCCAGATAATCAGTACCTGCTCCTAACCCCTCTCCCTCCTCGTCTCCCCTGTGTATATACACTGAGTGATCAAATTATCACCAGACGATTTATGCAAAGTAGCGTATAGTGCTGACGTAGGAGGTCTGAATCTGTCTTAGAACGACGAGGCGAGCGTACCGTATGCAGAGACTGTTTCTCATGAAATAATGGGTAAACGACGTGATAATAATAATTTGGCAAATTAGTTTGCATATCCATAAATTACATGTATAGTATTAATCCCATCTAAATAAAAAAAAAAAAAGTCCATGGAAAGGTAAGTGACTGATACTCCATTTGACCCAGTAGTAACATGTTTCAGCCTGTGTTAGTTTGCCTCGTTTTCTAATAAAGAAAATACAGGAATTATAGTGCTGACTGATACAAGAAATGAAAAGGTCCCTGCTAGTGAGAATGTACATGTAAAACACTCGAAATGTCTGTATTTGCATATGGGTTCTTAAATAGTCTGTTTTGTAGCTGAAATACTATATTTTATGAGGCACCTTAACCTGAAGCAGTTGTTTAACTGATTTGCTTTTTTATTCTTTTTATAATTGTATTTTTCTTGCAGGGGACACAAAGCCTGAATCCTCACAATGATTATTGCCAGCATTTCGTTGACACAGGGCACAGGCCACAGAACTTTATCCGAGATGTTGGTATGTTGCCTCCTATTGCTATTAACACAGTCTCCTGCTTAAGCGGTATTTTAATGTATTCATTTAGATGAACATTGCTCTTGCTGCTCCCAGGAGTAAACAGACAGCATATTTCAGTGTATAATGTAAATTGGTATATTGTTATCACTCAATGGGCAGCACAGATGGTGTAATGGTTAGCATTACTGCCTCACAGCACTGAGGTTGTGGGTTCGATATCCACTACAGCCCTATCTGTGCTGAGTTTGTATATTCTCCCTGTGCTTGCGTGGGTTTCCTCTGGGTACTCCGGTTTCCTCCCACACTCCAAAAATATACTGGTAGGTTAATTGGCTCTTAACAAAAATTACCCCATATGTGTGTGCGCATGTGGTAGGGACTACAGATTGTAAGATCCACTGGGGCAGGGACGGATGTGAATGGCCAATTATTCTTTGTAAAGCGCTGCGGAATATGTGTGCGCCATATAAATAACTGATAATAATAATAAATAGCTCTACAAACTGACCCCAGAAAGCGGCCCTGAAAAGTACATTATGTATTAGTAAAGTGTTTCGGCATTAGCTCTATAATAAGATCCTGTTTAGAGCCAGCCAGCCACATATGGGATTGCTGTTTGATCTAGTGCTGTCTCAGATGTGATTGTCTGCATATGTATTTCTGGGCTTGTTTTACAGAACTTGTTAACACCTTTGATTTCTGGCTTAGGTTTAGCAGATCGATTTGAGGAATATCCAAAACTGAGGGAGCTGATCAGACTGAAAGATGACTTCATATGTAAATCCAATACCCCTCCTATGTAAGCCTGCGCCTGCAGCAGTAACGCTTGCTCTACTAGTTATGTTTTATTACTTTCTTTATAACTTTGCTGCAGTTACTGTTTAGTGATAGATGTATTCCTTACCTGTCCCAATGTCTCTCAGAATGCCTGTGTTCCATCACCATATGGTTGCAGGAGCTCTTTTTAATGAACCTTTATTCTGGAATGAAACAGTCCCTTGCTGCCCCCTAGTGGCAGCATGATCTCACTGCAGCAAGTGCGGAGCGACTGAATTTCTTAAGTATTAATATTGTGTTTCAGTTATAAAGCTCCTGTGTATTCTGCTGCCCTGTACAGAGACAAAAATCCTGATATTAACAAAAGAAACAAGGTTGAAATGTAATGTTTATAGCACACACTGCATGAGGTTCTGCAGTATAAAGGAAATGGTGGAATTTGCATATAGAAAGTATGTCTAGACATCAGATACAGTATTGTGTGAGGTTGGTTGCTGAATTAGCAGGTTGCTGTTTTGCAATAAAGGGTTCCACTGCATGTATGTAGCGCCAGAGTGGTCTTGTAGGTGTCACTGGGCAGAGATTGGGGGCCTAATTCAGAGGTGGACGCAAACTGAACGCAATACTGTACCGATGTTGGTGGAGTTGAACGATTATTTGCTACTGCGCATGTGCACAAAATAGTGTAAAACCCTGTGTGTTCCGCTGAGTGTATGCTGTTGCACTCGGTGTCACTGGCATTAGGAACGAGGAGCAAAACCACAGGTGTAACTGGTGGGGTGGACTGAAGTGTGCATGAAAAAAATCAGTCTCATGGGCGTATTATGGGGGTGTTGCAGGCATGTCAGTGAATCCAGCTGTGTTCTCACTCACAGAGCTACAGCCACAGAGGCCATGTACATATGAGCTGAGACGCATATTAGTCACTGCACACTTTCTGTTATTTGTGTGGCAGAGCCATGTCTTATTCTGTGCAATGAGCGGAGTGCCAGAGAGAGTGTTCACCATTGTAATTGCTGATTAGTATTGTGCTTTAGGACAGATCAGTCTCCTCACACATGCTGTATTTTCTCTGTTGTACTAATATAGGTACTTACAAGCAGACCTGGAGACCTTTGATCTAAGAGAGCTGAAGAGTGAGTTTGATGTCATTCTCCTTGAACCACCGCTAGAGGAGTATTACAGGGAGACTGGCATTGCCGCTAATGAGAAGTGGTGGGCATGGGAAGATGTAAGTCAGAGGATAAAGCTAACTGTCGGCTGTGTAGCAGTGTTTTTATCTGTAATCTAAGTACAATGTATTTCTAGAAGGCTAGTGACATTGTGTGTCCAAATGAGAGAGAAGGTTCTTTTCTTTTGTAAGTGATATTCTGTGGGAAAGCTGTAACACCACAATACATGTTACACCTGCTGATGTGTAAGAACTGGGAGGTTAGTGATATTCTGTGGGAAAGCTGTAACACCACAATACATGTTACACATGCTGATGTGTAAACTGGGAGGTTAGTGATATTTTGTGGGAAAGCTGTAACACCACAATACATGTTACACATGCTGATGTGTAAGAACTGGGAGGTTAGTGATATTCTGTGGGAAAGCTGTAACACCACAATACATGTTACACATGCTGATGTGTAAGAACTGGGAGGTTAGTGATATTCTGTGGGAAAGCTGTAACACCACAACACATGTTACACATGCTGATGTGTAAGAACTGGGAGGTTAGTGATATTCTGTGGGAGAGCTGTAACAGCACAATACATGTTACACATGCTGATGTGTAAACTGGGAGGTAAGTGATATTCTGTGGGAAAGCTGTAACACCACAATACATGTTACACCTGCTGATGTGTAAGAACTGGGAGGTTAGTGATATTCTGTGGGAAAGCTGTAACACCACAACACATGTTACACATGCTGATGTGTAAGAACTGGGAGGTTAGTGATATTCTGTGGGAGAGCTGTAACAGCACAATACATGTTACACATGCTGATGTGTAAACTGGGAGGTAAGTGATATTCTGTGGGAAAGCTGTAACACCACAATACATGTTACACATGCTGATGTGTAAGAACTGGGAGGTTAGTGATATTCTGTGGGAGAGCTGTAACAGCACAATACATGTTACACATGCTGATGTGTAAACTGGGAGGTTAGTGATATTTTGTGGGAAAGCTGTAACACCACAATACATGTTACACATGCTGATGTGTAAGAACTGGGAGGTTAGTGATATTCTGTGGGAAAGCTGTAACACCACAATACATGTTACACATGCTGATGTGTAAGAACTGGGAGGTTAGTGATATTCTGTGGGAGAGCTGTAACAGCACAATACATGTTACACATGCTGATGTGTAAACTGGGAGGTAAGTGATATTCTGTGGGAAAGCTGTAACACCACAATACATGTTACACCTGCTGATGTGTAAGAACTGGGAGGTTAGTGATATTCTGTGGGAAAGCTGTAACACCACAATACATGTTACACATGCTGATGTGTAAACTGGGAGGTTAGTGATATTTTGTGGGAAAGCTGTAACACCACAATACATGTTACACATGCTGATGTGTAAGAACTGGGAGGTTAGTGATATTCTGTGGGAAAGCTGTAACACCACAATACATGTCACACATGCTGATGTGTAAACTGGGAGGTTAGTGATATTCTGTGGGAAAGCTGTAACACCACAATACATGTTACACATGCTGATGTGTAAGAACTGGGAGGTTAGTGATATTCTGTGGGAAAGCTGTAACACCACAATACATGTTACACATGCTGATGTGTAAACTGGGAGGTTAGTGATATTCTGTGGGAAAGCTGTAACACCACAATACATGTCACACATGCTGATGTGTAAACTGGGAGGTTAGTGATATTTTGTGGGAAAGCTGTAACACCACAATACATGTTACACATGCTGATGTGTAAGAACTGGGAGGTTAGTGATATTCTGTGGGAAAGCTGTAACACCACAATACATGTTACACATGCTGTTGTGTAAGAACTGGGAGGTTAGTGATATTCTGTGGGAAAGCTGTAACACCACAATACATGTTACACATGCTGATGTGTAAGAACTGGGAGGTTAGGGAAAATATCTTGGCAAAACAATTCCGTGTGTAAAACCAGTGTACCACCCTGCTCATTACACATGTACAATAAACTTTTCTATAGGTTTGGTTTCTGTCTATCGTCACAATGCTGTGTCCAATCTTCTTGTCCTGTCACCACCATACACTTCTCCCAGATATTTTGTGCTTCTGCTCCTCTCCTCCATTCATACGTCATCCCTGATAGTCATTCTTCCCACCCACTTCTGTGGTTGCCTCAAGCTGAACTTAATGATACAGCTACCAGAATGTTAAAAGTATGAAGAAGGATGCATGAGGTAAGGCAAAACATTGCCATCTATGGCTTTAAGTTGCCACTGATATTTGGCATCATTGCTATAAAGGCAGGAAAATGAATCTACTGGGACATTTGGAACGTGCGGGTAGTGTGATCAGCGCTCATATAGACCTGGGAGCTGTCACCCCACAGCGTGCAATTAGTGACACGTAATTACAGTAAGAGGCACCTAAAGGAGCATCTCGCCTCCCAGACAGCAGCACCTACATCTACAATTGCACCAACACTATTATTGTATTTGGAGGAGCAATGTGTCTCCTAGGTATACAAGACCGTAAACAGTGGTTGTACACACCTTCACATTACTATCATCTTTTGCACACATAATTGACTTACCCTTAATATTTACTCCCAACAGGGATTGTGACAGGCAAATAACATATGCATCCTACAGGTGAGAGCTTGGTACCATCTTAGCCTGTCATACATTTATAAACATGGACACCTTCAAAGAAAAATAAAACAATTAAAAAGAATATATATTCGTGTGTGTATATAATATATATATATTTGCAGTTTTATCCAGAGTGCTGAACCTCTGCATCCTATATATAATATGCTGTGTATATATGCTGTGTATATATAATTATAAATGCCGTTTGTGTGTCAGGTAGGGTGCATTGCTGCTTAGTCCTAGGGTCACCTGGCACTATTTGTACAGGGTGCCAGAAGCAGATTGTGTATCTTCCCCTGGGATATTTGCTTTGACCACAGGTTAATCCGGTCACCAACCTGCTAGAGGAAAAAGATTGGCCTTAACCCTTACTATTTGTCTGCAATATTAAAGGAATCCATTTCATGAAAATAATTGATTTCTGCTTCAATGAACAATGTTTTAATTAGGTGTCTTTTCTTTTATCTATTGCTGCATCTAAAGGCATAGCTACAGGACACTGACACTGCTGTCATATATTAGACATTTCTTATTTTACCATTCGATAGTTTTACGCTACTTCTAAAGAAAGAAAATGAAAAGTGCAGAACTTATAACTAAACATAACCAATAGCAATTATATACAGTATCCAGCTAATGTACCCCAGGACTGTGAGCTGTCTTTTCTCTCCCAAGTTATTTCTTATACAGTATAATAAGTAACCTAGAGAACATGTGTAAAGAGACATTTTATCTATTATATTCTAATACTCGTGATCTTTGTTTTTTATGAATGTAAAACATCTGTTGCATATTAGCTTCACCTGGGATGTAAGGTCTGGGACTAGAGAGCTGCAATGACTTGTTATATGTCTTCACTCTCTTTAAATATGTGATTTGTTTTCATTATGCACTTGTCCATGCAAATCAACATCTAAAATGTCATTTTGTTCTAGATAATGAAGTTAGATATAGAAGGCATTGCCGGCCAAAGGGCCTTTGTTTTCCTGTGGTGTGGCTCTGGAGAAGGTCTGGATTTCGGCAGAATGGTAAGCCGTAATGCGATCCTCTCCGTTATGGGGCTGCAGCTGGCGGCTGCTATCTGATTCACTTATCAAACACATTTGACAAAATGGGGGAGATGTATTAACCGGCAAAATGGCATCAGCGCACGTGCGGTGATACTACTTCTCCCCCATGTATGATTTAGGGGCTACGCACCCCTGTCATTATTGGTGCTACTATCTACAAGATAGCAGCGCTGATAGGCAGGACAATGTATGAACGGTCAGTTTGCCTGACTGTTCCGCCCGCTGCAGTTGTCGCTATCTACAGCTACAGCCTGGCAATGCCCTATCCCCACAGCAGGGACAACGCTGTCCCTGCTGCGGTGGCTGCCGGCTCCAGGGCTGCACGCGGGATCTCGCGATACTTGCGATATCCCGTGCGTGCTCAGTGGAACCTGCCGGGACTGAGACACAGCGCATCAGCACTAGGCTGATGCGCTGTGTGCTCAGGCCGGGATCGCCGGGGGGGGGGGGGGGTTATCACTCCCCCGCTCCGGCCAATGAGATGTTATTACATTTCATCGTTAGTACTTCCTGCTTCGCCTCGGTAAAGAAGCGAAGCAGGAAGCGTTATAGCGGTAAGTTAAGTGCCGCTATAATACATCTTCCCCATTGTCTGTTATGATTCAGAGGAACTTTCTCTATATTCATCCTTTATGTGGAGCTGAATTTTGGGACTCTAGCATATGCCCACTAGTGTGACAAGACATAAGTGCATTGTTCACATCACCATTCTTCATAAAGTTGTGTACAGTGCTGTTTGGACCACCCTGATATATTTCTTGTGTATAAGTATTGAGGTTGTGTGACCGTTTATGGCAGACAACTGCAGCAGTATTTATGTAAACGCAGGTTGCTACGTTTTTATAGATGTAGGTGGGTGGAATAATGTGTCATTAGGAGATGATTTCCATGTTACTAGCATGCGGATAGAAGCAGTGATGTGTTTTTGTTTGGGCCATCTGGAAATAGTGTGCATTGAGGCAGGGGGTACATAATACTGTTTGGATGCACTGCAGCACATTTACACGTTTCCAAGTAACGGATTTTACATGCTGCTAGGATCTATTGCCATTTCATTCTCAGGGAGAAGATAAATGAGCAGTACATTATTAAATCCTCTGTTCTGAATTATTACTGTTAATTGATATGCAAAAAATTCTAATAGGGCCAATCTATATAATTAATGTTTTCATTTATTATTTACAATTTGAGTAGTTTGTGATTTATGTTTTTGTTTGTAAGTACGTGGATGATTTTGTATATATTGTTCTTATAACCTCGTTTGTGAAGCTTGAGTATTGTTGTGATCTTCAGTGTTTGCGGAAGTGGGGTTTCCGGCGATCAGAAGACATTTGTTGGATAAAAACAAATAAAGACAATCCTGGGAAGACTAAGACCCTGGACCCCAAAGCAATCTTTCAGAGGACAAAGGTAAGCATTCCTGCATGTCGCTAGAATAAGGAATTGCTGGAATACACAAGATTATGTCTAAACTTGAGAAATAATTAATTATATATTCATAGTTCAACATTTTTTACATCACAGAGATTTTCTTTGGATGTGAGAAACCCATAGTCATGCTGCAGCATTTTCAGAAATGTTCATTTTCTTCGAGTCAGCACATTTTAATTACGGGTTATATAAATGATGTCCCACTGGGGAAGGGGGGCAGCTACATTGTCAATAGCTTATTCTGTCAAAGTTCAGCCTCTTCAAACTCATTGTTGGTAGTAAATGCTCCCAACACCACTCTTGTAGTGGTCATTGTTTTTAGAGCTGTGATGCATCTGGCAAACCTACATCATGTCATGTCAATCAATGTCACTGCAAATTCTAATAATTGTTTTCATAGGAGCACTGCCTTATGGGTATTAGAGGAACGGTACACCGCAGCACCGATGGCGATTTCATCCATGCCAATGTTGACATTGACCTCATTATCACAGAGGAGCCAGAAATAGGAAATATTGAAAAGCCTGTAGAGATCTTTCACATTATTGAGCATTTCTGTCTCGGGCGGAGACGTCTCCACCTCTTTGGAAGAGATAGCACCATTAGACCTGGTGAGGTTAAGTAATTTTTTTTTTTTTTTGTGGGGTGGGGGGGATGATTCTTTATTTTTTACAGTCATTTATTTTTTTCTGTGAATGATTCCCAACATCATAATGTGCATGTTTCGAAAGTTGGAGACAAACTCTATTAAGCTTGGACCCATGCCAGCTTCTTGGCATTTAACGTACTGAAAGCCTGAACTTTGTATCATTTAACCATTTTGTAGGCTTATATATTGTTTTTGTGATCTATATGTTCATCACAAGGTAACTAGGCAAATTATTCTTTTAGATATAGAACCATTCACCTTTAGCAAATCATAGCTCCTTGAATGTGGAATGCTAGTCAGATGTTGGTCTACAGTTACCGTCTTATCTGCAGAAAGGGAAATACCTCCACATGGAGAGAGGCAAGAGCCCAACCACAGTGAGAACCCAAATAAACTGGAAACAAATTTTTCTATGGGAATATTATACAAAGCTTTAATGCACATATTTAACAAGTGCGCAGTAGAGAGCTAGATGGAGGCCCCCTCTGTTCCCCCCTCACAGCTCTCACTGGCAGCTGACTGCTAGATACCATTACAGCCTCACCGCCACTTCCCCCGGCCAGTGCTGGACAATATACGGCATACTCACTCGTGCCTCCCTAACCAGAACTCCCACACACACACACATGTGGCACTCGCAGGGGAAGGGGGGCAGAGATGAAAGGGGAGGTCAGAAATGAGGGAGGAGGGGGCAGAAATGAAAGATGTATGTGTGAGGGAGACAGAGATATAAAGGTGGGGGGAAAAAATACCTATTAGCACTTGGAACTGGCACCCACCAAAACCACAGTGCCCCTAAAACTGCAACCCCCTGCCCAACTGGCAGAGGCGGGACAGATTTCAAAGTGAGGGAGATGGGGGAGGGGAGGTGTACAGAGATGAGAGAGACAAGATGACAGAGAGAGACTGGGATAGACTAAAGCTGGGTATACATTAAACAACTTGCAAACGATGCGATGTTGTCAACGATTTCCCCGGAACTCTATATAGTGCATACACACTATGCAATTTTACCAACGACTAAACGATATATCGTTCGTCATTAACGATTTCCAAATCGTTAGATCGTTAACGATATATCGTCTGCTTGCATAAACACCTGACGACTATCTTAAAGATTTATAAATTTAAATAGGGGGCTGTACTATGGGACACAGATGCATGCACAGATCAGTGAAATCCATGCAACAAAAATTAAGTGGGGTCCCCCCAAAAAAGCACATCCAGCCCTGGAATTTTCAAAGCCAGAGCTGGTTGTCTAAATATGGGGAACAAAAAATGTAGTGGTCCCCTGTATTTAGCACAACCAGCACTCATTTTGTCCCCTATATTTCCAAAACCAGGACCGGCTCGCTGAGCCCAGTGCTGGTTTTACTAAATAGAGGGGACCCTACATCTTTTGTCCCCCGTATTTAGACAACCAGGACTGGCTCTGAAAAGTCCGAGGCTGGTTGTGCTTTTAGGGGGATCCCACGTCCTTTTTTATTTTACACGGTATTTTGACACCTATTATAAATCCCTAGCCGGCATTCCGCTGTCGAGATTGTGTCCAGCGGCTTTGTGGCCGCCCGTCACATGACTACATCCCTGTACAGGGATCATGAGGAATGGGGGGATTTCACGCTGATCGGACAAATACTCTAGAGATCGGAGCGCTTATTCTGATCAGCCGAGTGATTGGCACAGTGTGTACCCAGCATTAGACGAAGTATACAAGCTTTGAAGCTGACTTCTATGCAGTAATCAAGGGTGGTCTGTGTAGCTTCCATCATGTGCAGTGAGAGCTGCGGAGCAGAACCCTATAACTTCTCCCACCGCTTCGACAGAGATGGTACAGGTCACCAGGAGAGGACAGGTAGACTGGTAAGTATAACGGGGAGGAGCAGAGTGGGGGCTGCTGAGGTTACATGGTATAAATAAGGTCTTTTTAAGTAGTATAATATAATTGGTGTTGCACTTGACTGTTTCACTGAAATATATACTGTATGTTACTACAGTAAATCAGTGTATTGGGACTTCACTTGCTGCATATAACAAACTGCTTTTAGGAAAACACAAGGCAGCCTTCTATTGTCTATATAACACCTTACGTTCAGGTATTATTCCTTTGCACATGGTAATAATTTGTTATGTAATAAGTTAAATAACACTTTTTATTTGTACAAGTTACGGTTTTGTTTTTTCCTTTCCTGTTCTTTTGCCAGGCTGGCTTACCGTAGGACCTACTCTTACAAATAGTAACTTCAACACCGAGGTATATACTACATATTTCAGCGCTCCAAATTCAACTCTGACAGGATGTACTGATGAAATTGAAAGGCTTCGACCGAAAACACCCCCACCTAAATCAGATCGTGGCTTTGGTACATCTAGAGGTGGTGGCCGGGGTGGGCCCGCAGGTAGAGGAGAAAGAGGTAGAGAAAGAAACAGAGGAAGTTTCAGAGGGGATAGAGGAAACTTCCGGGGACGTGGAGGGCTGCATAGAGGAGGATTTGCCCCTCGCTAATTCATTCCTTTGATAGGCTTTTAACTTTTTATGTTGACCATAACAGAAGTGTTAGAATTGTTTTCTTTTAATGAGATGTAACTTTTCAAATCTATAGATATACTGTAAAGCTGGATCATCCATTGTCATTAAACTTGTTTTTACTTAAAGCTGACCATTTCAAAGTGTTTATTTTGGATATGCTAATGAGAAGGCAATGTGCGCTACGTAGCAAGCAAATCACTACCTGTTGGTTGTGCTTATATAGCAGGATCTATTATCGAAGACACTAAGAGTAGATTAAATTAGTTTATTATACATACTAGTTGTTTTTTGAGGTGTTTACAGTTGTATTGCTTTAGGGGTATTGTCGCGGGAGTGGTCCACGTGCCCAACAGCGCTATATAGACTGATGGAGCAGCACCTTCACCTATCACTCACGCCAATGTCACTTTGTACCCTGCACACAGACTGCTGTATACAGTAGCCTATGCTATTCAAGTGAATTTGTGCCCAAAGCACCCCCCCCCCCCCTCCACCCCTTACTAGCCACATGCATGGTGCCACACCTATCTCTTGCATTGATGTCAATAAGTGTTGTTTTTGTTATTACTCAGCCTTAACTAATCGAGATGAAACAAAGAGCAGGAGATTTCTGGGAGTTTCCACTACAAAACCATGCAGTTTCCATGAAAATCGGTTCAGTAGTTTTGGCACCAACTTGATACCGATAGACTCAACATTCTTATCATATTCGTATAGATTACAAGAGCATACATGGAGAAGGTTACATTTACAGTTTTTGGTTTCCAACACAAGCGGTAGGCTCACATAACATTACCTCCAACCAACCATCAGTTATCATAAAATATACTGGAATAGTGAACACTTTTGTATTCTGCAGATACTTCAGTATTTCTACTTGGAAGTAGACCTGTTAGTGGGGGTATTTGTGATCTCATGGTGCTAATATCTTGCAGTGCTTAACCTTTTTCACATATTGGGCTGCAAAATACTTGTTAATTAATAGCATACATATTAGCTTTTATGGATTTAGAGGCACAACATTTATTTAGGATGTGAATATGCTAGCTGTACCTGATGTCCACAATGAGTGTTTTTGTTTGTTCTGAGAGAGTTCTTGGTGCATGAACAAGCAGAGCTCATCAGCCTATAGTAAAAAAATGAGCAAGAAACCACCCTTCATTAAGCAACTGCTCACCCCCTTTTACATGAGAGCTAATGTACTCTGTGTAAAAGAATAGATGGTCTAATACTGAGGCAAATATGCTAATGACAATTTGATAACTATAACTAATATAGTCAATTAACTTTATTAGGGAGAACACTACATTGGTTATTGTAGCCGGGATGTAGTTTATATGCCGGCAGTCAAAATAAAGACGCCGGAATCCCGCCAGCCTCCGTCGGGATTTTCAATAATCAAGCTTCCGGTATTTCATACCCGACCCGACCCATTGTAGCCATCAAACAACGTGTCAATAATAATAGTTTGTGGTCTCCATCTCCAACCTGGGTTTTACTTACATTTTATTAGCTCTGAAAACCTGACTGGATCCTCCATACACAATATGAATTTCAAAGGTGATGGTGACAATCCCTTTCTGGCTGGGACTTATGAGTTTAGTGGGTTTGTGTGCATAGTATTTGGGGCCCACTCATATGCGATGGGAGAGGTCATATGTGGTGCTATGTCTTAGCAGCTTTAAAAGGAACCATGTAGAGCACTAGTGACTCTCACTGAAGTCATCTCTAGCACTCTTCACACAGACCTCCCACATCATGGCACAGGGCACATGCTGTCTAGTGACAGGCCCACCAGACACTGCAACAGGGTAAAGCTGGCCATACACTACACTACACATTAATCGGGCAAATCAGCTGAGAAAAATACTGTTCTGAATAATTTTCTGTCAGTGTCTGGGGACAAAAAACACTCAAACAGCAAAACAAATTGTGATTGTTTGATTTGATTTTCCAACATGCCTGATGTGTAAAGACTTGCATTCAGCAGATATCAGTCAAATCATGAAAGTGAATGCAACCTGACGATTTTTTGAGACAATTCAACAGATCAAAAAGTTTTCTTTGTAGGCAGACATAAAATAAGTCTAGTAGTAACGGCGTTCCCAGTCGTGCACGTGACACTCCCATAACATGTCCATGAAACTGCCCCTTTTTATGTTCACCCAGTCTCCCTTATCAAGTGTAAGTAATCCCTACGCAATTATGAATGCCATTGAACACTTGCGGTTGCGCATGTGCAGTAAGTGTGTCCAGGACTTTACGTGCATGTGCAGTGTTTACAGGACTTTACGTGCATGTGCAGTAAGTGTGTCCAGGACTTTGCGTGCATGTGCAGTGTTTACAGGACTTTACGTGCATGTGCAGTGTGTCCAGGACTTTACGTGCATGTGCAGTAAGTGTGTCCAGGACTTTACGTGAATGTGCAGTAAGTGTGTCCAGGACTTTACGTGAATGTGCAGTAAGTGTGTCCAGGACTTTACGTGAATGTGCAGTAAGTGTGTCCAGGACTTTACGTGAATGTGCAGTAAGTGTGTCCAGGACTTTACGTGAATGTGCAGTAAGTGTGTCCAGGACTTTACGTGAATGTGCAGTAAGTGTGTCCAGGACTTTACGTGAATGTGCAGTAAGTGTGTCCAGGACTTTACGTGAATGTGCAGTAAGTGTGTCCAGGACTTTACGTGAATGTGCAGTAAGTGTGTCCAGGACTTTACGTGCATGTGTAGTAGCAAAAAATGTCTCTACTGTGAGAACATTGACTCTGCTCCATCTCTGAATCAGGTCCTGTGTGCCCCATCGAACAGTTGTTCAGTAACTTCACTGAAGGACATACCAGTGTGTGTGGAGCACATCATTTAAATGATCATTTCAGATTTCTTTATCATGTAAATTTGCTGTGGGCTAGATTTGATGTCAACAAAGCCTTAGTGATTTATACAGGGTGATAGTGAGCCATAGAGGGTAATAGTGGTTATTTATGTACACTTGTACTGTTATTAACTTTCATAATTCCTCTACTGTTCATATCATATAATAAATACACTTTTGGGCTTTTATACAGCTGCCAACTGTATATTTTTGGTTAAAGGAAAATTGGGCAGAGCTTCTCCATGCCGACCAAGATGGAAGCAGAGCAAGCTGCCTGCCTCCACTATTTTATCAGGCGAAAGCTTGTTTAATTGTATGGGTTTTTTTTTTTTGTATTTAAGAATAAGGCTGCAGCGTTTGGGAGGCGAAGCGGGGGAGTTCCCTGCCAGTGTTCCCGGAAACGGGGGAGTCACCCGTTTTCCGGATGGGACGAGACCAGGGTCTGCGTGGGTGCACACAGACTTCCTGGCCACGCAAGCTGCCAGGACCCGGCCAGGCTGCCTGGCCAATGAAACATCATCAACAATCCGTTTAGATGGTGACCCCCGGCTGCGACCTGGGTCGCAACGCTGAGATCACGCAGATGCAGCAAGGACGTGTGAGACACCACCTTCTACATTTGCATTTTAAATGGATGAAATTGCACAGCCGCTTGTGTGCGGTTGTGCAATTCCGTCCACCTCTGAATCAGGCCCAGAACCCACTCCTAAGGCAAAAGAGCCACTATTTAAGCGACAAAAGGTACTTTTGCCAGAGTTTCCTCATTTTGACCAGCTATATATGAGTGAGGCATGGAATATCCCACGTAAAAGATTTTGGCTGCCTAAACGTTTACATTTCTTTTACCCTCTTCCAGCTACTGATTGCACTAAGTGGGAAGTTCCCACGTGCAGTGGATTTCCACGTGACACGTCTGGTTAAGAATGCTACCTTGCCTATCCATACTGCAACCTTCTTAAAGTAGACTACGGATAGAAGGATGGAAGCTTCTCTGAAATCTATATACTCTCTTACAGGAGCTATTACTCATCCTGCTAGGGCTATGGCCTGGGTGGCAAAAGCCATTGAGAGTTGGGCAGAGGCCCTAGAAGATACATTTCCCTCTGATGCTTCGGGGGAACAGCTATCCTGCATATCTCACATTAGAGATGCAGCTTCCTATTTAGGTAAAGCAGCTCTGGACACTGCTCTCCTAGCTTCCAAGGCATCTGACACTTCTGTAGTAGCCCACCGTATTGTTTGGTTTCGCTCATGGAAGGCAGATTTGGACTCTTAAAAGGCATTGGAGTCTCCTACTTATTCTGGTGAGATCCTGTTTGGCCCAGAATTGGGCAAAATTGTGACTACCTTGGCATCTTCCAAGACAACGTTCTTGCCCTCTGCATATAATGCGAAGCTTCGGATGTCATCCTTTCGTCCTCAAGGAACAGCTAAAGGTCAATCCTTTCCAAGGCATCAGGCATCCACTAAGGCCTATAAGCCTAGGACCAACCAGACCTGGGCTACTAGAAGTCCACCTACAAAACCTGAGGACAAGCGTTCAGCCTGACAGGGCGGGCCGCTCCCAGGGTGGTAGGCTGATTTCTTTAATTCACCCAGTTCTGGTGTCAGACCACATCAGACGCCTGGGTTGAGAAGTGGTGTCCCAGGAATATGCTCTCTTATTCCTGAGGCGAACCCCCCCCCAACAGTTCTTTTGCACAGGACCTCCATTGGACCCAAGCAAGGCCCTGCTGCTCCAAACAGCTCCTCGGGTCTTTACCAAGATCATGGCAGTTATGGCGGCCTATCTTCATCGTAAAGGGATCAGACTGCTCCCATACTTAGATGATCTCTTGCTGTTGGCTAGCTCCCCAGAAATTCTTCACCGCTATCTACAGGTAACCATTGCCTTTTTACAAACGCACAGTTGGCTGATCAACTGGAAAAAGTCTTCCTTGACGCCTCAAATGGTAAATGGTACATCTGGGAGCCCTCCTGGACTCTCCGGTTCAGAGCATCTTCCTAACAGCAGACAAAATCTTGGTATTACAGTACCGGGTGCGCAGACTACTACACAGTTTTCGAGTGTCAATTCTCTCTGCAATGCAGACCCTGGGATCCATGGTGTCCACCTTCGACATGGTGGAGTTAGCTCAGTTTCACTCCAGGCCCCTACAACACTTGATCCTCTCCAGGTGGAACGGGCTGCCCCATCTGCTCAGATCCCAGATGATGGGCCTCTCCCCGGTGGTTCGCCTGTCTGTAGCCTGGTGTCTACAGACGTCCCACTTGAACAAGGGGTGCCCCTTTTGGATCCCGGATTGGGCACTCCTAACCACGGGCGCAAGCCTCTGAGGGTGGGGCGCAGTGGCCAGGCAGCACTGCTTCCAAGGATGCTGGACTCCAGCCGAGGTGATTTTGCCTATCAGTGTCTGAAACTCCGAACCATCTACAGAGCTCTCACCCTGGTTTAGGATATTCTTCAGGGCAGGCCAGTACAAGTACAGTTTGACAACGCAACAGCAGTGGCCTACCTCAATCACCAAGGAGGCATTAGAACTCAGACAGCAATGGCAGAAGTTTTCCGCCTTCTCACATGGGCTGAACGCCATCTCCCAGCCATCTCCGCAGTGTTCATCCTAGGTATTTTTAATTGGGAAGCAGATTTCCTCAGCTGTGACTACGTGTATGCAGGGGAGTGGTCTCTACATCCAAAAGTCTTTCAGCTCCTGGTGGACAAATGGGGACTACCAGATGCGGACCTCATGGTCTCATGACACAAATGCAAACTTCCAGTGTATGGAGCGATGACAAGATACCCCAATGCAGCCTTCGTGGTCACATTATCTGTGAGGTGGACCTTCCATTTGGCGTACCTCTTCCCTCCAGTCTCCCTTCTGCTTCGGGTTCTTCTGAAGTTCAAACAGGAAGCGGGCACAGTCCTGTTAGTAGCTCCGGCTTGGCCCAGGCGCCATTGGTACTCCAATCTTCAAAATCTTTCCATAGACGCTTCTCTTAAACTTCCTCTATGACCAGACCTGTTGTCTCAGGGTTTTTGTCTACATCCAGACCTGGCCCGCCGGTCTTTAATGGCTTGGCTCTTGAGACATCCCTCCTAAGGTCTACGGGATTTTCTAGCTCTATGGTGCAGACCATGCTCAGTGCATGTAAACCGGCCTCTGCCAGGATTTATCACTGGGTATGGCATACATATTTCCAGTGGTGTGCTACTAGAAACTATGACCCTCAAGTGTTTAAGGTTTCTAAAATGCTTGCCTTTCTTCAGGCTGGACTGGATCTTGGACTTCGCCTAGCATCTCTGAAAGTGCACGTGTCTGCCCTGTCCATCTGGTTCCAGCGCAGAATTGCTCCTCTACTGGATGTTCACACCTTCCTACAAGATGTTCTACATATACACCCCCCCCTTTGTCCCTCCTGTGGCTCCGTGGGTGTTCCACGCACTTCAGGAACCTCCATTCGAACCCCTGCAAAGACTCTGTTTAGTCTGGCTATAGCATCTGCCCATAGGGTTTCGGTTTTAGGGGCACTTTCATGTCGCTCCCCCTTTTTAATATTCCATCAGGACAGGGCTGTTCTTAGAAAGGTGGTTTCTTGTTTCTACCTTAATACAGAAATTGTGGTTCCGGCCTTTCAATCACCAGACCTCTCGGCAGGTGAGACTTCTTTGGATGTGGTCCGTACTCTGAAGTTCTTCATGGACCGTACTAGTTGCATCAGGAAATCAGACTCCCTCTTTATCCTAATATGGATTCCATAAGAAGGGATGGCCAGCTAACAAAGAGTCATGCGAAGCCATCTGTCCAGAGTCTATCTCACAGGCTTACACGCAGACTGGCCTTCCTGTGTCGGTTACAGTACCTGCTCATTCTACTCACTCTGTGGGGCCCTCGTGGGCAGCCCGCCGTGGTGCGTCAGCTGAACAACTATGCAAGGCGGCTACGTGGTCTTCTGTCCACATCTTTCTTAGGTTTTATGCCTTTGATACATTTGCCTATCAGGATGCTTCCTTTGGGTGTCAGGTTCTCCTAAAGCTCAGGAGCATTCACGCCCTTGAACAACTGCTTTGGGACATCCCCAATGTCTCCCTGTGGATTCATATGGACCGTGAAGAAGAAAAGGAGAGTTAAGGTAAAACATACCCTTGTTTATTCTTTCTTCGAAGTATAGGGTCCACAGTGCACCCACCCTGACGCACCTGGCTTCTATGGGTTTCTTCTATTGGTCACTTGTTTCCTTTTCTGTGTGAGAGGGAGATTCTTCAGTTTACCAGTCTTCCTTCTCTCCTGTCCTACTCCTGCCTTGGGCTTGTTAACAAAACTGAGTTGCCCTCAGGCTGTGGGCGGGGTACAGGGGGAAGGACCAGAGCATCCTGGGATTGAAAAAGCTTTGCTTTGCTGTTGGTGTCTGGTCCACCAAGTCCCACATACACCCTATTTTCCCCCTGTGGAAGAAGGAGAGTTAACAAGGGTAAGTTTTTACCATAACTCTCCTTTTATTATAGTACGTATGGTGGCATACTGGTTCACATAACTGCCTCTTTGGTTCAATTCCGACCAGGGCACTTACCTATGTGAAGTTTGCATGTTCTCCCAGTGTTTGCAAGGTTTTCTTCAGAGTGGGGGAGATGTGTCAAACTTTGGAGAGAAAGCACTAACCAAACCGCTTTTAACTCATTTTTCAAATACAGCCTGTAAACTGACAGGAGCTGATTGGTTGGTACTTTATCTCTGTCCAAACTTTTATCGATATCCCCCAATACTCCATATTACTCCCAGAGTTCAAGTTAGTAGGTTAATTGGCTTCTGACCAAATGGACGTTCGTGTGTGAGTGTTAGGGAATATAGGTTAGAAAACCCAACAGAGCAGAGACTGAATTATAAAATTCTCTGTATAGCCCAAAGTAACATGATGGCTGCTATATAAACTAACAACAATAAAAATAATTATTTTAAAACAAGCATTTCATTGTAACCCAACTGAATTGTAATAAAAAGCACTTGGCATGGGAAAATATCATTTATTTTATATTGTAAACGTCATAATATATGGAAGCTAATTGTCTTGTACCTGTTCCACTACAATTCCAGGTAATCTGTGTATGACACTTTAAGTACATGGTCTCCTGTTACTGTACAATGTTACATCCTGGCAGCAGACCTATCTGGCTTCAAAAAACGTCAGTGCAGCTGGAGAATGTCATTGTAGTAACTGATCATTTTCATCAGCCAATTAGAATATTTGGATGGTAGTGTCATTGTTCACAATAGACATGTATTTTTTGTACAGAACCCAGTGATGATGTAAATCCTGTTACCCTATTACAGTAATATATGTTGATTCTGTACTGCTTGAGATTATATCGATCTCTGCCTTGAACTGAGGTCAGAACTGCTTAAGCTCAATATAATAACTTTGAGTGACAAGGAATGATTGTGCTGAAAAACAATTGTTAATAGGCTCATGTTGCTTTTATTGATGGCCATTTAGCCTTCTAGAAGGCTACATTTGAGACGTTAAAAAACAAAAAAACACTATAGGAAAACAAAGTATAAAATATATAAAATCTGATTAAATAAACAATGATTTATGTTGCTATTTATAATGCTGAAATTCTGCTTACCACGAAATGCTTCACATCCTCCATTCTCTTTCTACTTTCTGTAATTGCATAACAAAATGTTTCCTCTCTTCAAGCTATAGTCTGGCTTTGTGCCACATACATTGTGTTTATACTGTGATGGAGACATGTCCATAAGCACAATCCTCAGTAACAGCTAAATCACAGTTCCTGCACCTAAAAAACCCTATAGTGATCAGTTCTACTGATCCCCAGATAGACCATGCTCCCATGTACAGTACAGGTCACAGCTATTAATGAGGCTTCTACAACTTTGTCATCCATCCAAAATGCATGATAGAGGCAGGTCTAGGATCCACCACTGGAGTTATCAATCTTGGAATGAAAAATCCTCCAACTAATTGCATGAATTTGGTCTTTATAATGGAACCATAAACAAAGTACCAGATGGCAAGCAGAGGCTGAGAAAGCTGTCATATGTATACCAGTTTTCTGTCCCATATTACGGGGACCATGCACAAAATGTGACTGTCCACACATATATTTAGATGCTTTTTGAATGATTTATTCATAAGCGTTATTATGTAGTATTTTGTACTAATGAAGACACTTTTGTATCGTTAACATTACATATGTCCTGTACCTCCTATAAGGACGACATTTTCTAGGCCAGTGGGAAGGCACATGTTAGATCTGAAGATTCACCTTTACCAATAAAAAGAAATAATAATTCACAAGGTTGTGAAATCATCAATCTCTCATGATACTTAAACATCTATGCGTACCTGGAACGCATTCATTTTATAGTTTATTTGAAGATCGAGTTAAGAAAAACCTATTTTGTAACAAAGCCCTCACAATGTGATCAGAGAAAAACAGATTTCTATGCAAATTTCAGACATAAATACATATAAATTGCTTCCTTCTTTTAACACACACACACATATATATTTTATTTTGAAGTCATCAGTCAAACAAATGTCTACTTCTATAAGAGGGGACTGATTTGTCTCTGTACTTGGGCCTGAAGCTACACAAAACACACTTAAAAAAGTGACCATGAAAATACAGATTTGAAATGTCAGGTAATTTCCTGTGAAGTACACTGCCCCACAGCCAATGTCAGCACAGGGTGTTTGCCAGCATGTATGAGGATGTTTCATAGCAGGCTTCTTGGATGACTTATGTGAGAAGCTGGCGGATCTCTTTGTAGACACAGCAGAGGAAATCCATGTATGAAGCACCTCCTAGCAGACCTTTGTCTTCCACCAGTAGTTGTCGGAAAGCCATCTCTGCCTTGTCCTTCTGCTTTACTAAGACTAGCTGCAATATAAAAAAAATAAACAAAAAATACTGTAAACAGTGTGTACAGCATGTTCCACATTCATAAATGTCCTTTTTAAAAAAAATTGGCAATGAATCTCCCTCATCCTTTTATAATAAGTGTCCCTCCCCTAAAACTCTTCCATGCACTGGGGTTGGAGGAGGACCCTGGAAGAAACTGGGCTTCCACAAAACAGGGCCAAGTGTACAGATCAGGCTGCTGCGGAGAATACGACCAGGCCCACCCCCCACCTTGTTGTCCTGAGATTTTAAAGATTTCATGCTAGATCTCGGGTATTTCAAATCTTACTCTACTCCAATACCCTTAACCACAATCTCTTCTCTCCCCTCTATCCAATCACACCTCCCATCATATCAAGTACAGTTTTTCCTTTGATCTCTATTTAAATTGTAAGTTGTGTGCCTCAACTATTATTGCCATCTCTCTTGTTTTCCCACCCATACACCACTTAGATGGGCTATTGTCAGACCACTATAGAGATACAGACAAAGTAGATTTGGACAAATGGCTAAGTAGAGCAGCACTGTTCTGGTACTTTTATTATATGAAAAAAATGAGAGTTGATACATAATTTCTTATTACTCAGAGGGCCCAGAAGAACTAAAAAACTAAATAAAACAGGTATTCAGTATCACAGACAATTTGAAGTAAAGATAGGCTGCCATAGATCTTGAGTTCTCTATTTCACCCTCCTTATAGTTATTTTTGTTTTCTTGCCCTGATGCGAGCTATGTATTTTTCACTTAAGCACCTGACTGTATCTTTTCCCTTACCCCTCTCTTCAGGGGTAAATTAGTAGTAGCAAGAATCGTGTTTGATCGAGAATGCAATCACGGGTGTGTTTGGCCATTTTTTAAAACTCGCAAATTTACTATTGGCAATCAAAGGTGTGAAATCATGAAACACTCTGCAAAATACGGGTGAAAACACAAATAGAAATAAATACACCAACGGCCAAACTCACTTTCCATAGATAGTAATACAACATGGGAATTTACCAAGAATCGTGATTATAATCATGGGTGTAATTTTAGCAAACTTGGTCCTAAATAGAAGTTTTAAATAGACTACCTCCAGAGCAGCGTGTTTAGCAGAAACATGCACAGATCAGTGTGATCCCTGCATGTTTCTGCCTGTAATTAAGCAAAAAAAAATAAAAAATGACGTGTGGTTCCCCCCAAAAGCATAACCAGCCCCCGGCTCCTTGAGCCAGTCCTGGTTAAAAAAAAATATAAGGGACAAAATGTGTAGGGGTCCCTCTTATTTAATGAACCAGCATCGGGCTCTGTGGGTGGTCCTGGTTTTAAAAATACGGGGGGAAAAATGGTGTCGCTACTACAGTAAGCGGCCGCTAATTGGCTGTTAGTGCCCTGGCTATCAATCAACAGCCAGGCAGCTGATTGGCCTGTCTGTTAGCCAATCACCGGCCTGGCTGTCGATTGACAGTTTGACAGCCAGGCCACTCACAGTCAATCAGTGAGTATAGTAGCGGCTGCTGATTGACTGGGGGCCCAGCTAGTGCAGGAAACCTCATGGGTCCTGTCACTTGCGGAGAATAGCTGTATGTGTATACACATACAACTCTTCAGTCCGGTATGGCTCAGGACAATGTGTTTTTAATGGCCGGGGACTCAACTGGAGAAGCGGTCTGACCTGCCCTAAGAGAAGAGGACAGATCAGTACCAAAAACAAGGTAATTATGTAGTGTGAGTGTGTAATAAAAGAATACAACCTTCGGTGTGTGTCCTGTCTTTACTTTAATATTTTTTTACAGTCGGGGTACTGGTGCTGGCTGCATGCTAGCACTTGTAGTTATACAAGTGCCAAAGGGCAGGCATGCTGGGACCTGTAGTCCCACTGTAAAAAACTATATTACACTATTATTATTAGTCCTGCACCCACCGCCCAAGGGTGCAGGGAAGAACCCTGGGCTTCAGCTCAGGCCTGGAGTGCTCAGGAGAGGGGCTGACTAGTTTGGACTGGGCTGACTTGTTTGGGGTGTTAATGCTTTGGCTGAGGGACCCAGTGAAAGGGTCCCCTGGCTGTGGCATTACATCCCGGCTAGTGGAGCCCGGTGCTGGTTTTAAAAACACGGGGGAATCCCACACCATTTCTTCCTCATATTTTTAAAACTAGGACCGGCTCATAGAGCCCTGTGCTGGTTCATTAAATATGGGGAACCCCTACACATTTTGTCCCCCGTATTTTTTGAACCAGGACAGTCTCAGAGCCCAGGGCTGGTTATGCTTTTGAGGGGGAACCCCATGCATTTTTTTTTTTAACCCTTTTGTAGCTATGCACAATACATACATGCAGCCTGCACATATTATTATCCTTTATTTATATGGGGTTCCGCAGCGCCTTACAAAGTACATAATCAAATGAGCACACAAGACAAGTACATAGACACATGATAACACAAGAAAAACAGTTATTAACAGTACAAACAATGCAGGACAAATACACAATTTATACATTGCTGCATAACACTTAAATAAGCAGCATGGCGTCAGCAGCCAAGGGTTAGGTGCTGTTGTAAATTAAAGTAGGAGTAAGTGAAGGAGAAGTACATGAGGGAAGAGGGCCGTGCTCGTGAGAGCTTACATTCTAAAGGAGAGGGGCCAGACAAACAGGGGAGACACAGATGGGCTGGATTATGAGGAAGGAACATGGAGTAGGGGTTAGGATGAGAGCTGGAAAGCTTTGAGGAAGAAAGGGGTCTTGAGAGCCCATTTCAAGGTTAGGAGCCAAGAAGCAAATCTAACATGGAATTTTAAGTTAAGGCCAGGGGGACGAGGAAAGTCAGCTACTCGAGGAAGTTGGAAAAGGCAACTGATATGAGCATTGAATGCAAATAATGACGTGGAGAGTTTAGAAGGGAAGAGTTGGTGGGAGTGACCAGATGATAGAAGTACACCAACACTGTGGCAACCTCCAGGCCAGGGAGTGTGAAAGAATGTGAGGCTCCCAAAGGAAATAGCTACAGGAGAAGTGGTGTCAGATGGGTAAGTCCAGGATTTGGTGATGGCTAGGAGTTTAAAGGAGTTGAATATGAAGCCGTAATGGACAGGGACCAGTTGATTATAGACGGGACTGGCTTTCCAGAGGAGAGAGGGACAGAGTTGGGGGGAGAGAGAAGGAGATTGTTGCTGTAGTGTGGGGTTGAGATTGATTTAGAGCAGGGGGATAAGGAGAGTGTGGGTATGTGGTGGGCTTCTGAGTGAGGAAGGGTGACAGCAGGTGGTGGGCAAGGTGGAGGTTTAGTGTGGTGTGGGTTGAAAAGAAGAGGTGTAACTTGGAGAAAAGGGAGGGTGCAGAGCTTACGAGTTATGGGAGATGTGGTGGAGAGTACTAGATGGGATGAAGGGAGATAGAGGAGAGGAGGGAGGGAGAGGAGAATGTGGAGGTGACTATGAAGGGAGAAAAGAAATGGGAACTGGTGGTAGAGGAAAGCATTATGTAGCTTCTGAGTGAGGGGGGAGTAGAAGAAAAGAGAGACACTGCGTAGATGAGGGATTAGGGGGGGAAGAAAACAGCAGTAGTAGTGATGAGAGTGAGATATAGGAATAGTACAGTTAAAATGTCTAAAAATCAGATAATAGGAAGAACAGTGTTAGTAGATGGTAAAGGCACAACTACAAGAGTATATAATAAACAAAATGAGTTTAGAGCTGTTAAAGTTGGAGGATTTTAAATTAAGGATAAAGCATTCTTATAGATGAGAAGGTCCGGTCAGCGCTACACTTGACTCGAGTATAAGCCGAGGGGGTACTTTTTCAGCACATTTTTTGTGCTGAAAAACTCGGCTTATACTCGAGTATATACGGTAAGTGTTCTTCTGCATCACTTCTTCAATGTCGGGAAAAAAACACCTGCCGTGGCTATTTAAAAATGCAGAACACATTCTGCAGGGAAACGGGGGTACCCAGACTGAACAAAACCCGAAAATTGACATGACTTTTCGCCGATCCAAGTTTTGCCGGTTCCCGCTTTGCCTTCTTTGGAATTGAATACGGGGAATAGTGGGCACGCGCGCAATACTTTTCCGCCTGGATAACAGGCGAAGGAGGCGAAAAGTCCAGCTGGCGAAAAGTCTGGACTTTTTGCCTCAAATTGAATACCGGCCTATATGAGATATTTTTATATATGTTTTCAGCCAGCACTGGTTTTTGTATGCAAGTTTGGGAGTGTTTGGCTTCGGGGAACAGAGGCAACACGGGGATAAAACACAATCACATACACCATAGAAAAACACGATTCAGCAAAACACGATTCTTGGTAAATTGATGCTGTGCGTTTTTAAACTCGGGCAATCTCGGACAAGAAACGATTCTTAGTAAATGTACCCTTTCCTCTTTTTAGAAGTTTGCTTATGATATAAAAATCGTATTGTAAAAATCTAAAATAAAAAGCAGGAAAAAACTATACATTTTTTTAAATTTAATGTTTTAAAACTAACTTTCATTTCTATGTTGGGCCTTGTGTGTTGTGTTATGAATTAGATTCATTTTAAGGTGCATTATTTTGGAGGGATAGGAAGCTTACTAGTAATGTAGGAGGGAGTCTATTTTCACAGACAATAATTGAATTAACTCTCATACCTTCATCGAGTGTGAACTTTTGCTCTGTATGCTTTTCATAATTGTGCTTAGTTTCTTGAAATGAAGGCTGTCCACTTCAGGTAGTGATGTCTGTAATTAAAATATGTTATTGAAGTATAAAACATACAAACAACAAATGTAGTTTCACTAAATTATCAGTGTGCCTGTACAGTTGGCGTTCTAATAGCCAAACAGAACCCCATACCATAACAGCTTCAATAAAATAATAAAAAAAATAATCTGTTGCTTCACTTTTTCATTACTGGTTTGCACCCTATGTTATTGATGATTTTCCCTATAGTACCTGTATTTCTACCAGTATACTTCCATTGGTTGCCCCTTTTATTGCCGGACACTTTATGACGGAATGGGGGGAATCCAAACCCCACGGATAATGAAATAGCATTTTTTCCCACACAGCAAATCAGGGGTTAACGTGTGGCTAATTGGATTCCCTCCAATGTATTTTAGTTCAAACTATTGTCCCAATAATACTATACTAGTGCTATAACTCTTCTCTAATACTCCTGGGGGCTGTACAATTCACTTTTAAACACATAACTGCTCAATTAACAATGATGTTCTATTCTCTGCTCAATCAGGATCTGAAATTATTTTCCAAGATTATGGCCCAGCGTCTACAATTATTGCTCCCTAAATTATTACATCCGGCTCAAACAGGCTTTATTAAGGGACGTCACTCTACCCACAATATCCGCACTGTCTTAGTGGCAATGTACCAGTCACATGCGGAGAAAGGAAAAAGACATATTGTGGTGAGTTGTGATGCTGATAAGGCATTCGATAGAGTGTCTTGGTCTCATTTAATATGTATATTTAATCACCAACGATTTGGCCCTGATTTTATTCATATATTTAAAACACTGTATCAGGATCCGAAAGCCTTTTTGACAATAAATTCTTTAAACACCCGACCGTTCTGTTTGACTCGAGGCACAAGACAAGGTTGCCCGCTCTCACCACTACTTTTTAATTTAGCCCTAGATCCCCTATTACGCCATTTTGAAATGGCAGGGGGGTGGCGGGTCATTTTCTTGGCAAGGCATGAGATAAAATTTTCGGTCTTTGCTGATGACCTCTTATTGTATTTCACTAACCCCAAGGAAGCTATACTGCTCCTTCTGCAAATCCTGCAATTATTCAAGGAGATAGCGGGTTTTAAAATTAATTATGCTAAAACCGAGGCCTTGGCCTTTTTTGGGGAGGCTAGGGCAGGATGGGGAAACTCCTTTCCCTTTAAGTGGGCAGATAGGTACATCACTTACTTAGGTGTCAATGTTCTCTCACATCTTTCTCAATTATATACGCTTAACTACAACCCACTGTTGTTAAAAACATACAATGATTTAAAAAAATGGGCCCATCTCCTGCTGTCTTACATAGGTAGATGCCACCTTTATAAAATAATTAGTTTCCCCAGACTTCTTTATATTCTCCAAATGTTGCCAATTATCCCAGATAAGAGAGACCTTAGACTTCTTAATCAAGCCCTACAGAAATTCATATGGGCAGGAAAACGCCCCAGAATTTCACTGTTTAAGTTTCAACAACAGACACATTTGGGAGGGGTAAACCTACCATGTCTCAGACAATATGCCCTGGCCGCTAATTATCGAATAGCAATGGACTGGATTGGGGGTCATAACATTTACACCATTCACTCTGTGGAACAGGCATTTACTCGTCACCATAACTCGGTGTCTCTTTTACACACCCATCCTCTTTGTCTACCTTCTGCAGCCAAAGTAAATATTTTAATAAATACGACATGCATAGCATGGCGTATTATTAGATCACAATCCCACCTATCCAAATTGTCCTCGCTTTTTTTACCATCATGGGGTAACCCTTCTTTCCCACCTGGCAATTCAGCCCAATTCCAAAGCTGGCATACCAGTGGCCTTCAATATCTTTATCAATTTTTACATTAACAAACACTCTAACCTCTCTCTCGCTCTCAGCTGCAGGAGAAATTCCCCTGCATCATTATCCCTTTATTTCCCTACTTGCAGGCAATGAGCTACATTCAAACCATGTTGCGTGGTTTTTTGACAGCTGGCCTAAACTGGGGTCTGGATGGTACACTGCGTCGCAATCCACATGGCCCTTTTTCTACTTCCTTTATATATTCTTGTGCCAGACCTCTTATTGATTTAGAGTGAAGTACTACAGGACTAGCAAAATGGAAGGAGGTCTTCCCGCAAATCTCCATAGAGACTATTGCTCTTTCATGTCTTAAAATGAATAAACAATTAGAATCAGTCTCTTACCCAAAAATGCATCTCAAAATCTTACACAGGGCATACTACACCCTCAAATTGAAATACATTATTGGTGATGCACCTAATGCCAACTGTTATAAATGTTCAGCGCCTGACACCGATATTGTGCATTGCCTATGGGATTGTCCATGTGTACAGACTTTCTGGGGTGAACTTAATAGATATATTAAAGAGGTTCTAAAAATTATTTTTGTAATCTCTAAAGATTGGGTTTTCTGGAATATATCTACAAACACATACTCAGGGATTGACAAAGGGAAATAAGCTACTTCTCTCACAAGGGATTGAATCTAACCCACCTACTCTAAATCTAAACATTCTCTCACAAGGGATTGAATCTAACCCACCTACTCTTACATTATTACACCCTAGAATTATATTTCTGTCTACAATGGACTGGACAGAGAAGTTCACCAATAATGAAGATCTCAATGAAAAGTTTTTTGGCATCTGGTTGCCTTATATTCATACTTTATCCCCATCACTTAAGGATTCTCTACAGAGATGCTTCCAGCTTACGTCATGGTTTAACTAGGAAGTACATGATAATGGCCCTCCCTACTGATCAACACTTAACCAGCCCGTTAACTGTATATGTAACTATGTATGTGATTGTTTCTTGTGTGTGCAACTGCAATCTATATCTAGATTTATTTACTGCAAATTATATAATTATCTTGTTAGATGATTCTTTGCAATTTGTTTTATTATGCTGAGGATAATTTTATATATATTTGTATTACAATATGCTGTTTTCCTAACAATAAAATATATATTTTTTTAAAAACCAATGATGTTCTTCCATAGTAAAATATTACTAGGTCACACAGTTGAGTCTTGAGAACATTTCTAGCTTAAACCTTATCTGAGCCACCTCTTGTCTTCACTGCCATGTGAATTACTTGTGGTAGTACGTAAGTTGTGTTACTATACAAATAAACAGTGCATTCTGATGTAATTGCTTATAATATCTTGGTTCTGAAGTCCTCACTTCGGTGTCTATTAGCAAAGCTTGTGTATTATACGCACTATAAATTATTAAAGATATTAGACGTCACCTTCTAATATCCATCTAATTTATATATATTAATGTGACATAGATAAAACAGGACATTAACTTATTAGATACCGTTGCACTATGATATTTGTGGATACAGTGAAAGGAACCTGGACAATAGTGCTTGTCATATACACATTCTGTAGTCCTACTTGCCAACTTTGGTAGAAGGCCTTTGGGAGATGCACTGAGAGGCAGGACCAACTGGGAGGGGTAGGAAGCATTAAGTGTCAGGGGCGTTATGATTGATGTATGGCATATTGCGTCATCATGCTCCTACCCCATCCACTTCACAGGAGAAGCTGAGCTCTGCACTCACAATATAGTAAGGCTATATTAGCAAGCAGTATATGCATTGCTTTATACAAATGATCTGTACGAAAAGGTTTAATCTGATATTTTCGCCTGTTTCTCTGCCACACTATGGACATCATCATTGTTTCTATACCACACTAAATTACTTACAACTTCTGAGCTGATGTGTGCAAAGGAGGGGACATTAAAAATGCCTTGGATAAATTCAGGTGGAGAACTGACACCCAACCACAGGAACATGCTAATTCCATTGGCCAATAGGAATATTCCTCCGTCTGACAAACGCTCCTCAGAGCAGCGCACAGCGGAGATAATGGCGTCACTCTTGGTGTCCATCGTGTGCTAAATTAAAATCACATAAGTAAAGAATAGTTACTTACATACAAACATTATAGTAACCAGCCCTATGTACAAAATAGACAAACTGAAAGAGAACATTATACAGATATTACCTTTTTTTACAATATGTATGTTAATATAAATATGTTGAAGCATTGCACAAGTTGTACTGCTTTACCAATTGTGCTACATATTATTAGTTATTATTACAAACAGCATCTGCGTCATAAAGCAGAAGTGAATGCTGGTTCTGGTCTTTGTTTATTCTAAACTAGTACATCCTTTTCCACTGTTGAGGATTTGGTGTTATGCTAACTTTAACTATAGGCCTTTATATGGTTCAAAGTTGCTATACTTCTAGGTGTGTATGTACTAAAGGTTGATTTTGTCTTTTTGGTGTATTTATAGGTAATTTTTTATGTGAATTGCAAATCGACCAAACATTGATTCTCACATAGACCAGTACAGTATTCTATCATTTACTAACAGTCGGATTGAAAATCGACTACAAAATTGACAGAAAAATCCTCAAATAAGTAGACTATTAAAAAACAGGTGATTTTAGTTTATAAACACCATTCTATTGGCAGGAACTTAATTATGATGCCTATAAAAGTAAACACAAGCATGTGGTGCACTGTGGTATGCACGTAAACTCCTAACACCAGTTCCTGCGGCATAATTCCGTTGGCCCGTTCCTCATACTCATTATAATCCACTTCCACAGCTGCGTGTAAGTGGCACTACGCCCTACACGCCTATCCAGGTCCATCTTGGATTTGACAGTGCTGGATGTCTGAAAAGCGCTTCACACACTGGTGCTTGTTGCGTTTTAAATGTCCCACAGAATTTACTGCAATAACTGCTGCCCACTTTCTTCTTGCAGATGTGCTTTGGGCCTAGCAACCAAATAACTCCTCAAAGTTAGACAACAAGGAGATTACCAATGCACAATTATCCTCAAAGTTAAACCTGACATTGCAGCCAGATTTCGGGGGGAATTCAATTAGCTGTGAAAAGTTTTCACGGGTGAAAAAGTGAGGTACGGCTATTCAATTAGGCTCCCCTTTTCACCCGATACCTTTGTTAACAAAGTAATTGGGTGAAAAAGGGAGCCTAGTCAAAAATCGACCTTGGGGTAGCAAAGAACTTGGTTTCAAATATACCCACATTTGTATCCTTTATATACTGTTTTGAAGGCTGAGGTATGTGTTTTCTTGCAATGTTCACTTACTATTGGGAGAAGAAGGGGGTAGAAAAATAGCTGGGAGCTGGCCACATCCATGGACATTAGCAGCTGTCTTTGGAATGTCCTCTCGTCAGTGGCAATCTCTGAGCTGCCAACCAGAACTTCATTCTTTAACAAGCAGTTCATATAGACTGGCAGCACTTTCATGGAGTCTGGAAGGATCAGCTGGAGAAGAGAGATGTCAAAATATATTAATGACTCAGCTCAGACTTATACATGTTTCTAAGCTTTTCATATTCAGGACCATGTTCCGTCACACATCATTAGACCTCAGTAGTGCACAGTACTAAAAACAAAGGGGGACATTTGTAGGGTAACAGTACAGGCTGCAATTAGAGTTAGGGTTAGGTTTAGGGATAGTTAGGTTGTCTATGCAAAACCACATGGTAGACATGCCGACTGGTATCAGACATGTGCTGTACTGAGTAGCCTGTGGTAGTATTCTCCCCTTTACAATAGAAACTAGCCAGGCAGCCTGGACCTGGGGCTGGTTGGGGATTCGGGTAGAAGAGTGTGTAGTTTTTTTTCAAAGATTGTTTTCTTATTTTACACAGTTCACTGTGCATGGGGCTGTGTTATTACATGCAGCGATTGTGCATGGTGATTTCAGTTACTCAGAGTCCACCTACATATGTGATTCTCCTACAAACAGGTCCCATTAACAGTACAGGGCCAAAACCGATCCTTGCCAGCTTTCAGCGGAGATGGTATTTCTAGCCAATATAATAAAAAAAAGCTTCACACTATTTTATAATGTTACCATCATAATTTACTTACGCCATATTTAGCAGTATTTTAGAAGGAAAACTGAAAAGTTTGTTTAATTGAAAAGTATTTTGATGTGACATTCCCACTTATCATGCAGGTTATCCTGCCTCTGCACACATTACAGTAGGTGCCCCTTTAGTTTGTGGATGCGGCTGACAAAACCAGAAAGCACTGTTGCAGGGTACCTATGGTGCGCCTCAACATTTACCTTCAACACATCTTTATGAGCTACACTATACAAGGAGAACCTTTAAAGAAGAAAGATAAATACATTTACATAAAGCATGAATATTATTGTAAATGGTAATATTTCCTTTTGGCATATACAATATGAAAATAGGACTAGTGTGCTTTATGTAATAAAAAAAAAGGAAAATGTGAATATAGGGGAGAGACGGGAAGTGGTGTAAAAGTGAGACATACATCATATAACCCTGCAATGTAATGTGATGAATGAAGAAGGGAGACTTGTTTGTGTTGTACAGTAGATTGCTTCCACTTACCTGACTGGCAGCTGATGGGCTGGCACAGTTCTTCCTATAGCACGCTAAAATGTGCGCAGTCTGATTGATCAAAACATCACGCACTGTCTTTAGAGGATGATGCAGGACTGCTTTGTAAGCTGAAATGAAACAATGACTTTGCAATGTAATAACCTGTTAACAGGTAAACATGTATATAGGACCCTAACACTAGAACAACAACATTTTAAGTGAAAGAAGTTTACGTAAAGGAAGTTTAAAAAGTACCTGATTTAGCGAAGAAGTTTATGAGGGCGTCTGTCTCACAGCTCTTGTATAGCTCTGACAGTTGTGAACTGCAGGCCAGGCTGATGTTATGTATAAGCAGGCGTCTTTGGCCACTGATAGTTGTGTATAACAGAGCACACTAAAGTGACACAAGAACACAGAACATTATGACAGAGAATATTGTAGTATTTTGTATATTCATGTAAAAAAAAAGTGGAACACATTCATTGAATGAAATAGTACATTGTGGGTCTTATTCAGAACTGGACACAAACCGGATTTCAAAATGAGTCGGAAAAAAAAGTTGCATATGTCAGTTTGTAGCTGTGTTCACCAATTCCTCCTGGAGGCATAGCTTCACAGAGAGCACTGATACTGCTGATAATCACAGGGCACAATGGAAACATATTGGGGCTGGTTCTGGGTCAGACGCGTCTGTGTCTTTAGGCTAATGCTGCTATAAGCCCTTCCCTGGTGTATATCTGTGTGTCCGAATGTGCAAGGACTGAGGGCCTGATTCAGACCCGGTCGCAAGCGCTGAGCACTCGCAACCGGGTCAATGTTTGCCCACTGGACATGCGCACGACGCAGCCGGCTCCGTCATGCGCATGCGCGAGACCCGGCTAGCGACGCGTGCTCCGTCACTCCAGGTCTCGCACCAAAGGGGGCGAGCTGTCGATGGTGATTGACAGCTCGCCCCGTCGTTTGGTAGGCGGGCAGGGGGGTGGCTGGCCAAACGGAGGCATTCCCGAAGGAACGCCTGCCGTTTTGGGGGCGGCCCCAGAGAGCTTCTGGCTATTAGAGCCAGAAGCTCTCTGGGGCTTGCGGCCACGAGACCCTACCACAAGGGTCTCGTCGCAAGCCCGATGGGGGCGATGCTCTTGACCATCGCGACCATCAAACTGGCCGCTCGCAATAGCTGTGGGTGGTCACCCAGAGCTATGCGAGCGGCCATGGGGCCGAACAAAAAAAAACAAAAACGTCCTGATTCAGAGCGAGCACACGTTCAGAGCGTCCGTCTCTGAATCAGGCCCTGAGATGCCCACTTGCAGCATTTGTAGATACTGACATACCGCATAGTGCATCTTTAGCTACACCATCGGTCACACCATGGAAACTTGCACCAGCGCTATGACAAGTGCAGTTTCTCCATCTGGCCTCCTATGTGATCGGTTGAGAGTCTTTGTATATAACAGCTTTCAGTGACACGCCCATGTCACGCCTCCGACACTCGCATTACACGCAACATCTCCGTGCCTCTTTTTAGCCACCCCATTACCTCCCAGTCACCGTCTAGGAACATCTATCCCATTTCTCTGCTACTGTGTCCAAATTTGTAATGGATCTCTGTATGCCCAAAATCAGGACGCATGCGGAGTGTGACTCAGGCGCATAGCCAGACAAAATACATCGCTCCCCTGAATTCGATATTGCTGCTGTGTCAGATTCAGGATTAGCCCCATTCCTTCTAATAGCTGTAAAGTGCAGATAATATGCACCACCCAAGCGGATAAATAGATATATTATCCATTATTACAACACTTAAAAATATATGTGCTGACTTAGGGCCTGATTCAGCAGTTCACATAAGTGCAGTGCTGAACGCAGATTCCCCATAATCGTCATTCACCTCCTGCTGCATTTGCATTATTGCAAGGATCGCAACTGCAAAGCTGCCTGCGTGCACTACACACTACAGGATATGTCTGCATGCAGCTTTGCAATTGTGATCCTTGCTGAATCAGCCCCTTAATACTTAAAACCCACTTGCAACAGTTTTACTGTGTTTGTCTACATGGGAGTGTTTTTATCGTTTGCAAACAATCAGATGTAGCCATCACCATCAGTGTGCAACCTACACCAGAATTATAGCACCAGCAACTCAGGCCCTTAAATCTTTGACACGATTACTACTTTGTGTGTGTAACATTTCTTTACAGGTGAACTACAGGTTCCAGTGGGCCCTTAATGCTGATACTTGTGGTACTCCAAGTACCAGCATGAGGAAGAGGCTGTAGTTCTACTGTTAAAGACAACGTTATCACTTCTATTTTTACACACAATTTACATCAGCCCAGGCCTGGGGTGCCCTGGAGAAGAGTCCCCTTTATTGGGGGGTCCCCACTTCCCCAGGGATCCTCGTCCTGGCAATCTAACAATCAGTTGTACTGCTTTGACCAGGGAACCCGGTGAAAGGGTTCCCCTGGCTGTGGCATTACACGCCCGCTAGAAAGAGTCCATTGCTGGTTATGGAAAATACTGGGAACCCCTACTCATTTTGTCCCCTGTATTTCCAAAACCAGGACCGGCTCGCTGAGCCCAGTGCTGGTTGTGCAAAATACAGGGGACCCCTACGTCTTTTGTCCACTGTATTTTCACAACCAGGACTGGCTCTGAAAATTCCGGGGCTGGTGGTGCTTTTAGGGAAGGACCCCACATAATTTTTTTTTTTTTAAATGTAACACTTTACAAGCATTTTACACATAGATGCATGCATCTGTCATCCATACGTGCTCATGCTAAAATCAAAAGCATGAAGCAGGTCTATTATTTTAGGTATTTGAAGTTCGATTTTAAGTTCGATTTGTTGTTTCTTTTCAAATTGAATCTTAGTAAATATGGGATTTGTATGTTGGTCTATGTAAAAGTACCGATATTTTTCCGATGTTCGATTTTGAGTGGAATTTGAATGAAATTCGGTTTTGCCTTTAGTAAATCTCCAAATACAAAATCGAATGTCAAATCACACTAAAATCAAAATCGATCATTAGTACAGAAGCGTCCAGTTACACTGATCGTGCCACAAAAGTGCAGATGCATCGTGCCATGCGATTCCCCGCACCTGCATACGCTACGGTTTGATGTGGCGCACACTGCGATCGCACCATGCATTGATATGGAGGTGGGGACACGAACGCAGTGCGCGTATCTGCTAGCGGACGCGCGTCTCACGCTATAGGTGACACAATTTATCAAGCTAGCGGCAAGGATGTAGCTGGGCATATCTGTAAATATACCCCTAAGTATACCTGAATTAAAGCTCCTGCATCCTCGCCCAGTTTGTCATCATGTTTAAATTCCACAGTCACTGCTTTGTCTGAGTCCACAGCTGCCATTTCTACATCTGTTGTGTTGTTCATGTATATAGCACCAAAGAAATCTGTGGCCCTGAAGCCTATTAATGAAAAAAAGTGAATTTAGTATCACAATTTTACACTGTCCGCTAGTTAAGCACATGACATACAGAGGAAGCAGCAGATCCACTCCAGCACACACTAGTATTCATTTATAGTAATCACTGAGGGCCTGATTCAGCAGCGATCGCAAATGCAACTACGTACGCAGATCTAGCGATTGTTAGCCATCACACATGCGTATAAGCCGCACTGCGCGTGCGCTGTGATCGCACTAAGATTAAGCACACACAGAGGAATCCATCGCAGAGTGAGTGACAGGCTGTGAGCGTTTGGAGGTGGTGATGGGAGAGTGGTCGGGAAAATGCATATGCGCCTGTCTGTTTGAACGCTGTTGCTTGGGCGTGCATAAACTAGCCACTGCGATTTCATACACAGCTTGAGAGCGTCCGAGGAGACTTGCAGTATCTACGGCAGGTCAGACCTGGTGTAAATGCTGCGTGACTGGCCGATGTGCGTCGATGGTTTACACAGGTAAGCGATGTTGTACGCATGTTAGAAGGCAGCAGTGGTCGTCTTTATGCCGGCTGTGCTTTAGCAGGCATTAGCATATTTTCGCAGCCGCGTTCCATGCAACATCGCAGCTGCAATCGCATGAGCCATCGCTGCTGAATCAGGCCCTGAGTTCATAAACTATTAGCAGAGCAATGGCAAACTGATCAATTATAGTACCTGTGTGCTGTGCAAAGCAGATTGTGCTGGGTGTTATAGTGCGGCAGGTGTGATCGTGGTACTGCCACTGTCGGATGGTAGCACTGGTGGTCTAGTGTGCAACGGCGGTGGTATACTGTAATTGCTGGTAATACAAAATCACTGCTAGGCTCCAAAGTGGTGAGAGTCTCCTGGATCCTACAGTCCATGCAGAAAGCCAGGAAGGACACACGTATGGGGATGCAGTGAATGCACAGTAGCGCATGTCAGAGGTTGAACCTCTTTAGCTGAACTGTCCTAGTGACCATCATCTCTGTTCTAACTGTCAGAGACTGGAGAGAGGCAGTGTAGGAGGATTATAGCCTAGAATAACAGTAACAGTCAGGGTCCATGAGGGACACAACCAAGGAGGTACGTGGTGGCAGTGTTGAATTAATCTCAGACTGTGCTAATATAGCTCTTAATGTGAGACAGCAGAATCCACATATATAGAACAGGCATGGCTCCATAGATTAAAAATATATAGAAATCTTTATTATATAAATAAATATGTATCAGGTTTAATAAAGACAATTATCTCACAAATAACAATGAAATGCCTCTTTACATTGAAACAATATAACGCTGATATATATTATCACCACTGCTTGAAAAAAATCACTTGTGTACTTGACACATTAAAATATTGTGGACAGTTTAGATCAGATAAGTGATTGACACCCAGTACTGAGTAAAAAATCCAGTTGGAATTCTGAATTGGTGTCCAAAGAGGTATCAAGTGCAAGTTATCTGGCCAGATATGCGTAACGCTGTGAATAAATTATACCTGTCCGTAGCCGTTTGGAGCTGTACAGCGCTGAGGTGGTTTAATAGAATCGGCTTCCCAAGTGAAGCGAGTGGCCGCCGGAACTGGGCTGATGTTGCATCAGCAATCACTTTGTCTCCCTTCGTCGTTCGCTGACCCGCTATTAACACTGGGCTGGAGCCTGTGTGAAATCACCTCCGTGTGATGCCGCTATGCAGAGCAGCAATCGCCTTGAAATTTTTGGGGATGATGCATCCAGAATAGACTGTCCATAAACAAATGGTGCTTTGCAAATCAGGGGAGTCCACTGACGCGTTTCGCCCCTTTAAATGGGGTCTTTTTCCAAAAGTGACTATCACATGCTTTGGTTGGACTTATATAGCACCACAAGGTATTTCATTGGATCATTAACTCAAGTTGATCAGTGTTCCGAGGTGTATCACACCTGAGACCATGTGGAGTAGTTATAATGTTCTCCAATGCAAAACTATATCAATACTCACATAGAAATCTCAATAGAAAAAAAGAAAGAGGATTCAATTGATATAGGTAATTAAATAAATATAAATCATTGTTTCAATACATATATATGAATAAAAACACATTTATTCTATACGTGGAGCTCATGACTGTACTATCTTAATACAAAACACATGTTTAAATAAATGTAAAATAATTTATTAAAAAATATTTTTATTGTTCTATCCCAATCTGGGATCCAAACTCATGCCCCTTCTGACATTGTTCACTGAACGTTACCTCTGCTCTACAGAGGTGGTTCATTTGTATAGAGAATTCTGAATCCTCTTTCTTTTTTTCTATTGAGATTTCTATGTGAGTATTGATATAGTACAGCTCCAAACGGCTACGGACAGGTATAATTTATTCACAGCGTTACGCATATCTGGCCAGATAACTTGCACTTGATACCTCTTTGGACACCAATTCAGAATTCCAACTGGATTTTTAACTCAGTACTGGGTGTCAATCACTTATCTGATCTAAACTGTCCACAATAATTTAATGTGTCAAATACACAAGTGATTTTTTTCAAGCAGTGGTGATAATATTTATCAGCGTTATATTGTTTCAATGTAAAGAGGCATTTCATTGTTATTTGTGAGATAATTATCTTTATTAAACCTGATACATATTTATTTATATAATAAAGATTTCTATATATTTTTAATCTATGGAGCCATGACTGTTCTATATATGTATGTGGATTCTGCTGTATCACATTAAGAGCTATATTAGCACACAGTCTGAGATTAATTCATTACTGTTTGTGTATGGGTATTCACAAATCCCAGTGTTTAAGACTTGCTGCTTTAAATTAATTAGGAATATTTCTGCACCTATATAATTTTATTGTACTTTTGATAAGCGCCAGGATCATTGGTCTGTCACGTGGTGGCAGTGTGACTAGACTGCAGGATTTGTACAAAGGTCTAAAACTTAGCTTCCTCTAAATGAAACACATATGATGTATGAGTCAGCCCTAATAAATATTAAAATATGTAATAATCATTCTCTACAGGAAATCAAGATATAATATTAATGCATGTGCTATAGTATGATCAGGCCTTTTTTCACCACTGATGCCACCAAAGGGTATATTTAGTAAATAGCGTGTTTTCAAAGCCGCCAATTATCAGAGGCTTTGATCGTTGGATTTAAATCGGCAATATCTATAGATGTAAAACAAGCCTGATTTAGCATTTCAATTTGGGGGCTTTAAAAACCCGCTGTTTAGCATATATACCCACAAGACTCTCATCCACATTATCTTCCACCTCATATACTGTAGTGTCCACCTCTATAGCCTCCCTCAAACTCACCTCTGCCAACTTCAATCTATCCTGAATGCTGCTGTGAGTCATTCCATTAAACTCTTACATAGTTTACAAAACAAAAACAAATAAATCATTAATTTATAAACTATCATAATAATAGCTAACACTACAAAGGGACTATTATTTTATACCACATACAAGGCCAGAACTTTTATCTTTGAAACTAATGCAACATTTTCATGGAATGAGCCTTTTCCTCTCTCACTATTTGGCCTCGGCCTCCCCCCATGCATCCTTCTTCCGAAGGGTATAGGCCCCTTCCATCAGCCAACTATTCCACCACAGAGAAATGCAAGGGTAGAGATATATAAAAAAAAATGGAATGAGCCTTTGAAGGCAACAAATAGGGTTACAATGACTTTTATAAAATGTAGAAGAGAGGAAGAGATAGGATAACAGTAAAATAAATGGTCTTCCATGATACTGGCAATGTTTTCCCATGTTGTAATACAAGGTTACCTGTACTTGTGCGGACTCTCATTATAACGTCAAATCCTATTCGCTTTTCAATATCTTTTCTGAGGTCACTTATAAACTGTTGCCCATCGATATGCACCTAGATGAGAGAAACGCATTTGTTATGGCAAGGGGACATTATCACCAGTAGATGGCAGCATAACACAACTCGCTTTTACACTGAACAGTGGAGTGTCGCTGACAACAGACTGAACAGTCAAGTAGGGCTGAACTTTCCCATTACATGCAACTTCCTCTTAACTGTATATGCAAACTCTTTGAATTACATAGGAAAAGTGAATAACAAATTAGGAATATTACAGATCTCTTTTATTTTCCCTCTTTATTAATTTTCTTTCAACTAATTATAATCTCAAACAATGTTTTAACTCCCTATTTAGAATACAGTTTGTATACTTCATATTATGTATGTACGCAATCCGTATACAATATCATGAGAAGGCAATATCATATTAACAAGGTAATCTGGCACTAGGGTTCCCAGACAGTCACCACCTTTCTGCACATACAGGGCCTCATTCAGCAAGGATCACAGTTGCTAGTACTCAGGCAATCAGCCGATTATTTCGCACTGCACATCCATACGCATCGCGCGTACGCGAACCGGCCCCTGCGATAGGGACTGCGATCGCAGCGGCGACGCAGACCCATCGCAGAGTGATTGACAGGAAGTGCAGATTGTGGGTTGTGACAGGGGGGGTAATCGTGTGAACGCAGGTGTGCCAGTGCGTTGGGACGGTAGTGCATGGGCGTGCATAAATTAGCCACTACCATACCATACGCAGCCTGAGGCCTCATAGCGTGCGCTGAAGTTAGCAAATCCTGAGTGAGGTCTGACCTGATTTAACTGTGTTATGGGTCCGATGTTACCGATTGTTTTGCTATGTTGCCAAATTATACGGATGTGAGTAAGGGGAAGTGAGCGTCCAATCACAATACGAATGCAAAGTATTAGCAGAATAGCGATCCTTGCTGTATCAGGCCCACAGTCCCCAAACTGACTCCGACTACAGGCTCCTTACATCTAGTCTCTCTCTCTCTCTGAGTACTTTATTCACAGCATTGAAGGGTGAGCTCTATAACATACATTATATTCTGCTTATAGAGCTCCATTTGAGTCTTGTCTGTTAGTAAATGCCCATACTTTGGTTAACGTTTATTTTACATAACAGTGTTTTAAAGAAATATATCTGTATGTATATTATGTTACAGTACAGGTTGAGTCTCCCATATCCAGATATTCAGAAATACGGAATTATTTCAGCATGACTGAGATAGTGAAACCTTTGCTTTTTGATGGTCAATGTACACAAACTTTCTTTAAGGCACAAAATTCTTCAAAATATTGTATAAAATGACCTGCAGGCTGTGTGTATAAGGTGTATATAAAACATAAAGGCATTCTGTGTGTATATTTGGGTCCCATTCCCAGGATATCTCATTATGGTATGCAATTATTCCAAACTACGGAATATTCCAATATCCAAAATACCCCTGTTCCCAAGCATTTTGGATATGGGAGACTCAACCTGTATGAATATGTGGTGTATTGAGGGAGGGGACACAAACAAGGGAGATCAGAAACCACTAAGTGACAGTTGATAGGATCTATTTACTAAGCCTTGGATGGAGATAAAGTGAACGGAGATAAAGTGCCAACCAACCAGCTCCTAACTATCTTTTTTCAAACACAGCCTGTGACATGACAGTTAGGAGCTGATTGGCTGGGACTTTATCTACATTCACTTCATCTCCATCCAATGCTTAGTAAATAGACCAAAGAGTCTAATGCAGACACCAGTATTCAACCAAAACATCCTATGTGATGCATAATATACTTTAAAAGTTATGAGCCATAAAGGTACAAAATAAAATACACATCATTCTTAAAAGCAAGCAATAATTTACCTGGAAATGATTGTACTTGTAAAGTGTCCCTCCTGTGAGCATTGTCACCAGGCCCATGGATGCTACATCAATATATTGGTTGGGGAAAAGGAACAGGTCAACTGAACATCCATTGGACACACAATCCTTTGCCAGGTTTTCATATACATTAGACTGGGGCAGGAAAAGGGTCTAGAGAAAAATATATATTAGGTTCCTTTCAGACACTTACACTTACAGGTGTAGCTATGCATTCTTGTACTATAAATAGATATCCATATATGCGTAGCTATACTTACTGTAACACACTATAGACAATACTTCTAACAGTATTGTTATAACAGCTCCCTCTGCGATAGACTGAGACAATATGGAAGAGCCCCATCTCAGCAGAAGTTCATAGCTGGGAACTATTAATACACTTAAACTTCTCATGTCTCCAAGTATATAGCTAAGCTAAATATTTTGAAAGAAATATATAAAAGAACATAAATGAGTAATTCAAGTAACTGTTAACATTTTATATTAGTTGACCCTATTTAATTAGATTTCTGCTACAATTAGGTATATTATGTGCTTTGGCTATCCAAATGGCTAAGTAGCTCACTTAGAAACCATCAAAGCTGTGTGATTTACCAACAGCCTATGGATTATATGCAGCAGAATCACACATAAATCACTGTGTTGTTCACTGATGTAGTGTATTTGTCTTTAGTGCATGTGCCGAATCTAAAACAGCTTATATAGTTTTCTATGACTTCATATACTGTCATGAGCCTTAGTGGAGTAAATAATTCCTGCTGTTAGTACATTATATTTTGACATTAAGGTCCTCATTCAGAGCCGTATGCTCTGAGCAGAGCGCACGCTCTGAATGAGGGCCGCCCTCCATGAAAATGGAGCATCCTCCTGGACGCTCGTATAGCTGTGGGTCACCACCCACAGCCTATACGAGCGTGCATTGTGATGGCCACGATGGTCGTGACCATCGCGACCATCGAAACTGCGAGCCGGAGCCTGCGGTTGAGGTTTTCAACCGCAAGCTCCAGAGTGATTTTGGCTCTATCAGAGCCAAAATCACTCCCACTGACATCACTAGTGATGTCAGTGGGCCGGCTTCTGATGGGAGGCGTTCCCGTGGGAACGCCCCCGTCAGGGAGGCACGCCCACCAAAGGGGGCGTGCTGTCAATCAACAGCGACAGCACGCCCCCTTTGTTCAGACACAAGGAGCGAAGGACTTTCCTTTGCTCGTCGCGTCTGGCGCATGCGCGCGACGGAGCTCCCTCCGTCGTGCGCATGCTCAGTGCATAACATCGACCCACTTGCGAGCGGACAGCCGCTCGCGAGTGGGTCTGAATCAGGCCCTAAATTCTTGTAGCTCATCTCATGCATTATACTAGAGGTTCCCAAATGCGGTCCTCAAGACACTCTAACAGTCCAGGTTTTAGGGATATCCATGCATGACCACAGGTAACTTAATTAGTACCTCAGTCAATTTTTTTTAACCAGCTGTGCTCAACAATGAACTGTCGGGGTGCCTTGAGAACCGCATTTGGGAACCTATGTATTATACCATAAGTGTACAAGAACGAAAACATACAGAAATAATGATTTAACGAAAAGAGAGATCTTGTCAGCTGAACGGAGAACATAATGTGTGTGTGAAACTGCGCCAACTGTATCAGGTAGTAATTAACTTAAGTCGGGAGTATTGATGCTAAGTGGCTAATTTGAAGAACATGAACAATGAAAATAGGAAACAAAGTTATATCTTGACGAAATTACACACAACATATAGTGAACAGCGACACTCCCAGCATTAACCAACAGAAAGGAAGACAGAAGCATTCGCTCAGCTAGCACTCATGGCAGTAAATGAAGACAGGCTATCTATATAATGACAGCTGTTTTAGATTTGGCACACGCGCTAAAGGCAAATACACTATATCAGTGACAATACAATGATTTATGTGTGATCCTCCTACATACATCTGTATAGTTCTGCTGCATATTTGCAAAATTGATAGGCTAATCTTAAATCAATATATTTTGTTGATTCATAATTGAAGGTTTCTCGGTGAAATACATTAAAATAGGTCAGGCATAAAATATACCGGATTTTATGGAAAACACAATAGAATAGGACCAGCAAATACATAGCATTTTAACAGTTTATTGCACTTGTTAAATGCTTTACTCATTGTTTAGTTGCCAAGGATATATGAACACATTTAGGGTATTTTGGGTTTGCTGTTTTCAAATATGAAAGTAGTTTTTATAAAATTGCCTCTAGGTCTTGAAATAAAGGATACACTCAAGTAATAGGGAGTTTAGCCATAACGCATGCATATGGGAATCTATCGGAATGTTCTAGAAGGTGAGACATGCAAATATTCTAGGTGTTCACGCCGCGATCATTCTAAGTGACCGGCCATTCAACCAGCGCTTGGTTCACAGTTGTCTACTGTGTTTTAAGCCGGGTAAACACTAGACGATAAGTCATCCGATCCGGTGAATTGGATGACATATCGTCCACATCGGGCAATGTGTTCCCGCTATGTAGCTAAGTGCGCCGAATGCTGCATGGCCCCAGCTGTCGCGCCATCACTCCCAGCATCGGCAAGTGTGTGCGCACTTGCTGATCATGGGCAATATCTCGTAAGCATCGTGAGATCTCACGTGCAGCCCAGAGCCTGGCAGCGCCACAGCCAGGGACAATGCTGACAGTGCTGTCCCTGCTGTGGTGATAGGAGAACAACAGCCGCAGCTGACGAAATAGAGAGCTGCAGTTGTCGGAATGGTCAGTGCCACCGTCTGTTCATACATTGGGTGGCACATTGGTGCACTATCTTGTAGATAGCACCACCGATAATGACAGCCCCTGTAATTTACCACCCAACCCCATATTAATACATGGGAGAGAACCAGTATCAGCGCTGATACCACTAAACCCCCATATCGCCAGATAATACATCTCCCCCTGTGTATGTTAGATGTAATTGTACAGTTTACTATACACTGAGATCATGGAGCATATTATTGCTAGGCCCTTAGCACTGTCCTTACTGGGAGGGCCTGCATTCTCAAGTTTGACACTTGTCATTTATATTAAATAATTTCCTTCTAATTAGTAATGATTTTGTGACATTTAGGTAAAATAATATTTCATAAGAGTTATCAGTGTAGCACTGTTTTGTAATATTTTAAATTAGAATTCATAGTATGGAAACCCAAATAATCAGACTCTAACTAGTGTGAAATGATACTTAAATGGATAATTAGCATGGTATTTAGGTGATATTATACTTGATAAATTAGAACTGTGTGAATGACTTTAATGTAAAATAACATTTAAGAAAGTATAAATAACTAGCATGGTATCTAGAGGTATAGAAATACAACTGCAGGCACAGTAACAATTAGCATGCAATTTGTATGACAAACTTTCATGTAATTGGATGATTTCTCTATCTACATATTATTATAGCTGTACAAAGTATCTTAGTAATACACTAGAATTAGTATGGACTATTTTTGCAAATATTCAGAACATATGATATATACAGAAATATCACACATGTAAATATTTAACAATGCCATGAAAGAATAAGTATGCCTTGGTGTTTGCGCAGGTCAGTAAAAACCTGATGTTGGTCATGCGGCTTTGTACTGGGGATTGGTTTTATGCAGCATAGGCCCAACTCAGTGTACGTACATAAAGGCTCCTCACAAACTGGTACTAGTTAGATACGGTTTGAGACAGTTTGTATCTAACCAGCCTTTAGAGGTAACACAGAGGTTATATTTCTCATCTCCCCAGCACACAAAGACTTGTCTTTTAGATTTTGACTTTAAGAAAACTATTTGGAAATGATATTAAATTTGGTTGGCCGATATGTATTACTACATATTGGGCGTAGTACCAGATAGAGATGAGTACTTGTACCTCAGAATATTTGCATAGTTTCGGAAGTTTATAAATTCTTGCTCCTGTTGCACCCACATTGCAGGTCAGTTTGATCTGATAATGTTACTGTCATAGCTTTATTTATAAATGCTGTGAGATGCTACAATTATTAATACTGCACAGCTCAGTGGTGAAGCTATGCGCAACTCTGTCAGAACTTTGCACATCTACAAAATGGATTTTTCTACCCCAAAATCTGTTTAGCCCTAAATTCCGACACAACTTCACCCATCTCCAGCACTAGACAATCATTTTATTCTTTCCTGAATTACTGTTATTTTATACGTCACAATCATATTTATGTCCAGTTTCAGAATATTATTAAATGAATACCTTTTCCTTGTCTGTGTTAATCAGCCTTTTGTCATCTCTGTTCTTAAGCTTTCCTGGGGCTTCTGCAGTTGGAAGGGATGAATGGAAGATAAAAAGTTTCCCTGCGCATTCTGCTGCCTGTCAGTGAAAATGATGCATCTTACTTAATACATTTACCTTACAATAAGTTATAGTTTAACATGTAAAGACTTACAAATGCATGGAAGGTAAGGGAAGTACATGGACCATACCGTATTCAGCCGCCGCACAGTAGAATGTAACCTTCCATTAGCATTTGCCATGATTCATGGTGGAGATGCAGGTGAAATAGCTATTGTTGCGCATTGATTTTGCAAAGCAGTTTGAGTAATGTTGTAGTCTTAATATTCTTACACCGTATTCCCAAATTCTTTCCTTTTCTTAGTAGCTAAGTCTTGAATAATTCCCTCCATGCAATTTGTATCACTAAAGATATCTCATCCATCTCCTCTATTCATCTCCATCTACAGATATTGCAGCCTCCCCATGGTGGCATCCAGGGACGTATAACAATGTTCAGTGATTTAATCATACGTAGAGTCAGTACACATTGACAGTTTTCCCAGCGCAGGACAGACTTTCACTGCTTTATTGTGTTATTTTCATCCTGATCTGTGCTTGTAAAAGATGCAGTGTATACTGTAAGGATATTTATGATACATATGTTTACATCTGTTAAACTGTGCTCACCATCTGGTCACAGAAAATCTCGATTGTGTATGTAATCTAAACAGCTGCATCAATCCAAATAATATTAATAGATTCTCCAGTGACATGAAATAGGACTTACATGGTTCCTACGCTGACTACTAGCTCTGACTACTGTGCTTTAAGAGTCTACTTAGACTTTTTGTGCACTGAAGTCATTATATGACATATTTACTGAACTTGGGGCTTGATTCAGACCCGCTCGCTAAATGCGTACACTCGGTTAAGTGACAGCAAGGCAGGCGATCGCACGGCAAGGCATAAGCAAGCCCACTATGTCTTGGCTTGCGATCGCCCTGTGTATGCAGACGCCCACCAGCCTGTCTTAAGACGCCCACTTGTGCACGTCATCTCCAGGAAGTGAATGCAACCATCAGAAGCGAGGTGATGTGTACTGTGACGCTGCGTCTTAATTATGCATGCCTCTGCAATGGCGTTGACACGCTCAGGCACGCCTGCGTTCGCTCCTCCACTCCCCCGTTTTCACAGACCAACCTCTGTCACCACCCACAAACGGCTTCTCCTGTCACTCACTTAGCTGGGCAGTCTATGAGCAGCGAACGAATGCTTCCCGATCGCTCGAACTGGTTTGCGTACGCGCACTCCAATGCGTACGCATGCGCACATTGCGAAACATCGCCAGCTACGAGCGAACGCATCCTAGCGAGTGGGTCTGAATCAGGCCCTTGGTTCTAATGCTATTTTTTGCATATGAAAATGGTCCACTTCAATAAATATAAATTTACAGAACCCATAAAAGAATATGAGATCATGAAAACTGGATCTTGTTTACAGACGGAATTTACTTGTGTTATCTAATTGAAGAAAACTGAGAAACCAGGACAAGCATTTAAACCTATGATCTGTCGGTAGAAATAAAGTAGAGTTGGTGGCATTGATTGGTGATGGATTCTCTTTATTCTCTATGTATATATATTCCCCAGTCCTCAAAATACCTAATAGTAAATCAGAATATGCAGATACTGTATAATTATTTAGCAATGGGCTACTAATATGATGCACTAGGTTTGTTTTATTCACTTGCATTTCAAAAAGGAATGCCCTAAATAATAGCCATTTATGGGACCGTACTATTTATTGTTAATATGAAAGATTCAGAAAATTGTTATTCTTTTATTCAATTATCTTGGATATTATAATCCTATATGTTAAATAAAAAATGCTGACTAAAATAAAATCCAGATTCAGAATAATGCACTTAGAAATGAGCTACATCACAGCATATAGAATCAAATTCCTGATAATATACTGTATATACAAGCAAGTCCCACCACATCTGATACTATCTACTACTGGTCCAGGCTTCATTTTCTGTACCCTCAGCTTTATATTTTCATCAACTGCTTATATGGCTTCGTAGAGGAGCAGAATGCATAATAAAGGAAACATGTAAAAACACATTGCATTCCTCATCTCAGTGGGTAATCGGTGCTTTGTGCGCTCTATGCTAGTATATAGTACTGTTCAATATGTAGCAACAAGCACATTTGTTGCTAGAAGTATTTACATATAAAAACAACTCTCACTGGTGATATCAGAGCACAATAGGACACAGGGCCGGATGCAGAGTTGGGAGTAGAGGAAGATACAGCAAGTAACAGTGCACCTGGACAAACCATGTTGTAATGCAAGGGGTGCAAATAACCTACTTTATTTTTGCATGGAGGGTAAATACTGGCTGCTTTTACATGCAGCCCAAAAATCCTGGACGGCTTTACTTTTACACTGCAATTTAGATTTCAGTTTAGACATTACTCTCCCAAATATAAATCAACCTGAACATTTTAAATCTGCCCCATCTGCAGTGAAGCATGGTTTTGACCAAGATGCACATTTACTTCTCTATCTTACTCTATTCCCAAATCTGAATCAGGCCCACAGGCAACAGAACCTGATCCAGCATACTAAAAATGCCTTTAGCTATACGTATGGTACGTAAAGGTGCCTACACACTAGACGATATTTGACATGATTCGCCCGATTTTGACGCATCGGAACAACAAATCGTGTAAAATATGTCCAAATTGTGAGTGTCCACTCACGATCACGATGCCCAACGTGCATACCCGCAGGTCGTACATCACATCTTCAGATCTTGCCTACTGCAGGTAGGATTTGCCAATCTCATACACGATTTGGTGCAATAGATAGATTTTGTGCACGACAGATCTTTAGTCAGATTGGACACTTTTTAGCACCATATCATGTCCTGGAGAGCCTGGGAGCTGTCGGGGAGAGTTCAAGGGAAATTGCTCACAATATCGCATCGTGAGCACATAGTCTAGTGTGTACGTACCTTAAGGAAACCACTTTAGGAGAAATATCTCACAGCTAGAGATTTATGCATGTAGAAAATAACTCTGCCCATTAAGGCAGTGCTTTGGATCATCGCGTTCCTTTTAGACCACATTTGTTGTTTTTTTTATATTAATCATTTACATACAAAAAGATGAGAAATGCCAGGAAAAATAACGACTGCAAGAATTATCTTGTAACTATTACTTCACACCTTTTAATATTGAGGGAAAATCAAGACACAATTTGGCCATGTACCCAAATGTATGTAGCTGAGGTCTCTGCATTTCTGTTATTATGTAGGATGTAAATCTCTTTTGCTGGCTAATTGCAGTGTGCTGGGTGCATTTGTATTTTGCTTTTTCTTGTCTAGATTAACCCCTCCCTTACATGCACCTGTGATAAGCTCATAAATTGATTTGAGCAACTATCACTGTTCCGCGAGACATGTATAGGATCAGTAGTTGGAGGGTTGGCTGATCCTTGTATTGCCACACTGGAGGATATTGGGAGCCATCAGGGTAAGTTAGCTCTCAATTTAGAAATACATAAACATATGACCCAAACTAGGTGTTATTATCATGTAGTATAGGACCACCAAAGCAGAGACGCCTTGCACTGGCTGGTGGGTTACCAGATATTTGCAAAGGTATGTACCTGAGATCTTTGCATTTTAGGACTTTGGTTGGCTGTGTAAGTTTCTTTATCTATATATACCTAAGGGCCAGCCCAGATGATTCTATTATTCCTGGCCCAGATCTGCAGAACTGCAGAAACCCGCTGAACAGCGTGAGCACTGCAGCCGGGATGTTGATAAGTTGGCTGGGGTTGGGTATGGCATACGATGGTCGGCATGCCAACAGTGGAATCCTAACAGTGAAAATGCCGGCAATTTTCGGTAAGTATTCTAAGGCAAACCCTAACCCACCCCTCACGCAGCCTAACCCTAACCATTCCCCCCTCCTCACAGTCTAACCATCGACTTCAGCACTCTAAACATAACCCTCTCCTCCCGCAGCCTAACCTAAACCCTCCCGCAACTTAACCTTAACCCTCCCCCTAATGCAACTTTTGAAGTTGACGCCATTTTGACCTGTCAGGATCCCTCAGCCGGTATAGTAAGCATCAGGATTCTGACTGTCGGGATGCCAACTAAATCACCAGAACCACTGCACAATACAACCCCGCAGGAACACATAGGACTCCACCCCCCAAGTCTGCTCAGCTCCTGACATCATGAGGTCCTTTCTGGAGAAGGGAATCTAGTGACTACCTGTAATGATAACTGCGGATAGACAGTCAGCAGAGGACGCAGGAGCAGGGAGGGTTGGCTGTTTGGCCAATTCCGCAAAGCTATGAATGGAAAAAATATTATTTGACATGATTTCTGGACATGACTTAGCCGGAATTACGAAGGCTCCAGGCTCAAGACAGATGTCCAGTTTGCAGACTGTTCATAGTTATCCCGGACATATGGCAATCTTAGTTGAGCATTATCATATAGGTGGTGCTGGGCATGCACCTGTCTGTACTCTGCTGTCCTGTTACCTGGGTATTCATTACGTGGTCACACCAGGTTCTGGCTCATATCTACAGCACTGTGCCTGAACTAACTGTACTGTCTTCTATGTAGAATGCAGCCTATTTCCTGATCATTCCCTTCTGCCTGTGATCCTGACCTGCTGCTGTGCTGCCACTGCCTGCCTGTGAGCCTGACCTTAATCAGTGCAGGGGCCACCATCTTACCGATGGCAATCAGTGCCTCTCATTGGTCCCAGTAGTTGTAGCCACACTGTGCCCCTTCTGGGGTGACACCCCTGTGCTCCCACCCGCTCGTACAGCCCTTGGACTTGCCTTAACTGACTTCTAAGTAATGGTGGTCACTCTCTGAAATTCCCACTTTAATTAGATGGACTAATAAACATATGAAGAGGAGCCATTGCCCTATTATTTGTAGCGGGTTGGGTACAGGATCCCAATGGTCAGAATGCAGATGTCAGAATACCGACAGCGGCATCCCAATGGTCAAAATCCATAGGGAATTAGGTAAGTATTCTAACCCATACCCTATCCCTCCCGCTGCCTAACCCTAACCCATCCCTCCCGCTGCCTAACCCATCCCTCCCACTGCCTAAACCTAACCCACTCCTCCCGCAGCCTAACCCTCTCCCTAGAACCTATCCCTAACCCTCCCCATAACTCTAAACCTAACCCTAAGCCTCCCCCTAACTCTAATAGTTACTGCCAGGAATGTGATGGGATTCTGACCGTCAGGATGCCACTGTCTGCTTTGTGACCGTCGGCATCCTGACCGTCAGGATCCTGACTACATCCCATTTGTAGCATGGCACCAATTCTTCTTTTGAAAGTGCCTGGCAAAACTTTTGAATAAAAGCCCTCTGTAGACAACATTACCAATAGTGATAGCGGTCTGTTACAAGATTATACTACACACCACAATTAGAAATATTTTCATAAGAGCGCATGATTATTGATAATAGATAGAAGTAGCATCCTAGCAGGGATAATTGTTGTAAAAGTGATACCTCTCCTTTACTAAAAATTAAAGGTATTATAAACTCTCTTTCAGTATATCTCAGTTTATTATGCAGCAGTAATGTACTAAATAGTTACCAAATTCCTATCCTATGCTATAGCAACAAGCGGCCACATACAGACAGGAAGCTACAGTATTTTTTAATATACTGTACATTTACAATTAAGCTACATATTACAGTTTCCAACACTGTCACTGGTAAACCTACCATCAAAGAATATAGGGCCTGATTCATAATGGATCACAACTGCAATAGGGATTACGCACGCAGTCTCACTGCGATAGTATGCAAATCCACTGCGATCGCTATGCCGTCGCAGCACAACACAAGGACACCCACTTTACCTTACACACATCCGTAATCCTTAGCAAGACTGTGATACCAACGGTAACATCAAGTACCATTGCAGCCTCACGCACATTTACACAAACTCTGTCCTTACTCAGGAATTGCTAACCTTGTCGCACACTATGAGTACACAAGCTGCCTAGGGCATCAGAGTAGATAATTTATGCACGCCCCTGCAACGGCGTTCAAACGCACTGGCACCAGAGCCGGATTTAGATATCATGGGGCCCTAAGCAAGATATCAGTTTGGGGCCCCACTCCCTCAACTGCATGCAATTTTATGCACACAGCCCCCATAGCCGCACACACACTCACGCTGCCCCCCATAGCCACACACACACACACACACACTCTGCCCCCATAGCCGCACACACATACGCTGCCCCCATAGCCGCACACACACAAGCTGCCCCCATATCCTCATACACATGCTGCCCCCATAGCCGCACACACACACAGACGCGCGCTACCCCCATAGTTGCACACACACACACACACACACACACACACACTGCCCCCATATACTCATACACACGCTGCCCCCATAGCGGCACACACAGGCTGCCCCCCCCACAGCCGCAAACACATGCACTGCCCACACAGCCGCACACACACGCTGCTCCCACTGCCGCACACACACACGCTGCTCCCATAGCCACACACACACGCTGCCCCCATAGCCACACACACACACGCTGCCCCCATAGCCACACACACACACGGCCCCCATAGCCACACCCACACTGCTCCCATAGCTGCACGCACATGCACTGCCCCCATAGCTGCACACACATGCACTGCCCCCCATAGCTGCACACACATGCACTGCCCCCATAGCTGCACACACACGCACTGGCCCCATAGCCACACACACATTGCTCCCATAGCTGCACACACATGCACTGCCCCCCATAGCCACACACACACTGCCCCCATATCCTCATACACACACACACTGCCCCCGTAGCCATAAACACACTGGCCTAAATCCACACACAAATACTTCCCCACAGCCACACACTGCCCCTATACAAAAGCTGCACACACACACTGCCTTACTGACACAGACACCCCTTACTAACAGATACCACTTTCTGACACAGATCTCATAGCTGCACACACACGCACTGGCCCCATAGCCACACACACATTGCCCCCATAGCTGCACACACATGCACTGCCCCCCATAGCCACACACACACTGCCCCCATATCCTCATACACACACACACTGCCCCCGTAGCCATAAACACACTGGCCTAAATCCACACACAAATACTTCCCCACAGCCACACACTGCCCCTATACAAAAGCTGCACACACACTGCCTTACTGACACAGACACCCCTTACTAACAGATACCACTTTCTGACACAGATCTCATAGCTGCACACACACGCACTGGCCCCATAGCCACACACACATTGCCCCCATAGCTGCACACACATGCACTGCCCCCCATAGCCACACACACACTGCCCCCATATCCTCATACACACACACACTGCCCCCGTAGCCATAAACACACTGGCCTAAATCCACACACAAATACTTCCCCACAGCCACACACTGCCCCTATACAAAAGCTGCACACACACACTGCCTTACTGACACAGACACCCCTTACTAACAGATACCACTTTCTGACACAGATCTCATAGCTGCACACACACACACTGGCCCCATAGCCACACACACATTGCCCCCATAGCTGCACACACATGCACTGCCCCCCATAGCCACACACACACTGCCCCCATATCCTCATACACACACACACTGCCCCCGTAGCCATAAACACACTGGCCTAAATCCACACACAAATACTTCCCCACAGCCACACACTGCCCCTATACAAAAGCTGCACACACACACTGCCTTACTGACACAGACACCCCTTACTAACAGATACCACTTTCTGACACAGATCTCATAGCTGCACACACACGCACTGGCCCCATAGCCACACACACATTGCCCCCATAGCTGCACACACATGCACTGCCCCCCATAGCCACACACACACTGCCCCCATATCCTCATACACACACACACTGCCCCCGTAGCCATAAACACACTGGCCTAAATCCACACACAAATACTTCCCCACAGCCACACACTGCCCCTATACAAAAGCTGCACACACACACTGCCTTACTGACACAGACACCCCTTACTAACAGATACCACTTTCTGACACAGATCTCTTACTGACACAGATACAAACACACTTACTAACACACCTTATTAACACAAACACTTACTGACATACACTTAAGCTGCATACACACACAACGATTTTTTGAACGATTATCGTCAAACGATATCGTTTAAAGATAATCGTTCAAAAAAATCCTTCACTTTCTTAGTCAAACGATGAACGATAATCAATCATGCGCGTTCATGTTTGTAGTTTGTAGTTCAGTCAGACTTGTCAACTCAATGATTTTCATTAAGGGAATATGCAAAAATCGTTTGTAGTTCAAAAAAATCGTTCATTACACTTTAAAAAATATGACAGATAATCTGACAGAAAATCGTTGGTAACAAAATCGTTGTGTGTGTATGCAGCTTTATTGACATAGACACCACTTACTAACACACTTAAGCTGCATACACGCACAACGATTTTGTTACCAACGATTTTATGAACGATTTTCCGTCAGATTATCTTTCAGATTATCTGTCAGATTTTTTAAAGTGTAATGAACGATTTTTTTGAACTACAAATGATTTTTGCATATTCCCTTAATGAAAATCGTTCAGTTGGTCAGTCTGACTGAACTACAAACTTGAACGCGCATGAACGATAATCGTTCATCGTTTTAACTCAGAAAGTGAACGATTTTATCAACGATTGAACGATAAACGATATCATTATCGATAATCGTTCAAAAAAATTGTTGTGTGTGTATGCACCTTCACCTACACATACACCTATTACTGATACATACACACTTACTAACAGATACCTCACACTGACATAAACACACTTACCTACCTACACAGACACCTCTTACTGATACAGACAACCCTTATTGGCACAGAGATCCCTTCCTGACCGATACCACTTACTGACAAAGACACACTTACTGACACGCACACTTATTGATACAGATACCACATACTGAAACCCTTACTGACACTACTTATTGGCACATTATTATACATAGTAACTGACAGACACAACTTACTGACACTCACACTTATTCATTTATTATGCATTCACACAAGAAAACACACAACCATAGTTCCAACCTATGGCAGGGCTGTCTCTAGGGCAGTGGGCTCCCAGTGCAAAAATTCTAAATGCCCCCCATCCCCACAAATATAAGGCGAGTAGTGTCATGGAAAGGAGACTTTATGGATTAATTACCATCAGCCCCCCCCCCCCCCCCCCACAGGAAAAAAAAAACACATTGCTCCCCACAGAGAATATAAATAACATGGTTTCCCTAATTACAGCTACCCTCCTCCTCCCCCTCCAAGGCAGTGACAGGCAGCCTGACAAGTGGGTTCACTGTGCTCACCTTCATTCCAGAAATGTGTGAGCATCCTAGGAGGAGCTGGCACAGCGAGTGTGTTCAAAACACATGCAGCAGGCGGGCGAGCGCATGTGCGGCGGCTGCGTGACATCATCGCCCCGCTTAACGGGTGGGCCAGTCCTGACTGTAGATTTCACAATGACAAGTGGGCGGCTGATCGGGCGCTTGTCACTGTGCAGTGGCGGGAGGCAGTGGGCCAGGAAGTTTTCCTGTTCCTGCAGAAGGAGTGACAAGCCCCAGCTTGTCTATGCGCAGTGGCCCAAAACTCACCTCCCCTCCCCACCCATGCACTGCAGAGTAGACTACAGTGCAGAAACTGTGTGTGGGGGGCGGGGCTGGTCTGTGGTGCGTGGTGTGCTGCTCTGGGAAGATTTTACAGAGGGAGGCACACATAGCAATAGAATTCCGACTATGGCATCTAGTTTTGTGTGGCCCGGCCACGGGCCCCTTGGGACACGCTGGACCCTAGGCGGCCGCTTATGTTGCCTTGTGGAAAATCCGCCCCTGACTGGCACGCCTGCGTTTCGCCAACCACCACCCGTCACCTCCCACAAACAGTACATCTTGTCAATCACTCTGCGATGGGTCTGCGTAGTCACAGTCCCGATCTAAGTGGCTGGTTCGCGCACGAACTGTCGGCCGATTGCATGCGTAATCGCAGTTGTGATCGACAGTGAATCAGATCCATAGAGATGTACTAAGAATCTTGAATTAGTTAAAATACAGTTTCTTAAATGCAACCATTGCTCAGTCAATTACATAAAAAGGATGCAAAGTTTTTAATGAGATTGCAATTTAATTTACTTTTTGATTATTATACAGCATGTCTGTAATACCAGCATTTATCTGCTGAGAAATGCTTACAAATATTTTTTTTGAATCATATTATACTTGGTAAATGTCATTAATTAATATCAGCTAGAATCAAAACACTGAAGAAAATGAAAAACTCTAAGTGGGACCAATTCAATTATTTGCAATCGCAATGGTGTGAGAGCATGGCGGAGTGCAGTAATTATTGGTGATGTGCGCAGTCAGAATCACATTTCATTATAATATGCCCCAGTGTCTTCTTACAGGTAATCACAGTTCTTTATATTTTAAAAAACTGCAGCTTTAATGTAGGATTACAGTATGTTTCCAACTAAAAGCTGCAGGAAACCCCCAATAATCTTTCAATTGTGTTTTATTTAAACCTAAAAAAGTTATTTCCATGCATGGTGTAGAATGGCAGAATGGCAGCCCATGCTATATTATGTTTTGTGGAAAATAAAATAGGGAGGAAAAGTCTGGGCTTCAAGTCCATTGTGCATATGTGGACCAGCAAAAGCACTTCATGCATAAAGACCTCCAAGGCTGGTTGGTGACATGGTAAGAGTACTGTAAAGCTGGCCATCCACTATACAATTATCTGTCAGATATCTGTCCAATCTGGCTGGTTGGAATGAAAACCTGGTAATGTATGGGAGCAAATGACAGTCCATCATATGGTTTTAAACACTGAAAAAAGGACAAAAAATTGTTCAAATTAAATAAATTTGTGTGTTTTTAACCAATTTGTCAGAACAACCATTTTTGGCTGTTTTCCAGTGTTTGTGAGCAAATGGACTGTCATGTGCTCCCATACATTACCAGGTTTTTATTCCAACCAGCCAGATTGGACAGAGGGCCTGATTCAGACCCGGTCGCAAGTGCTGAGCGCTCGCAACCGGGTCGATGGTGGCCCAGAGCACATGCGCATGCCTGTGAACAAATTCAGAACCAGCTAGGGTAATATTCTGAGAGTGCAAATGTGTAATTGTGCACTATCCCATAGCAACTAATCAACAACAAGCTCTAAGTACAGTGCCAATTTAAATTAAATGTTGATCGGTTGCTGTGGGTTACTGCACATTTGCACAATGTTAGTAAATAATTCACACTGTGGGTAATCCAGTCAAATTTTGAACATGTATGACAACCATACACAGGTTAACTTGGCCAAATTGACTGTGGGCCTGATTCAGAGATGTATGCTAACCCGATTGTGTGAAGCCTGCACATGTGCAGGATGTGTACTGCACATGTGCAGTGTCTCCACGCCGCAGCCTGATAGACAGGCTGAGGTGTTTAGGGGGCGAAGCAGGGGCGTTCCTGGCCAGCATTCCTGGAAACGGGGCGGGTATAGTTTTCCAGGAGGGACTAGGCCAGGGTCTGCATCGGTGGATGCAGATTTCCTGGCCTCCCAACCTGCCAGGAACTGGCCAGGCTGAGTAAGTCTCAGCTTAAGCAGACTGGCCAAAGGAGCAACCATCTTGACCGATGGTCGCGATGGTGATCCGAGGCAGCATCTACGAATGCTGCACTGGGATCGCAGATGCAGAAAAGAGGTTTCTGTTTCCTACAGACACCTCCTGCTGCATTTACATTTGAGTTAGATGCTATTGCATAGCCGCTTCCTTGCAGCTGTGCAATACTGTCCATCTCTGAATCAGGCCCTTACAGTATACAGCTCTTGATATAATGATCATCCTAAGGCATTACATATAATTCTGTAACACCTATAATTCTTGCTGACAATTATCTAAGAACAAATGAGCAACATCCATGCAACTGTTTATAGAACCAAGACAACATTTTAGAGATTACTGCTTGGAAATCAAATTAAGTTAAAACGCTATAATAAAAACAGACTTTAATTTTTGTTTCTTTTAGAAACCTTTGTGTATAACTTGACAAAATTATACACAAGACACCATAGTTAGAACTGTGGGTTAAGGTTGTCATCTCACATAGTGCCGAATTCAATTAGCCGTAAAAGTGCAGTCTGGCAAAAAGCAGAATGAATTTGCCTCATTTGCCTGTTTTGCTGCAATGTTTTTTCCATGCGTGTCCTCACTTTTCACCTTATACAATTGTAAAACATGCGAAAACGCAGATAGGTGAATGTTTTACAAAACAAAACTAGCAAAAAGGACATCTTTTTGGGGGGAAATCAGTCTGTACCCCATAGAAATCAGTCTGTACCCCATAGTAGTAGCTCTGATAAAAGTACTTAGTGAACTTATTTTGAGGCAAAGGGCTGTTATATGCATAATTGCATGTGTGGAAAAATGATAGAAAATATTTTTTCACAAAAATAAGTACCGTAGTTACATTTGGGGTACATGAAAATGGGTACAAGTATATTTTGATGTCTCTAAAATGAAGATTTAAAATAACATAAAAATACACCTGCTGCAGCCTCCTGCAATCTCAAAAACACCTGTCTCATCCATATAGCCCCCAAAAGTACCAGGCACCCCAATTTTTACAAATTTTTCAACACTTTTTACATTTTCGCAAATTTTTGGGGTGTTTTAAAAAAAAAAAAATAAAGTTTTTTTGACTGATTAGTCATTAGGGTGGTGTCCAAAGGGTTATGGATCAATTCCCCACATTTGCACCCCAAAATAGCGATTTAAGCACTTCCAATTCACCTGCCTATATGTGGAGACTGGAGAAACTTTTTTGCCTATTTTTCCATGTAAAGTTTTCGCATAGGTGAAAACGTCCTGGAGTCAAATACGGAGAAAAGTAGAAAACAGGCAAAAAGCGCAAATCGGCAAAAACTTCTCTCCAAATGGCACTTTCGCGGCTAATTGAATCCGGTCCATAGTTTTATAAACAAAAATTCTAAGTAGATTTATACAAGTTAAGGAAAAAAGCAATCTAACCTTTAGTGCCTCCATACCGGCCTGGATAACTGGAGCAAAAACAGTCTCACTTTCATTGGAGTCTGCAAACATGTCTGGAATCTGACCAAGCAAGCTGTGAGAGAGAGGGACAGACTGGTGTTTGCAAAGGAATTGGGACTTTCAATGGAGCATTATTTGTAGGCATGGAATCTCGTTATCCAGAAAGATTTTAATACCAGTAGGAAATAAATAATAATAAGTTTGGAGCCAATTATAAACATGTGATCCTATGGTCACTGTGAGGAGCACTGTTAAACAAATTAATAAATATGAAAATGCTGTTGGCTCTATAAGGAATTTTTTTTTTTTTTTATGCAAATGGTTATGCTTTAGGCATGGTTTTCCAAATTACAGAAATAAACATTATTTGGATACCCCCAAGTGCCAGATAATAGATCCCATGACTGTATTTCAAAAATATATTACAAGTTAAAACACATACGCATTAGATAATCCCTTATAGGGTCTGGCTATCCTTGCAATTCCACTTCGCAATTAATACCTGATGAATTATCTGGTTATCAGAGATTAGTAATTACAGTTTCAGAAACTTGTTAAATTATTTTATATTACAAATATAGCAGATCATCTATTACAAATACTAAGAATATAAAAAGTCATCTTAAATTTCTATGCACTGGAACTACACCTACACTTTTAATAACATCATCATTTACACGAGGGGATTCATTACACATTATACTCACAATAGATAAATGGAAGTGTTTGTTTTAGATTACCGCAAACTAGAACTCTGAGCAAGTGCAGCCCAAGAGGTCAAATATTGCATTACTGACCTTCCCTCATAACTAATATTTATTTATTGTTCCCATTACTCTTTCCTCAATTATGACGAACAACCAACTCCAACATTGTTTCATTCTGACATACATCATTGGCCAACCAGAGTTTTCATTATGTCCAATCGTTTCCTTTCCAACCAGATTAGGAGTAATAAATGATTTTAAAAATGTTATAGCCTGCAAAATATGAACTGTGTATTACTTGTGAATCACTGATCTGGATTCATTAAAGTTGACAAGAAAACCATCCAGTAAAGGCAGGAAGACCTCGGCCATGTCTGTCACCACCATCATCTGCGGCTGGGCCAGGTTACTGTTCACATTGTAGAAGTGCAGAACCTTATTATAAGTGACAAATCCCACACGAATAGCTGATGTCTCTGCATTCTCCTCCCTGCAAGCAAACAGGCAAAACCATGAAATTAGATAGCTATGTACAGTAGATCTCTAGGCAAAGACATTGGGTAACTTTCACCAATAGGCAACAACACTAAGGGCCATATCCAATTAGCCACGGTAAATTACCGCAGCTAATTAGCTCGCCCGCTGCTCGTTCGGGGCTATCCAATTAGCCCCGAAGTCGGCCTGACAACAGCACTATATCAGGTTTTTTTTTTCGGGACCTGATGTGTCCTGAAAAATAATCCATGATAAATTCAGTTTTTTCACCCCAAAAAAGGTGAGAACACATAGGGCCGCAAGCTTATCGCGGCTCCTATGTGTTAACGGGTGAACTATCCTATTAATTCGCCCGAATTTATAAGGTAGGGAGGAAAAAATATCATCGAAAATCGGGGATTATCGGCAAAAAATCCCCGTTTTTCACCAATCACGGGGATTAATTAGCGCCCAAACAGTGTTCGGGTGCTAATTGGATATGGCCCTAAAATGCATTCTAAAGATTACCATTTCCTGAAAGAATTAAATCGAATTAATTCTATTGAAAGAGTTTATAACATGTTTAGATTTTATGGTGAAGACTGCATTGATAAAAACATAATACATAATTAAAAACATTTAAACATATGTACTATATGTATGTTTATTAAACCAACTAAATAATGGCTCAGTGAATACAGCTAATATTATTATAGCTTACTATACGTGATCTGTGGTGACTGGCATGGCAATGTTAGATTTGTAGTTCCAAAACCGACAAAACAGAGGCAAAGCCACATGTTGCTTGTGCCCGAAATAAAGTTCAAGTGAGAATTAAATGTTTAAATGAAGGAGAAAAATAGAGACAGAATTCAAACAGTGAAGTAGCAGGAAAATATATTTTGCAATTGCTATGACAATGAGGATTTTTGGAGCAGATGGATTATAGCAATGGCAGTTACGCCTAACTCTCTGTATGATCTGCTGCCAACATCACATTGTAAACTGCAATCAGTTATTTAAACAAGTCTATGACATGGCTGCTATAGATGTTTTACTCTAGTAGCTGTCTAGCAGGCTGCATTCCTTTACACAATGGGTTGCAGACATACTGTAGATAACTTAAAAGGGATACCCACTTTGGGACAGCCCTCACTATTTATATTACTAATATTTTGGTCCCAACATAGCCTGGTTGCTAGCTATTGTGTCACTCTCTTTCTACAGATGTGTCCTTATACATCTTTGCTGCAGTTGCGCTAAAAAAGTCCCTCTTGGCACGCCAGGTCCCATGAGACTCTACTAGCGCCCAGACGTCTTTTATGCCGAAAATGCATCTAAGTGGCAATGTGGTGCGACTAGGGAGGCCAATCTCGGGACGTTTTTTCAATCCCGGGTTTGAAAAAAGCCAATCCCAGGATCCCCGGGATAGGCTTGGTTTAAAAATAAAATGCCCCCCACCCAGACCCAACAGTGACTTACCGGGCTCCTGGGGTTTGTAGCGGTGGCAGGGCTTGGTAGTAGTGGCGGTGGGGTTTGGTAGTAGAGGCGGTCTGTAGAGGGCTGAGTGGGCGGGTGCTCCAGCGGGCATAGGGCTGCGCAGCATAACCTCTGTCCTCTCGTCAAGCTGTGCAGTGCGCACAACCGGGGGAAGGGGGAGCCGGGCAGCGCCTGAGCACTCTGCTGAAAGTGATCAGCGCTGCTCGGCATTTAAAAAAAAAACATTTATGGCCAATCCCGAATCCCGTTATTGGAAGCTGTCAATCCCAGGATTCAATCCCGGCCCCATCCCGAGATTCCGATCCCGGGATTGGCCTCCCTACGTGCGACTAGAATGCACCAGAAGACTGTACTGATTATTTTGATATGAAACACTTGTATTTCTGTGTGCAACTGTCTCTCTGAATCTGTATACGAAGTTCTACAATGTAGCAGCTGCAGATTTTTTCATTCCAAGCTCGTTGTGCTTAAAGGTGCACAAATCAATTCTAAAATCACTAAACATATCTCTGTACAAAAGCAATCAGGATGCATACGCAGTAGTAAATAATAACTGAGCAGCAAACAATGCAATTCTTCATAAATATGCCTCTAAGGTTGATATATGGAGATATAATTCATCACCTTAATTATCAATGGAAGGTTACTAAAATAGGAGTAATTGGTTGGGTTAAATCTGTGTGTTTGCTGTTTATGAGTAGTTGGGAAGAACAGTCTCAGGGTGTACTTCCGGAATCAGTATGAATGACTGCCGGACGTCAGCCCCTTGCCGGGATTATAGTGTCGGGATTGAGACCAGCGGCAATGCAGTCTACATCCTATATCCTACAATGTATTTCCATACTGTCATGTAAAATATTGTAAATTTTTTTAACTCTGTAAGAGACAGTAAAAATTTTAAAATGTTTATTTCTGTCATTTTTCATATATGTCTTTTTTATTTGTTTAAATTGTCTCTCATTCTTACATGTATTTAGTTAATGAGCATGAGAAATATTTTATTAAAAAACAGGCACTATAATCATCCAAACCTATTTTGCAGGCTATCGCATGAAGACATGAACAAAATAACTTCGTTTGTTACAAACCTTGATTTGCACTGGTTTGAGGGCACATGTAATGACATGAAGCTTTGGTGGTCTTCCAGTAAAAACAACTTGAAGCATGCCCAAAACATGAATCAGTTTTTATAACAGAGCTCTATTATCTGATGTTGTTTCATTCCAACTAAGCAGTACCATAATTACACTTCTCCTTTGGGAGATGTAAGGGGGTTTTCTGTAGTGAAATCATGACTCGCTCCATGTCCTTCCAGAACTGAGATATGAACTGCAATGCTTTCTTGCACAAACCGAATGACTACATTGTGTCTAGGCTTGCAGCAGTAACATATGTCATGAAAACCACAATTCCTTCCAAGCATCTTTTGTCAAATGAGATTTCTCTATTGCTTGTAAACATGGATGTTAAAAAACAACATTAGCGAAAGTATAGCTAACACCTTATACTTTGCTTCCCTGAGCATAATACAGATGTGCCTATACATCTTTGCTGCAGTCCAGGTTAAACTCGCTCTCGGCACCCCAGGTCCTGTGAGACACTGCTAGCACCGGGCGTCTTTTTTCACCGAAAAACGTGTCTAAGTCGCAATGTGGTACAATTAGGAAGCACCAGCAAAACGTGCTGATTAATTTGATATGCAACATTTGTATGTCTGTGTGCTACTGACTCTCTGATTCTGTATACAAACTGCTACAATGTAGCGGCTGCAGCTTTTTCATTCAAGTTCTGTTGTGGTTCATATACAGGCTCAGATGCACACAGATATACCAGTGTCACATATCACATTAATCAGCACAGTCTGCTGATGCAGTTTTGGCGATAAAAGACGCTAGGTAAGTCGCGCTGTGTAGCGTATTGAGGCTAGATGTATGAGGACACATCTGTACTAAATAAGCAAACACTTAGAACTCTATAATACTTTACCAAGCATCATGTATTGTGTATACAGTATGTTGGCATAACATGAAGCAAAGTAAAATATAAAAAAAACTGTCAAAAAGTATCTGCGTACACATTATATTTACAGCATTACCATCAAAGCAGGTTGTGCATTAGATTATTCAAATGAACACCTGTGTGTATGAGAAATTGAATTGATGCCATGCTATAGCCTGAAATACATTTAGGGGTATATTTACTAAAGTGGAGATGTTGCCATAGCAACTAATAATATTCTACTTAACATTTAATTAGCACCTTCTAGCAGATAATAGCTTGAATCTGATTGGTTGCTATGGGAAACATCTCCACTTCTAAAAACTCTCACTTTAGTAAATTTAGCCCTTACTCTCTACATTACAGTACATAAAACTGTTAAGGAATCCAAACAGCAATTTGAATTGAAAACACAGAAGCTTTGCAAACACACAAGGCCTGATTCTGAGACACACGCAAAGCGTCCGCAAGTCTGCAGCAGCCAGTTATTCATTTGTAGGCTAATGTGACTATACACACCTCTTTACCACCCACTGCTTTACTGTCCACACCCTCAACCATCACCATTAGAATCGACACTTACACCTACCCTATACTGGGCAGTGGGCACAAAAGATCCGTCTGTGACAGGTGTCCCTTCGCCATACGCATATCCCAGAATAGTACAGAAACCTGTTTACATATAGAACACTATCTACATACCTACATGCCCACGACACTATAACAACATTGTCTCTTGCATGCGTCCGAAATATGCATCCGAAAAGTAGCCACACATTTGACACCCCGAAATGTCCATTTCACAAACAGAGATATATAGTTGAGATCTGTCTGCATATATTCTGTGACTCAGAATCAGTTCACCGTGAAAATTTTAATTTGATGTATCCCACCCCAACCAATCTTCTACTAGACCTGATTGATCTAATTCATGCTGGACACTGAACCAGAAAAGAGATGTTCCCAGAGATTCCTAAGGACAGCTGCAGGGTGCCATTCAAGCCATAGGGAAGCGACGATGCAGCCCCCAAGCCCTGCGCCCTGGGCAGCCGCACTGCCCACACACCCTATGTTATGGACCCGCGCTACAGATTTGTCTTCATTAGTGTGAATATTCCCACTAATAGCTTCTATTTAGTGAAAAGTTTGTTCATCTCCTCATTAAGGATGTAAACATGCAATCATAGTGTATAACTTCATCAGGGAAATACAATGAAATAGTAAAACTAAAGTAAGACTGTCAGATATATTTGTTTCTTAAGAAGTACTTGCTGTAAGAAATTAACTTTCACACCTAGAAAATGATATATTTTTTAGATTGTAAGCTCTCACGACCGGGGCCAGCTACCCTCTTGTGCTTCTCCTTACTATAGTGTCATTTACTTCTTACTCACCACTAGGGCACCTAACACTTGGTTGCTTATGCTCTGTTGCTTATCTGGGTGTTATGGTCGCTAATGTAGCAATATATATTATCCATGTCCTGTATTGTATTGTTCTGCAAGTCACTTGTATACAATTTGTTTTTGTACTTTGTAAGGCGCTGCGGAACACTTGTGGCGCCATATAAATAAATGATAATAATAATATCCATAATTTACTATGAAGGAGTTATTATCAATATGACCAAATGCTTTTACCACTGTAATATTTATTTTTCTTTTATGTATTAAATAAAAAATAAATAAAGACAGACATAGCAGCATTTGGAATGTATTGTATTCTAATTTGTATTCTATTTTGCATGCAGTATTTGTATATGTTGCCTCACAGCACTGAGGTCGTGGGTTCGATTCCCACCACGGCCATACCTGTGCGGAGTTTGTATATTCTCCCTGTGCTTGCGTGGGTTTCCTCCGGGTACTCCGGTTTCCTCCCACACTCCAAAAATATACTGGTAGGTTAATTGGCTCCCAACACAAAAATTATATATTATATTATGTATGTGTATGGGCATGTGATAGGGAATATAGATTGTAAGCTCCACTGGGGCAGGGACTGATGTGAATGGTAAGATATTCTCTGTAAAGCGCTGTGGAATATGTGTGCGCTATATAAATAACTGGTAATAATAATAATAATAATAATAATAATAATAATATGTATTGTATTCTATTTTGCATGCAGTATTTGTTACAGCAAATAGGGTTTTCTTGCAGTACCTGCTATTGTTCAGCAGGTGGCGCTAGAGTTCTCTGCAAAATATATAGGATGAACTGTACATACAATATTTGAGAATTTGCAGACACAGAAAACTGAAGTTATGTTCGCTTGTCTCTTTGTTATTATATCAAACATTTCCTTAGTTACATACATACATTTCACAAAAAGCAATAAATGTTACCTTAAGTGTGTAAATCTTATAAATATATTTAATTATCTGCATTAGAGGCTGACGTTTTAAAATGAAAGAGCAAATTAGCACGTGCATGAATGAAAATAGGAGTAAAGTTATTCTTGGCATAAAATATTCATATTTTTGATCTCAGAACATGTACAAAGTATTAAAGAAATATATCAGGCCCATCCTTTAACAGTAACAGCTTAACTGCAAAGTACAGACAATGTTTTCAAAACTACATGGCACGAACACTTTTACCATAATGCCCAATTTAGTTTTTTGTATTTTTTTTAAGTACAAAAGCAAGATGTTACCATGCGGGCTAAAAATTATATGTATGCTTGCCAGATATAGTCAAAGATTGCATAGGTATCATTAATTGTGACAATCATACGCTTATTGATCATTATAGAAGTGGTCCTGCCTTTAGTTTTACAGTCAGCATAGGTTACATTTTACACCTTGAATCTGAACAAATGATTCAGTATGTAGAATTACCTTGGGAGATTATCCAACAAAGTCTTCAGTTCCTCACATATTAGGCGGACGACCCCATTTTTTATGTTGATGTAGGACACGTCGATCATGAAAATGAAGGCGGGTGGATTGGGAGGCTTATTTTTCTGGAGAAATGAGTGTAGGTCAATAAGTATATTGTAAACCATTTCTCAAATTTGATGATAAAAACATATTACACAGCACAGTTGTTGAGTAAAAAAAAAATATTATTTGACATTAATATATCAAAGGCTTTATTTACTTAAGACCAGGAATGTCTCAAGGCACTGGCTGACAGGGCATCAGCCGAAGCGCCATAGCTCTGGCATGAGCTATGCTGGACTTATCTTCCCACTCAGGCCTGGCCTGGGATTTCCCCGGATACTCCAGAAATGAGCAGCTTTGTCCGGAGTTTATAAGTCACTGTTTATAAGTCACTGTGCTGATGACATCACTGTTAGTGCATCACCAGCAGCCGGCTCTGTCGTGCGAGGCTATGGGGGCGGTGTGTGGGGCTATGGGGGCAGTGAGTATGTGTAAGACTATGGGGGCAGTGCATGTGTGTGAGGCTATGGGGGCACAGTGTGTGTGTATGTAGCTATTGGAGCAGTGACTGTGTGAAGTTATGGGAGCAGTGTGTGTGAGGCTTGGGGGCAGTGAATGTGTAAGGCTATGTGGGCACTGGGTCCAGGGGGGGCCCGCACCGCATACCTTGCACCCATAATGTACTTACCTCTCCGGAGCCCCATGTCGGCGCTGGTGTCAGCGCTGTAAAAACGCCTGGAAAATGGCATGTGTGTAAGGCTATGAGAGCAGTTTATGTGTGTGAGGATATGGGACAGCGTGTATGTAAGGATATGAGAGCAGTGTATGTGTGTGAGGCAATGGGACAGCATGTGTGTAAGGCTATAGGGGCAGTGAATGTGAGAGGCTATGAGAGCAGTGTATGTGTGTGAGGCTATGAGAGCAGTGTATGTGTGTGAGGCTATGAGAGCAGTGAATGTGAGAGGCTATGAGAGCAGTGTATGTGTGTGAGGCTATGAGAGCAGAGAATGTGTGAGGCTATGAGAGCAGTGTATGTGTGTGAGGCTATGAGAGCAGTGTATGTGTGTGAGGTAATGGGGCAGCGTGTGTGTAAGGCTATGAGAGCAGTGTATGTGTGTGAGGCTATGAGAGCAGTGTATGTGTGTGAGGCTATGGAGCAGTGAATGTGTGAGGCTATGGGTGTAGTGAATGTGTGAGGCTATGAGAGCAGTGTATGTGTGTGAGGCTATGAGAGCAGTGTATGTGTGTGAGGCTATGGGGCAGCGTGTGTGTAAGGCTATGAGAGCAGTGTATGTGTGTGAGGCTATGAGAGCAGAGTATGTGTGTGAGGCTATGGGGCAACGCGTGTGTAAGGCTATGAGAGCAGTGTATGTGTGTGAGGGTATGAGAGCAGTGTGTGTGTGTGAGGCTATGAGAGCAGTGTATGTGTGTGAGGCTATGAGAGCAGTGTATGTGTGTGAGGGTATGAGAGCAGTGTATGTGTGTGAGGCTATGGGGCAGCGTGTGTGTAAGGCTATAGGGGCAGTGAATGTGAGAGGCTATGAGAGCAGTGTATGTGTGTGAGGCTATGAGAGCAGTGTATGTGTGTGAGGCTATGAGAGCAGTGAATGTGTGAGGCTATGAGAGCAGTGTATGTGTGTGAGGCTATGAGAGCAGTGAATCTGTGAGGCTATGAGAGCAGTGTATGTGTGTGAGGCTATGAGAGCAGTGTATGTGTGTGAGGTAATGGGGCAGCGTGTGTGTAAGGCTATGAGAGCAGTGTATGTGTGTGAGGCTATGGGGCAGTGAATGTGTGAGGCTATGGGTGTAGTGAATGTGTGAGGCTATGAGAGCAGTGTATGTGTGTGAGGCTATGAGAGCAGTGTATGTATGTGAGGCTATGGGGCAGCGTGTGTGTAAGGCTATGAGAGCAGTGTATGTGTGTGAGGCTATGGGGCAACGCGTGTGTAAGGCTATGAGAGCAGTGTATGTGTGTGAGGGTATGAGAGCAGTGTGTGTGTGTGAGGCTATGAGAGCAGTGTATGTGTGTGAGGCTATGAGAGCAGTGTATGTGTGTGAGGGTATGAGAGCAGTGTATGTGTGTGAGGCTATGGGGCAGCGTGTGTATAAGGCTATAGGGGCAGTGAATGTGTAAGGCAATAGGGGCAGTGTATGTGTGAGGCTATGAGAGCAGTGTATGTGTGTGAGGCTATGGGGCAACGCGTGTGTTAGGCTATAAGAGCAGTGTATGTGTGTGAGGGTATGAGAGCAGTGTATGTGTGTGAGGGTATGAGAGCAGTGTATGTGTGTGAGGCTATGGGGCAGCGTGTGTGTAAGTCAATAGGGGCAGTGAATGTGTAAGGCTATAGGGGCAGTGTATGTGTGAGGCTATGAGAGCAGTGTATGTGTGTGAGGCTATGGGGCAACGCGTGTGTTAGGCTATGAGAGCAGTGTATGTGTGTGAGGGTATGAGAGCAGTGTATGTATGTGAGGGTATGAGAGCAGTGTATGTGTGTAAGGTTATGAGAGCAGTGTATGTGTGTGAGGCTATAGGGGCAGTGAATGTGTAAGGCTATGAGAGCAGTGTATGTGTGTAAGGCTATGACAGCAGTGTATGTGTGTGAGGTAATGGGGCAGCATGTGTGTAAGGCTACAGGGGCAGTGAATGTGTGAGGCTATGAGAGCAGTGTATGTGTGTGAGGCTATGAGAGCAGTGTATGTGTGTGAGGCTATGAGAGCAGTGTATGTGTGTGAGGCTATGAGGTAGCGTGTGTGTAAGGCTATGAGAGCATTGTATGTGTGTGAGGCTATGGGGCAGCGTGTGTGTAAGGCTATGAGAGCAGTGTGTGTGTGTGAGGCTATGAGAGCAGTGTATGTGTGTAAGGCTATGAGAGCAGTGTATGTGTGTGAGGCTATGAGAGCAGTGTATGTGTGTAAGGCTATGAGAGCAGTGTATGTGTGTGAGGTAATGGGGCAGCGTGTGTGTAAGGCTATAGGGGCAGTGTATGTGTAAGGCTATGAGAGCAGTGTATGTGTGTGAGGCTATGAGAGCAGTGTATGTGTGTAAGGCTATGAGAGCAGTGTATGTGTGTGAGGCTATGAGAGCAGTGTATGTGTGAGAGGCTATGGGGCAGCGTGTGTGTAAGGCTATGAGAGCAGTGTATGTGTGTGAGGCTATGAGAGCAGTGTATGTGTGTGAGGCTATGGGGCAACGCGTGAGTAAGGCTATGAGAGCAGTGTATGTGTGTGAGGCTATGAGAGCAGTGTATGTGTGTGAGGCTATGAGAGCAGTGTATGTGTGTGAGGCTATGGGGCAGCATGTGTGTAAGGCTATGAGAGCAGTGTATGTGTGTGAGGCAATGGGGCAGCGTGTGTGTAAGGCTATGAGAGCAGTGTATGTGTGTAAGGCTATGAGAGCAGTGTGTGTGTGTGAGGCTATGGGGCAGTGTGTGTGTAAGGTTATGAGAGCAGTGTGTGTGTGTGAGGCTATGGGGCAGCGTGTGTGTAAGGCTATGAGGGCAGTGAATGTGTGAGGCTAAGGGGCAGCGTGTGTGTGTAAGGCTATGAGGGCAGTGAATGTGTGTGAGGCTATGGGGCAGCGTGGGTGTAAGGCTATGAGGGCAGTGAATGTGTGAGAGGCTATGGGGCAGCGTGTGTGTAAGGCTATGAGGGCAGTGAATGAGTGAGGCTATGAGGCAGCGTGTGTGTAAGGCTATAGGGGCAGTGAATGTGTGAGGCTATGAGAGCAGTGTATGTGTGTGAGGCTATGGGGCAGCGTGTGGGTAAGGCTATGAGAGCAGTGTATGTGTGTGAGGCTATGAGAGCAGTGTATGTGTGTGAGGCTATGGGGCAACGCGTGTGTAAGGCTATGAGAGCAGTGAATGTGTGTGAGGCTATGGGGCAGCGTGTGTGTAAGGCTATGAGAGCAGTGTATGTGTGAGGCTATGAGAGCAGTGTATGTGTGTGAGGCTATGAGAGCAGTGTATGTGTGTGAGGCTATGAGAGCAGTGTATGTGTGTGAGGCTATGAGAGCAGTGTATGTGTGTGAGGCTATGAGAGCAGTGTATGTGTGAGAGGCTATGGGGCAGCGTGTGTGTAAGGCTATGAGAGCAGTGTATGTGTGTGAGGCTATGAGAGCAGTGTATGTGTGTGAGGCTATGGGGCAACGCGTGTGTAAGGCTATGAGAGCAGTGTATGTGTGTGAGGCTATGGGGCAGCATGTGTGTAAGGCTATGAGAGCAGTGTATGTGTGTGAGGCAATGGGGCAGCGTGTGTGTAAGGCTATGAGAGCAGTGTATGTGTGTAAGGCTATGAGAGCAGTGTGTGTGTGTGAGGCTATGGGGCAGTGTGTGTGTAAGGTTATGAGAGCAGTGTGTGTGTGTGAGGCTATGGGGCAGCGTGTGTGTAAGGCTATGAGAGCAGTGTATGTGTGAGAGGCTATGTGGCAGCGTGTGTGTAAGGCTATGAGAGCAGTGTATGTGTGTAAGGCTATGAGAGCAGTGTATGTGTGTGAGGCTATGGGGCAACGCGTGTGTAAGGCTATGAGAGCAGTGTATGTGTGTGAGGCTATGGGGCAGCATGTGTGTAAGGCTATGAGAGCAGTGTATGTGTGTGAGGCAATGGGGCAGCGTGTGTGTAAGGCTATGAGAGCAATGTATGTGTGTAAGGCTATGAGAGCAGTGTGTGTGTGTGAGGCTATGGGGCAACACGTGTGTAAGGCTATGAGAGCAGTGTATGTGTGTGAGGCTATTAGAGCAGTGTATGTGTGTGAGGCTATGGGGCAGCATGTGTGTAAGGCTATGAGAGCAGTGTATGTGTGTGAGGCAATGGGGCAGCGTGTGTGTAAGGCTATGAGAGCAGTGTATGTGTGTAAGGCTATGAGAGCAGTGTGTGTGTGTGAGGCTATGGGGCAGTGTGTGTGTAAGGTTATGAGAGCAGTGTGTGTGTGTGAGGCTATGGGGCAGCGTGTGTGTAAGGCTATGAGAGCAGTGTATGTGTGTGAGGCTATGGGGCAGCGTGTGTGTAAGACTATGGGGGCAGTGAATGTGTGAGGCTATGGGGCAGCGTGTGTGTGTAAGGCTATGAGGGCAGTGAATGTGTGTGAGGCTATGGGGCAGCGTGGGTGTAAGGCTATGAGGGCAGTGAATGTGTGAGAGGCTATGGGGCAGCGTGTGTGTAAGGCTATGAGGGCAGTGAATGTGTGAGGCTATGAGGCAGCGTGTGTGTAAGGCTATAGGGGCAGTGAATGTGTGAGGCTATGAGAGTAGTGTATGTGTGTGAGGCTATGGGGCAGCGTGTGTGTAAGGCTATGAGAGCAGTGTATGTGTGTGAGGCTATGAGAGCAGTGTATGTGTGTGAGGCTATGGGGCAACGCGTGTGTAAGGCTATGAGAGCAGTGAATGTGTGTGAGGCTATGGGGCAGCGTGTGTGTAAGGCTATGAGAGCAGTGTATGTGTGAGGCTATGAGAGCAGTGTATGTGTGTGAGGCTATGAGAGCAGTGTATGTGTGTGAGGCTATGGGGCAGCATGTGTGTAAGGCTATGAGAGCAGTGTAAGTGTGTGAGGCAATGGGGCAGCGTGTGTGTAAGGCTATGAGAGCAGTGTATGTGTGTAAGGCTATGAGAGCAGTGTGTGTGTGTGAGGCTATGGGGCAACGCATGTGTAAGGCTATGAGAGCAGTGTATGTGTGTGAGGCTAAGAGAGCAGTGTATGTGTGTGAGGCTATGGGGCAGCGTGTGTGTAAGGCTATGAGAGCAGTGTATGTGTGTAAGGCTATAAGAGCAGTGTATGTGTGTGAGGCTATGAGAGCAGTGTATGTGTGTAAGGCTATGAGAGCAGTGTATGTGTGTGAGGGTATGAGAGCAGTGTGTGTGTGTGAGGCTATGAGAGCAGTGTATGTGTGTGAGGCTATGAGAGCAGTGTATGTGTGTGAGGGAATGAGAGCAGTGTATGTGTGTGAGGCTATGGGGCAGCGTGTGTGTAAGGCTATAGGGGCAGTGAATGTGAGAGGCTATGAGAGCAGTGTATGTGTGTGAGGCTATGAGAGCAGTGAATGTGTGAGGCTATGAGAGCAGTGTATGTGTGTGAGGCTATGAGAGCAGTGAATGTGTGAGGCTATGAGAGCAGTGTATGTGTGTGAGGCTATGAGAGCAGTGTATGTGTGTGAGGTAATGGGGCAGCGTGTGTGTAAGGCTATGAGAGCAGTGTATGTGTGTGAGGCTATGGGGCAGTGAATGTGTGAGGCTATGGGTGTAGTGAATGTGTGAGGCTATGAGAGCAGTGTATGTGTGTGAGGCTATGGGGCAGTGAATGTGTGAGGCTATGGGTGTAGTGAATGTGTGAGGTTATGAGAGCAGTGTATGTGTGTGAGGCTATGAGAGCAGTGTATGTATGTGAGGCTATGGGGCAGCGTGTGTGTAAGGCTATGAGAGCAGTGTATGTGTGTGAGGCTATGGGGCAACGCGTGTGTAAGGCTATGAGAGCAGTGTATGTGTGTGAGGGTATGAGAGCAGTGTGTGTGTGTGAGGCTATGAGAGCAGTGTATGTGTGTGAGGCTATGAGAGCAGTGTATGTGTGTGAGGGTATGAGAGCAGTGTATGTGTGTGAGGCTATGGGGCAGCGTGTGTATAAGGCTATAGGGGCAGTGAATGTGTAAGGCAATAGGGGCAGTGTATGTGTGAGGCTATGAGAGCAGTGTATGTGTGTGAGGCTATGGGGCAACGCGTGTGTTAGGCTATGAGAGCAGTGTATGTGTGTGAGGGTGTGAGAGCAGTGTATGTGTGTGAGGGTATGGGAGCAGTTTATGTGTGTGAGGCTATGGGGCAGCGTGTGTGTAAGGCAATAGGGGCAGTGAATGTGTAAGGCTATAGGGGCAGTGTATGTGTGAGGCTATGAGAGCAGTGTATGTGTGTGAGGCTATGGGGCAACGCGTGTGTTAGGCTATGAGAGCAGTGTATGTGTGTGAGGGTATGAGAGCAGTGTATGTATGTGAGGGTATGAGAGCAGTGTATGTGTGTAAGGTTATGAGAGCAGTGTATGTGTGTGAGGCTATAGGGGCAGTGAATGTGTAAGGCTATGAGAGCAGTGTATGTGTGTAAGGCTATGACAGCAGTGTATGTGTGTGAGGTAATGGGGCAGCATGTGTGTAAGGCTACAGGGGCAGTGAATGTGTGAGGCTATGAGAGCAGTGTATGTGTGTGAGGCTATGAGAGCAGTGTATGTGTGTGAGGCTATGAGAGCAGTGTATGTGTGTGAGGCTATGAGAGCAGTGTATGTGTGTGAGGCTATGAAAGCAGTGTATGTGTGTGAGGCTATGGGGTAGCGTGTGTGTAAGGCTATGAGAGCAGTGTATGTGTGTGAGGCTATGGGGCAGCGTGTGTGTAAGGCTATGAGAGCAGTGTGTGTGTGTGAGGCTATGAGAGCAGTGTATGTGTGTATGGCTATGAGAGCAGTGTATGTGTGTGAGGCTATGAGAGCAGTGTATGTGTGTAAGGCTATGAGAGCAGTGTATGTGTGTGAGGTAATGGGGCAGCGTGTGTGTAAGGCTATAGGGGCAGTGTATGTGTAAGGCTATGAGAGCAGTGTATGTGTGTGAGGCTATGAGAGCAGTGTATGTGTGTGTGAGGCTATAGGGGCAGTGAATGTGTAAGGCTATAGGGGCAGCGTGTGTGTGAGGCTATGAGAGCAGTGTATGTGTGTGAGGCTATGAGAGCAGTGTATGTGTGTGAGGCTATGAGAGCAGTGTATGTGTGTGAGGCTATGAGAGCAGTGTATGTGTGTGAGGCTATGAGAGCAGTGTATGTGTGTAAGGCTATGAGAGCAGTGTATGTGTGTGAGGCTATGAGAGCAGTGTATGTGTGAGAGGCTATGGGGCAGCGTGTGTGTAAGGCTATGAGAGCAGTGTATGTGTGTGAGGCTATGAGAGCAGTGTATGTGTGTGAGGCTATGGGGCAACGCGTGTGTAAGGCTATGAGAGCAGTGTATGTGTGTGAGGCTATGGGGCAGCATGTGTGTAAGGCTATGAGAGCAGTGTATGTGTGTGAGGCAATGGGGCAGCGTGTCTGTAAGGCTATGAGAGCAGTGTATGTGTGTAAGGCTATGAGAGCAGTGTGTGTGTGTGAGGCTATGGGGCAGTGTGTGTGTAAGGTTATGAGAGCAGTGTGTGTGTGTGAGGCTATGGGGCAGCGTGTGTGTAAGGCTATGAGAGCAGTGTATGTGTGTGAGGCTATGGGGCAGCATGTGTGTAAGGCTATGGGGGCAATGAATGTGTGAGGCTATGAGAGCAGTGTATGTGTAAGGCTATGAGAGCAGTGTATGTGTGTGAGGCTATGGGGCAGCGTGTGTGTAAGACTATGGGGGCAGTGAATGTGTGAGGCTATGGGGCAGCGTGTGTGTGTAAGGCTATGAGGGCAGTGAAAGTGTGTGAGGCTATGGGGCAGCGTGGGTGTAAGGCTATGAGGGCAGTGAATGTGTGAGAGGCTATGGGGCAGCGTGTGTGTGAGGCTATGAGGGCAGTGAATGTGTGAGGCTATGAGGCAGCGTGTGTGTAAGGCTATAGGGGCAGTGAATGTGTGAGGCTATGAGAGCAGTGTATGTGTGTGAGGCTATGGGGCAGCGTGTGTGTAAGGCTATGAGAGCAGTGTATGTGTGTGAGGCTATGAGAGCAGTGTATGTGTGTGAGGCTATGGGGCAACGCGTGTGTAAGGCTATGAGAGCAGTGAATGTGTGTGAGGCTATGGGGCAGCGTGTGTGTAAGGCTATGAGAGCAGTGTATGTGTGAGGCTATGAGAGCAGTGTATGTGTGTGAGGCTATGAGAGCAGTGTATGTGTGTGAGGCTATGGGGCAGCATGTGTGTAAGGCTATGAGAGCAGTGTATGTGTGTGAGGCAATGGGGCAGCGTGTGTGTAAGGCTATGAGAGCAGTGTATGTGTGTAAGGCTATGAGAGCAGTGTGTGTGTGTGAGGCTATGGGGCAACGCATGTGTAAGGCTATGAGAGCAGTGTATGTGTGTGAGGCTATGAGAGCAGTGTATGTGTGTGAGGCTATGGGGCAGCGTGTGTATAAGGCTATGAGAGCAGTGTATGTGTGTGAGGCTATGAGAGCAGTGTATGTGTGTGAGGCTATGGGGCAACGCGTGTGTAAGGCTACGAGAGCAGTGTATGTGTGTGAGTCTATAGGGCAGCATGTGTGTAAGGCTATGAGAGCAGTGTATGTGTGTGAGGCAATGGGGCAGCGTGTGTGTAAGGCTATGAGAGCAGTGTATGTGTGTAAGGCTATGAGAGCAGTGTGTGTGTGTGAGGCTATGGGGCAGTGTGTGTGTAAGGTTATGAGAGCAGTGTGTGTGTGTGTGAGGCTATGGGGCAGTGTGTGTGTAAGACTATGAGAGCAGTGTATGTGTGTGAGGCTATGGGGCAGCATGTGTGTAAGGCTATGGGGGCAATGAATGTGTGAGGCTATGAGAGCAGTGTATGTGTAAGGCTATGAGAGCAGTGTATGTGTGTGAGGCTATGGGGCAGCGTGTGTGTAAGACTATGGGGGCAGTGAATGTGTGAGGCTATGGGACAGCGTGTGTGTGTAAGGCTATGAGGGCAGTGAATGTGTGTGAGGCTATGGGGCAGCGTGTGTGTAAGGCTATGAGGGCAGTGAATGTGTGAGAGGCTATGGGGCAGCGTGTGTGTTAGGCTATGAGGGCAGTGAATGTTTGAGGCTATGGGGCAGCATGTGTGTAAGGCTATGAGAGCAGTGAATGTGTGAGGCTATGAGGCAGCGTGTGTGTAAGGCTATAGGGGCAGTGAATGTGTGAGGCTATGAGAGCAGTGTATGTGTGTGAGGCTATGGGGCAGCGTGTGTGTAAGGCTATGAGAGCAGTGTATGTGTGTGAGGCTATGAGAGCAGTGTATGTGTGTGAGGCTATGGGGCAACGCGTGCGTAAGGCTATGAGAGCAGTGAATGTGTGTGAGGCTATGGGGCAGCGTGTGTGTGAGGCTATGAGAGCAGTGTATGTGTGAGGCTATGAGAGCAGTGTATGTGTGAGGCTATGAGAGCAGTGTATGTGTGTAAGGCTATGAGAGCAGTGTATGTGTGTGAGGCTATGGAGCAGCGTGTGTGTAAAGCTATGGGGCAGCATGTGTGAGGCTATGAGAGCAGTGTATGTGTGAGGCTATGAGAGCATTGTATGTGTGTGAGGCTATGGGCAGCGTGTGTGTAAGGCTATAGGGGCAGTGAATGCGTAAGGCTATGGGGGCAGTGAATGTGTAAGGCTACGAGAGCAGTGAATGTGTGACGCTATGAGGGCAGTGAATGTGTGAGGCTATGAGAGCAGTGAATGTGTGAGGCTATGAGAGCAGTGAATGTGTGAGGCTATGAGAGCAGTGAATGTGTGAGGCTATGAGGGCAGTGAATGTGTGAGGCTATGAGAGCAGTGAATGTGTGAGGCTATGAGGGCAGTGAATGTGTGAGGCTATGAGGGCAGTGAATGTGTGAGGCTATGAGGGCAGTGAATGTGTGAGGCTATAGGGGCAGTGTATGTGTGAGGCTATGGGGCAGTGAATGTGTGAGGCTATGGGGGCAGTGTATGTGTGAGGCTATGAGAGCAGTGTATGTGTGTGAGGCTATTGGGCAGCGTGTGTGTAAGACTATGGGGGCAGTGAATGTGTGAGGCTATGGGGCAGCGTGTGTGTAAGGCTATGGGGGCAGTGAATGTGTGAGGCTATGAGAGCAGTGTATGTGTGTTAGGCAATGGGGCAGCGTGTGTGCAAGGCTATGGGGGCAGTGAGTGTGTGAGGCTATGGGGGCAGTGAGTGTGTGAAGCTAAAGGGGCAGTGTCTGTGTGATGGGCTATGGGGCAGCATCTAGAAACTGCCCTGATTGAGATGAATATGCATTAAATATGTAAGGTCTCTATATAATTTGTCCATCAACTGTTTCACCCTCCCTGCAGGAGGTTATCATCTTAGGATGGAGGTACTTTTCTAACTGAGCATGGAAAGAGTGACCCATAGACTTGAAGACTTGCTCTGTGCAAATGCAGCATGGTAACAGGGCAATATTGTGCCCTGGGCCGGCAGTGCTCTCCCTGCATATATGACATCACAACGTCACAAAGTGAGGACTGGGACCAGGAAATTGAGAGCCGTGCGCATCCTAAGGACATGCTGGCAGCTCTCAAGGCACCCTGCAAACCAAATGCACGTGCCGATGGGCAGTGAGAGTGCCATACCCTCGGCCTGGGTGGCAGCACAGCTTGCATATCCCTAGTTATGGCTCTGTGCAAATGCATTTTGTAAATTGGTGGAGTCTTATATACATCAAGGATTGTGATGTCACATCAGTCTAACTGCAATCTGATCTTTTAGTTCTATTACAATATATATTTTAAAGGTGTGTAAAGAGCTTCAGCTGTCTGAAATAGAGAGGGCAAGTGATGCTATACTGGACATATCGGTCCCCCAATCTGTAGGTAATACACTATAGCAATCATCATGAAGTCCAGGCATGGATGAGAATCTCCCTTATCCTGACATCAGTGAACTCAGAGCATCGTCATTTGAAAGAGGCAATAATAATAGCCTTTCTTATTGCTTGAAGGATTAAATCAACAAGATAGATTTTTAAAAACTATATATTTTTAGAAAAAAGGTAAAAAACACTTCTTCACTATCACAAATCCTCATAAACCAAGGGACTGACTATATGGGATATGCGGGTGGCAGGTACATATTTAAAACGGCACCCGGAGTCAGTGTAAAGCACGATTACATGGACTCCTAGTGCCGTTTAAAATATTCACCTGCAATCCGCCGGGAGGCTGCTTCGTTAATTCTCCCCTATGTCTAGGATGACAACTAGAGGGATTAAGGGTCTGATTCAGAGCCGGACGCTATTTGCGGTCGTTCGTTCAGAAAAAAGGGGTGGCTATTCAAATGAACCGTTCGCTCTTTGTGGTCTGTTCACGCCTCTATGTCTGAACGAGCGAACAAAACTTGCGGTCGTAATTTTGAAAAATACGCCCCCTGGCCGCTCGCATCATACGTCATGTCCGCTATTTATTAGATTAATCGAGTACATCGAACAGCGTATGAACTGCTCGCTATTGGTTTTTCCTACCGCTATCTTGCGAGCAGTTCTGACTATAAAACAACCAAGTGACGGCTCTGAATGAGGGCCTAAGATATGTATTGACATCAGTTTGCGTCAAATGTGTTCTAGCAGTAATCTCCGTTTGTTAATAATGTTTACATTAAGGTCAAAAATAATAGCAGTTTTGGTCACAGTATAAATACATTTCAGACTTAATTCTGTAATTTATAAATAAAGTTCCCAAAAGAGTCTTGTTAACCCTCCCATATATCCAGAATGTCACAGCTGTTTCCTTGGAGGAGAAACCTCCCCAATGACACTCATATGGCAATGTAGAGGTTGTTTCGAATGTAAGTAAACTTCAACTGCAAAAAGATAACTTCTCAAAGTAGCTTGTATGGATATACTTTTATCTATATTTTAACTTTTTATTCAAAAATATTTTTGTAATGTTTTATGTTAGATACTGTTGTAAATTAAACTTCATATATTGCAAACTTATGCTGTTTAAATAACATTTTTAAATAGTCTGTGAATTTGATCTGACAGACTGACAAAATACATCTAGAATATTTGCCAAATCAATAGAAATGCAGAAACTATATAAAAGAATGAAATGATGTAATACCCTATTGAGTCACTGAGAAAGCATCCTTATCCCAATGCAACATAATTGTCACATCTAATTTCTTCCAGGTTAAAGACACCATCGGATTTTGATTCATTACTACAGCTACATGACCATATTTCTTACCGATCTGTAAGCCACCATTGCTGGCTTTCATTATATTGCTACAGTATGTGCATGTATCTTAGCTCTGATAACTTCATCCACTAACTATATGAAAAGGAGATATCTTTTACTTTACTAAAAGAAAAACATTGGAATATCATGTTATGACGTACTGTGCCAATATGTTATTTTATATTACAAAAATAATTAAAAAATGTTCTTGTAGACTGAGATATAGGAGAGACTGGACAGGCAATTGCAGACGGAGATGAAATTAAATCCACAATGCACTTACCCTGCAGTAATCTAATGTAGCAACGTATTCATAAGATCCGAGAGATAACTCTGGCCTTTCATAATGGTCTATTCTCCTGCCAATATGGTCCAGATGTTGGAAGTAGAATGGAGGAACTAACAAAACATAAACAGGAAGACACATTATTCTAATAAACACAAAAGTAGTGACAATGTTTTATTTCAGTACAAAGTGAAAACATTTCATTTAAATTTCAAATGGAAAGAGATGTTAAAATCTAACTTGGAAGTAGCAATACATTACTTATGGACTACTTACTTAAGTTATCAATAGAGGTGGTCAATTAAGACCAACAGGTGCAATGTAACAGTCCCTTTTTATCATTTGTATGCTATAGACCTACCTATGTAGCTGTCCATTAGATCAGCCAGCTTGTCCTGCATTAATCATCCACAAAAAAACAACCCATTTAAAACCACTAAACTACACCCCAGCTGGAACTCAGGGCTTGATTCACTCCGGATCGCTATTCTGCTTATATGCACGCAATGCAGTTGTTAAAATCAGCGGTGACATGTAAATGTTTGCAACTGCAGCCTGACATAAGGACGGCCACTTCCCCTTACTCACATCCGTATACTTGGCCAACATAGAGAAACAATCGGTAACATCGGACATTTAATGAAGCACAGACCTTACTCAGGAATTGCTTACTTCAGCGCGCGCTATGAGGCCTCAGGTGGCATCTGGTAACGCAGTGGCTAATTTATGCACACCCATGCAACAGCGTTGAAACGGACTGGCACGCCTGCATTCGCCTGACCACCCACCCCCCATCACCACCCGCAAACGGCATTTCCTGTGAATTCCTCTGCCATGGGTCTATGTATTCTCTGCAATCTCTGTCCCGATCGCAGTGGCTAGATCGCACACTACAATGCATATACGCAGTACGCAACAATAGACCGATTGCATGCGTATAAGCAACTGTGCTCCTTGCTGAATCAGGCCCTTAATCCTTATTGGCTGGTGGTAAACCCATGTCCTGAGTCTGTTAGCTCCCTCCTTTCCTATATACAGATGTCTAGCCCACGTGTCAATGAGTGAGAGCGAGAGCCCCATCCCCAGCAATGGCTACCACCAACGATACTCAAAGAGCACTATAGTCAGCAGTATCCTTTAATATAGAGGGAAAAACAGTTGTTTCTATCAGAAATAGGGCTTTTCGGTCTTTCATAAATAGACTCCATAGCAGGGACAGACTGGGGGGTGATATTCAGCACATGGAAAAAGGGCGCAGCCACGGATAAATGAGGGCATGCCACAAGTCACTGTGGTGTGGCCTAAATGCACACCCCATCTCAGCATGCTGGCTATGCAGAGCACTTTGAAGCAGAACTCCTCGGCCAAGCATTCACACACTCAATCTGGCCAATCAACCCATTAGCCCTTCTGCCATTTGCCAGAAGTGACAGATGGCCAGTTCCCTTCTGCCATTTGCCAGAAGTGCCAGATGACCCGTTCAGACCTGTCATGTAGTCACCATACTAATACAAGTTTACACCTAATGATATCTAGTATACGAGAAAAAGTTCCATTTAATAGGAGTCTGAGGTTCCAGATTTTCAAGAAAACAGTGTCTCCTAATTTTTTTACCTTTGTACCACCATGCATATTAAAGTCACAGACCACAAGGCATAATGGTCAAAGAGACCTATATGAGAAAATAGGCCAATGTTTTGTGCATTAACACAAAACCAAAATTAATTTGCAGGTTTCAATGGCAAATATGTTCTCTTGAATTTCTTCCCAATCCTGCTGGTTCTGCTATAAATGTAACTACAGTAACCAAAGTATCAAGGTCTTAAATTCACAAGGTACGTGTTCAACTGGTAACAGGACAAGTGTTTCAACAAATCATTAAAATGTAACTCTGAGTACCTTAACCTAAATCTGGGTACACACTTAGTGATTTTGTGAACGATTTGCCTGATTCCGACGGATCGGAACAACAAATCGTTCAAATCATGCAGTCTGTACCCACTATGTCGTAAGGTGAGCGCTCCCATGGGGTTGTCAGTTGCAACGTCAGGTCGGCCCTACATGTAGCTCAACCCGATGATGTGGCTGACGACCCCATGCAGCAGGGGCCGACATATCGGCGGTCGGACACTGGATCGTCTAATGTGTACTGGCCGCCCGATATGTTGGCTCTTCGGCAGTGGGGTTGTCACTCGCATCGCTGGGTACACACTAAATTACATGTGTACCCAGCTTAAGAGTTATTCTAGTACAGATGTAGCTAACTTTAAAAAACACCTGGTGAATCATGATGCCATCGCTCTTAAATAAAACACAGCACATGAAGTTTGTCTCTCAAACTATCAAGTCACAATTTTTTTTTTTTTTGTTACATGAAGTTAATTTTTCTACCAGCAGATGTCACATTGACCTGCTCAAATGCTGGAACAACCATTATAAAGAATGAGAAAGCACTGTAATAAACTAGTAAAAACGGACAGCATGACCCACTCCTAAAATCCTTAACCAACCCCAGAACTAGACAGCCTGACCTGGTTTCCACTAATACAGGCACACAAAAAGCATTATGCTGACTGCAACAAAACTCATTCTAACTAAAACTATGCGATAAACCCACACCAATAAGGTGCTTTTTCATAAACATAATGTATCCATGTTAAACATGGCAATCAACATAAAATTCAGCATGAAGTCAGTTTGCAGCCATCTTAAATTACATTTGTTTAAATCCTTACTCTGCAAATAAATAAAAAATACAGCATGTGTGCTTAGAAGAAGAGATGGCCTATTTACTTTTAGTTAATTGGAAAAGTCCACTTCTTGCCAGGGAGGGAGAGAAAACTCTCAGCATCAGTGATTGTGCTCAAGTTTCAAAGTTGAAAAGATTACTGTTTTAGGCAAAGGACTGTGCCACAACAATTCAAATGAGGATATCCAAGATCATTTTAATGTCTAGCAGGACTTGTTCCGACAAAAAGAAAACTTGGGACTCATCCAAAATCACAGAAACACTTGCTCATGAGTCACATACAGTAATTCTTGGACAAATATGGCATGGCATCTTCAGTGAAATAGGCTTGTCACTGGAAGATTAATAGATGTTGAAGCCATGAAATCCATAGGCACATGGAACTTATTAAAACAACTATTTTATTTAAAATGTCCAGTTCCCCAACTTCTTGTGACTGTGAAAGTGTTATCTGGAAGTATGTGGTGAGACATAATTTTTGAACCCATTCCACAACTACAGATTGATTTATTTCATAAATATTTTTATAATAGTGTCTCTCCACTTGGAGATCACTTGTGATTGCTGCTAATAACCTCATTTTGTAAGTATGCATTCCTCAGTGTGTGGAAGTAAGAGGACAGTGCTGATTAAAGTATGTTTCATAATAATATAGTATTAAAAAGCGGAATCGGTATGTAATGCCGGCTGTCGGGATGCCTCCTGTCACAATACCGACAGCGGCATCCCAATGGTTAGTATCCCGACAGGGGTCGGGTAAGTATACTTACCCTCCCACCTTCTCCCCCTAACTGTAATCCTCCCTTCTTGTAGCCTAACCCTAACTCTCCCCACCCCGCACCCTAACCATCCCTGTTAGTGCCTAAGCCTAAGTCTCCCCCCTTTGTGCCTAAACCTAACCCTCCCCCTTAGTGTCTAACCCTAAACCCCCCAGTGGTGCCTAAACATAATCCCCCCCTCCTAGGGGTGCCTAACTCTAAACTCCCCACAAAACCTAACGTTAACCCCACTAAGCTAGCTAAACCTACCCTCCCCCCGCGGCTAACACTAAGGGGTGGGGCTGCAGCGCATTCAAAAATTCAAATAGGGGAGCAACACCAACTGCCAGTGAGGCCCGGCCGGCAATGTTTGAAAGGGCAATTGGTGTGTCTCCCCTATTTGAATTTTGGACTGCACTGCAGCCCCACCACTGGAGACACCATTGCTAAGGGTGCCCCCTCCTTACCTCATTCGGGCTGGCATTCCGGCGTTGGTATTTCAACGCCTATCTTAAGTCCCTTGTTGGGCTTCCCCCGTCGGGATTTAGGGCCTGATTCAGAGCCGCTCATAAGTGGCCGCTCGTTCGCTCCGAGCGATGTTCGCACATCTGCGCATGCGTATGGGTCGTAATGCGCATGCGCCAACCAGTCAGTGCGGTCGGAAAACATGTGTTTGCAAAATTGCGAGTGTCTGCTAATTTGAGTGACAGGATAAGGCGTTTGTGGGTGGTAACAGGGGAAGGTGCTTGAAAACGGGGAGTGGAGATCTGAACGCAGGCGTGTGTGCATAATTAACAAAGCAGCGTCATCGACCACGTCACTTCGTTGTTTCTTAGCCTGAACTGTTCGCATGATTGCGGTAGGAAAATCCAACCACAAGCACTGCGAGCAGTTCAGACGCCTTTCGATGTACTCGATTAATCTAATAAATAGCGGAGATGACGTATGATGCGAGTGGCCAGGGGGCGTCTTTACAAAATAGCGAGCGCATGTTTCATTCGCTCGCTCAGACATAGAGGCGTCAACAGACCGCAAAGAGCGAGCGCTCAATTTAAATAGCCGGCCCCTTTTTCTGAACGAGCGAGCGCAAATAGCGTCCGGCTCTGAATCAGGCCCTTAGACCGATGACCGCTCATAACTACATTCCAAGCTAATGACATTCTCCCTAAAGAGAGATAATTTCCCCATTTTATTTTTTTCATCATACCACTTAATAAAGCACACTGATATATATTTTGAGTATAGATGTGCAGGTTCAGTTTTATTCTGTACTTATCACTAAATTATCACAAGTTCATATTAGTTTGGATTTCTCTTATTGGCTTATTGGCATGTGAGAGCCGGATAGCCAATATGATGCCGTTTTTCAGATCCAAACATATCCGAATAAAAGCGAAACACACATCTCTAATTTTGAGTTGGATGCATTTGCATACAAAGTGCAGGTGCAGAATACTTGGTGTAAATAAAGTACATTTATGTCTTTATTCTCAGACACACCATTTCAAGATGAGCTCCGTGCAAAATACATAACGATGTCCACAAACAGAGGCATAGCCAGAACTCTGTGGTCACAGAGCAACATTTAGAAGGCTTCTAGAGAGACAGCTTTTTCTGCAGCAGTTGTTCATTTTATGCATGCAGATCTTGCGAGTCATTAGCAACTCAGTCGCTTCTCCACTTGCTTCTGAATCAGCATAAGAGGGTGTCAACAGGGAGCTCACATGTAGTATAAATGTTCTAAGGAAGTGTTGTGGGCGTGTAGGCGGAATTGTGGGCTATGATGAGTGAGATCCATCTGATTTAGGGCCTGATTCAGACCCACTCGCGAGCGGCTGTCCGCTCGCAAGTGGGTCGATGTTATGGACTGAGCATGCGCACGACGGAGGGAGCTCCGTCGTGCGCATGCGCCAGACGCGATGAGCGAAGGAAAGTCCTTCGCTCGTTGTGTCCGATCAAAGGGGGCGTGCTGTCAATGTTGATTGACAGCACGCCCCATTTGGTGGGCGTGCCGGGGGCGTGCCTCCCTGACGGGGGCGTTCCCACGGGAACGCCTCCCGTCAAAAGCCGGCCCACTGACATCACTAGTGATGTCAGTGGGAGTGATTTTGGCTCTGATAGAGCCAAAATCACTCCGGAGCTTGCGGTTGAAAACCTCAACCGCAGGCTCCGGCACGCAATTTCGATGGTCGCGATGGTCACGACCATCGTGGCCATCACAATGCACACTTGTATAGCCTGTGGGTGGTGACCCACAGCTATACGAGCGTCCAGGAGGACGCTCCATTTTCATGGAGCCCGGCCCTCATTCAGAGCGTGCGCTCTGCTCAGAGCGTACGGCTCTGAATGAGGGCCATAGAGAGGATCTATTGCACCTTGTATAGGTTTGTTGTAAGTGCTCGCTGATAGTAATTACTACTTCAACAAGCAGAAGGATGGGGGTGGTGGCAATATAGATGAGGTTAACTCTGGATACAAGCGAAAATCCACATTTATTTCCATGCACACAAGTCATACACAAGCGTGTAACTGGATCAGCCCATAAATCTGCTTTGTCTCATATACTTCATCTACACCAATGAGCTGTAACATTAAAACCACCTTCCTAATATTGTGTAGGTAGTCCCCCCTCCCAATGCCACCAAAACTGCTCTAACCAGTTGAGGCAGACTCCACAAGACCTCTGAAGGTATCCTGTGGTATCTGGCACCAAGATGTTAGCAGTAGATCCCTTAGGTCCTGTAAGTTTTGAGGTGGGGCCTCCATGGCTCACACTTGATTTTCCATCACATCCCACAAATGCTTGATCGGATTGAGGGCTCAATTCAGACCTGCTCGCTAGATGCGTTCGCACGCAGCGAAAGTATGCAAATCCACAATCGCACGGCAAGGCTTCAGCACGCCCACTATGTCTTGGCGTGCAATCGTGGTGTGATTGCAGATGCCCACCAGCCTGTCTTAAGATGCCCACTTAATCACGTCATCTCCAGGATGTGTATGCAACCATCGATAACATAGAATACCATCGGAAGCGATCGCAGCACTTGTGGCTGACCATACCCTACCGCAAGCACTGCGAGTGCTTCAGTGTGAATTTCAACCATGTGACGATTACTATGATGCTAAGTTTTAATTATGCATGCCTCTTAAACGGTATTAAGATGCTCAGGCACGCCTGCGTTCGTACCACCACTCCCCCGTTTCCATCGACAAACCCCTGTCACCACCCACAAATGGCATCTCCTGTCTCTCATTCTAGTGAGCTGTCTATGCGCAGTGAGCGAACACTTCCAGACCGCACGGATTAGTTCGCGCACGTGCACTGCGATGCATTCCGCAGATTGCAAACATCGGACGGCTGTGAGCGAACACAACCTAGCGAGCAGGTCTGAATCAAAGTGCTACAATGTAGCGTCCGCTTTTTTCATTCAAAGTTCCATTGTGGATCATATGCAGACTCAGGTGCACACAGATATACAAGTATCACATATCAAATTAATCAGCAAAGTCTGCTGGTGCATCCTAATCACATCATATTGCACGCATTTTCATCATAAAAAGACGCTCACCGTTAGTAGAGTAGAACAGGACCTGGCAGCTCACTCACGCCAGTCGTACTGCATGGGGGAATGAGGCTGGATGTATGAGGACACATCTATTGGTGGTATGTGTCAAAGAAACATCCAAATGAATGCCATGACCCAAGGTTTCCCAGCAGAACATTGCCGAGAGCATTACATTGCCTCCGCCAGCTTGCCTTTTTCAGATAATGCATTCTGGCCACCTCTTCCCCAGGTAAACGACGCACACGAACCCATCTATCCACATGATGTAAAAGAACACGTGATTCATTAAATCAGGCCACCTTCTTCTATTGCTCCATGGTCTAGTTCTGACGCTCACACGTGCACATTGTAGAAGCTTTTGCCATGGACAGGGGACAGCATGGGCACTCTGACCGGTCTGTGACTACACAGCAAGCTGTGATACACTGTGCGTTCTGACATCTTTCTATCATAGCTAGCATTAACTCTTTCAGCAATTTGTGGTACAGTAGTTCTCCGGTGGGAATGGATCACACAGGTTAGCCTTCACTCCCCATGCATATTAATTAGCCTTGGGCACCCATGACCCTTTCGCCGGTACACCACTTGTCTTTTCTGGGAGTACTTTTGGTATGTGTTAACCACTACATACTGTGAACAGCCCACAAGACCTGAAGCTTTAGAGATGCTCTGACCTAGTCGTCTAGCCATCATAATTTGGCCCTTGTCAAAGATTCTTACGGTTGCCCATTTTTCCTGCTTCCAAAACATCAACTTCAAGATCTAACTGTTCACTTGCTGCCTAATATGACAGGTGCCATTGTAACAAGATAATCAATGGTATTCACTTCACCTGTCAGTAGTTTTAATGTTATGGCTGATTGGTGTATAATAATAATGAATAATAATAATAATAACAATAATAATAATAATAATAATATTATTCCACAATAAGGCAAGAAATATAAAGAACATTTTCTTAGACACCTTTCTATGCACATTTTCCACTATGTTATTTTGGTACAGCTTTTATAGTTATATTTCCATTGTTTTCTCATGATTTTCTAAACTAGCCCAAGGACAGGTAGTACCGACATCATTTTATGTCCCGACGCTTAATTTTATTTTCTGTTTAATAAGAAGAAGCACTGTTCTTGTTATTTTGTAAAAAAGGATACAATAGCCCAGAGGTACTGTAATATAATTATTAGAAAGCATGTTTTACACTGGCTGCATTTGAGAAAGAAATTAAGTAAGTAAAATGCTAAAGGCAATGATTAACGTACAGGAGTATAGAAACACAAACTATTCATAATCCTAAAATTAATCAAGAAGAAAATTTAATATATTTTAAAATGCCTGGGAGACATCCTGACAATAGAGATACTGTATAGTTTGTCAGTAAAGTACATCAGACTGTTGTACACACAGAGTTTGTAAAACGTTATTTAATGGATACAAAAGTGATTGAAAGACACAAAACACACTAGTATAATCAATGGTGTATGATGTAATTTATTTTGGGGAGGAAGGGGGTTAATGGGATGGAGCCCCAAAGCCAGAGGGACTTACACAGTTTTGGTTACGCCACTGTTGTCCTCATTTATCCTGTTTATAGCGATCAGGACCACACATTCAGGAGGAAATTAATACATGTGGGACGACATACAAACATAGTGCAGAGTTTGTCTTCAGCACAAGTACCATAAGCAAATGGAGCTTAATGTGCAGCAGTTGGAAAAAGTAAAAGAAGATCCTGATTTAAATCTATTAATGGTTTCAGCAAGATTTACGCAGAAAGACTTTTACAGAAGATACACTGCAAGGGGAAGGCTATCCCGCTGGTGGAGTTAATGTTCAGGAGGCGTATTTGGAAAAAAACAAGAAAAAATTATATATAAAATAATATAAATATAAAACAATACAATAAAAACTGTACATAAAGATACATTTTAGTAAGTCATATTTTAACAGTCAGCTCATAAGTTTAATTTAATAAATATATACTAAACAAAATCATTGTTTGCATCATCAATGCATACAGTACATATAGTCAGGTGCATAAATATTGGGACATTGACAGAATTTTCATATTTTGGTCTCTATTCACCACCACAATGGCTTTGAAATGAAACAAACAAGATGTGCTTTAACTGCAGACTTTCAGATTTAATTTGAGGGTAATTACATCCAAATCAGGTGAACGGTGTAGGAATTACAACGGTTTCTATATGTGCCTCCCACTTTTTAAGGGGCCAAAAGTAATAGGACTATCAACTCAAAAGCTATTTCATGGACAGGTGTGGGCTATTCCTTCGTTATTTCATTATCAATTAAGCACGTAAAAGGTCTGGAGTTGATTCTAGGTGTGACATTTGCATTTGGAATCAGTTGCTGTCAACTCTCAATATGAGATCCAAAGAGCTGTCACTATCAGTGAAGCAAGCCATCATTAGGCTGAAAAATTAAAACAAAACCATCAGAGAGATAGCAAAAACATTAGGTGTGGCCAAATCAACTGTTTGGAACATTCTTAAAAAGAAAGAACGCACCGGAGAGCTCAGCAACACCAAAAGACCCGGAAGACCACGGAAAACAACTGTGGTGGATGACAGAAGAATTATTTCCCTGGTGAAGAAAAACCCCTTCACAACAGTTGGCCAAATCAAGAAAACTCTCCAGGAGGTAGGTGTATATGTGTCAAAGTCAACAATCAAGAGAAGACTTCACAAGAGTGAATATAGAGGGTTCACCACAAGATGTAAACCATTGGTGAGCCACAAAAACAGGAAGACCAGATTAGAGTTTGCCAAACAACATCTAAAAAAGCCAATACAGTTCTGGAACAGCATCCTATGGACAGATGAGACAAAGATCAACTTGTACCAGAGTGATGGGAAGAGAAGAGTATGGAGAAGGAAAGGAACTGCTTATGATCCAAAACATACCACCTCATCAGTGAAGCATGGTGGTGGTAGTGTCATGGCGTGGGCATGTATGGCTGCCAATGGAACTGGTTCCCTTGTATTTATTGATGATGTGACTGCTGACAAAAGCAGCAGAATGAATTCTGAAGTGTTTCGGGCAATATTATATGCTCATATTCAGGCTTCAGAACTCATTGGACGGTGCTTCACAGTGCAGATGGACAATGACCTGAAGCATACTGCAAAAGCAACCAAAGAGTTTTTTAAAGCTAAAAAGTGGAATGTTATGCAATGGCCAAGTCAATCCCCTGACCTGAATCCGATTGATCATGCATTTCACTTGATGAAGACAAAACTGAAGGGAAAATGCCCCAAGAACAAGCAGGAACTGAAGACATTTGCAGTAGAGGCCTGGCAGAGCATCACCAGGGATTAAACCCAGCGTCTGGTGATGTCTATGCATTCCAGACTTCATGCTGTAATTAGGATTTGCAACAAAGTATTACAAAGTGAAAGTTAGATTTAGGATTGTTTAGTTTGTCCCATTACTTTTGGCCCCTTAAAAAGTGGGAGGCACATATAGAAACCGTTGTAATTCCTACACCGTTCATCTGATTTGGATGTAATTACCCTCAAATTAAATCTGAAAGTCTGCAGTTAAAGCAAATCTTGTTTGTTTCATTTCAAAGCCATTGTGGTGGTGAATAGAGGCCAAAATATGAAAATTATGTCAATGTCCCAATATTTATGCACCTTACAGTATACACAGTATTATTAGAGGCACTGTAGCCAGTATCTGTCAAGCATGGTCCCTCTAAATCAGAGATCTTGCAAATTTCTAAATCTTAAATTTGATGGGGTACAGTGAAAATCTGCTGTTCTGTAAAACCCTGACCCATAGGAGCCATTTCTGTAGGTGCTGTGGATGCTTGAACACCCCCAGTGTACCAGGCTTTTTAGAGGCTGGGCTGGTCACACAAAAACACAGAAATCTGCAGCACGTGGTCCCACTATTATAGTTGGACACAACCTCAGCCTGTTCAGAATGGGTCTGAATTTCCTAGAGGAATCAGGTCCACAAACAAAATTAGCCTTTCCTGCCTCCCCTTAGGAAAAATCTGGTATGTTCTGAAAGAACTTGAGCTCCATCTAACACCCCTATCTGACTGTTGTCAAGGGTGTAGCTATAGTAAGTGCAGGGAGTGCAGCTGCTATGGGGCCCGGGGCGCCTCCAGGGCCTGGTCCTCCCCCTGCATCCAGTTACACTGCCAACAGGTGGGTGCTTACCTTCCTGAGCCCCTCCCCCACCCCTCCCCGTGGGTGGCTTTTCATTTCTTATCAGCGTGGTGCTTGCAGGGCAGCTCATCTGCTGTCCCCAGTGGCTTCATGTCTCTTTACTAATGCTGTCAGGAGGTGTGGCTGTGCTGAGCCTGCTGAGACATCCCCTGACCATGGCCATACCTCCTTCAAGCACCAGTGAGGAGAGATGGAACCCTGTAAGCAGAACACTGAAATGAAAAGCCGCCCACGTGGCTCAGGAAGGTGAGTGCCTATCCCACTCTGAGTAGTGGGCGGGGATAGGAGGAGTGGAGGGCCGTGGAAATTTTACTAAAGGGCTCCCATAGGTCTAGCAATGCCCCTGGTTGGTGTAAAAAAAAATAGAATATGTATTTGTTGCTACTAATCCCAACTAGTACTGGCAACCCTAACCTACATGAGTATGCCCATGGCTACAAAAAATTTATATATAAAGGTCTCCTTTATAAAGAAATTGTACGGACAAGCAGTTGGGCAAGCTAAAGCATTATTTTTTTTAATACTAGTTAAAACCATGACTTCCAGGTGTAGCGAGTTCTGTTTCACTTTGCAACAATTTAGATAACAGAGTTGTCCTAACTTTATTTTCACCGGCTGCCATTTTTGCCTTTCAGAATTTTAAAAGCACTTTTTAAAGATCAAACAAATCAAGTAACACCTTTAATAGGTTTTTGTACTCCTCTTGCAAAGTTATAATTAGTGTTATAAAGTGCCAAGAGGAAAGAATACAACTTCAATATTTACACATGTAACACATTACAATTGGAGACAAGGTAATATGTGTAAATAAGGTAAAAGAATTACACGAGACATGGAAAACAAATAATCACTGGGGCTGATGCAGAGCTGAACGCAAATGGAACGTAATTGCTCCTGTATTGTGCACATGGAACTAAGGCCCTCATTCAGAGCCACTCGCTAGCGGCAGTACGCTCGTTCCGAGCGATGTTCGCACATCTGCGCATGCGTACGGTTTTTAGTACGCATGCGCGAACCGGTCAGTGCGGCCGAAAATCATTTGTACGCAATATAGCGAATGCCTGCTATTTTGAGTGACTGAAGGAGGCGTATGTGGGTGGTAACAGGGGAAGGTGCTTGAAAACGGGGAGTGGAAATCCGATCGCAGGCGTGCTTAAAGGTCAAAACGGGCGTTTTATGGGTGTGCATAATTAATACAGCAGCGTCAATGACCACGTCACTTGGTTTTTTTTAACTCAGAACTGCTCGCAAAATAGCGGTTGAAAAAACCAACCACAAGAATAGCGAGCAGTTCTTATCCTGTTCGATGTACTCGATTAATCTAATAAATAGCGGACATGACGTATGGTGCGAGCGGCCAGGGGGCGTTTTTATCAAATAAACGAGCGTATGTTTTGCTCGCTCGTTCAGACTTAGAGGTGTGAACAGACTGCAATGTGCGAACGGATCATTTGCATAGCCACCCCTTGTTTTTGAACGAACGAACGCAAATAGCGAACGGCTCTGAATGAGGGCCTAAATGCGTATATCCACCCGTATGCAGATATGATGCATCTCTACGGTTGGCAGCTGATATCTGTAAGCCTGGTTATATATATAACCAGTGTGCACTTACCCCAGCTCTCCTATACTAGGTGCATAAGATCCATCGGATAACAGGCATATTTTTGCATAAGCACAATTCTGCATAGCCTGCACTTCCATCAGCATGCCCCCTATGTACTTATCCTACATGAGAACGCTTTATTACAACCCAGTTATCCCCATCCAGTGGCAAGTGTAAATGTGTTTGGTTTGCTTATGACTCTACATAATCTGTAGTAGTGGACACTTGCTTCAGGTGCATGTGCAGTATGAATATAAGCAGTCCCTGTGTATTCAAGGCATGGCATCTGATAACAGAAAAGATCATTTTAACTTATTTGTGGGTCATTTAATACTTAAAACTTCCCTGTATTTAATGCAAATTAAACATTTAAAAACACTAAAGGTAACAGGTTGCTATAATCAACATTCATATCTGTTATGATAAATATATATATAAATACATTGTATTAATTTAGCTGTTTTTTTTAACACTCTGTACACAAATACTTTTACCTTACCATTTTATTTCAGTGTTTATCATTTTGCCCACTTTAAATGTTTTAAAAAAATAAGAACATTCAATAAGTTAAAAAAATATATAATTTCATTATTTAGATCCATCATAAAATTTATTGCAGAATTATTTTTTTCTTTTATTGATGCATGAAATCATAAATAACTCAATTTAGGTATGCAAATAAAGCAATGAAATGTGGATACATATGCCAAGATACGATGGATCAGAATCACATTAAGTAAATAAACTAAAAAGCAAAAATAGGAGCAAGAGTAGACCTGAATCCAAAGCTAAAGTGAGGGGAGGGTGGAACCACATCCAATCATAAATGACACAACAACAGACGTATAACATGATGTATCGTGTGGCAGGGGATTTATCGGTCAGAAGTTGGATCAGGGGTCTTGTGAAAACTGCAATATACACTTTTTGGTCACAACTGTAACTGTGAGGGGTTAAGTTGAAGTGTTAAGGGAAACACAGCTCATGGTAGATATGAGAAAAATAAAACATTGTTAACCCTACCTTTAGTTACTGTACTGAATGTTTTATTGGTGATAGCCTGGATTATTAGTATGTGCTAAAACTAAAGGTATTCTGGGCCTGATTCAGAGCCGGACGCTATTTGCGCTCGCTCGTTCAGAAAAAGGGGCCGGCTATTTAAATTGAGCGCTCACTCTTTGCGGTTACGCCTCTATGTCTGAGCGAGCGAACGAAACATGCGCTCGCTATTTTGTAAAGACGCCCCCTGGCCGCTCGCATCCTACGTCATCTCTGCTATTTATTTGATTAATCGAGTACATCGAAAGGCATCTGAACTGCTCGCAGTGCTTGTGGTAGGATTTTCCTACCGCAATCATGCGAACAGTTCAGGCTAAGAAACAACCAAGTGACGTGGTCGATGACACTGCTTTGTTAATTATGCACACCCTTAAAACGCCCGTTTTGACCTTTTGGCACGCCTGCATTCGGATCACCACTCCCCATTTTCAAGCACCTTCCCCTGTTACCACCCACAAACGCCTCATCCTGTCACTGAAATTAGCAGGCACTCGCTATTGCGAGCGCTCGATTTCCGACCGCAATGACTGGTTGGCGCATGCGCATTACGACCCATACGCATGTGCAGATGTGCGAACATCGCTCGGAGCAAACGAGCGTCCGCTTACGAGCGGCTCTGAATCAGGCCCTCTATTCACTAATATAGCTGTGCTGGTACTAGTTTAATTGTAAACTGCTGGATCCCATGAGGAGTTTCTGGGGTGTCCACTTTATTGCTGAGGAGACAGCTCCAGAGAGCCTCAGTGATTTGTCCTGTCTGAGAAAGACGGACAGAGTGGGGACAGAGCAGGTGGTGATTCTGGTCAGGAAAGGCAGCCAGGAGGAGGAGCCAGTCTGACTCACATCCCACTCAGCTGACAGAAGTACAGAGGATCTGCCCCACTGCTGACAGCGATAGAAGCGGAGGTTGGAATTGAAGTGAGCTGCCCTGTTGACACTGACTTCAGTCACAGGAGTGAGTGAGACCTGAGCACACCTTACAATAAGGAGATATCAGCTGAACAAATATTGTTCTCATACCGGTAAAGTGCACAGTCTGGAACCTGTTCCCTAAAGAAGGGGGTGGGCCCTCAGGCTGTGGGGCCCACCAGGGGTTTCCCCTGTACCCCTGTGGGCCAGTCCAACCCTGCACACTAGGATTGGCAAGTGTATATATACTTACCAATCGCCCACCCGATGTGTCGGCCTGATGGTACAACAACTGGGCGAGCATTTTAATCTGCCCAACCAGTTGAGCTGCCACTCTCCGCTGAGTTCCTGCAGCATCTGTACTGGTGATCGGCAGGTCTCCCAAACAAACCAGCAGATGTACTGCTGATATGTCTGCCATCTGTTGTGCTGCACAGCTGATGCGATATGTCTCTGAACAACGTCATTCACAGACATATTGGGGGTACACCCCCGCCGATGTGCTCAAGATATATTGGCTGTTCGATTGAACGGCCGATATATGGCCCAGTATGTACCCAGCTTTACACAGCAATCAGAGATAGGAGGCCGTCCCCTGAGGGTAGTGCTGGGTCCTGGAAAATGCGGGGCCAGGAAATCTGCGTCCACTGATGCAGACCCTGGCCTCATCCCTCCTGGAAAACGGGGATGACACACCTCCGTTTCTGGGAACGGTGGACAGCCACGCCCCTGCCATCCAAATGCAGCAGCATGTCAATCATGCTGCGGCTTGGGAGGGTCTGTGGACGAAATCGACATTCTGCACATGTACAGGACCCACTCACCACTGGAGATGTACGCTAACCATAGGGTAAGCGTACATCTCTGATTCAGGCCCAGTATCAGCTTCCTTCGCCAGCCGGAGGATTGGGAGTTATCTCTTCTACTTATGAGCCTCTATAGGCTTAAAGCAGATTACACCATCTCAAGATGGTGTAATCTAATGGGGCCAAACTCTGAAAAGCTTTGCTTTGTGGAGTTTGGTACAGATGTGTCCACGTACTGTACATCTATCCTCCTGTGCGCTACAAGTCGTGTTACACATAACGTGTGAGTGCCGAGTGACTTAGTAGCGCTGAGCTTTTCATGCGACTTTTTACCTTCAAATGCGTCATATTCGCAAAATGTTCTGTGTGTGAATGCAGATGTATCTGAATGCGAAATGCTATGTTACAGTGTCAGCGGCTGTGACACTGAAGGGAAGCGTGTCGCATACAGATGCACCCACAGTTGCTGTGCAAATAAGACGCATTTCAAGGTAAAAAGAAACTCAGTGCTATCAGGTCACGCCACGGCATGGTGCGACTAGAAGGGATGCAAGGAGGCCAGATGTATGTGGGCACATTTGTACAGAGGGCAGAGACCAAGTCACCGTTGATAATAATGGGAACTGCGATCTGCAGTGCTAATTAGAATTCTGCCAGAGATTTCGGTGAAATCTCTTACATTGTGCTTTTAGTGCATAGCAACAATTCATAGTTATGCAGAAAGTTGGAAACTGCAGTTTCTACATAACTTTATGAGAAAAACATTGATACATAGGCCCCTAAGAGATAGTGAAAGATACAGTCACACAGGAACACCTCTCCTTACATCTTACGTTCAGACAAGGGATAACTAGCAATGGCCTTGACCTTATTATAAGAATATCATAAGAATATAACAGATAAGATACACCAGTCCATGGAGAGGCTTGCAACCAATGAATTCTCCAAACATAAAATCAACTAGGGATTGCAATATATATATATACATATATATATATATATATATATACATATACATATATATATATATATATATATATATATACATATATATATAGTCTCCCTTTACATTCCCTTAGAAATTCCTCTGACCTGCATCTCACCCATTTCCTTGATAACCACCACTCATTCCCACCTTAAATAATTATCTTGTGCCAATACTTATCTGTACAACACCTTACTGCTCCTGATCAGACTCCTTTCTAGCCTTCAAACCTTTAAATGCTCTCTGAAAACCAACATCTTTATGGCTAATTTACTACCATCTATATCACTAATACTGGTAAACCCTCTCTCCTCTTACCCAATCTCCACTCTCAATCACATTCATTACTCTTGTCTCAGCTCCTACCTTTTACCACTAGACTGTAATACCTAGCTACTCTTTGTTTTCATATCTACACTTATCCTGTTTAACTTGTAATTCCCTGCTTTGTATACACTCTGTGTTTTTCCACTGTTTAGTGCTCTGGGGCACTGTGGCACATGACAAGTAGGGTATAAAAATAATACTAACAACAAACTATAAAATCAGAGTAAGCACTAAAAACAGATTTACCATCATTGATAAAGTTGCAAAATCCACACTGGTATCGTCTTCCTCCCTCAGTGAAAAGCATGAATGGACACATATAAGCTTTACATCGGTTACAACGAATTGGTCCAGTTTCTCCATGGTTTACAAGATAAAGAGGAGTCTAAAAAAACATATGAGCACAATCTTGTTAAATCACCATTATATGTGCCACTACATTGCCTCATTCATGTGAAATTGAATTCAAATGCTCACATTTTATTTTAACTTGATCTTAGAATGTGCCATGTACAGTACCACTGCAATCTCAAGCACAAGACGGGCAATCAACATTGTTTGTTCTTGCAAGATTTATGGTCTGAGCATGAGATTAAATTGATCCATGCAATAAAATAATATTCATATTTTATTAGTGTAACAAGATATACATAGACACTTGTCAATTTATCTATACTATGGGCAAAATTTACTAAGCGGCGGGTTCTAAACCCCGGCGGTTTGACGGCGTGTTCTATTCTATTCTAAACCCCGGGGGTTTGGTGGCAGTTTTGCAGCAGTTTCTAAATGACAGCCCTGTTCTATTCTATTCTAAAATGTGTTTTGACTGCGGTTTGGCGGTGGTTTTGCTATCTGCGGATTTACTAAGGCCAAAACCGCTGCAAAACTGCCGTCAAAACACATTTTAGAATAGAATAGAACAGGGCTGTCATTTAGAAACCACTGCAAAACCACCACCAAATCCCCGGGGTTTAGAACAGAATAGAACCCGCCGTCAAACCACCACCTAACCGCCGGGGTTTAGAACCCGCCGCTTAGTAAATTTTGCCCTAAATGTTTACATAAGAACATTAAAAAAAATACATTCACTCTACTGTACCTTTGTGCCTTGTTTTAAAAGCAATTTATTTCTCAGCCAAGTAGTTCTGAGGCAAGGGAGATAAAGTGAAACATTCCAAGCTTTTTCCCAATAATAACAATCCAGAACATGGTCTACACCAAATATCCATCATTTTGAGAAGAAGACAAGGGGCTGAATCTTGTCAGATGTTGTATTTATATGTAAAGCAGTGCAATTTAGAAAACTAACTATGCTTGTGAAGTGCAGATTGCAGATATACATACGTTGATTGTGACAATTGCTTGTTAAATACGGACAATTGCATATATTTTACATAGTTTGACTGCATATGTGTAAAAACTAAGCCAGACTGCACAACCAGTTATTTCTTATATTCAGTAAAGCACTCACATTTCCACCCAAATTGTGGCAGAACATTTCACAATCATGACTTAGGAGGAAAATCAATTAGCCGTGGTAATTTACAGCGGGCTAACTGATCCCCAGAGCTATTCAATTAGCCCCGAAGGCTGCACTTAACAGGGATTTTTTTTTTTAGCCTAAGTAGGCTAGAAAAGAAATCCGTGTTAAATAGTGTGTTAATGGATGCCACGACCCTGTTAAAACATAGGTTCGTGAAATTGTCACAGATTCTATGTGTTAATGCCCGTTAACATGTTAATTTAATGGGCGTTAAAAAGGGGCTTGGGTGAATAAGGGTCTGGAATTGAGTAGCCCCAGGCGTTAAAGCCCGAGGCTACCACCCTTTTTCATCCCCGTTAAAAAAAGTGGTTACTTGAATACGGCCCTTAGTATAGCGATTTAAAAAAAAATAAATGTAGTATTTAATAAAATTATTTTAAAGTCAAAATTTGTCATTATAACAGAAAATAACCATACAGCAAACTTAGGGCCTGATTCAGAGCTGAACGCTCTGACCAGAGCGCTCGCTCTGAATCAGGGCCCTCCTACCTTTTTTTGGAGCGGCCTCATGGACGCTCGCATAGCTGTGGGTTACCACCCACAGCTATAGCGAGCGTCCATGATGATGGTCGCGATGGTCTTGACCATCGCGACCATCGGGCTTGCGACGGAGACCCTGCGGTAGGGTCTCGCTGCCGCAAGCCCTGGAGTGATTTTGGCTCTATCAGAGCCAAAATCACTCCCACTGACATCACTAGTGATGTCAGTGGGGCTGGACCCAGATGGTAGGCGTTCCCACGGGAACGCCTCCGTCTGGCAGGCACGCCCACCAAAGGGGGCGTGCTGTCAATCAACATCGACAGCACGCCCCCTTTGGTGCGAGACCCGGAGCGACAGCTTTCCTGTCGCAGTCCGGGTCTCGCGCATGCGCACGACGGAGCTCCCTCCGTCGTGCGCATGCGCAGTGGGGAACATCGACCCGCTTGCGAGCATACTGCCGCTCGCGAGCGGGTCTGAATGACCCTCTTAGTCTAAAGGGGCCTATCCATTAGCAGATAAATTGAATGATAGAACGATATATCGTTCAATCGTTCAATTTATCTGCTATGGATAGGCCCTGAACGATGACAGATGCGTACTCCTGCGTCCGATAAATTGAATCTTTCATCTCTCCAACATGTTGGTCAATTATCGCATATCGCTGCCAGATATTAGAAATATCTGGCAGTTTATATGCGGTAAATGACGAACGCCGAAAGATATTAGCAGCAGCTACAGAGCACTGCAGAGAAAAAAATCCACTCCCTGAATGATGTCATGCAACATCGTTCATCGTTGCCAAAAACTGTCATGTACATGACAGATATCGTTCAGCACAGCCACCGGAATTTTCAAGGTATATCTTTCGTCTTTCATCGCTCAGAAAAACATCTGCTAATGGATAGGCCGCTTAAGGTAGTGAAGTGGGCACAAAAGGCTCACTTTTGCCATGTTAAATCACTACTTGTGGGAGTAAGATTATTTCAGAACTAGGCTGGGTACACACCTAAAGATTTTTTGTCCAACCATCCAACTAGTTGATTGGAATGAAAATCTGGTAAGGTATGAAAGCAAATGACAATCATCAATTTGCTCCCAAACGCCAGAAAATGGACAAAAACTGTTGTTTGAACAAATTGTTTAGATCAAACATTTAACAAACTTGTCAAAATGACCATTTTCATCTGTTTTCTGGCGTTTAGGAGCAAATTGCTGATCATCATTTACTCCCATACGTTACCAGATTTTCATTCCAACCAATGGATGGTTGGACAGAAAATCTTTAGGTGTGTACCCAGCTTAAAGCTCAATTAGAGTATAACTTCCTGCTTTGGAGTTGTTCCCTGCAGTTCAGTAACTGAAACAGCATGTATGCACATCACACTATTATGATGTATTTATCACTATTCACTCTATAACAAAACACCAAAAAACTTTAGATTTCTAAATATTTCAAAAGAATAAATCACTATACTAACATGTGTCTGTAGGTGTCACTCTAAAACCAAGTATATCATCATACAGTACAGTGTAGTACAAATTCCCTGTCTATTAAGCAGTACTCACTGTACATCATACTGTAGTTTCATTTACTGTAGAAAGGCTACTCTAGAACAGGGGTTCCCAACCACGGTCCTCAAGGCACACTAACAGTCCAGGTTTTAAGGATAGCCATTCTTGAGCACGTGTGTTAATTAGTACGAGAGAGAGCGAGAGATTGATTTCACAGTGAACGTAAATTGGTGAAATGTATCCTATGATTTAGGCTGGTGTCAGAATCTAGTACAAGCCCCTGTATTCAGGAACAAATTTCATTAAGAAATAATGTTTCCATGTAACATAGTATATGAGTGATTTAGCTGTGAGAGATCCATGCAATGTTCTAGCAGCTGAAATACTGTGAAGCAGTTATAATATCAGTGGCATATTAACAATGGATGCAGGATATGTAGTGCACATGGACCCCCAAGCCAGGGGGGCCCCTTGCCACCAATCCTGCTCCCACCATCTGCTGCTCGAGGACTGTCACTGAGGACTAAGGGGCACATCTAGGGGCTTATTCATCATTACATAATTATCATTACTGGTAATTAAGTTTTGAACTCGCTGCGTTCGTTCGGAGGCATTCATCATTCCTCATTAAGTAAAGTATCACTTACGAAAAGCTACTCTTTTTGCGGAGTCAGCTTTTCGGAATTGTGATACTTTTTCTCATTTATCTTAGCACTCTCTGCTCCCAGCCCACAGCCTCTTCCTGTCTCCACACTTCCTGCCCGCAGACCCTGCTCCGTGTCTCGCCTTCCCCACTGGTGTCTGTCCCAGGCCAATCCCAGCCCCACCTCCCCCCGTTGGTGTCTGTCCGATGCGGCCCCCACCTCCCCCCCCCCGGGTGTCCGATCGCCTGCCGTCCAGTCCCCACCCGCGAATGTCCGATCAGGACCTCCTCTCTCCCCCACCAGCGGTTATCCGATCCGGAGCCGCCGAATCTTCTACCCACCCCAGCTCACCTGTGTTCTCTCTGTGAGTCCGGAGGGTCATATGTCTGCAGTGCGAGTTACGGGGCTCTGCAGTGCAGACACAGCAGGAAGAGATATTAATAGATCCCTCTGCTGTGGCTGGCAGATATATCTTCACAGGCTGCTTTGCAAACAGCAGCCTGTGAAGTTTATTGGGGGCAGGATGGCATTCAGTGACACAATCAAGTTCCGAAAAAATGCTTTTTCTGAACTTGATGAATGGTCCTGACACTTATTTTTTACAAAAGTATGTGATGATGAATAGGCCCCCTAGTCCTCTTGTTACCGCTCGTTACTAATTAAATGATGCTCCAACAATCAGCTCCTAACTCTCATGTGTTTGAAAAATGACAGTTAGGAGCTGATTGGTTGGAGCACCATTAGGATTCGCAACGAGTGATAACAAGAATATCACTTGATATTAAATATGCCCCTAGCTCCGCCCTCCGGTTAGCATGCTGCAACTGTCACACTGCACTTGCTCCTCGTACACCAGGATTAATATTGATGAACTAATCCAAAATATAACCCAGGCGCTGTAGAGTTTTTAAACAACTCCCAATCCCAAAAACGTTGAATGAGGTAGTCACCCTCACAAAATATCAGAATATATATATAAAAAGCAACCGTGGGGTTGGGAGTACCAATTTATCACGCTCAAATCAGTATGTAAAAAAATAGGTATTTATTAAATAACATTTAGACAACTAGCGATTAGTATCCAATCTTTATAAAAATATATATATGAACATTGCCAATATAAACATTGTAATTAGTTAAAATGATAGCACTACTGGATCTATCCCTGAATGTGAATCCCTGGAATATTAAAACTGAATAGTTTCCATATATAGTCATTTGCAGTCTCCAACAGAGTCAATAAGGTATTGAATGAATGATGTACCTACAGTTTGAAACAAAAAGTTTCCAAAGGAGGAATTTACCTGCAGACTTTCATAAAGTCCTGGGAAACAAGCAGCTTTGGTGTACGGTGGTAAGCTCAGCCCGGGATTGGGGAGAGCCAGGGGGAATGGAGAAGCCGCTGGGTGGTAACGTGGAGCCGCGTGTGAAGCGGTGCAGGTGCTCTGATAATAACTCAGATTTTAATGATGATACAATGTAGCCACTCGGTGGAATAGTGGGACCGCGTGTAGGAGGTGGTGATAGTCCCGCTGAAGGCTGAGTGAAACTCCGGCTAGCGTGATGGTATGACCAGGCTGTATCCACGGATGGCAGGCAGAAAAGCTCAACCCTTGTGAGGGGAGCAGATGTATTAGCCGCTCTAGAGTCCGTGCAGCAGAGAGCGTGTCAGGAGGATCACAAAGTTCCAAAAGTGAGATCTGGAGTTAGAGCAGATGCTTGTTGCAGGAACAGAACAAATCAGGTATAGCATGTGGTAAATTTGTACTCCCAACCCCACGGTTGCTTTTTATATTAATATCGATGAACTAGTTTCTTAAAACATCCCTGTATAATACTTACATACAATATATAAAAATGCACAACAAAATAAAATGTAAATTAATGAGGAGACGTTGGACAATGAAACTGCTATTTGGGGCATGCATCTATTTTTCTGTGATATGTTAAAAATTGTGAAGTTGCAGATGAAAAATGTGTTAGGTTGCCACATTTTTTAGAACTGTAAATGAGGCCCAATGAACATTTAAGGTTAATTCCACCTGTGTTGAATATCCTAAGTATAACCCAGTTTTGAAAAGCTTATTCACCTGGGATCACAATAAAAAATTGGGGAATATTAATGACACTTGTGCAAATGAAAAATGTTCATTGCACTCAGTCAGATTCTAGCTGTCATTTTGAGAACAGCATAGAAAACTATCAAAACAATCAATACATCTGATTGTTCGCTATAGGAAACATCAACTCTTTTCTTTGCATTGGTTCCGTAAATGTCTACCAATGTATATAATACAAAGTGAATCCACTGTACGTCACTCATGACAGTTCAATAAAATCATGATTTTAGCACTATCATGGTTATACTTCACAATATAGATCATATAAGAGTATATAAGAATATGAATAAATTCCCTTAGATAGAAGACAAGTACAAATGCACTGAAAAACTGTGGAGGCTTATCTTGTTTCTGTTAGTATAACCTAAAAACACTCACAGTGACATGCAAAAGGATAAGCCTTCACTTGTGTACAGTACATCTTTATTCTCTATAACAAATGCTCTTGTCACCAGCTATACAGCATCAGGCTGTGGCTGCACAAGATAACACAAGGGGATGACCTCTCTGTAATGATCACTAGGTATTATTACACCATGCCTCACTTCTTTCTGGACCTGCTGCCACAGATAGTTGCTAAGCAAATCATGTTGTTTATTCTGTTATCTGCTTTAGCAGTGATGGAAAAATAATCTCAGTACCTGCTTAGTATTTTGGATAGATTTTCAGACTTGTCATTAAATACATTACATCTGGAAGCCGGAACGCAGGCTAACAATACACTGTTCCCTGCATAAAATACAAACTTTTACTTCATCCCAGATTTTGGAAACAGGCATGGCATAAATACAAACTATGCTAAGAGTAATTAATAAGTACAGAACAGATGAACTGACTGCTCTTTATCCTACATCAATGCTCTATATTTCTACACTTCCTGCATGAAATGTAATACATGGTGATTGCGAAATGAATGTTCAGAGACTTGCAAAAGTGGCAAACATGCCACTCTCTATGACACTGATCTCCTTCTTTCCCAACCCTTTCAACCTAGGCACTTCCCTAGGCCAACCTAGTTCCAGAGGGGGCACCCAGCCTGTACGGCAACCAGAGTGTTTATTATCTCGAGTGGGCAGTGTACGGACATACCATTTTTTCCCCACACTCGCTTGCTTGCGATTGTGAGCCCAGCAGTTCGCCTCTTTTGTTCCACCCACCGCCCCCGTTCTGCCCTCTAGCCGCCTCCTCTGTTCCGCCCGCCACCTCTGTTGTCGTGTTAGGCCATTTGGCACTACTCCTGCTAGTTGTAGCGTCACTTTTGGACATAAGTATCACCTTTCGCCGGTTACTCCGTCACTCACCTTGCTTCCCAGCTGTATTGTGTACTGATATTTGTGGTTCTATTTATTGCTTGTCTGTTTATGTTTTGGTCACTGTACTGTATTGAAATGTTATGTTCTTTGTACCCTGTTGTGTTGCTTTATGTATGGCGCTACGGACCACTTGTGGCGCCTTATGAATAAAATGTAATAATAATAATAATAGCTAGGCAGCAGACAGTCACGATGATTATACATCATAAGAACTTAAGTTGGGAGGAGGGGCTCCAGCTAAAATCTTGCCTAGGGCACCAAATTAATCAGCGACAACCCTGTTACTGCTGCCTAACATTACATAATTAAAGCAAAAGATGTATACAATCCCTAAAAGTCATAGTTTAGACCCAGATTAAAAAAAGAAATTAGAGTTACACTGAGAATACCTGGTTTCCCATTTATAGTTTACAGTATTGCCAGCACATAATGCTTTCTTGATGTTTTGTGTGGCTCAAATGAAAAAAGATAACAGTAACAAGCTTAATTTTCCTACAGCTGTTGCAAGGAGTGCGCTCTTGTGCTGCCTCCCAACAGTATCCAGGCAGAAGAGAGGCGGCGGGCACTAGGACCTGCTGGGACTCAGTTCTGACCACTGACATACGCTACTGTGCATGCAAGTTAGGCATCTACACGCTTCTTTACTCCCCAGCTTCCATGAGGACAGGTTGGACCAGGAGACTCTCACCAGCAAAGGGCCTACAGTGCCATGCTGCATACCTGCAAGTACACTCTACCACCACTGTTGTACACTACATCGTCAGTGATACTATGCGCTAGCATAAGTGTCACATGCTACCTGGTGTTCTAACTGATATATAATAAATCTAAGAACTAAGAAATGGTTAAGCATGCCTTATGTGGACTAACTGCAACCAGCACCGACTAATGCATTACACATTTAATCAACAACACTCACACTCTGGCCAGTTATATTATACTTTGGTGTATCAATTCATTTGGAGAACTACTGCTGCCAACAAATTCCGCATGTGCATCATTGTGACAGTTTACACTATCACCTGCTGTCACCACAATCTCTGCTAATAGTTGTGGGCCCAGTAACCACATGCTAGCAGTTACCATCTTCCCCATTCACCAGGCTAACACAAGTGGGATCTGTTCCAAGGCCATCACCGTGCATGCATCTGGTTGCTGAAAGTCCAGATATCCATGGTGTGGTATACGCTGATACCAAGATCAACAAAGTTGCAGACAACACAGAATAAGAAGATCTCATTGAATATGGACAGTCCCTTATGCATCTGTATGATATAAATGTAAAGTGCAGGGAGGAGCATGTCTTTTGGAAAGCTGACAGGTGCTGAAAACTACTCTAGTGGAGATGCTGTTAAAGCAGGAAAAATTGTGAAAGGTCTCTAGTAGCCTGCTGACAATCCAAGTCTTGAAGATGTAGAGTTATGAGGACAATTGGTCTAGTGGTGGTCTCACATATTTATTCTATTATCCACAGGAAAATGACAGCTTACGATATGTGGATAGAACTGCAAATGGCTTATGAAGATACCCTTGAGGCACACACTGTATGCAACAAACTTTGTGCTTGTAAAAACATGAATGAGAACATAGACAAAATGTTATCCATCTCTTAACAGTTAATGTTGTAGAGGTTGCTATGGTGATGCTGCAAAACCTTATGCAGGAGTACGACTTCCTGGTAATGGCATTAAAGTCAAGTACTACGAAGCTGACAACAGAGAATATTGCAATTTTAAGCACATACCTACTGAAACAAATACTGAGAATTCTGTTCTACTGTCTAAGAGTTCAAAGCACAAAAAGTTCAAGATCAGTTTCAAGTGTCACAAGTTGGGACATAAGGCCTCAGATTGCAGACTCATTGTATCAAGTAGCCCCATATCACTTAAGTGTGACAGCGGGAATAAATCAGCCTTGAATGTAGCAGATAGAGATTGCTGGTACATGGACTCAGGAGACACAAGGCACTTCAGCTGTAATGAAAATTGATTCAAGTCATTAAGGCCATGTGAGTCAACTAAGGTCCAAGGCATAGGAGGCAAGGTCTCATATGCTACTCAAGTTGGGACAATTATGATATGCTTAAGAGTAAGATACGAGAAAGTTGTCACTCACTTGGAAGATATACAGTTTATATCTAACCTAGAAACCATGTACAAAGAAACCAAGAGGTGGAAATCCACTTCTTGTGACTCCTGGCACTGTAATTTAGTAAATATGTAAATTTTAATAAAATTGGAACACCTGCTGCAGATGAATGAAATCTCGCTAAGCCTCAAAAAAGTTTTCTTACACTTGAAACGATAGAATGTACATATAATGTTTACTCTTTTCACTGATCTGTATTTAAAATATAATTATACAAGAAACAGTGATAAATAGTAGATACATTCATATATATGTATGCTCCTTATTAAGGAATTGATTGAGGCTCAATTTGTAAAATTATTTACAGTTTTAATATAACACATAACTGATACAAAAAATGGAAATAAAATTAAAACAGTTTAAAACAAATGATACAATATAGCACTTCACAACAATGATTTCTTTATAGAATATACTGAGTCTATTTAGTCCCATGCAGAAGGGGCAGCACCCAGCTGTTCCAATTTGGAAAATTGTCTGGTCCGCACTTATGTAGTTCGGCAGTGCCTTTTTCAGATATTAGACTCACAATGGTAGGGTGCAGCCTGTGTCCATGCCGGTTATGGAACTGCAATGTGCGTCTGCAGTGGCGGCTAATATGAGTAACAGGATTAAGTGTTCTGACCCCGATCAGTATGGATCGCTCAGTCAGGTATGCACTCAAACATTTTGGCAAACGGTGAAGGATTGGGTCAGCGGCGGGCTCAGGAACAGAGGCCCTGGTTCAGAGCCGGACGCTCTGACAGAGCGCTCGCTCTGAATCAGGGCCGTCCCTGCTCCTTTTTGGAGTGGCCTCCTGGCCGCTCGCATAGCTGTGGGTGACCACCCACAGCTTTAGCGAGCGGCCAAAATGATGGTCGCGATTGTCAAGACCATCGCGACCATCGGGCTTGCGACGAGACCCTGCGGTAGGGTCTCGCTGCCGCAAGCCCTGGAGTGCTTTTGGTTCTATCAGAGCTAGTGATGTCAGTGGGAACGCCTCCATCTGGGCAGCCACGCCCCAGCACGCCCACCAAAGGGGGCGTGCTGTCAATCACCATCAACAGCACGCCCCCTTTGCTGCGAGACCCATAACGACGGCTTGGCCGTCGTTATTCGGGGCCCGCGCATGCGCGCGACGGAGCCGGCTCCCTCGTGCGAATGCGCACTTGGGCACCATCGACCCAGCGAGCGGGTCTGAATCAGGCCCAGAGAGAGTAGCCGGCTAATGTAGTTATGCCCAGTTCGCGGTCTACATAAAACGATGTATATAGTCTGTGGATGTGGTCAAGCACTTACCAGGTGTGCGGACTGGCACTAAGTGGGAAAATGTGAAGGTGCATTTGGCTCGGAGAGTGACATCAACGCCTTTCTTTCAGACCAGGATACTCTCACCACCAAAGAGACCTACAATGCCCTGCTGTATGTCCGCAAATACACTGTGCCATTAGTGCTACCTGTTGGTATCAGAACCGCGATCACACCCAGGGCATTGTGGGCCTAATTCAGAGATGGACGTTGTAGCACAAATGCTGTGCTACAATATGCTGTGCTACAATATGCGAAAGTCACAGGAGGATTCTTAAGTAATAAGACACCCACTGCTGGCTTCTCTGATCCAATGTTGCATTCAGAGCGTCATGGCATCAGACATTGCCTCTAAAATCAGCTGATGGGTGAACACTTTTTACTAAAATGGCTCTCAGTATGCAGGTTTGAAATGTCTATCCACATTGGTAAAGAAAAGGTTTTAAAGAAGAACTGAATGGGGGGGAAATAGCAGAACATTTTGTGAATTTTATTGGAAGGGGCCACCACATGTTAGTTGTTCAGGTGACTCTGCAAACGCTAATCCGGCCCTGACGACTGCACTTCAACAGTCAGTTTTTCTGTGCAAAAAGTGAGAGAGCTGATAAATGAAATCTTAAAAAGTTTAGTTTTAAAACTCCTTATGTAGATTAGGAAAAATAACAAACCCTACTTTTCATCCACACTAAAACGTTTAGATCTGCCAACCTTGTGCAAATATGAGGCCAAAACAGGGTTCCTAAATCTTCTAAATCTATAGATGTAAGGATCAAGGGTTCAACGGTACAATGTTACAGCCAGCCATGATAAAATCAAGTGAAGGAGGAACCCAGACTAAACAGACCTTTGTTGGATGCAGGCACAATGGGCCCTCTGAGTGATTATAATGTATGCATACCAGGACTTTCTTGTTCAGTACGGTGCTACCAGAATCAACTGAACTCTTTAACTTAAACTTCTTGTGCATCCATGGGAGCTGCTTCCCAGTTTCTATCCACAAAAACAAAACTACAATGGTTGGAACATTAAGATGTACGCATCAAATGATATTGCCAGTCTCTCTCCTGTGGCAGTGTCTGACTGGATCTTGAAGACACATCCTTGTATAATCGTGTGTCCTCTGACTAGACCATTGAAAAGATTCTCATTTACAGTACTTGTTAGGAGCTTTGAGAGTCACTTGACAGCCATTACTGGAGGGAAAGTCTGGCATCCATATCACAAACAACCACTCTGAATTGAAAACCAGTACCTTTAGAGTTTGTTACTTGACAGCCATTACTGGAGTGACAGACTGGAGACCGCCAGTCAAGTGCTGACTCATGAGACTTACATTTTTAAATTAACTAGACATGGAGCACCCTTACATGAAACTGAGCAATTGGGTTTGTCTTAAAAAGGTGAAAACAAAGGTAAACAGACCCATATTATTATTTTCCTAGAGTAGTAGATTGTCCCGGTAAAGGCTGTAACACACCGGTTCTGAGTAGAGCAGTCATTACCTTCCTGATACAGTAGGTATTGTAGCCAGATCAAAAATCAGTGCCCAGAATAGAAATAGATAGAACTGAACAGCAAACCTGATTGCAAGAACACGTCCTTAATGTCCAGGTACCACCTGAACTTGAATGATTCCTGCTAAGCCTGGATACCCACTGTGACATGCCAGATCCAGGGTCCCCATTCCCAGGGACAGCATTGTCAATTACTGCCCTCAAGGTTCCTGTCCAACTTAGCTGTTGGACACCCATCAGCTGCAACAGGACTGGAGTCCTCGCTGGCAGTTCCTGCTGCTCCAGTCCATGGGCACAGCCATCTTGGAATAAAGTAACACGAATTCATGGTCCTGGTCACATGATCGGCTGGGCCAATTACTGGCAAATATACCCTATTTAATTTCACAGATACTGGCAAAGAGTTGCCAGTACAACTTCTCTCCTTAGAGGTCACAGTACTTTGGCTCCAGGGTCCAATGTGCAGCATTGTGTACCTGTCTTCCTGCTCTGTGCAATACCAGTATCCTGCTGGGCAAGCCTATCTTCCTGCTCTATGCAATCCCGATATCCTGCTGGGCAAATCTGCTAAACCGGTACTGTGCAATCTGTGCAATCTTAATATTCTACTACACAATCCCACTAAACCTTCATCGTGCAGTCCTGACATCCTGCACTGGGCAATCCTGACAAATCTGCATCATGCATAACTGTTACCTGCTATACTACATTGTGCAATCTTGCTACCTACAACAAGCAAACCTGCAACCCTGCATTGTGCAACCCTGTAATTCCTGTTACGAGTCTCCTGTACCCTGTATCATGTATCCTGCATCTTGCATATCTGCTGTCTACACCTGCGCAACAATACGCTGCTACTGCCATCTCCAGTCAGCCGTGATACCCTAACTGGTCTGCATTAAGAGTATTATTATTTGCCCATCTAGCTTCTCCCACGTCCCAGTCATCACAGATAGCCCAAAGGGCCTGACCCGAATCCCAGTCCTCCTAGTACTGTGATGACCACAGTCTGAATGGTTAGTGTTTACAGGTTCAGAATAGGTCAAAAAGATCTACCCGGATTCTGTACCAGAGAAAGAATTTAATAATAACCGAATCACTACTGTTCACTATTTACTAGGGCAAAATGTAAATGTTTTATCTCCAGTAAGTACCGAGAAATTGCGTGGATGGAGACTTCAGAAACTATATGATGAATTGCTGACTTAAACTTCTTCTCACCCCGGTGACTGTGGTGGAAATGTGCCACCGATCCACAAGAGAAGCAGACAGGCTCCCTCAAAGGGAAATACCAGGTGGGTGGCCCGTCATTCATGCCAACTGCTTTTCTGGAGGCTTGGGAGCTGGATGCTTTGCTTTCCAAACCTATTACCTCTGGGGGTCTGACTCCGTGCATTAACTACAAAAGAAGTGATGATTAAGACCCTTAGGCCTGTGAGCTTTTATGGGTAGAAAGGAACTCTTTCCCCTGCTACCATGTAAATCATCTATCTAGCTCCAGATATTAAGGCAACATGCACGGTGTGTCATGACTACTTAGACTGTCTGTCTAAAACTCTCTGCTATGTGCTTGACCATGTCTATTATGCTTAAGGGTTGTCTCATTCATACTAACCATGATATCCATGTACCCCTTGAACTTCTGAACTAGAACTCAGAATGTTAGGATAAAGCAATTGCAACTTCTGAACTTGAAGGTTCTGGAACCTTCTATCAGTACTTGTCAACACAAAATAGGTTATCCAAATGAGAAAAAAAGGGGAAGGTGTTCTTCGTTTCTTTCTCCTATCAGCCCGAGAAGATTCATGTACAACTGATTCTTCGCATTTTAGAAGATTTAGCATGTGCATTATGGCTCATAGTAAATATTCTTCTCACTGCTGCCTAAGGGAATCCTAGCCAATCAACAGAAAATAAATCTTCCAGGTCCGTTTTTGTAGAAGTGCAGCATGAAGGTGGTTCTTTTGTGGTATTATATCATCTTAAATAGAAGATATGAGACCCTGACAGGCAAGAACCATGTAAGATTAGGAAGGGTACTACAGACAATGAATAAAGAAGCCTTAATAGTAGGCAAGTGAAGATAATTGTTATGTGCAGGAAGTGTTCTACAATTTAGTTAACCATTTCTCTGTGCTTGGTGGTAGTCAGGGGCAGTTAAGCTAATTTTTGACCAAGTTCTTTACAGAAAGATCTCCAAAACCTAGAAATAAACATAGGGCCTGATTCAGGTTGGATTGCAAGGCTGCGTTCGCACGCAGCTAGCCAATGTTTGCATTCTGCGCATGCGTATAAGATGTAGTGCACGTGCGGGAACCGCCACTGCGATCGGGAAGCGATCACAGTGAGCACGCAGAGTCTTCACATGGTGATTGAGAGGAAGTAACCGTTTGAGGGTGGTGATGGGGGGTGGTCAGAGAAACGCAGGTGTGCCTGGGAGTTTAAACGCCGTCACAGGGGCGTGCATAATTAAGCTCCTGCGATAGGGTCAGGTCAAACACAACTGTGTGGATGGTACTGATGTTACTCGATGTTACCAATATTTTCGCTGACTTGCGGATGCATATCATGGGAAATGAGCGGATTTATACAGTGATGGCCATCTTGGTATGGAGCTGCAGTTGCTGTGTGATTGCATTCATTAGCATATTTTCGCAGCGAATGGGGTGCGTGCGAACACGACCTGAATCAGGCCCATAGTCCTCAATCTTAGATAAATAGAAATGGTAAATCATGAATTCACAGTCTCTCCTTAATGTACAGTCTACGAAGTAGAGAGGCAGTTGGCATGGGATGGGATGTACTAAAGGAAAAATGCTAAGCCCCGGCCACCCTATTATTGGTGCGGAGGGTAACGCCAGAAAAAACTGGCATTACTGGCATTACCCTATTGAAGCTTATGGGCTTCTTAGCGAATCCCGCACCCACCGCATCGCTGCCTTGCAGTCACCCAGCCTCCTGGCCCTCACTCACCAAAGTGTCCTGCGTGCTGGCCCGTGTTCCTCCTGGGTCCTCCGCCTCTTCCTCCTATTCTTCTTCCGGGTGCAGGCAGGAGGATCCCGGGACTTCCTGCAGAGGTCACCAGCTTGAAGTTCCCGAGGCTCGGAGGGGACATGGTCCCACGGAGGACCCTTCACCTGGCGTCGGCTGCTTTGCAAAGGGCAGCTCTTATCGCAAGAGCTGTCCATTTGCGATACTAATCGCATATGTTAGTACATATGCGATTAGTAATGTTGTGGTAACTGGCGGAATATTCACCGCAAACTTAGTACATCTCGCCCATGGTCTTAAAAGGAACGATGGGCTATTTTCAAGAAACATCTACTACAACTCAATTTTTAGAATGCTTAACGTAATAGTCCAAGGTACATGTGTCTTCTGGGTTTACAAAGAAGTGGAAGATGAATAAAAGGGGCCAGCAGGAGCATGGTGAGGATTATTGTTCAGGCCACACATCTAACACATAGGGCCTGATTCAAAGCGGCTCGCTAGATGCGATCGCTCGCACGATGTGTATGCAAATTCGTAGGCAGTGCTGCCGCACAGCAATGCATTAGCACGCCCAGTATTTCTTAGAGAGCGATCACATAGTGTATGCAGTCACCCACCAGCCTGTTTTAAGACGCCCACTTGTGCACGTCATGTCCAGGAAGTGTATGCAACCATCGGTACATCGGATGCTATCGCAGCGCTTGAGGTTGACCATACCCTGCCGCGAGCACGTCAGTGTAAAAACAAGCCAAGTGACACGTACTATGATGCTATCTTTTAATTATGCACACCTCTAAAACGCTGTTGAGATGCTCAGGCACGCCTGCGTTTGCACTTCTACTCCCCTGTTTTTAATAGCCAGCCCCTGTTACCACTTACAAATGGATTCCCCTGTCACTCACTCTGCTGGGCTGTCTATGCGCAGCGAACGAATGCATTGTAAACTTTCGCTTGCACAATGCATACACACTGCATACCATCGGCAGCAGCGAGAGTATGCATCATAGCGAGCGGGACTGAATGAGCTCCATAATCCTTTACATCCTTCTTTGATCTATGTCACAAATACATTCTGTCAATGAATTACATGTTTTTTAGCATATGAGGATGCGCTGTAGTAATGGGCACCAGATAAGAGTCTGGTGCATAGGCCTTTTCTCAATAGGAATTTTAGTAGTACTGTAATGGCCAGAATAAAAGAAGACTATAACATGGCCAGATGCAAGAATAATCTCTCATATCGGAGGATTTAAAAAAGTCCTGTTTGGTCCAATAGAGCAAATTAGTGAGGGAGATCATAACATTTCCATGTTTGCACTTATACCAGCCTTTACTTGGTGCAAAAGATCTGTCTGAAAACAGGCATATTTATTACTCCATCCAACTCTGAATAGCCCGCAATTCCGTCGATACACTCTCTCCAACCTGTCAAGAAACTCGTCAGGACTGTTTCAGATGCTTGTCATATGTGAACAGAAAATTATGTTTGTGTTTACACAGGTAGCAGAGCTACAGAAGGAAAAGCTTTTGTCTCATAGAAAGTATAGGATGTAACATATCTGTGCCATAAGAACAATAAATGGAAATGCTGAGACTGTATTTATGGAACTGCTATATGTCCGCGTTTCACTGGACTGCCATAATCCAGAATTAATTCAATCAACAATAAGAAGAGGGAAAACAGCATTTTTTCCCCTCCTCATTGATATGACTTACCTCTGCGGATCAAAATTGGTACAAAGATCAGATTGCTGGGTGCAACTAGCTGTGACCCTCACTGCATGGCAAGAAACACCACTGACTCTCTCTCTCCCCCATTATCTTAATACAATAATCTTGTACCGTATCAGAGTGCTCTTCCAAAATGTCATACTTGTGAATGCATTTACTCATCCTGTAAGAGCATCTGCTCATCCACAAATGCTTTTATATTGCTAGATAAATTATACACCTAAATCTACACATTTTCGCACAAATGACGGTACACCTGAATCTGTGATGTGTAAATTACTTTCTAATAGTGCAGCAACATGTAGTAATCAATGATAACTGTTTTACTTTCCCCATAACAACATGTCATTATTTTAACTTTTCTACATTACTAATGTAGAAAAGTTAAAATAATGACATGGTGTTATGGGGAAGCTAAAACAGTTATCATTCCAATAATCTTTCAGAGAACTGTCTGGTTATTCAGTAAGTGCTTCAGGTTTATGTTCTGTTGCTATAACAGAGACACAATAAGATGAATCATGTCAAGTGAAACTACTATTCTTAATAGGGAAAATCAGATACACCGGTATGTACAGCTCATGACCAAAGAAATTATAACATTGTCCCACCTAATGTCTTGAAGCAAATACAACTCATCACAGGTATTAAAAGATAAGAGGATAGGCTAGATATAGCCCTTAATGTCTGAACCTCAAGCTAAAGCCTTGTATAGAAGAACCCTAAACATGCATTACAATCTACATTTCTGCTCACCACTTTAAAATGGATCTAGAAGGAAGGTGTGGTAGCTGAAGACCAATTAGAAGCCAGTGACTGTGGCTCTGATTGGTAATCCCGTTTATACCACAGCTGGGGCTGTAAGATGATCCATGGGTAAAATGGCTGCAAGGAGTATTACCCAGAGCTCTAGATAGAGAAAGGAGGTAACTAGTTCTAGATAGTAATAATGCTCTAAGGAGAGTGCCACTTCTTACTAAAATGTATTTATTTACGCTGGCACAATTTATACTGGTTATAAGTACTATAAACTGCAGTGGTTCCATGTCTGAAGTATTAATGAAAATGCCTATACCTCCCAACCATTCCAATTTCAGTGGGACAGTCCTGATTTGAAGGGACTGTTCCGCTGTCTGCAATTCGTACTGATTTGTTGAATGTTGGGATGTTAACCTTGATACATGGAGCAGAGGCATGTGCCTCCACTCTCTGCAGCACAAAAGTGTTCTTTTAATGCTAAACACACCTATCAGGGAGGAGCATGCCCACATCTACAATAGTAGTCACTCATCTAGTGCACCGTAGGCACGCACCGCCTCTTGCTTCAGAATCTCTTGATGTTGGGAGGTATGGATTGGCTCCTCAATTAGGGCTCTATTTATTATCATTAGTTTTACTAAAATAATGTGAAAAAGGGTGTTTTCACATCCTGTTCACATTATTTTAGTTTCACCTAAAGTTACTAAAGGGCAACTGGAGTAGAATTCATAAAATTCTACTCCATCCCCTAATTATCACTAATTTTTAGTAATTAGATCGCATTTCCCATAATTGTAATGGGAAATGCGATCTGTCTGGTAGTTACTAAAAATAAATTGTGAAAAAAATACCGGGGGGGAAGCCCTGTTATAATAACGCCACCTGGAGTTGGCGTTATCCAGGGTCTCTCCCGGTTACCGGACTCCTGCTCTGCTCTAACAGGCAGAGCAGAGCCCAGAGCCAGCCCCAGTGATCAGCTGTGTGGTCTAAACAGACCACAAGCTGATACACTGTAAAAAAAAAAAAAAATAACTTACCTGAGTCCAAGGACTAGAGATCGGGGCTCCGCTGATGTACTCCGTCCGGTCAGCTGGTCTCCCACCCTGCACTGGGACCCGGTCATCAGGTGACCGGGTCCCAGTGCAGGATGGGATGTCAGCTGACCGGAGCCATGGAGGACATCACCGGAGTCCCGATCACTGCACGTAAGTGTAATTAAATGAGGAGTGGTCGTGGGGGGAGCCGCGATCATGGTGGGGGGGGCTTAGTGATGGGGCGGGGCTTAACGGTGGCCGGTCGGCGCATTTGCAGGCTCTTGTCACTGTATTTTTTGCGAAAATACCGTGATAAGTGTGCGGAGGGGATTCGCAGGGACAGAGCTTTATCGCAAGCTCTGTCCCTGCAAGGGATTTTTAGTAAATCCCTGTGATATTGGCTGAATTCGCAATGCGAATTCAGTCGGTAATATCACACTACAATCTGCATTCAAAATGCAGGGTGAGTGTTTGTTTCCATATCTTTGCCATACTAATGTTTCTAGCTTATGATACAGTAACTGTTTATTTATGTATACTTATAAAAGATTGCCCATCTGTACTGTAGAATACACCTGTTCAGACCTACAATGGCCAAAAGATATTAGCAATGGGTGTGGCTATTAAATAATGAGACTGATAATATAAGTAAAAATAAATTATAGTAAGTACATTTTAACTATGTTCCCCTTCTATGTACTCAACTTTTGCACCCACACATTGCTGCATTCTTATTTTCCATTGGTCAAAGTCGTGCTGTAGCTCATTATCTGTCAGCTGTCTCAAGAGCTCTTTCATTTTCTTTTTAACCTCAGTAACAGATGCAAAACAGGTTCCCTTGAGTACATATTTGACTTTAAGGAAAAGAAAGAAGTCACACGGTGCTAGGTCTGGCAAGTATGGAGGGTGTTCTTTCTAGCACTGCAATCTGTTTATAAGCCAAAAACTGCTTCACAGAAAGAGCTGTATGGGCTGGTGCATCGTCCTGATGCAGGATGAAACCATTTTTCCACAACTCTGGCCTTTTTCTTCTGAATCTTTCACGCAAAGTTTCTAGAACATTTTTGATGTAATGTTGATTCATCATTCAGATGCTGAATGATCAACTCAAACAAATTTCCAAATTTTTTTCACATTTTCTTTTATTGTTATGATATGCAAGGCCTTCGGGGACATTCATCATCTTTGACATCCTCACGACCATCACTAAATCTTGTGTGCCAATCAAACACACGTGCATGTGACATACAATCTGCCCCGTAAGCCTAGGATAGCATATTCGGGGGGAGGACAAAAAATTGCTCTACTTTTGAACTAAGCATTTCTACAACACACGGGACAACACAACTTCTTCAAACGCTGCGTGACAGCAAACTATCTGTGAGGGGTCAAAATTGCAAAAACCGTTTTGCATAGTCCAAGGCCAGTGCTCCCACACTCTCTTTTGCTCATGCAATATGGTTTATTTTTACAAGTACAGTCTTGTTATTTATTAGCCACACCTCGTATGTGCGTGTGAGTGTGTGTATATATATATATATATATATATATATATATCTACTGAAATTCACACTGAAGCTCAAGGAACACATTAGTGGGAAGACTTTTGTGCCTGATGACTATGTCATGACTGAAATAAATGGAGACTAGGTCAAAAGATAAATGCCATTTGAACCAAAATTTCTGTTATTCATGGTCAGGACACCGACTTTTGGATCCACTCTCATATATTAGGCGCTGACAAACATATTACCTAACTTCCTCATTAAAATTATATCCTTCAAACACACAGTGCTGAAAGTATTGCATTCATTCAGAATACTGATGTCAGTTGTGACTTTAAAAAAATGCCTCTTTAAATCCTGCAGCAAATTTAACAAATTGCTATCTTATGTCTTTTCACAGAAAGATTTGTACAGCCTTTCACTTTTGGAGCAAGCGATAATACAGGGTTTGCATGATAACCATGATATGGCCATGAACCAAACAAAGAAGTGCAGAATTCAATACAGGTAACTAAATGACATACTGATGGCAGTAAGACATGGCTGTACTTAGATATACAGCTCAGTGTTCTCCCTCCCACACAATAAGCTCACAAACAAAAAACAATTAAAAATTTGTCAAGGTAGTGAGAAATCACGTAGTGGTACTGATGGTGTGATAACACCAAGAACAGGGTTATTTTGAAGATCTACTGAAATACCATCTCAGCCCAACTAACGGACCCAGAGCGTTCAACTGGTATTGCTAGTGCCATCTCTGTTCCTCTTTTAGTGACCAATTTGGCCTCTTTGGAGACATCAGTTGCATTCACAACTTTTACCAACATGGGCAACTGGCTCTGTACTCAGCATTCAGCATGTTGAACTAACTGACAGCGCCCATGCACTACAATAGTGAAAGTTCCACATTCATATATGACAGCATACACCAGGAGTGAGAATATGATTTTACCTGCATGAGTAAAGGACACTGTGGTTTGGTTTAAACATTTGCAGTAAGTATCTATATTTTGTTACTAAAAGCATCTAACATTGTATACAGGCGGGGAAACCTGTTTAGCATCAGCTAATTTATTCATATGAGTACCGTTGATATATATTATGCTATGGACTAAGCTTTTATGTACTGGAGGAATGCATTTAACTGTGGGGAAATGTATATTGGAGACTGTAACTTCTAAAGATAAAGGGGATAAAGCGGCGGTTTCTAAACCCTGGCAGTTTGGTGGCGGTTTTTCTATCTGCAGATTAACTAAGGCCAAAACTGCTGCAAAACCACAGTCAAAACGCATTTTAGAATAGAGTAGAACATGGCTAGGGCTGAAGTTACTAGTCAGTGGTTTTAATGTAATTAAGAAACTGCCATCAAACCGCCATTAAACCGTCGGGGTTTAGAACCCGCCGCTTAGTAAATTTTGCCCATAGTTGCAATCTTTTTAAACTGTTGTTATAAGGAAAATGTTCTAATAGTTTTGGGAATACATTGTATTGTAGATGGATATAATTTTACATCGGGAGTGTATTTGTTTAACTGATTAGATCTAATTCCAGACCCACATATTTACTGGCACATGCAAGGACACTGTGATACACTCATTTTATATTGTTGAGGTTTATATGTTTGCTTGTTTTAATAAAAATTGACCATATTAGAAATGGCACTGACAATATTTTTGTGCTTCATTGTTCACTGAATGAACCTGCACTTCCATTGTGTGGGGTGTTTTTTTGTTTGTAATGTTACAAAAGTCACCTGTTATTGAATTTTGGCATTCCTTTATGTTGGTTAAAATTTTTTATTCCATTTATAATTCCAATTTCTTAAACATACAGTACTTAATCTAGAAAAAAAAGTATTTGGAGGACTGGTATAGCACCAATTTAACTTAAGTTTTATAGGGGTCTATTCATTAAGTATCCAACTCGCCGCGAGAAGCAGCAGTGGATACAAAATAACTACAGCAAATTAACATTGCTGTCCCCGCGATCCTTATCACCCCAGAACAATTAGTAGGTCCGGGAATCAGCTCCATCTGAAGATGGCAAACGTTCCTGCTGTTTAATTTAGTATTTTCAGAACTTGATGAATTTAGGTCCCTATACACAGCAGGCCAGATCGGGACTGAAAGGAGAGGAGGATGTATTCATGATATCACCTGCATCTCCTTTATAATGAGCGGCCCTAATACTAAAATTTCTACAAAAGCAGGTGAAATACTGCGAAAATATTAATTTTCACCTACTTTTGTAGAAATTAAGGGATAATGAATAGACCCCTGTGTAATACCATTTCTCACATCCAGACCACAATGGAAAACATTTTAAAATAGTAGTTATTAAAAAAATACTTATACAAAAATTTTATATATTGATTTGAGAGATAATTCTATTTGTTACAGTATCTAGGAAAAAACCATCATTTCTGGTTTTCTAATACCCCTTTTACACCGACTGAAAAATGCAGGGTTGATGTACGTGAACGCGCATCAACCCGGGGATCCGAACTGGCTAACTTGCAGGATTGAGCACGGGTCATTCCCGTGTCACCCTGCAATGTAAACAGAACGGCTCAGGTCACGATGACCCAGGTTGCGTCGCATGTCGCCTGATTGGCCGACTTCAGTGGCGCTTGGAGATGACATCATCTCCAAGCATCCACTGACGGGCCGACCAGAGCGGAGCAGCGCACCCCACCCGCCCTTCCTGCCTCCGGACCGATGCGGAGTAAGGTAAGTAGGTCATGGAGGGGGAGGGAGGGGAAGAAGCGCCGCTCACCTGCGACAGAGAGCCGGGTCAATGCTGACCGGGGTCCGGTGTGAACGGTGCGGGTCGGCACAGCGTTGGAAACGTGTTCCAAATCCCGGGTCAGACCCGGGACTTTGGTGTAAAAGTGGTATTAGCCATTAAAATGTTATGACTGTATGTGTTCTCCATCATTGTCTAAATTTCTGATTATTATTTTTCTACCATTTTATTTTTATTTTATTTATTATTTATATATTTAATTTTGTCTATAAATATTGTGTCACCTGACGAATGGATTCCCATAATATTGCCTGTAAATATAAATTGTTAGTCCAGTTGAAAATAAATATCACCAAAATCTACAGTTCTCAACCTGTTTTCATAAAAGCTCCAACTATCTTATACATATATGCTGCTTTTAGAATAATTATACGAGCCAAAAATGAATGTCCTGTTTGGCGAGTTGCTCCCTTCCATCAGCGGTCACAATGTAACTGACATCACTGTGCACTTGTAGGAATGAAAGGAAAACATAGACTGATATGAACTTTGCCAAAAATAACGAGAGTGTCATAAGTCATTGAAAATCTGCTTAAGGCTTCCTATCATTCAACCATACTTATCAATGTTGAGACCTCCCCTCCGGGAGATTCCAGAGAGGAAGTCCAAGTGTCAAGCGCATGCGACACAATTCGCAACATCATGGTCCTGCCCTGTGTCAAGATGCCAAAAATTGCTGCATCACATAGTGACACAATTGGGGAGTCTCCTGGTTACTCCAGGAGATGAGGTGACTATGCTTTCAACACTCTGGGCAGTGAAGTAACCTGAGCGACAGCCTTTCAGTAGCCTAAAGACAAGTCACTCTCTGCACAGATTTGTTGTCTACACAAACAAACTAGCCAGCCATCTCACTGCAAATTCAGGAGGAATAACTTAAATGCTTTACCACTGCTGTCATTATGTAGAATGTGCCTTTTCATTTGTGTACATATACTGTATATAAGTAGTAGGGTTTATTTTTCTACATAAAGATATGGACATAAGATTATTTTGCGCACACTTTTTAATTTCCTGGAAAATGTGAATGTATGAATATGAGTGGGAGAAGGCAAACTGCTCAATGGTTCAAGTTAAATATAAGGAAGTAAGTCCTCATGTTGTCTAATTATCATGGAATACAGTAGAATGCTTCCTCTGCTTTTAAACTGAATTCAATTTGCTCAAAGCATCTTTCCAATATAGCAAGGATGGGGAATCTCAGGCCCGGGGGCCGTATAAGACTCCCGGAATCAGTTTGTCTGGCCCTGAGAGCATTTTTCTGCTAGCCTCATCTGGCTTACAGGGTCCCTACAATGACACCCTGCAGCCAGAATCTATGCAGCAGTGCCGCCTGGAGCGTCCTTAGGACGCTTTAGACGGTCACACTGCTGCCCTTACAGCTCCCCGGAGCATCCTCAGGATTCTCCGGGCATTACGGTAATCACTGGCGATTGTGGCCCTGCCCCCATGTGACATCACAAGGGGGCGTGGCCTGCACCAGGCCCACAAATAATGTTATATATATCAAAATGGTCCTCGGCAGAAAAAAATTTCCCCACCCCTGCAATACAGGAACACTATCCTTCAACAGAAAATCTCTGCAAATCTTACGGGGTCGATCCAATTACCTGCGAAGGGTGCGAGTTGTCCTTGAAACTGCGCTTCCACTCCGTTGCCAGCACCGCAACTCACGCCCTTCGTGGCCTGGATTTGCACCGGACAAAAATCTACGAGTCAGGTATTACTGTAAGTGCGGCATACAGCGGCACTTACTCATAGCTGCGAGTAATTCACAGGTAGTTGAACTGATCCCTGTGTGATGTATTCATGAAATCCAGTGCATTTAGAAAATGTGGATAAAACCATAAGCCACTTGTCATCATTTTCTAAACCGTATGGCAATAATGAGTTATAATCTGATATAGGGCACTTATAGAACTGGATGCAACTGTACAATAGTTTCGTTTCCACTTGACTTTTTATATGTTGTCTTTTAGTGCACTGGAGCAGAGCAGTACAGTATTTTATATCTAGAATCTAAATGTCTAAATGTTTTTCTAGTACTCCTACAAATGAGATAAGATTTCACATTACTGGATGATGAGGTCACACAGTTCCAGCTTTGATCAATATTTCAAACTTATCTGGTAAATCATTTTCTTACCTCATTCGGGGGAACCACAGCTAAAGGCTTGATGACAGCAGCAAGTGGAATCTGAGCCTGTTTAGCCATATCGGAGGATGTAGGGAAGCAATATGTTGTGCATCTAATGTAACGTGGGCTGGCATTCCCTAGAACATTGAAAGTATTTCATTATGAGCAAGATACATCATCATTTTCCCTACAATACACAGCCAAGCTTCTCAGTTTTTTGCACATATCCCTAACAAGTCAGCCTTTGACAATTTCAGTGTGCGAGAACGTGAGAGATAATTTTTAGCCTGGTCAGTATTGTTGGCCTGCAAGCTATTATTTAATTATATAAAATGCATCTGACAGGCAACATCAGATAAAAAGGATGAATGGCTGTCAATAAAGGCATGCATAGACTTTTCAGATGGCTATGGAAAAGTCATACAAGACTGCATTAAATTGCACATTTGTCATATGAGAATCCGGCCCACATGCAACAGCTTCCATAGGGGATCTTTGCTAATGTGTCATTCAAACTGATGCAATATTTTAGGTTTGTAGTAATTAATATCTTCCCATGGCAAATCACAGTCGTCCAAACCTTGGTTTACATCACTTAGGCATTACTGGGAAATTCTTAAAACAAGGTATGTTGCTGATTGCATTGGGACGGTTGAGAAAAACTGTAAAGTTGGGACATGATTGCAGAGAATCATACTGTAATGTGCTTCGTTCCTCTTGCAGGTAAAAAAAAAAGCTGCAAATGTGTCCTCATACATTTAGCCTCCTTGCGCATTAAACAGCCCTTTTAGTCGCGCCATGCCATGTGGAGAGTCTTTTTGTGTGACTTATTACCTTCAAATGCGTCTTATTCGAACAGCAATGTGAATAGGATGCACAAGCAACTTCTGCTGATTAAAATGATATTCGGCATGCCTATATTCTGTGTGCGGATGCACATATCATTTTAATCAGCAGAAGCTGCTTGTGCATCCTATTAGCATTGCTGTGCAAATAAGATGCATTTGAAGGTAAAAAGACGCATGGAAAGACACTCAGCGCTACCGAGACACTCAGTGCTACCGTGTTATGTGTAGAGCGATGTTTAGCGCACAGAGGGTAGATGTATGTGAACACATCTGTATTATCGGAATTCAATGTTAGAGATACTACTGTGATAACAGTGTGCGAGCTGTAATAACATTTGTAAATGACTACCTTGATCTTGTATTGTGCAATCAGTGGTGACGAGTGGAGGAACTTGTCCTCTGACATTAGTAGTATAGACTTGTCCGGCTCTGCTGATCTCATCATTCTCAATCACTTGTATCTGGTCAAGAATACATTTTAAATTGTAAGTAGAATAAACAGAATAGCATCAACACATAATACAAAGTCATGATAAAAAACATTGCTGCACAGCATATCACATAACAATACAGACCTACAGTATACTATGGTAAATTGAGTCCTGCTTGCAATAGCTGTAAACAATACAGTTTCACATATGTTGTGATCTCAACTAATATTCATCAAACTGTAGCCTATAAAATTAGTGTGAGTAGACCCAGACCTCTCTGCTGTAGAAAAAGCTAAGGCAAGAACAGCCCCAATTATTTATAGCCAGTAAGAGATGGAGAAGAATCCTGTCACTGCTCCAAATGAATTTATATAAGCAATGTTAATACAGAGAATGAAAGGAATATATATATATATATATATATATATATATATATATATGTATATATTGTACACTGTGTATGATTAAATAAAAAGGTTTTGTACTGTATGTACTGTATTTTGTGTGATACTAATCTGCTATGGTGAAATCAAGAAGAGGCAGGAAATGGGATGTAGTCAAATCTAAGGCAGTCAAAATTTAGACAGTCAAAACTGGGCTGGTATTGGAAAATAGTGGGAAAAACTGCCTGGGGTTCTCACTAGAAAAACTACACGGGGGTTCTCCCTATTTTCCAATACCAGCACCGAGCTGAACCAGTTGAGGGGATAATGCTATAGCAGGGAGACACACAGAGTGTGGTCCCCTTGCCATCACATTAACTAGCCCCAAACTGGTCAGGCCAAGGCTGGAATCCTTGGAAAGTCGGGACCCCAAAAATAAAATGGGGTCTCCCCCTACCGAGAAACTACTAGCCATGGGCTATTCCCTGCACCCCTGGTGGCGGTGGGTTAATGGTAAAATATTTAATTTTGTTCGGTACAGGCAGACTACAAGTATGCAGTGATGACTCCCATTTTGAAAAAACAAAATTCTGACCCTAGCTCTCTCTCAATTAACCATCCTATCTCCCAGCTCCCTTGCCCCTCCAAGCTACTGGAGAGACTTGCCTACACTCGCCTCACACACTTTCTTAACACCCACAACTTATTGGATCCACTTCAGTCAGGCTTTCGTTCCCAACACCCCACTGAGACAGCACTGACTAAGGTGGTAAATGATCTGGTCACAGCCAAGGCCAAAAGGCCATTATTCACTTCTAATTCTTTTAGATCTCTTTGCTGCCTTTGACACTGTTTACCACTCTCTTCTCATCCAAACAATACAATCCCTAGGTCTTCAAGACACAGTCCTTTCTTGGTTCTCATCCTACCTATCTAATCGCTCTTTCACTGTTCGCTTTTCTGATTCTACCTCCACTTCGCTACCTCTATCAGTGGGAGTACCACAAGGCTCAGTCTTAGGTCCTCTGCTTTTCTCAATCTATACCACCTCTCTTGGCCAACTAATCAGCTCTTTTGGTTTTCAGTATCATCTGTACGTGGGCGATACTCAAATTTACATATCCTCCCAAGATTTGTCACCATCTGTGCTGGTCCGTGTCACTGAATGTGTCTCTGCCATTTCATCTTGGATGTCATCTCGCCACCTCAAACTTCATATGTCCAAAACAGAACTGATTATATTTCCACCGGCCGATAGTAGTTACCAACTTGATACTGTTGACAACTCGACAATCAGCCCCACCTCACAAGCTCGCTGCATAGGTGTAATCCTTGACTCTGAACTGTCTTTTGTTCCCCACATTCAATCTGTCTCTAAATCCTGTTACATACATCTAAAAAACATAGCCAAAATGCGACCGTATCTTACACAAAACACTACAAAAACTCTAATGCATGCACTCATTATTTCCCGCATTGACTATTGCAATAGTCTCCTTATTGGTCTTCCCAAAAACAGGCTCTCCCCACTACAATCCATTTTGAATGCAGCTGCAAGGCTGATCTTTCTCACCAAACGTTCAGTGTCTGCTGATCCAGTCTGTCAGTCTCTCCATTGGCTGCCGGTCTTCTACCATATTCAATTTAAAATACTTACACTTACACATAAAGCTATTAACCAAACCACACCAACATACATCTCTTCACTTATCTCAAAATATCTTCCAACCCGACATCTCCGCTCTGCACAAGATCTGCGTCTCTCATCCCCACGCATTACTTGTTCCCATGCATGGTTACAGGACTTTTTTCGGGCTGCACCCAACCTGTGGAATGCCATCCCACGAACAATAAGACTTTCCACTAGTTTCCAAACATTGAAGCGTTCTCTGAAAACTCACCTCTTCAGACAAGCTTATCAAATTCCAGGACCGCCCACATAACCTTTTATAGCTTCCTTATATATCTCCCTTCTTATAGTAAACACTTATCACATCTTCTCTTTCTTCAAATTAACATCCTCCTAACCCTAGGCCAACTCTCCAGTGTGTTTGGATTATACAGCCCACCAAGAACACCTGCAATGGGGCTGGATCAATTTGCAATATGTAGCACCTATCCTTGTGTATCAACACCTACAGTCAGGTGCATAAATATTGGGACATTGACAGAATTTTCATATTTTGGCCTCTATTCACCACCACAATGGCTTTGAAATGAAATAAACAAGATGTGATTTAACTGCAGACTTTTAGATTTAATTTGAGGTTAATTACATCCAAATCAGGTGAACGGTGTAGGAATTACAATGGTTTCTATATGTTCCTCCCACTTTTTAAGGGGCCAAAAGTAATGGGACAAACTAAACAATCCTAAATCTAACTTTCACTTTGTATTACTTTGTTGCAAATCCTTTGCAGGCAATTACAGCCTGAAGTCTGGAACGCATAGACATCACCAGATGCTGGGTTTCATCCCTGGTGATGCTCTGCCAGGCCTCTACTGCAAATGTCTTCAGTTCCTGCTTGTTCTTGGGGCATTTTCCCTTCAGTTTTGTCTTTATCAAGTGAAATGCATACTCAATCGGATTCAGGTCAGGGAATTGAGTTGGCCATTGCATAACATTCCACTTTATAGCCTTAAACAACTCTTTGGTTGCTTTTGCAGTATGCTTCGGGTCATTGTCCATCTGCACTGTGAAGCGCCGTCCAATGAGTTCTGAGGCATTTGACTGAATATGAGCATATAATATTGCCCGAAACACTTCAGAATTCATTCTGCTGCTTTTGTCAGCAGTCACATCATCAATAAATACAAGGAAACCAGTTCCATTGGCAGCCATACATGCCCACACCATGACACTACCACTACCATGCTTCACTGATGAGGTGGTATGTTTTGGATCATGAGCAGTTCCTTTCCTTCTCCATACTCTTCTCTTCCCATCACTCTGGTACAAGTTGATCTTTGTCTCATCTGTCCTTAGGATGTTGTTCCAGAACTGTAATGGCTTTTTTAGATTTTGTTTGGCAAACTCTAATCTGGTCTTCTTGTTTTTGTGGCTCACCAATGGTTTACATCTTGTGGTGAACCCTCTATATTCACTCTTGTGAAGTCTTCTCTTGATTGTTGACTTTGACACATATACACCTACCTCCTGGAGAGTGTTCTTGATTTGGCCAACTGTTGTGAAGGGGTTTTTCTTCACCAGGGAAATAATTCTTCTGTCATCCACCACAGTTGTTTTCAGTGGTCTTCCGGGTCTTTTGGTGTTGCTGAGCTCTCCGGTGCGTTCTTTCTTTTTAAGAATGTTCCAAACAGTTGATTTCGCCACATCTAATGTTTTTGCTATCTTTCTGATGGGTTTCTTTTGACTTTTCAGCCTAATGATGGCTTGCTTCACTGATAGTGACAGCTCTTTGGATCTCATATTGAGAGTCGACAGCAACTGATTCCAAATGCAAATGTCACAACTAGAATCAACTCCAGACCTTTTACCTGCGTAATTGATAATGAAATCATGAAGGAATAGCCCACACCTGTCCATGAAATAGCTTTTGAGTTGATAGTCCCATTACGTTTGGCCATTTAAAAAGTGGGAGGCAAATATAGAAATCGTTGTAATTCCTACACCGTTCACCTGATTTGGATGTAATTACCCTCAAATTAAATCTGAAAGTCTGCAGTTAAAGCACATCTTGTTTGTTTCATTTCAAAGCTGTTGTGGTGGTGAATAGAGGCCAAAATATGAAAATTCTGTCAATGACCCAATATTTATGGACCTGACTGTATTTCCCTATAGATTGTAAGCTTGCGAGCAGGATCCTCTTATCTTAATGCATGTCTTTTACATATGTCTGTCTGTCTGTCTTTTACAACCCAGTAAAATGTCAAGGTTGATTCAAATTGTAAAGCGCAACGGAATTTGCTGCGCTATATAAGTAACTGTTAATAAATAATAATAATAAATAAGTACCAGCAAGCCAGCCCCTGAATGCCAGCACTTGTGGAGCATGCCTGGACATTAATAGCCCGCTAGTACCTGTAGTCTGTCTGTAAAGATAATATTAAAATAACCACAGCACACAGACTCTTGCTCATAAAACAAAGCAATCAATACAAAATATTTCTGCCTTAGTCATCTGTGACCACTTTCACCTGGTACAAAAGGCTCAGGGCCTGATTCAGAGCCGGACGCTATTTGCGCTCGCTCGTTCAGAAAAAGGGGCCGGCTATTTAAATTGAGCGCTCGCTCTTTGCGGTCTGTTGACGCCTCTATGTCTGAGCGAGCGAATGAAACATGCGCTCGCTATTTTGTAAAGACGCCCCCTGGCCGCTCGCATCCTACGTCATCTCCGCTATTTATTTGATTAATCGAGTACATCAAAAGGCGTCTGAACTGCTCACAGTGCTTGTGGTTGGATTTTCCTACCGCAATCATGCGAACAGTTCAGGCTAAGAAACAACCAAGTGATGTGGTCGATGACGCTGCTTTGTTAATTATGCACACCCTTAAAACGCCCGTTTTGACCGTTTGGCATGCCTGCGTTCGGATCTCCACTCCCCGTTTTCAAGCACCTTCCCCTGTTACCACCCACAAACGCCTCATCATGTCACTCAAATTAGCAGGCACTCGCAATTTTGCGAACACACGTTTTCCGACCGCACTGACTGGTTGGCGCATGCGCATTACGACCCATACGCATGCGCAGATGTGCGAACATTGCTCGGAGCGAACGAGCAGCCGCTTACGAGCGGCTCTGAATCAGGCCCTCAGTTCCTGGACATACTTCTTATACATTACTGCAATTACAGATGTGTCCTTACACACTGTTGCTTTAGTCGCTGAGCATCTTTATCGCTCAAAATGTGAATCTTGTCTGTAAAAATAAAACTGGTAGCAGCAAAACTACTTTGCCAGATTACACTGATCAATTTGATATGCGTCAACTGTATATTGGTGCGCGACTGAGTCCGAATTTGTGTAAAAGTGATCTGATGCAGCGGCCAAGTTCCCTTGTGCTTCATCTGCTACTTTGTAAGTGTGTAAAACTGCAGGCCAGCATCACTTTGAGAGGTGTTTCGCTGCGTCTGCGATGTGAATAAGACGTATTCACTCCTCTCAGAGTGTCTTTTGTTGTTCGGTATGCTAACCCTCCCCCTATCCCTACCCTAACCCTCTCTCTTTGGTGCCTAACCCTAGCCTCCTCCCCTAGTGCCTGAAACTAACCTCCCCCTCCCCGCACCCTAAACCTAACCCTCCCCATTAGTGCCTAACCCTAATCCTCCCCCTACTGCCTAACCCTAACCCCTAAACCTAAAAGCTAGTTACCTTCAGTATCCTGGCGGACGGGATGTCAGCGCCGGTTTTGTGAGAGGCGATGAGATTCCGGCGCTGGTAATATCAGTGCAGACATTGCGGCCACCGTGATATTGACTGTATCCACTTATATACATTGGTAGATAAATACGATATAACAATTTTAATAACACTATTGGCTCGATTCAATTCAAATTGAATAGCGCCGGGAAGGAGCTCCTTTTTCAGTGCGCTGTTAAGCCCAACTAAGGATGTCTTCTCGTATCCCTCCTGGGGTGGAAGCAGAAATCTGAAAAAACTACAGGCGCGACGCTGTTTTCTGTCCTTAGCGCCACGGAAACAGCATCGCGCCGGGCAGTTTAGTCGGAGAATGCCGGTTCTCGCAACTAAACACCATGTTTAAGGCGCGAGAACCGGCATTCTCCGACAAAACAGCGTGCTGAATTGAATAACTCTGGGAGCTCCTTCCCGATGCTATTCATTTCCCGTTGAATTGAATCGTGCCCTTTAAATACTTTGTATGACACAAAAACTTACTGGACTAGGTATGGAATCTGGGTCAAGTTTTTTTTGCGGTGGGCCAGACATTTGCTGTTGGTTTCCAGGAAATGCACCAGGGTAAGACATTGGAGATCCTGGTAACTGAGCTCCATAGCTGTTTTCTGTAATGTAAGTAGTCAAATATTATAACACATAGATGTAGTTCATAATTATCAAAATTGTAGTTATCAGCTTCACTTCCAGGTTCAACAACAACCCTGAATCTATGTGAGAGTAAGCAAAAATAAGTAAGTAAAGGAAGCCAAGGAAAGCGTAGCATAACGTGTTAGGTGACAGCTAATTGTTATGTGTGTGTGACTTATAATTTTATAAGTTTATTCTGATGTGGGGGAAGCTTTTTGAAATATGGATGGGGTATTAATGGGGTAATAATGAAACTGAGAGAGCTCATAATCGTGTACTTTCACAACGAAAACCTCTACAATATGTGACAGACTAATCATCGTTGTTGCTTATTATTAGGTTGGAAACCTGACAATCAAATTGTTTGAGAGTAATAACATTAGTGTGCTTATTTCTCCTCACATGGCAAAGAAAGTTTTTCTTATTGAAATGGCAAGAAAGTGAACTGAAAGCAAATATGTGTATTTTTGTAAACACCACTAGGAAATACTTTGTGGTTGTTGCTTCGTCAGCAGTAATCCACCTTTTCCCTACAGCAAAAAGCCTGGTTCCACACAAAGGTTTTCATACTAAAATCTGCACTTTTATTTGTAAAGGCATAAAATATGTATGAACAATATGGTAGAAGAACAAGGCATACCTTTTTAAAATAGACAACATATTGCATGAGAAGATCCCTCTGTTTATTGATATCAAGATGGGGGAGATGTAGGCATTAAAACTAGTCCATCTCAGTATTTTGCAATTTAGTATAGGGCAGTGTGCAGTGGTTCCCGAACTTTCTTGAATCACGGAACCTTAGAGTATCTGCATTTTTTTTCACAGCACCCCTAGGCAAACGTTATTGGTAACTAATTAGGATTGTGTACTCAGCGTCCACTTAATTGGCTGATAAGAGTGTCTAAATGTGGAAACTCATGAATCTAAATCTTGTATGTATTAGCATAGGAGTCACAATGCTCTATCAGTCAAATAACATAAAAAAAATCCCGTATACGGAGGTGGTTGCTAGGGAGATTAGCCGACTCCTTCAGAATTCAATTTCAGAAAAAACTAAATTAAGCAAATTGTGCCTACCTACCGTCCTTAGGTTCCGTTATGTGGTGGTGGACAGGATTGTGCTTTTGCTTGTCCACACATTTTGTGATCAGCAGCCACTATCACTGGTTTTGCCTATTATATTGACCATAAATTGATTTGGTCCTGGAACACCAACCCATGGCACCCCTGCAAGTGCCCCAAGGCACCCAATTTGGGAACCATTGCTCTAACATAAACCTCACCTAACATGTTCTACACATACAGTATGTCTCCCTTTAAGTAATAACTTTACATTAGTGTGCAAAGGCTAAGATATTCGGCACCCAGCGCCGTCTTGTACTGCCGCCCTGTCCCTCTTCCACTGCCTCCCCCTGTGCCTATACCAATAACGCAAGCAGGTGGGAGAAGGCAAGGTTTTACGGAGCCAGCCGGTGGTGAGAAATCTTTAGACAGGGCGCAGGTCTGCGCCCGTCAGGAGAGTGGAAAAAAAAAAAAGGGTCATGCCCCTCCTCAACCCCAAAAGCCCGGACTGGACACTGTACAGTCCCCGAAATAAGTAAAATAATCCACATGCGGCCTCCCACTTACTAAGTGAAGTGGGCAGTTGAATCGGCTTGATAACGAGATTCACACTGAATCGTGTCACCGTAGACCTGCCCTCGGCTTTACAATGCCAGCAATTGTGACATTATATATCAGAGATGGGGCCATGATGATGTGAAAGTGGCGTCACACCCTCGCACCGCTATGGCCCTAGGGTATGAGAAAGAGCCCTGGTGCTATTGGTACCAGGGCTGGTAATATCCAGGAGGGGGCCTGCATGCATTTTTGAGGGCTCAAATCCCTTGTGGAAACCACAGCAACTGACCTGGGACTGGTTGGAGTCATGGTAGGGGGGACCCCCATACTGCAGATACCCCTCTATGGTCTACCAGGCTGGCAAAGCCCAGTGATGGTTATCCTGAAAGCAACAGTGCTGGTTATTCTTTTGTAACATGCACACCTAAAAAAGGGTCTCAAGGGCCCGGTGGGGTTGGATGTCTGGGACTTTAATATTTCAGGAGAAAGCCTGCCTTTTGGCATAGTGTGTCTGCCTATGTTTGAGTTAACATTAATGATCTGCCATTAATCATGGCTCCGTTACGAGATATGGGAAAAGCTACACGAGAGGACAATGTGGACTTGACTTGTCAGGCAGACAAACAATGTGATAATGTCTGTTCACTCTGAGAGATAACTGTTAGCAGCGAGATTGCACTTGTCAAATTAGCCAATGTGGCCATTAACAGAGGCCCTGATTCAGAGCCGGACGCTCTGACAGAGCGCTCGCTCTGAATCAGGGCCGTCCCTCTGAATTTTAGAGCGGCCTCCTAGCCACTCGCATAGCTGTGGGTGACCACCCACAGCTATAGCGAGCGGCCAAAAAGATGGTTGCGATGGTCAAGACTATCGCGACCATCGGGCTTGCGACGAGACCCTTGTGGTAGGGTCTCGTTGCCGCAAGCCCTGGAGTGCTTTCGGCTCTATCAGAGCCGAAAGCACTCCCACTGACATCACTTGTGATGTCAGTGGGGCCCGCCCCAGACGGTAGGCATTCCCATGGGAACGCCTCCGTCTGGCCAGCCACGCCCCCGGCACGCCTATCAAAGGGGGCGTGCTGTCACTCACCATCGACAGCACGCCCCCTTTGTAGCGAGACCCATAGCGATGGCCAATCAATATATTTCAATATATATCAATAAAATCTTTAAACATAACCCACTAATTGTAAAATTGACAGACAAACCAAAGACTACATCTAAAGGCTGGTACACACTAGACGATGTCTAGTGTGTACCAACCTCATTAGCGATGGGACCCAGCGGGGTGCCGGCATCGGCAACTTGCCAACAACGGGAGCCATGCTGCATTCGGCCGTCGGACCAGCGCGCATCATTAGCGACATATCTGGTACACGCTGGTCGGATCGGACGACATATTCTCTAGTGTGTACCCGGTTTAAGAGTTGCAAAATGTCAAAAACTTGACTCGGGCCTAACCATCTGGAACAAGGAGGAACTTGGCTGGATAAGAAAAGCATTTAAGGAGCTATTAAATATGCTTGTAATTGTCAATATGCTTCACAGATTCTGATAATAAACGTGAATCAGATAAAGGGCCTAATTCAGCAGAGGAAGCTAATGCAATCGTAGCTGTAATTTTGCAAGGAACGCAGCTGTGAAAATATGCTAATGCCTGCCAAAGCACAACCGGCATAAAGACGCCCACTGCTGCCTTCTCATATTCGTCCAATGTCGCAGTCGTATGGAAACATCGGTACCATCGACACATATCAAGCAGTCACGCAGCATGTACGGCAAGTCGGATCAGCTGCAAACACTGCAGCTCTCCACACACAAAGAGAGCTCTCATGCTGCAAATGCAATCACAATGGCTAATTTATGCAAGCCCACGGAACGGCGTTTAAACGGTCAGACACGCCTGTGTTCACCTAACCACCCTCCCATTACCGCCCCCAAATGCTGACCAAATTACTATCTCTGTGCAAATGGATTCTCTGTGCGCATGTGATCGCAAAGCAATCACGACTCGTGCACAGTGCGACTTACACGCATAGGCAAATAATCGCCCTGCTGGATCAGGCCCGAAAACTGTCATCAGAATTCAAATAACAAGTAATTTCGTTATTAGAATGGGTTTCAGTACGAAATATATTCACAAGATTAAAACAGAATAGAAATGTATACAGTACTACAAGACGACACAAGGAACATTATAAATATTTGTAGACCTGTAATTCCTCATCTGCAAGGGCATAGACTAGAGCATGTTACGTTTAATGAAAGTTATGCAGGGGATGTTGTCATGTCACGTCATGAATATAGTGATAGCTGAGCCACTGGCAAACTGCTAGATGGGGAGTGGTCATGACAACTTGGGGGTGCAACTGCACCTTTGGGTACACACCATACGATGGAGCGACCCAGCGACGGTGCGATGCACTGGCTAGTATCATAGTCAGATTTACAGACACATATATGAACCCAAGGGTTCATGTGGGCATTATACAAAGGTGCAGCAGTATATAGTGCTGGAAATTTGGTGTGTTTTGATCAGGATGTGTGGAAAAGATAGACAGGGGAGGCAGTGCCTCACCTGCCATACACTTTTTACTCCAGAGTTTTGATTATAAAAATGATTAGAATAATACAAAGATATTTATAATATCATTACATTTTTCTTATAATTTTAATAGTAAAAACTGTGGAGTATACTTAAGTATGACAGTGAAGGCTCTGCCTTACCTACCTCACCTGACCGATCGTGTCACACACACTGCACGATCGGGTGTACGTCAACGCTATGTGTCGTTACATGCTGTATGTAACAGCACCACGTCGTTCATTGCATTGCCCCATCTGCCGCGCATAATAGCAAATGGGAGGATGCGATGAACGACTGCCGTGGATGATGGATCGGGCTTACACACTATACAATGTATATGATATACAGTGTCACAACGGGATATCGTACAATACATTGTATAGTGTGTACCCAGCCAAGTCAGCACGGGCCCCACGGCAGCCCTGGTATTTTGAAACCACTTCCCCTCTCGGTGCCCCTGATTATCCAAATCATTATAGAGCCAGAAACATTTCTATAATATAGTAAATTACCAAAGTTAGACAACGACCTACTTCTGTGCTGAAAATCATTCAGTTTCAGGGAAAGTTTCCAACTTTCCCACCTACACTGGAACAAGAATTGGCTGGTTGGGTTGGATAAACCAAACATGTTTGCTTTACCTACAAGTTGGAACCACCGCTTTTGGCCTTCTTTTTTTTTCCAGCATTTTCATACGGGCAATTATCGTTCAGAATCATCCAGCTTAAGGTAGATAATCAACCAAAACCAGTAATGTATGCTCTGGCTGTGTTGATGGTAAAATTATATAGTATACATTTTGTTCATTAATAAATATACTATGCAATAAGTAACAGAGCTACTCATTGTAACTGAAAAAGTTAAAACTCAGGGCCTAATTCAGACCTGCTCACGAGCGCTGAGCGCTCGCAAGCGGGTCGATGTTGGCCCAGTGCGCATGCGCACGACGGAGGCGGCTCCGTCGTGCACATGCGCAAGACCCGGATAGCGATGGGCAAGCTGCCGTTCCAGGTCTCGCTACAAAGGGGGCGTGCTGTCGATGTTGAGTGACAGCAGGCCCCCTTTGGTGGGCGTGCCGGAGGCGTGGCTGCCCATATGGAGGCGTTCCCATGGGAACGCCTACCGTCTGGGGCCGGCCCCACTGACATCACAAGTGATGTCAGTGGGAGTGCTTTCGGCTCTGATAGAGCCGAAAGCACTCCAGGGCTTGCGGCAACGAGATCCTACCACAAGGGTCTTGTCGCAAGCCCGATGGTCACGATGGTCTTGACCATCGCGACCATCTTCCTGGCCATTCGCTATAGCTGTGGGTGGTCACCCACAGCTATACGAGTGGCCAGGAGTCCGCTCTAAAAATGAAGAAGGACGGCCCAGATTCAGAGCGAGCGCTCTGTCAGAGCGTCTGGCCCTGAATCAGGGCCTCTGTTTTAAATGGCATAAGTGCCTCCTTCTTGCGATCAGCAAATCTATTAATTTGCATATTACGTATAAGATTTGGGGTCCTTTGCTGGTCTTATAGCAGTGTTCTAAACTGAGATTATATTGTCACATTCAATACCCACATATAATGGAAATGCTTATTATGATATGATTTTTATTTAAAAAAAAATAATAAATTCACTGGTATAGTCTGATTTACTATTTGTTTTTATTCATTTACAATTAAATGGGTGACTGCAAACATCCAGGTAGAGAAGACATGGCATTTCAATATATCTTCAACATTACCATCTAGCGCACGTATCAGTATATGATCTCCTCGGTCATAAAATATCTTGAGGAAAAATTATTCTGGTGTTCACTCAATTACAGCTCTGTCTCATCTGCTTTAGCGACATCTTCAGCCATGACTCTGTAACAAAGGGTGCCAGTACACCAGCCACAGCATTTGTCCTTTTCTTCTTGGAATTTAGAGAGATTAGGTTGAATCTACTCATAGGCCCTCATTCAGAGGTGCTCGCAAAATGCGAGCGCTCGCTCTGAATGAGGGCGACCACTCACAGCTTTAGCGAGTGACCAGGTTGATGGTCACGATGGTCAAGACCATCGCGACCATCGGGGCTTGTGATGAGACCCTTGAGGTTGGGTTTCGGCAACCGCAAGCCCCAGGGAGCTTCCTGCTCTGATCGAGCAGGAAGCTCCCCACTGACATTACTGCTGATGTCAGTGCGGCCGCCCAAAAACGACAGGCGTTCCTTAAGGAATGCCTCCGTTTGTAAAACCACCCCCTCCCCGCCTACAAAACGGGTCAAGCTGTCGAGCAACATCGATAGCCGCCCCTTTTGTAGCGAGCCCCAGAGCGCTTTTGTAGCGACCCGCTTGCGAGCGCTCAGCCAAAGCGAGCGGGTCTGAATGATGTCCATAGTTCTCTGCCAGGTCCATAAGGTATTCCTGCCTTGTACGAGTGGCCATAGTATGGAACTTGTCCAACTTATGTGCTGCATTAATGACATTGGCCAGAAGAAAGTCGCTACTGTCTCTCTTAAAAACAGTGTTATTAAGAGCTCTATTTACTACAAACCGCATTTGTAATGCAGATAGTGTAGTGTGATATTACTAACTGAATTCACATTGCGAATTCAGGCAATATCACAGGGATTTACTATAAATCCCTTGCAGGGACAGTGGGCCTGATTCTGAGCCGCTCGCTCTGACAGAGCGCTCGCTCTGAATCAGGGCCGGGCTTTTTTTTTTGGGATCGGCCTCTTGGCAGCTCGCATAACTGTGGGTGACCACCCACAGTTATTGCGAGCGGCCATGATGATGGTCAAGACCATCGCGACCATCGGGCTTGCGACGAGACCCTTGTGGTAGGGTCTCGTGGCCGCAAGCCCCAGAGAGATTTCGGCTCTAACAGAGCCGGAATCTCTCCACTGACATCACTCGTGATGTCAGTGGGGCCGCCCCCAAACGGCAGCTCGCCCCCCCCGGCCTGCCCACCAAAGGGGGCGAGCTGTCACTTAACATCGACAGCTCGCCCCCTTTGGTGCGAGACCCGGAGCGACAGATTGCCCGTCGCTAGCCGAGTCTGAATGAGGCCCAGAGCTTGTGATAAAGCTCTGTCCCTACGAATCCCCTCCGCACACTAGTCACGGTATATTCGCAAAAAATACCATGACAAAGTGCCCGCGCATTTGCCGACCGGCTGCCGCTGCTACCACCAGCTAAGCCCCGCCCCCTGGCGCTAAACCCCACCCCCCGCAATCCACTCTTCCCCCCCCGCGACCCCCCCTCCCTTAATTACACTTACCTGCATGATCTGGGCCTCCGGTGATGTCTTCCATGTCATCCGGTCAAGTGATATCCCATACTGCACTGGGACCCGATCACCTGATGACCGGCCCGCAGTGCAGAATGGGAGACCAGCTGACCGGAGAGGAGACATCACCGGAGCCTCGACCACCAGTCCATGGAGTCAGGTAAGTTAATTTTTTTTTTTTGCTGTGATCAGCTTGCTGTCTGTTTAGACCATATGGGAAAGATTCCTGGTCTGCACACCCTGAATATATATAATGGGAGGTGCTACCTGATGAGACTAATTGCAGGCACAGAAACAGACAAATCTCAGGTGCACAACTCCAAATTATTGATAATAAATAAATGCAATAAAATTTTGCAATCAATAGAGGTTCCCATATCATCTAGTTGTTATTCTATAAAGATATGTTTAGTTTATTCTACACATTGTGTATCATTTTATTTTATATGTATGCTTGAAAAATCTGGACTTAGTGGATTTAAGAGGTATACCACACAGAACATCTACAGTACATATTTTATAACACATTTTAACCCTTCACTGTTTGTTTATTATACATGTACTTCACTTTTTTATTTTCATTCTTTATATGCAGCTGTGGCTGCTCTTAACTATTTCTTTTACACTGCACTTTTCTTACTATGGCGGTGCCCTGGGGTGGCTTAGCTGGGCCAGTTTGGGGGTGTCCTGCGCTCTGGATTAGAATCCTAGTATGTTAGGGACCTACCCTAAAGAGGTTACCTGGATATGGTGGGTAGGCCCATAACCTTGGCCAAGATTATGCTAAAAACCTCTATTGATTGCAACATTTTATTGCATTTATATATTATCAGAAATTTGGAGTTGTGCACCTGAGATTTGTCTGTTTTTGTGCCTGCAATTAGTCTCATCAGGTAGCACCTCCCATTATATATATATTCAGGGTGTGCAGTCCAGGAATCTTGCCCATATACTTACTTCAGTGTGAAATACAACCAGGTGACGTGTACTATGACGCTGCCTGTTAATTATGCACGCCTCTGAAACTGCGTTATTTCGGACAGGCATGCCTGCGTTCACATTTACACTCCCCCGTTTCTCATTGCCAGCCCCTTTTACGACCCATAAACGGCTTCTCCTGTCACTCATCCTGGTGGGCTGTCTTTGCTCGGCGAGCGAACGCTTTCCGATCTTTCTCAGTGGCTTGCACACGCGCACTGCGATGCATACGCATGCGCACAATGTGAACCATTGGCAACTACCAGCGAATGCTTCTTAGCGTCCAGGTCTGAAACAGCTCCTGTGTTTTTAAGATCAGTACACGGAAATATTATGAAATGGATAATGGGTGGAGCTCTGGAATGAGAAGCAGTCAGTGACCAGCAAGTTCCAGTATCAGCATGATAGAACCTTGCTGTATGGTGGCAGCCATTTCAACAAGGCGGCTGTCTAGTACCTCAGAATACAGTGGATTCTGAAGGGATATAGGGCCTGATTCAGAGCCGTTCGCTATTTGTGGTCGTTCGTTCAAAAACAAGGGGTGGCTATTCAAATGATCCGTTCGCAAATTGCAGTCTGTTCACACCTCTAAGTCTGAACGAGCGAGCAAAACATACGCTCGTTTTTTTGATAAAAACGCCCCCTGGCCGCACGCACCATACGTCATGTCCGCTATTTATTAGATTAATCGAGTACATCGTACAGCGTATGAACTGCTCGCTATTCTTGTGGTTGGTGTTTTCAACCGCTATTTTGCGAGCAGTTCTGAGTTAAAAAAAACCAAGTGACGTGGTCAATGACGCTGCTGTATTAATTATGCACTCCCTTAAAACGCCCGTTTTGACCTTTAAGCACGCCTGCGTTCGGATCTCCACTCCCCGTTTTCAAGCACCTTCCCCTGTTACCACCCACATACGCCTCATTCTGTCACTCAAAATAGCAGGCCCTCGCTATATTGCGTACCAACGATTTTCGGCCGCACTGACTGGTTCGCGCATGCGTACTAAAAACCGTACGCATGCGCAGATGTGCGAACATCGCTCGGAACGAGCGTACTGCCGCTAGCGAGTGGCTCTGAATGAGGGCCATAGGGCATGATTGATCAAGGATCGCATCTGCTAATACGCATGCTATTGGACGATTGTTGCGTACTGTGCATGATTATTCATCGCAGTGCGCATGTGCGAACTGGCCACTGCGATCGGGACTACGCAGACCCATCGCAGAGTCATCCACAGGAAGTGCCGTTTGTGGGTGGTGGTCGGCAAAATGCAGGCGTGCTAGTGCATTTCAACGCCGTTGCATGTGCGTGCATAAATAATCCACTGCTATGCCTTACACAGCTTGAGTACTCATAGCGTGCAACGAGGTTAGCAATTCCCAAGTAAGGTCAGAGCTTGTGCAAGTGTTCGTGAGGTTGCGATGGTACTCGATGTTACCGATGGTTTCGCAGTCTTGCTAAGGATTATGGATGTGTGTAAGGTAAAGTGGGGATCCTTATGTTGTGCTGTGATGGCATAGTGATCGCACTGGATTAGCATACTATTTCAGTGAGACTGCATGCATAATCACTATTGCAATTGCAGTTGCGATCTGTAATGAATTAGGCCCATAGTCAGATGACTGATTCAGGAACTTTTCATTTTTAGACATTATTAGATCAAGTACAATATAAATAACACTAATTTGGAATTTTGCAGCTTGAAATATAGTTTATAATTATTTGCCTTCATTTTGCTGTCCCCAATAGTTGCCACCTGAGACTGCTGCCTCAGCTGACTATGTATAAGTATATCATTGACCCCCACAGCAGCCTCAAGGGGACACCAGTCTCGTGATGCATTTTGGTAGTTTAATAAATAACTTTCGTTGGATATCAAAGACAATTTTCTCCTTATAATAATTAATGATAATTTTATTTTTATTACACTTTTCTCAGAAAGGAATCAAGGCGCACAGATTTGCAACTGCGCATGCGCGAAAAGCCCTCTACGGCGCATGCGTTAAAGTGTACACACAGCAATTCTATTGCGCTCAAGAGAGACGGTATTAGAAATGGGACGGCAGAGTTATGTGCGTTCCTGGGTGGTGGCCTGAAGTGAATGCAAAAAAATATGTTTATGGGCATGTTATGGGTGAAAGTGGCTGCGTTCTCCGATGCACAGTTATTACCGCTGCACTGCAATAGATTATAGCAATCAATAAGATACTTGATTTCATTGTTTTTCTGTCACTAGATAGATAACAACTTATTATTAATTTGTTGCGGTGATTTATAGGAAATTTTGCACCTATATGCAATGTTTAGTGTTCCGGCTAGAGTGCGGGCAGGGCAGGGAGCTGAGGGTGTGGGCAGGTAGTCTCTGCGCGCACCATAAAGGGAGAGTGGCCGGTTGGGGCACAATTTGTTACACTTGGGGGCGTGCCCAGCACTTCCCCCAAACTCTCCCCTCATAGTGAAAAGATGCTATGCGCATGCACATGGCATCTATTCACCCGGCAGAGATCGGTCACCAAACTTTTCCCACCTGCAGGACATTATGGCCTGTGGGTGGGGAAGGCACAAAGCAGGTTGCTTTAGCGGGGTGCCGTTAAAAGGACAGGGTGCATTTTGCCCCATTAAAATTGTGCAGGGCATGGCGTCCCACTAAAACAGCCTAGCAGGAACACTAATGATAGTAAAATATTTCCAGGTACAGTACATATTGGTCAGGCTTCACTTTTATTAAAAAGTGATTGCAGTTTATAACGTTTTTACATCTCTTTTTCTGTTTATGAAAACCCAAGATGATTACAATCAAACCAATGTAAAATGAAGAATTGTTACAATATTGTAGAATGTATTCCTTTGTAAACAAGGTGCCTTAAGGTCTCTATCTAAGAAATCATTTCATTTAAATTTTTGTATATCCACAGACAGTTTTGCATTATTTATCATACACATTTTGTTGCTTATTCTATTTTTCCTCCATCCAAGAGCATTAACATGATCTCAAATCAACATGATCTCAAATTTTTGTCGAAACCCTCAAAAAGAAATATAAAATATTAAATTACTTACGATTTTGTGGAGGATAGCCAAGATTTGGAGGCTGGCCTTGAGTTTGTTGCTGGTAAGGATGATGTCCAGTAATTCCATCTTGCATACTGCCATGAGGTAGGAGAGGCTCAGAAGGTAAGCCATTGAGATTGTTAGATGGTGCTGGAGGGGGATGGAGTCCTGGCCCCAAGTGATGTGTCTGCGGTGGGAAACTGGCAGGCATATTTGGACTAAGTGGCATCTGAGAAGTCATTGAACCAGAAGGACCTGCAGGAATATGGTGTAAATAAAACCATCTTTGAAACGCTTAATTTAAAAAAAAAAAATGATAATATAAACTATGAATCCCAAACCATGGAATTAAAAGCTTATTCACAACCCTATAATTCCTAAACACTAGTATTTATCCCTACACAATGAAAAAAAAAGTGTTGATATCATTGGAAAAAGGAATAGTAAATATGTACTATTATAAATATGTTTCCATATTCCATATTATGGGAAAAGTCATACTCAGAATTGTATGTACAGTCAGGTGCATAAATATTGGGACATCGACAGAATTTTCATATTTTGTCCTCTATTCACCACCACGATGGCTTTGAAATGAAACAAACAAGATGTGCAGACTTTCAGATTTAATTTGAGGGTAATTACATCCAAATCAGGTGAACGGTGTAGGAATTACAACGGTTTCTATATGTGCCTCCCACTTTTTAAGGGGCCAAAAGTAATGGGACAAACTAAACAATCCTAAATCTAACTTTCACTTTGTAATACTTTGTTGCAAATCCTATGCAGGCAATTACAGCCTGAAGTCTGGCACGCATAGACATCACCAGACGCTGGGTTTCATCCCTGGTGATGCTCTGCCAGGCCTTTACTGCAAATGTCTTCAGTTCCTGCCTGTTCTTGGGGCATTTTCCTTTCAGTTTTGTCTTCATCAAGTGAAAAGCATGCTCAATCGGATTCAGGTCAGGGGATTGACTTGGCCATTGCATAACATTCCACTTTTTAGCCTTAAAAATCTCTTTGGTTGCTTTTGCAGTATGCGTCGGGTCATTGTCCATCTGCACTGTGAAGCGCCGTCCAATGAGTTCTGAAGCATTTGAATGAATATGAGCATATAATATTGCCCGAAACACTTCAGAATTCATTCTGCTGCTTTTGTCAGCAGTCACATCATCAATAAATACAAGGGAACCAGTTCCATTGGCAGCCATACATGCCCACGCCATGACACTACCACCACCATGCTTCACTGATGAGGTGGTATGTTTTGGATCATGAGCAGTTCCTTTCCTTCTCCATACTCTTCTCTTCCCATCACTCTGGTACAATTCAGTCAAATGCTTCAGAACTCATTGGACGGCGCTTCACAGTGCAGATGGACAATGACCCGAAGCATACTGCAAAAGCAACCAAAGAGTGTTTTAAAGCTAAAAAGTGGAATGTTATGCAATGGCCAAGTCAATCCCCTGACCTGAATCCAATTGAGCATGCATTTCACTTGATGAAGAAAAAACTGAAGGGAAAATGTCCCAAGAACAAGCAGGAACTGAAGACATTTGCAGTAGAGGCCTGGCAGAGCATCACCAGGGATGAAACCCAGCGTCTGGTGATGTCTATGCTTTCCAGACTTCAGGCTGTAATTGCCTGCAAAGGATTTGCAACAAAGTATTAAAAAGTGAAAGTTAGATTTAGGATTGTTTAGTTTTTCCCATTACTTTTGGCCCCTTAAAAAGTGGGAGGCACATATATAAACCATTGTAATTCCTACACCGTTCACCTGATTTGGATGTAATTACCCTCAAATTAAATCTGAAAGTCTGCACATCTTGTTTGTTTCATTTCAAAGCCGTTGTGGTGGTGAATAGAGGCCAAAATATGAAAATTCTGTCAATGTCCCAATATTTATGCACCTGACTGTATATACTGTAGGGAAGCAATTGGGAAGCCGACTGCCTAAATACCGGCAGCCAGCTTCCCGACTGTCTTATCCCGGCATGGGTGAAATGCCGGGCGTCTAGATGTAGACGCCCGCATTTCCCAGACGCCGGGAGACCAGCGCCCGGCATCACGATCGTAGTGATGCCGGGCGCCGCGAGCGGACAGCCGCGGTGGGGAGGGTTAGGTTTAGAGCTCCCGGGGAGGACTTAGGGTTAGGCACCCCCCCGGGAGGGTTAGGGTTAGGGAGAGGGAGGGTTAGGGTCAGGCACCCCCGGGGGGGACTTAGGGTTAGGCACCCCCCCGGGGGACTTAGGTTTAGGCAGCGGGGAAGGGGGGGGATTAGGGTTAGGCACTTGGGGAAGAAGTTAGGGTTAGGCACCCCTAAGGAGGGTTAGGGTTAGGGGGGTTAGGTTAGGTTAGCAGATACTTACCTAGCCACGATCGGGATTTCCAGCGCTGTCGGGCTTCCGCTGCTTCGCACTCTGCTCCTGTCGGGCTGCCGCTGACGGGAATCGAACCGCCGGATACCCATTCCTGTACTGTACATGTGAATACTACTACCTGTAGTATGTTTCAGAAATTGTTTTTTGGATTTAGAGGGCTTTCAAGCGCACAGAGGCATTAAGTGTAGTGAGCCATTTTAACAGATAGTCTCTCATCTAATGATTAAACACCATTGTTTGTGAACATAATACTTTGGAACCTATAGTGAAGACATATAACATAGGGAAAAACAATTACCATAGCCTCCTAGTTGCAGGTTGTTAATTTGGTTGGTCATCTGATGAACAGGGGGAGGAGCAACATTGTTGAAATGAGATGGAGACTGACCAAAAGGAGGGTAGGAAGGTGACACGTTATTTGTAGTTGGAGGTCCTTGCTGCCTGAAAATAAAGAGGTCAGATAAACATGCAGAACTAAGGAGTACAAGTAAATTATAGTAAATATCAGAAAAATACCTCTGCATGTGATTTCCAGATGAATTTGGTCCATTATATGAATTATTTTGAGGAGAGTTCAGAGGAGCAGGAGATCCAAATGGTACAGCAGTTTTCATACCAGCTACAGCAAGATATACAATATTTTTATTATTTTCACATAATTGTGTATTTAGTTAGCACTTGTAAATATAAATGGCCTCCAATGAGCAGTGGCACACAGAGGTAGAACCCACCAGTATAGGGATATCAGAAACTATCATTAAACTACAAACTCTTTTCCCGGGACAGCTTCCTATCAGATGCACTTTCTCAGCAAGAGTCTCTTGGTAAATTGCGTCAATATAGCATATCTAACTGCTGCAAGTAACGGGACAAATAATGCCTTACTTAATAAATATACCTATAATATTTGCTGTTTACCTCACCTAGCATTTATTGAAGGGCCACCAATGTTTCCAAAATACAGTATGTCCTGTGCAAAAAATGTGAGAAATCTTATAAGTAATTCCAACTTGTGTAATATAATCCAAAACCCAACAAAATAAAACACAAACTGACTAGAATCACTGTAAATCATAATTCTGTATTTATTATACTGGGTATATCGCTATAGAATAACCTAATACTACAATACGGAAATTCATCTAATAATACAAATATTTCCTATTTTCAAAAAAGTTTAGAGTGCCAGAGAAAAATAAATATGATGTAGTAATTCAGTTAATTGCACATCTCAAAGGAAGATTTGCAAAATTATCTATTAATTACAAAAAATAATTTATACACATTATAACTCACCCCAAACTTCAACATTTGCTCAATTTTAATATACACAAATACAGTGTACATGTCTGTAAAATACCAATATGTTAAATGTATCTGAAGTACTGTCATAGTGATCACTGGGATTAAATCCCAAAAAAAAAGACAGCAGAGCTTTGTTTCTTCTCAGTTATAACATGAGATTATTGAGCGGCAAATATTTTCATTGTCTGTACTTTGCAGCATGTCTGACAAAGAAACTTAAAGTTTAAACGATTTTCTATATTGTCGGAGTTTGACCATGTCAGAATGATCTAGAATTTGTTCTCACTGTATAAACATTTTGTGCTTTCCCAACAGATACATTTCCTTTCCAAAAAGTATCATTGCGTATTTGGGTGAAGCCGGGAAGAACTGTCGACTGTGGTCTGAAATGTGCTATATATGTAGAGTATTTGTGCTCACAAAAATGACACCTTTTCACTATTTTTTAATTTTGTCCATGATTGCCCTATAGGGAATTTCTTTGTATTTTGGAATTGTATTCCATTTCAACTATATGTAGCTTGTATTCTATTCTAGGAGCACCTCCTGAACACTACATTCATTGCATTTATATACCTGACATTATTTGAAGGTATTTAGCTCAGGAATATATGGACAACGTCACTCAGGGCCTGATTCAGAGATGTACACTAACCCGATGGTTAGCGCACATCTCCGATGGTGGGAGGACTGCACATGCACAGGAGGTGTACTGTGCATGTGCAGCCCACCGTCTGCGAGTTCACTCACAGAGCCTCACAGCCGCAGCCTGATTGACATGCTGCAGCGTTCCTGGAAATAGGTGCACGCAGACTTCCTGGCCTCGCAATCTGCCAGGACCTGGTTAGGCTGTAGTAAGCTTCAGCTACCGCAGCCTGGCCGAATGGACAACAATCGCTGCCGATGGCCGCAATTGTGCAGATGGTGATCCCAGGCTGCGCCCTCGGTCCCAGCACTGCGATCACTCAGATGCAACAAGAAGGTGTCTGACACCTCCTTATGCATTTGTATTTTACATTGATGCAATTGCACAGCCGCTTGTTTGCGGCTGTGCAATTCCATCCATCTCTGAATCAGGCCCTCAGGGCCTGCCTCAGACCTGGTTGCTAGGCTGCACAGCCGTCAGCAGCCAAAGCATGTAAATCCTGCAATCGCTAGCAAGACATTAGCACGCCCACTATGTCTTGCCATGCGATCGCGGTGTGTATTTAGACACCCACCAGCCTGACACAAGATGCCCACTTGATCTTAGTAATATACGTCATCTCCAGGAAGTTAAATAAACAATTGGTAACATCGAGTAACATCGGACCCATACGCAGCACTTGTGGCTGACCATTCCCTACCCGCAAGCACTGCGAGTGCTGCTGTGTGTAATTTAGCCATGTGACGTGTACACTGACGCTGCGTCTTAATAATGCATCCCCTGAAATGGCGTTAAGACGCTCAGACACGCCTGCGTTTGCACCACCACAGCCCTGTTACCATTGACCACCCCCTGTCACCACCCACAAACGGCTCGTCCTGTCACTCATACTTGTGGAGTGTATCTGTGTACAGGCTGCAAACGATTCCCAATCGCATGGACTAGTTCACAGACGCGCATTGCGTCTTGTACACATGCGCAGATTGCAAACATCGGCAGGCTACGTGCGAACAGGTCTGAATCAGGCCCTCAGTGCGGTTATTATCTATTCTTCTCTGCACATTTCACTAAGTACATTATAAAATGCCTGATGAAGTGGCTTAAGAAGGCAGGCAAATGTGAAAATACTGAGTAATGCCATAACAGATATACTGTAGGCAGGGCCGGCGCTAGACTGTGCTGCGCCCAGCGCCGTATGGAGTTGCCGCCCCTTCCCTCCTCCGCTCCCTCCCCCTGAGCTTAAATACTTACTCTACCTCCGGGAGGGTGGTGGGTGTTTCTTGCGCCCTCTGGATACAGTGGTGCTCCGGGCGACGGACCGGCTTGCCCGTGCCTGGAGACGCTACTGACTGTAGGTATCACAAAGCCCCATCCTTGTAGTTGTGTTATTTTCCCCAGTAAAGCTATATATACGTTCTGTCCAACCTGAAAGAGCCTGGTGTCAAAATAAAGAATTTGTAATGACTTGGGGGCCTATTTATCTTTGTTGGCAGTGGGCAACCCACAAACCATAATTTCTTATTGACGCATATTGTGATAAGAAATTATTTTGGGTGACTAACAAAATGATTTTGTCAGGACAGTGGCTCTAATAAGAGTCTGTCCTGGGGAATCAGTATGTGTCCGGTGGTTGAAATCCCGACGCCAGAAGACCGGCCAGAGAAGATCCCTACGGGGTAAGTAATTAAACTATTCCTAACCCTCTCCCCCCCTAACCCTCCCTTAGGGGTGCCTAACCCTAAACTCCCCCCCTAACCCTAACCTCCCCCCGTAAGTTCCTAAACCTAACCCCACCTCCCTGCACCCTAAACCTAACCCTCCCGGGGGGGTGCCTGATCATAAGTCCCCCCCGGGAGCCCCTACCCTAACCTAACTCTCCCCCCTCCCCCCGCTGCTGTCTGCTACCAGCTTCCCTTCATTCGGGATGCCAGGCATCGGGATCCCGACATAGGGATAATGATAGGCGTTGGGATTTCGACGCCTGGATAGAGTAATCCTTTTACTGCTGGGTTCGGACCTGGCATACATACAGAACATGTTCTACCATCAGGCTTCACATGTCAAGCATAGATCCCTCTATGGCAAAAATAAAGTTTTAAAAATCTGTAGCCAAAGGCTACAATGGTTAACGTATCCAAAATTGGTGCCATCTATTGAGAAGTCAACCTCTGAAATGCTTGCTTTTGGGGATTGATGAGACCGTAGTCTCTAATGTGGACTGTGGTACTCAGCTGAACGTAGAAGATATCTCTAATATATCCTGAGTTCAGCTTTTGTTATAGCCCAGATATTATAAACATGCCTAAGTCATGCAGAAAACAAGATTTTTAGTACTTAGCAGTTAAATTTCTTTCTCTGAGTTTATCTGGGGGACACTTCTTGACCGTGGGGCATATTGAGGGCTGGGGAGCCAACTCTTATTGAGTTAAAATTTTAGGGTATTAAGCTGCGCCCCTACATCCCCTTCCTCAGTTTTAACTTAAAGAGCCCTAAGGAAAGGTTGAAGAACTAAGGACAGGATTGCATCCTATTCATACACACAAACAACAAGGGAGGGATCGACGTGTCCCCCAAATGTATTCAAAGATAGAGATTTAACTGGTAAGAATCAAAAATCTTGTTTTCTCTTTTCTTTATCTGGGGAACATTTCTTGACCATATCAAATCCAGGTGAGTCCAGGCATTATTATGAATTATAATGAATAAATGCTTTGTGAGGTGCTATCTTGAGCCGCTGTGACTACGGACCAGAACAGGAAGTGGTAAGAACCTTTGTCTAATGTCCTGTGTGTGTGAGCCATGTCTGTTCATATGCTAATGACCCAAGCAAACTGGTTTGGGTGATTAGCCTATGTGTAAATAAAATGGAACACTGTAACAAATTTATATAATGAATAATAATGAGAAATCCTGTAAAAGTAAGAAAGAACTTTTCCCACCTGTGACTTCTAAAGACCACTCAAGGTGCGTACACACGTAACGATATTTTGAATGATTTGTCGTTAATGACGTCGTTATCGTTAAGTCGTTCAAAAAATCGTTCCGTTTCTGAGTTTGAACAATGAACGAAAATCAGAAATGCGCACTCCTGTTTGCAATTTGTAGTTTTCGTTCATCGTCCCTTCTGACTGTCCAACATGATGATTTTTGTTCAGAAAATCGTTTATGTTTGACAGCAACGAACGATGAATGATGAACGACGGCCACTCCCTGAACTGACTATCTATTTCAACTTCATTTACATCTTATTTCATTCATCGTTCAGGAAATAGTTGACAAAATCGTTCAGTACATAACAAAAAATCGTTCACTTTTTCAAGGGAAAATCTGAAGGAAAATCGTTGCATACACAAATCGTTACGTCTGTATGCACCTTTAAGGTGCCCATCCACTAGACGATTAAATTGAGCGATTGAACGATAACGATATCGTTATCATTCGATTATTCGATAATTGTTCGAGAATCATTCGATTATAGTTTGAAAATCGTTTGCAGATTGTTTAAAAAATATCTATTGCGCTCTCCCGCTGGTCGTTTAGACATCTACAGTATCATCTTACAAATATGTTGTACAACCTGACGATATCGTCAGGTTCAACATGTTTGCAGATGATTGATCTGCCTTCACTGAATGACTACTCGTTCAGTGAAGGAACATCAGACAGACAAACGACTGCACGATTACAATGTCGTAATAATGCAGTCTTTTGCCTGTCATCTAGTGGATGGGCAGCTTTAGTCTCTATATCCGCATCCCAAGATTTTAACTACAACACTCATCTAGCCACCACTGCTAGACCTGAAATCTTTGACTGAATCAAAGATGCATCCAAAGTGGCTTCTGCAATGTAATCTGCTCCCACTTTGAGTTGCTTTGTCATAGACAACAATTGGAACCCAGGGCTGTCTGACTGGATGTCTTCTAATAAAAGGTTGATCCACTTCTCCATAGCCTTTACTACCCAGACTGAGGCCATACTAGGTCTTAATGCTGCACCTTCATAAATAAATGGATATTCAACACACTTTCACATTTACTGTATGGTCTGGGTAGCTCCATCCGGAATAGGGAGAGCCGTGGCTTTAGATGATCTTGTTGTAGGAAAATCTACTCTCTGTGACTGTTCGTTATATACAATATCATTATCCGAAATAGGGCACATGGAAGGAAACCTACATGGCACCTGAAACTTCTTTTCCAGATTTGCACATGGTTTTGCAATTAAATCACATAATTATGAACAGGAGGGGAAAACAATGGACCTTTCCTTTAATTTTGTGTTTTGACAAATCATTAGATATATTTTCCTGATTAACACCATGCTCTGGGTCAAGGACCTGGCGCTACTGCTTTAACCAAATCCTCACTCCCTAGAATCATTCTTGTATAAAGGAAACTGAATCCTCTACCTCAGACTTTTCAATTCATCTTTCCTCATCAGACTAAATGTCAGATTCTGAGAAACCAGAAACTGTTGCTTACGTGATTTTGGCCGGGTTGAGGGTAACAATTTCTCTAGTGAAGAGGACGTCCTTTCTAAACCTAAAGCTGTCCCTTCTATTGATTTGGCCCAGGATGTAACCTCGGCAGGCCCTAGAGCCCAGACCCCCGTGGAGAATGAATTTAACATGATAAGAGCTTGTCCTATCTTGGCTACACCCTGTTGCGAATCAAACTTATTCTGGTTGGATACAAAATTAGACAATTCCTCTCTTATAACTGAAACTATGGAAAGGGCAAAAGACCTAATCCGGCTAGTTCCTCCACCGGACCAGCCGATTTCTCCGCAACCAGTCGCGGACCATGTACCTCCTCGCAAGCAGCACATCAAGCATGTGTATCCCAAGAAGGTAATTTAGCCTGACAACTGGAACAAAAATGGTGGAACTGGACTTCCCTCCTCCAGGTTTAGACTTGGAAGTATTTCCCTTCTAAGCCATTACCAAACTTTTACAAGGTAAACTTGTCACAATTACAGCATTATACTGATATTACGACAGCATAAAAAGAGAAAAACATACAATACATATCTGAATGAAATTAATTTATCTTTGTCAGATACATATCTAGACTTCAGTCACTGAGAGAAGAGGGAAGAGAGGAGCTTTGCAGGTTGTCATCAGCAGATCCTCTTTTCAGCTGTAGGTCTGTAGCAAAATTCCTCTCTGGCTAAACTCCTTGTTCAATCTGACATCTTACCTCAGCACGTCACCTGAGAGCTTCTACTCTAACTCTTCAACCTTTTCATTAGGGTGAGAAATGGGCTCCTCTCTCACCATAATGAAAAGGTTGAAGAGTTAGGCTTAAACACAGCTCCCCCCCCCCCTTTCATTAGACAAGGTCACTGCCTGGTTTGCAGCTGGTGTCATCTGTAATTGGCATCCACATGTTCCTTCCATCTGTTAGAGAGCACCTCTAGTGCCTCTCACACAGCCTGCATGCAGCTTGGACTCAGCTCGGCTGGCAGGAGCTCACCTCGCTGCCAGCATTAACATGCAGCCACGCTGCACCCAGCACCGCCCTCCCCACTGGTGCCTCTGGTCCCCCCTTCATCTGCCACCCTGCCGCTGTGCAGTGCTACACAAGTTTGTCAGGGAGCCGCTGCGGCCATCCAGACCGCCCCGGCTTGAGGTAAGGAGAGGTCTCTGAGGCGCAAACTACAGGGTAAGCCCATAGCCAAAATAAAAATATATACTAAGCTAACTAGTGCTGACCTACTCCTACCAGCACTTAATGAAAACTGAGGAAGGGGTTGGTGCGGAGGAGCTTTATACCCTAAAAAGTTAACTGATTAAGTGCTGTTTCCTCAACCCTCATTATACCCAATGGTCAAAAAGTGTCCCCCAGATAAGGGAACGAGAAACAACTGTTACCGCATGATTTTGGTTTAATAAATATGTCCCTTACACTGTTCTACATAGGAAAGAATTACAAACAAAGTAAAGGACAACTATTTTTTTTTCTTGCTTGAAACAAAGGGTAGTATGTAGGTAAAAATTCCCCCACACTCCAGTTCTATTGGTTATGTTGCGCAACAATTATCCCTCTGTTGAGGCTTGAAAAAAATAATGTACTATTGGGAGACAGTAAAATCCATCAGCCAGCAGGTCCTTTTCATTTACATTTTTTAAGCTCAACAGAAGGCCCTCCAAAAATGTAAATATCAGCAGTAACTTTTCGTGTCCAATAGACACCAAATGCTACATATTTCTTAATTTAATTAAAATACAGACCTATTTGAGGTGGAGGAGATCCAACATTTGACCCAGCACAATGTCCATAGGTAGGTGACATCGCAGGCGTTCCATAGCCGGGAGGATAACCTCCTAATCCAGGCTGAGGCTGGGAGTATGGAGAAGGTGCCACATAGCCTTGCTGACTCATTCTGATGACACTTTCATTAGCAATGGCAAAATTTCAAATTATCTAGAACAGAGAGAACAATACAGTCAGTTGTAAATAGTGTATATGGATTACAATTCCAGCCATCCTGAACCTTGTACTGTATAATTAGAAACAGCATGAAAAATACATTGTAATTTAAGAATGAGAAGGAAACTTTTGTTAAGGAAAAAAAACAATTTTGAGAAGCTGTAGGAAACACAATCAGAATGGGAAATAGAGTATGAGAAGAGAAATAGAAGATAGGAAGGTAATTTAAAAGAATAATGGTTTGTACCCAAAATGCAATTTGCCTTTCACACTTAGCCAACCCAGCCCATGGTCGCTCAGAGCAACTATAATGTACAGTAATCACACAGGCAATCAAATTGTGTATGATTTCATTATTAAATGATTAACAATCTGTCAATCGCACATACAACTATACACACTAACAAAAAGTGTCTCTCAAATTTACGGATTCTTTCCACACATAAACAACTGTCACCGTAACTACACTACTTACTATATCAAAACATCTCAATTGATTTGTATGTATTCATTTAACTTTATTTTCATTTAGAGATGCTGCATATAATTTTCATACTAAAAAAATAACTTTAAGATGTAGCTGTAATAAAAATAACAGCACATCAGAGAAGACTCATACCAAATGGAAAAAGTATGCACTTTAAAGGGATTCTGGACCTAGGCCCTCATTCAGAGCCGCTCGTTAGCGGCAGTACGCTCGTTCCGAGCGATGTTTGCACATCTGCGCATGCGTACGCTTTTTAGTACGCATGCGCGAACCAGTCAGTGCGGCCGAAAATCCTTTGTACGCTATATAGCGAGTGCCTGCTATTTTGAGTGACAGAATGAGGCGTATGTGGGTGGTAACAGGGGAAGGTGCTTGAAAATGGGGTGTGGAGATCCGAACGCAGGCGTGCTTAAAGGTCAAAACGGGCGTTTTATGGGTGTGTATATTTAAAACAGCAGCGTCATTGACCACGTCACTGGGTTATTTTATAGCCAGAACTGCACGCAAATTTGTGGTAGCAAACACCAACCACAAGAATAGCGAGCAGTTCATACGCTGGTCGATGTACTCGATTAATCTAATAAATAGCGGACATGACGTAGGATGCGTGCGGCCAGGGGGCGTTTTTAACAAATAAACGAGCGTATGTTTTGCTCGTTCGTTCAGACTTAGAGGTGTGAACACACTGCAATGTGCGTACGGATCATTTAAATAGCCACCCCTTGTTTTTAAACGAACGACCGCAAATAGCGTCCGGCTCTGAATGAGGGCCCTAATTCAGAGTCGGTCGTTGCGGCCGCACGGTCGTAAGGGAAAAGGATATGCAAATGATGCACTTGCACGTTGCGTCCTTAAGATCGGATCGTTAGCTGGCCAACCAAGGGGAGGATGCGGCCGTAAGACAAAAAATACGCCCCCTTCTCATACGCATTACACATCATCTCCGGCCATATAAGGATTAATCGAGACCATCGATAACCATCGGAACTGGTCGTAGAGCTTAAGGTTGACCATACCCTCTCTTAAGCACTATGATCAGGTCAGTGTACAAATCACCCATGTCACGTGTGCCATGACACTACTTTGCTAATTATGCACTCCCATAAAACGCCGTTCGCATAATTAGGCACGCCTGCGTTCGGATCTCCACTGCCCCGTTTTCAAGCACCTTCCCCTGTTACCACCCACAAACGCCTCATTCTGTCACACAAACTACCGACCTGGCTGTGTTCAAGGAGAGAGAAATTTCTGATCATAGCAGCTAGTTTGCGCACACGCATTGCGAACTTTACGCATGCGCAGTTTAGCGAACATCGGTGGCGTACGACCGTGCGGCCGCAACGACCGACTCTGAATGAGGTCCTTTGTTCCAGTATATTTTGTGTCTTGCATTAAATGTAAACACCAATATCATGCATGCAAGCCCACATATAGTATAATACTGATGTGCATTTCAGCTGGCCACAGTCTTCTATCAGACTACTCACATAACTATTAACTCAGTACAAAAGATAAGAAACACAAATACAGAGTACCCAAGCCATAAACCGACTACACTTCATGTTTTCCCTTCTGAGTTCTCTGGGGGCCGTATATGAGTTAGATCGAGTAATATAACAGAGAAATTGTATTAAAATTGAGCACATCTCTGTGTTTCTGTAACAAGTTCAAGTTAATTAAATGACTTAATATATTGGCAGACAATACCTATAACTTAACAATTAATACCATATCTTAAGATACGCAGAGATGTTTTCTTTGTAAAATCAATGTATAATCTGCTTAGTTTGGAGCAATGCAGCAATTCATATGCCTTTGTTATGCCTACAATACAGCATGAAGGAAAGGGAGGGCAGTGTGTGCTTTAGAGGGAGACGTGGCAGAAGCTTGAGCTTTGGACACTTTCCGGCACTGTAATAGCTTTGCTTGTTTTCCAGGTCTAACCCACAGCCAGTACTATCACTTCTAACGTTGACAAATAGGAAAATGATGCAAAATGTAACAGGGAAAGAGGAGGTGGCTTCATACTGATGAATCACAAGTACCAGTCACTGCAGGAACTTGTCTGTGTCAAGCTGCACATCACAAAGCATCAAACGAGAGAAACATGATACTACAGAGATTGTATAATATGACTTTGAGATTACACAATTATGGAATTATAATAATAATTGTAGAAGTCACCAACAAATCACGTGACTCAGTGTGTCAGTGCATGTATGTGGGGTATTGGTGAAAGCTACATGGAAATATAATATATATATATATATATATATACAAAAAGCACTAATCCACGGCACTCACCATTCCTAGTTTAGGGGTGCAACACGGTATGTGACCACGTTGTTTAAATAGAAATCACTGGGGCTCTGCGCTCACCATAATTACTAATAATAATAATAATAATAATAAACATAATAAACAGTGGGGTTTTGGTTCATGAATTGATCAATGCATTTAAGCTTGCAGCCCATCGTTACGGGACCCCACTTTACTGCAAGTCCCTACTCTATTGCTCAGAATTATAACATGGACATAGCCATCACATTAGTGTTAAACTCAGGGTATGCTATCAAGGTTTAAAGCTCACAGCAACTTTGCTTTTAAATGTGAGACAGTTACCAAGCACACCTGTTGCAAAGCATCAGCTGACACAAGTTAGATAACTAGTTAAGAGGGGTGCATGAGAAAATGTGATCACAAAAATGATTAATTATAAAAATTAATAATAATAAACAATTATTATTATTAGTTATTATGGCAGGGGTTCCCAACCACAGTCCTCAAGGCCCACTAACAGTCCAGGTTTTAAGGATAGCCATACTTGAGAACAGGTGTCCTAATTAGTTCCTCAGTTATTTTGTTTTAATCATCTGTGCTTAGACATGGATATCACTAAAACCTGGACTGTTAGTGTGCCTTGAGGACCGAGGTTGGGAAACACTGTATTATGGTGAGTGCAGAGTCCCTGTGATTTCTATTTAAACAATGTGGTCACATACCATGTTGCACCCCAAAGCTAGGAATGGTGAGTGCCGTGGATTAGTGCTTTATGTACAGATGTGTCCTTTTGTACTGTGGCTTCAGACATGCCAAATAGCCCCTCTCGGCACGCAAGGTCCCAAGCGCCTTTTTCGCTCAGAATGTACGTCTTATTCGCATAAATAAAACAACTGGAAGTGACAAAACTGCATTGCTAGCGTACACAGACCACTGGGTTTTGCACCATTTGTATATCTGTGTGCAACTGTCTGAATTTGTGTAAATAGGGCTCCAATGCTAGAAGCCGCAGTTTTTTCATGTCATGTTCTGAGATGTTTCTTCTGCGACTTTGTGTGTGTAAAACCAGTTCCTTTGCACTTAAAGTCGTAGCCTAGTGTCTCTAGTAGACTGTGTGTAAATTTAAAGAACAATACATTACGCTACTTATCTCAGAGCATCACAGTCGCACCAGGAGTCCTGGTGTACAGATGCACAGTGTATGTGGACACATTTGTGAGATACTTGATATTGTAGCACATACACTACTGGACAAAAGTTTTAGAACACCTCCATTTTTCCAGTTTTTATACATTTACACAGTTTAATGTCTCAATGTACTCTGACGTTAAAACATAGAATAAACAAACAATTGGAGATATAACAAATAAATAATAGGATTTTATTTAACAAAATTTAATCTAACATTTTTAATTATCAAAGTAGCCAGATATAACTGGCAAACACACCATTCTGTCTACAATGAAAATCAAATATTATTTGGGAAGTTCTTCCCAACACTGTTGTATACTTGCTAACATTGGCAAGTCCCTCTCCAGGAGAGGGAGGTGAAGGTGGGCAGGTTGGAGGCGTGATATGGCAAACTGTATCAAAGCTGCACCCCTCTTCTTTTTTTTTTGGCACATTTTTCGACAAACATCGCTGGGGATGGGGGCCGCGATGACATGATTCATTGCGAATCATGTCACCAGGCCCCTTGCCCTGCCAATCTACAAGGAGACTTGTCCACTTTCCTGGAGACCCAAAGATACTTCTCTAAATTCAGGAGTCCACCGTAGATTATGGAGGAGCGGGCAAGCATGTGCTACTGCAGAAGTTACTACTAATGTGTTGAACTTGTAGGTTGCTTTGCTTTCACCATTTTGTCCAGTACATCCAAAATCAGCTCGATATAGTATATGTCTGGAGAGTGTGCTGGCCATTCCATGATGGATTTAAAGCCTATCATCTTATATTTTTCCTCAAAGGTAGTTCTGATATAGCCTGGAGGTATGTTTTGGGTCCTTATCTTGCTGAAGGATGAACCCTTGCCCAACTAGGCGCAGAAAAGAGGGTATTGTATGGTACTGCAAAATGCTGTGGTTCAGGGTGCTAGTCACTTTGTGCACGCCGCCGTCTTGATCCAGCAAGAGAGCCCCAGGCCATCATGCTTCCTCCTCCATGTTTGACAGTTGGTACCACAGGGGTTTACTTCTCAGTATGGTTAAGCTCGAAATTTAAAAACGGAATGCTTTTCATAGCAAAACATGAAATAAATCCCACCCACTAAGAAACCATCTTTCGCCTACTCAACATTGTACAAAAGCAATGCATAATGAACCAAATATTTCACATTTTGATTCATTGGTTCATAAGATCCTCTTTCAGTCCTCAGTAGTACATTGGCAGTGCTTTATGGGCCAGACATTATTCTTCTGTTTTTTGTAACCTAAGATTTTTTTTTAACATCTAGCAGTTTACTAGTTACTTTTGTAACATTTCAGGTTATTTGCTCGACTTGAATTGCTTACATTTTAATAAAAACAAATTGCTTACATTTTAATAAAAACTGTAAAAATGGGGGTGGTCTAAAACTTTTGACCAGTAGTGTATGTAGGAAGAAAAGGAGCAAATAATTGAAAACAAAGTTGATTTAATAAAGATATTACCTGTTTGCACTGTACTGTACTTACATTGTAATCATGACAAAAGGAAAAACATTTACTTGTATATTGGATAAATATGCAGATAGTTAGTCAGCAAGGACAACCTATGTAAATATATGCACATAGGGCCTGATTCAGACCCACTCGCGAGCGGCTGTCCGCTCGCAAGTGGGTCGATGTTCTGGACTGAGCATGCGCACGACGGAGGGAGCTCCGTCGTGCGCATGCGCCAGACGCGACGAGCGAAGGAAAGTCCTTCGCTCGTTGTGTCCGATCAAAGGGGGCGTGCTGTCAATGTTGATTGACAGCACGCCCCCTTTGGTAGGCGTGCCGGGGGCGTGCCTCCCTGACGGGGGCGTTTCCACGGGAACGCCTCCCGTCAAAAGCCGGCCCACTGACATCACTAGTGATGTCAGTGGGAGTGATTTTGGCTCTGATAGAGCCAAAATCACTCCGGAGCTTGCGGTTGAAAACCTCAACCGCAGGCTCCGGCTCGCAATTTCGATGGTCGCGATGGTCTCGACCATCGCGGCCATCAAAATGCACGCTCGTATAGCCTGTGGGTGGTGACCCACAGCTATACGAGCGTCCAGAAGGACGCTCCATTTTCATGGAGGCCGGCCCTCATTCAGAGCGTGCGCTCTGCTCAGAGCGTACGGCTCTGAATGAGGGCCATAGATTTAATTGTTAACAATTGTAGAACTGAACAAGAATTAGTTGCTTCCAAGATTCCACATACATAATGATTTAATGATACACTCAATCAACACAGTAAATGCTAGAAAAATAATGCACAAGTACAGCTTTCATAGAAGAGTATCCAGAAGAAAGCCCATTCTCTCCAAAAACAAAATAAATTGTAGTTCCTTTAGATTTTCTAAGATAAAAGACTTCTGGAACAACATACTCTGGACAGACAGGGCTATTCAACATGTCGCCCTCTTGTTGCTGGGGAACTACACATTCCAGCATGCCCTGCCACAATTGTAGCATGCATTAATAGCAACACTGCTGGGATCTGTAGTTCCACAGCAACTGGAGGGCCACATGTTGAATTACCCCTTGACTAGACAACATATCCAGCACCTCTCGCAGTCGTGTCGTTTCCATCTCAAAAATATTTCCAAGATCAAACCCTCTCTCACCCAGGATGCTACTAAAACCTCATACGCTCACTGGTCATCTCCAGATTGGACTACTGTAACCTCCTCATATCTGGCCTTCCAAACTCCCATCGCTGTCCTATTCAGTCTGTCCTCAATGCTGCTGCCCGGCTCATCTTCCTCTCCAAATGTTCTACATCTGCCTCCTCTCTCGTACAAGCCATCCACTGGCTCCCCTTCCCCTTCAGAAACCAATTCAAGGTTCTTACACTCGCTTACAAAGCCCTCACCCATTCCTCTCCCATTTAAATCTCTGACCCCATCTCCCTTCACTCTCCTGGCCGCCCTCTTCATTCAACAAATGCACGCCGCCTCTGCCAACTGATTACTGCCTCCCACTCTCACCTCCAAGATTTTGCACGTGCTGCTTCCCACCTTTGGAACTCTCTCCCTCTCCCCATCAGACTCTCCACCGCTCTACAATCCTTGAAACGGGCTCTCAAGACCCACTACTTCATCAAAGTCTTCCAGCTCTTATCCTAACCTGCTGCTACATGCTCCTTCCTTCCTGTCTACCTATGTCATGCATGTTTGTCTGCCCCATCCCTTTAGAATGTAAGCTCTTGCGGGCAGGGGACTCAACCCTCTTGTGCTTCTCTTTACTTTATTTTCATCTACTCCTTACTCGCCACTAGGGCACCTAACACTTGGTTGCTTATGCTGTTGTTTTTTGGGTGTTATGGTCGCTAATGTAGCAATGTATATTATCCATGTCCTTGTCCTGCACTGTATTCTATTGTAAGTCACTGGTCACGTATTTGTTTAAGTACTTTGTAAGGTGCTCCGGAACACTCGTGGCGCCATATAAATAAACAATAATAATAATAGACCATAGTGGAGTTTTTTTAGTGGTAATGAACAAAGGGCCTGATTCAGACCCATTCGCTATTTGCGGTCGTTCGTTCAAAAACAAGGGGTCTGAGTTAAAAAAAACCAAGTGACGTGGTCAATGACGCTGCTGGATTAATTATGCACTCCCTTAAAACGCCCGTTTTGACCTTTAAGCACGCCTGCGTTCGGATCTCCACTCCCCATTTTCAAGCACCTTCCCCTGTTACCACCCACATACGCCTCATTCTGTCACTCAAAATAGCAGGCATTCGCTATATTGCGAGCACATGAATTTCGGCCGCACTGACTGGTTCGCGCATGCGTATAACGATCCGTACACATGCGCAGATGTGCGAACATCGCTCGGAACGAGCGTACTGCCGCTAGCGAGTGGCTCTGAATGAGGACCAATGTCTGTCACGCACCAGAACATATAACCACAAGAATCACATACCAAATGTAATGCATAGTGGCAGAGGGGTAATATTTTGGGAATGTTTTGTAGCTACACCAGTCTCACAGTAATACCATAGGTGCTAAGTGTAGCTTATCATTACGGGGATACCCTGCTCAGTTGCAGCACCAAGTGTGTGGAAGGGGTTCGGTATGAAATCCCGACAACCAGAATCCCAACACCCATCAGAACGGCTGGTAAGTATTTTACCTACACCTACCCTAACCCTCCCTCCCCGATGCTAAACCTAACCCCCCCTCCTTAGTGCCTAAACCTAACCTGCCCCTCCCTGCACCCCTTCCCCCCCGGTGTCTAAACCTAACCTCTCCCCCTAGTGCCTAAACCTAACCTCCCCCTTCCCGCACCCTAATCTTAACAATCCCTCCCCGGTGCCTAGCCCTAACCCACCCTTAATGCCTAACCCTAACCCCGCTACCTAACACTAACCTGCCCCTAACACCCCGATACTAACTTTCGGGATGCTGACGGTCTGGATACTGGTGCCGGGATCCAGACCTGTCGGGATTTCAGCGCTGGTATTTAGACAATCGGCATCCCACACGCCAGGATGCCGACTACATCCTGTGTGGAAGGAGTCTGTGCACCGCACCAGTGACATCTTCAGCACTGATACCATCTTCTTTCCCCCACATTGAGAGAACTGTGCTGTGATATGAATAAAATCATATTCAGGCAGCAGTATTGCTGCTCTCAGGCCACACCTCATGGGGGCATGCGACGAGTCACAGGGGTATGGCCTCACGGCATGCCCAATCTAATGCAGGCAACCGGACCGGTCCAATTGGCCATCAGTCCCTCTGGCATTTGCCAGAAGTGCCAGATGGCCAGACCGGACCTGGCTTTTGTGCTCGTTGTTAGGTAACCGCTTCTCTTCTTCTTGAGAAAACAGAATAGGTTCTGCTGCTTAGTTCTTTGATCATGTGACTCAGGGGCTGAAACTCCAGACTCTCTATTGCAGGGGTTCCCAACCACGGTCCTCAAGGTACACTAACAGTCCAGGTTTTAGGGATAGCCATACTTGAGCACAAGTGCCTTAATTAGTACCTCAGTTTATTTGATTTAACCATCTGTGCACCATCATGGATATCACTAAAACCAGGACTGTTAGCGTGCCTTGAGGACCGAGGTTGGGAATCACTGCTCTATTGGGTCACCAAGCTTTTTAAGGATCCTTCTCATGTGCACCTGTGCTTGTGATAGCTTACTCAGGGCCTGATTCAGACCGGCTCGCGAGTGCAGTGTTCACAAGCAGGTCGATGGTCCCCCACTGCGCATGCGCACGCCGGCTCCGGCGTGAGCATGCGCGAGACCCGGCCAGCGACGGGCGCTCTGTCGCTACAGGTCTCGCACCAAAGTGGGGCGGCTGTCGATTGTGATTGACAGCTTGCCCTGTTTTGGAGGCGGGCAGGGGGGGGTGGCTGGCCAAACGGAGGCGATCCCGAAGGAACGCTTGCCATTTGGGGGCGGCCCCACTGACATCACGATTGATGTCAGTGGTTGAGCTTCCGGTTCTATTAGAGCCAAAAGCTCACTGGGGCTTGCGGGAACGAGACCCTACCACAAGGGTCTCGTCGCAAGCCCCGATGGTCGTGACCATCACGACCATCACCTGGCCGCTCGCTAAAGCTGTGGGTGGTCACCCACAGCTTAGCGAGCGGCCAGGAGTTCGTCTTTAAAAAAAAAACAGGGACGCCCTGATTCAGAGCGAGCGCTCTCAAAGAGCGTCCGGCTCTGAATCAGGCCCTCAGTGTGCTGATCCTGTGAATCTTGCCCTGTTGTCACATGGATTGTCTTTGAATTTTGCTTCTGATTTTGGCCTGTTACTAGACTTACTCTTGAGAGTTGCTTTCCCTGACCACAGATTGTTTATTATTATGTGTACTGTAGACATGGGGCTCGATTCAATTCAACGCAAATTGAATAGCGCCGGGAAGGAGCACCTGGAGCTATTCAATACAGCGCGCTGTTATGTCGGAGAATGGCCGTTCTCGTGCCCTAAACATGTTTAGTCATGAGAACCGATATTCTCCGAATAAACTACCCAGCGCAATGCTGTTTCCACGGTATTAAGGGCACTAAACAGCATCGCACCAGGAGTTATTTTGGACTTCCTTAGTAGGGCTTAACAGCGTGTTGAATTGAACAGTTTCGGGAGCTCCTTCCCGGCGCTATACAATTCGTGTTGAATTGAATCGAGCCCAAAGATGCACTTCCCCTTTTAGCTCTGTCACAGATAGTGTGAAAATATAGTGCAAGTGAAAATAGCTACTAGATATGCAAATTATTATAATCAGTCTCACTGAAATATAACAAAATAAATTAAGGGAAAAATGCATTGGAGGCCTCATTCTGTGAGCTTTGTGGCCTAGTATTTTGTGGCTGAGATGCTGCTGCTCCTTAACATTTCCACTTCATAATAACAATACTTATAGTTAACTGGATCAGCTCTAGCAAGGAAGATATTTGAGAAACTAACTTGGTGGAAATGTGGCATCCAATGACAGTGCCACACTGAAAGGCACTATTTGGTACGACCCATCCTACTGCTAATGTTTGACTATAAAGACTGCATGGCTGTAAGCTTAATTTTATGTTACCTGTTAGTAATGGGTGTGGCTGAAATGGCCACACTAATGCGGAAGGGGTATTCTCGTACTTTTGGCTGTATAGTGTATGTCATACTAGGACAAATTAAATTTTAACTCAAAAGTAAAACAGCTAGTCCAGCAAATCTCAGTGCTTGAAATGGAAGTTACTACAAGAAAACTGCACAAGAGATCAACTGACATTTAAGCATTGGCACTATGTATAAATAAAAGATGAGCTCTAGTATTATAAGGAACACTAAACTCCGCAATTAATATTTTCAGATATGAATAATGCTAAAATACATTATTTAGTGTTACATCTATATTCCACTGCAGTTCTGTTGAAAAGCAAAATAGTACTTCCCTGATCCACTATAAAAAGTAGAAGGTCCCATATCTTTAGGCCTGAAAGGATTTCATACAGGTCCAAACCAAAATCCTATCGCTCAAACACTGCCAGGTTAGATAGAATAGTACCTACTCGGCAGCTGGCAATCCGAAAAAAAGGGACATACGTGACAAAGTGGACATGGGGCCTTATCCACTACCGATCGCAACTGCAAATGGAATAGCTAATCCATTGCGATCGCTATGCTGTCGCAGCACAACATAAGGATGCCCACCTTACCTTACAGACATCCGTAATGTTTAGCAAGACTGCGAAACCATCGGTACAATTGAGTACCATCACAGCCTCATGCACACTTGCACAAACTCTGACCTCATTCAGAAATTGCTAACCTCATCGCAAGCTGCATACGGCATTGCAGTGGATAATTTATGCACGCCCATGCAACGGCATTTGAACACACTGGCATGCCTGCGTTTCACCAACAACCCCCCGGTATCACCCACAAAAGGTACTTCCTGTCAATCACTCTGTGATGGGTCTGCGTAGTTTCTGCGATCGCATTCCCGATCACAGTGGCCGACTGCGTGTGTATTAGCAGTTGCGATTCAAGCTGAATAAGCATAAACACTGCAATTATTTCACATATATTTATTATGAGCAGTACACAGCATTCACTATAAAGTATTGTCCAATAGTGTGCTCTTCAACACTGTTTTAGTTCCTCAAAATGTAGGTTGATTCAGTGTTGTTTAAAATATTGTGAGAGGAAAATCTGAACAATCCCCATGGGTGTGATACAGCAGTACACGCTAGTGCACTGCTGATTACAGATTCCCGATGTATGACCCATTCTGCGCATGTGCAGAACGGGTATGCGATCCCGCACACAGACTGGCAGTGATTGATAGTCTGCTACCATTTGTGGGTGGGGAGGGGGCGGCGATGCCCTCTGTTGGAGGGGAGAGAAGAAGCCATGATGTCCATCGGCTAACAGAGATTTTTCTAGCTTCTTCATCTCAACTGCGGCAGCCGGCTGCGTGACCCCTTGGGTCACCTTAGCTGGCCGATGTCCCGCAGAGAATCCGATGCTGCGTTGGACAACGCAGCTCGGATACGTAATGCAGCAGGAGGCATGACACCAAAATGCCGGCTCCTCTGCAATGACAGGAGCTGGGTGCTGCAGTGTGACATTCTCTTGCAGCACCCAGCTCCTGTCATAGAAGAGGAGCCGAGAGTGCAGATTGCCCACTGCCCAGTCTCCGGGAGCAACACAGCATCTCTGGTAATGCTGGGCTGCCCACGAAGTGATGTTATCAATATCCCCTGCGAGGTCACGCCCCCTTTATTTAGACCACTCCTCCTTTTTGAACGGACACGCCTCCGGTGTGCAGGGGGTATCCAGAGTGCTCACCGGGTGCACCAGACCCAGTGACGCCTCTGCAGAGGGATCCCATGGTGATCACAGTGGGTAGTATTATGCTCTACTGTATATACTGAGATCAAGCAAACTTGTAGGTCAATTTTATACAAATAACAAAGTCAACTGAGCTTATACTGTTTTTTATTTTTTTGTCAGTGAGGGTAATTTATAAATATGCATAACTGCATCCCTGCGGGACACACTAAATTATGCCCCCATCCCCTCAGACAGGGCACAGCTCCTCAATCTTTTCGCCTCCAACCCCACTGACTCCTAACTTAGTAGGAGGGAGGTTTGTGCAGCATCCTATTCCCCAGGAGGCGTATAGCACTTGGTTCAAGCTGCACAAGCTCCACATTCCCATCCCATTAAAGACATACAATAGAGAAGCAACAGCTGGCAATTTTCACAGTAATGGTGCGTACACACGTAGCAATATAAATGAGCAATTTGAATGATAACGATATTGTTATCGTTCAAATCGGTAATTTTTTGGGTCCCTACCCACTCACCATCGAACAGCGATAAGCGCCACGTATGGACGATAGCGATATCGTCCATCGGCCGTGCATGCAGGTCAACTTGCTCGATATCGAGTAGGTTATTATAGGGACCCGCGATCATTGATCGCGGGTCGTTATAGTTGTCGGTGAGTTGGTGGTGTGCTGGATGATCGATATCGATCATCCAGCACACCAGGAAGGGTGCAGGATGATCAGCCAGCGATATCGTATCGCTGGCTGATCACTACGTGTGTATGCACCATTAGTAAGCTGCTTCTACCCCATTTCAGCAGCCAATACTAATTCAGTTTTTAATGAAATTCAAAGTTTTACATATGAAGATACTGTGGGCCTGATTCAGAGCCGCTCGTAAGCGGCCGCTCGTTCGCTCCAAGCGATGTTCGCACATCTTCGCATGCGTATGGGTCGTAATGCGCATGCGCCAACCAGTCAGTGCGGTCGGAAATCGTGTGTTCGCAAAATTGCGAGTGCCTGCTAATTTGAGTGACAGGATGAGGTGTTTGTGGGTGGTAACAGGGGAAGGTGCTTGAAAACGGGTAGTGGAGATCCGAACGCAGGCGTGCCAAACGGTCAAAACGGGCATTATAAGGGTGTGCATAATTAACAAAGCAGCGTCATCGACCACGTCACATGGTTGTTTCTTAGCCTGAACTGTTCTCATGATTGCGGTAGGAAAATCCAACCACAAGCACTGCGAGCAGTTCAGACGCCTTTCGATGTACTCGATTAATCTAATAAATAGCGGAGATGACGTATGATGCAAGCGGCCAGGGGGCGTCTTTTCAAAATAGCGAGCGCATGTTTCGTTCGCTCGCTCAGACATAGAGGCGTTAACAGACTGCAAAGAGCGAGTGCTCAATTTAAATAGCCGGCCCCTTTTTCTGAACGAGCGAGCGCAAATAGTGTCTGGCTCTGAATCAGGCCCTGTGTGCGAGAGGCACAACATTTACCATTTTCTGATATGAAAAGCTACAGTAAGGTGAATGGTTTTTTGTTTGTTTGCTTGGCATGTGATGTGCCAGTAACTGCACTCAGGAAAGATAAAAAATATATACTGCGCTAGGTACCAGAGTGTGTGTATATATATATATATATATATATATATATATATATTATTGTGATCTGAATTACTTCAGATTGCACCACGTCATTGATTATAAACATGATATGTGTTCAGAAATGTCCCCTTGGTTTTGTGTCTAAATTATTGAAACATATGACTGCAGCAAGTATCAATAAATAAATAGTTACACTTTATCTCAATCAATGGGCATAATATTAACATAGATACATATCAAACAGAAATCAAAATAGCCATAAAAAAGGATAAAGCACAATAAAAAGCAATTTGTTATTAATTAGAAGATCGGTTGTTAAAAGGTCCCAGTTTAATAATCATGCTAGTTTTCCTATGCACCCTTAATTATTCAATTGGAATGTGAGAAGTGCAAAGTTCAGAATAAAAATTCATATACCAAAAATAATAAATGGTCAATATCTTATGGAAGTATATAAGGTTGCCTGTGCTGGCTTCCCAGCACAAATAAATACTGACTTAGATCCGGCGTGTTTTCTTTGCCATAGGTGGTACTGTCCTCTCCAGTTCCAGCTCTCCCCATCAATGTAATATATATATATATATATATATATATATATATAAACAAATAGTCTGGCACTCCTTGAAGTATGTTACTTAGCTAGTTGCCTGCACACAATCAAACATAGAAATCCCCATAGATGCGGCACTCCACACTCTGCAAGCATGGAGTGCCGCATCTATGGGGATTTTATATATATATATATATATATATATATATATGTATATATGTATATATATATATATATATATATATATATATATATATAGAGGAGGAAGGTGCGGCACTCTGGCATATGAAGAAATGGCAACACGCAGTGGTTGTTTTTCAACGTTTCAGTTCACTTGGAACTTTTTTCAAGATAACAGTTTAATGATACAAACATACCTTAAAAAGAAGAAGCCACACCTCGTGAGACGCCTCTCAGCCGGAACTGGGACTGCACACCCGCCCGGTGGCGCCAATAGATGACGTCATCGCGCTCCTACGTGGGATAGCGACGACCCCATCAGTGACCCCATCACCATGGTTACCCATCACAACAATTACATAAATATTTTAAAAAAACATATAGAACGAAATACATCACAATTACTTCATGTTCAGCACTGTTGTTAGAAGGACATCTTGTTACAACCCTTTATTGCTACTAAGACCAACACTAAATATCATCGTTGCAAAAAACTGCAACCGATGTATACCTAGATTATATCACTATAATAAATACATATTCAGGGCTATAGCAGCCACACAAATGTCTAATATATATATATCCTACCGTAGGGGTCCCACATCGATATTCCTAAAAGGGGGGGACTACTACCCTCCTGTAAAGATGACCACCTCACAAGAAGCATGTATAGGAAATGTTTTCATTTAGCCCCCGGGGGTGTACTACATCCAAACGAGTGATCCAACGAGCCTCGCACTGCAGTAATTTGGTGGCCTGATCACCACCACGTAGAAGAGGAGGGATGTGATCAATCATACGGTAGCAAATACTGGCTACCGGATGATTACACATGGCAAAATGCCGTGCCACCGGCTGTTCACTAGAACCCACCTCAAGAGCTTGGCGGATGGCGGACCGATGCGCCGCCATGCGCTCCTTAAATTTTCTTTCGGTCTTACCAATGTAGGTAAGACCGCAAGGACAGATAATTTGGTATACCACAAAGTTGGCATTGCAACTCAACGAAAATCTAATAGAAATTCTTTTGCCACTATGTGGGTGTGCAAAGGAGTCTCCAGGTATGAGGAATGTATGTACATGTACATTTAATGCACCCCACTTTTTTCTGTAAAAAGGATCTGTTAGTGGGAATTTTATTTATTTTAGAAATGTCCGTTTTGACCAAAAGGTTTAGTAGCAATAAAGGGTTGTAACAAGATGTCCTTCTAACAACAGTGCTGAACATGAAGTAATTGTGATGTATTTCGTTCTATATGTTTTTTTAAAATATTTATGTAATTGTTGTGATGGGTAACCATGGTGATGGGGTCACTGATGGGGTCGTCGCTATCCCACGTAGGAGCGCGATGACGTCATCTATTGGCGCCGCCGGGCGGGTGTGCAGTCCCAGTTCCGGCTGAGAGGCGTCTCACGAGGTGTGGCTTCTTCTTTTTAAGGTATGTTTGTATCATTAAACTGTTATCTTGAAAAAAGTTCCAAGTGAACTGAAACGTTGAAAAACAACCACTGCGTGTTGCCATTTCTTCATATGCCAGAGTGCCGCACCTTCCTCCTCTACAATTACCTTGTCGTGAGGGCACCGGCAGCAGTTATTTATACGTTATTTGGAGTGCCAGTCCTTTCCACGTGTATATATATATATATATATATAGACTGGTACATAGCGCAGTATATATTTTTCATCTTTAATTATTTCTCTTCTTTTGAAGTTAGCACTAAACTTCTTATACTTGCTGCTGGTTGTTTTGAAGTCGATATTAGATGGAATTTGCAGAAGCGCTGGGGGCTTGGTAGTTCCTTGTAACTGCACCCACATGCAAAAACCAAATTGTCTTTCGAGGTATGTTATCATTAAATGATATTCAAGGGTTGGCAATTGCAAATCTTCCTCTTGCAGAGTACTGTTTTTTAGAAGGAGACTTGGACTGGCTAGAGAAGCAGAAGGTTTTCATCTTACTGCTGCCAGTATCGCTGGGGAGCTGGGCATCCCTCAAGTGCTCTGACAGTGCGAAGACGGGAGAAGCAGTTCCCGCAAACAGCCTGTAAACAGCAGCGTCTCCCAGCGGCACACACTGTGACACTAGAGACAGAGCATCTGACCTTACCAATGTTATACTTGATTGATTTTAGCATTGGTACAAGCAATACCTGGTGGCTGATTGTTTTTTGATTTGGGAACTTTAAAAAGTTGTTTTACGCACTATGGAGCACCCCTTGTACACTTTTCCTTGATAGATTGATAGATTCCTTGGCATTCGGGGTTTTCATGCTGCGGCCCCTCAAATTGAGGGGACACTAGTGGTTCTATTATTACTATCGGATTGAAGGAGGAAAAGACTGCACTAAATTAGTGGTTGTGGACTATTCTTATATTTTTCTAAGTGTGTATGCGTGTGTATGCTTCCCCTTTCCAAATTGTTCATGAATCAGTCTTCATGTCTAAAAAACTAGTGTTTCTTTGAGGTGTAAATGACTTATTAAACACGGCTCCTGCTAGTTTACAAAATTTTAATAAATGGGGGTGTTTTTCACAGTTGCGACCAATCAAACGCAGTCATCATTATCAACTTTACACTTACATCAGAGTCTGAGCCGACAGAAGTCAGACAACCTCAGGAGGCTGCATTGAGACATTTCAGTTGCGATGTTTGTCTCAATTTGTGATTACATGACCATATCATGTCCTTACGGTCCTTTCGTTGTGACTGCATGCCCACTGCAGTCGCATTCATGCCCACTTCCTGCGATTCTACACCCGTTCCAGCCTCGGGCTCAGTCCCCTTAGTCGCAGAAAGTCTCAAGTCTAAGTTGAGACAAAAAAAAATCAATGAATCTGAAAAGACGCATATATGTCGTGACAAACCTCCCAAATGTCCTGATTTTGATGAGACAGTCCTACTTTTCAGGCACTGTCCTGCTGTCCCACCTGTGGGATCAGTGTCCTGCAGGGGGAAAAGGTTGGCAGGTCTCTCACCTGCTGCTCTGCATAGGAAAACAGTGGTAAATGGATGCTGCAGCATCTAAACATTAGTGAGAGGTACTGGAGCAGCTCAGGAAGCACCTCGCGTGCCCCGTGAGAAAAAATGGGGGCGTGATGTGTGGCCATTCCCCACATTTGGAAGCCAATCCCCCTTTTTGAGCGCACAAAGTCCGCTCCTCACCTCACAGATGTTGAAAGGAATGCAGTGTGAAAAAGTAAGGAACTATGGCCCGTATTCAATTAGCCACGAAAAGTCGTAATCCACGGAAAAGGATCGCGGATGACGCCATTTCACCTGGCGGAAACTCATCTCCGTATTCAATTGCAAACACTTTTCGCAACCGCGGAAAGTCAATGCAATGTAATAGGCGAAAAAGTTTCGCCTCTGAATAAGTGGTGAAAAAAAGTACAAAATCGTTATTTTGCGGTGCAAAGGTGGGGAAACCACTCTGAACCCTTGGGACAGTCCCCCAAAGGATAGCTGTGTCAAAAAATCCCAAGCAAAAACGTAAGAACACCCCAAAAAAGTACTTTCATTTTGAGGTCAAATAAGTGCAAAGTTGGGGTGCAAGCATAAAAGCTAGCAAAATAAACTTTTGGGGGGTCTGCAAGGGGTTGCAATCAGGAAGCCGATGGTCGAATGCCGACCGCTGGCTTCCCAACTGTGTAAAGCCGACAAGGGACTAATGATAGGCGTCAAAATCCCGATGCCTATTATTATCCCTACGCCGGGAGCCCGTCTCCCAGGAATACCGCACGAAGGTAAGCCGGGCGGCGGGGAGTGGACAGCCGCCTTTTAGGTTAAGGGCTCCCAGGGAGGACTTAGGGTTAGGAACCCCCCCCCTGGGAGGGTTAGGGTCAGGCTAGGGGAAGGGGGGTAGGTTTAGGCACCCCCGGGGGAGGTTAGGGTTAGGCACCCCACCAGGGAGGGTTAGGTTTAGGCACTTACAGGGTGGTTTAGGGTTAGGCACTAGGGTGGAAGGTTAGGGTTAGGCACCCCTAAGGGAGGTTTAGGGGGGGATAGGGTTAGTGTTACTTACCTTAATCCCCAGTCGGGATATTCACTGCCGACAGTCTTCCGGTGTCGGGATTTGAACCGCCGGACATAGGTCCAGCGGTCATTAATACCGATCCCTCTGCAAGGATGGGTCAGGTTTTTTTTTATTGCAGATGGTTGCTGCTGGGGGGTTTTTCAAGTTTTTTTAAACATCACTTTTGAGACTTTAAAATATGCTAGCACCCATTTTCAAGTACCCCAAATTTGACAGGACTATTTATTTCTACAAAAAAGTACTGCTTAATGCCACTCTTCACCACTTGTGCAAAGACGCTAATTACAGACAATTGACACAACTTAAGTACCCAAAACAGCTTTATTAGGGCTATTCGGGGACCTCTACATTGATCCCCAATGTTAGTGCATCTTTTTGGGGTGTTCTGGCAGGTCTCCTTATTTCTGACAGCACTTTCCGCCTGTCCGACTTCGCGGGTTGCTGTTTTCGCGTGTTTTGGAATTGAATATGGCGAATAGCAGGGAAGCGCCCAATAAGTTTCCGCGTCCAAAACACGCCATGTCGGCGGAAAGTCCAGTAGGCAAAACTTTATCGGGGGTGCGAAACAAATTGAATACGGGTCTAAATCTTTAGGGAACGTGCTTATTTTTTAATCTTTATGCTCCATTAAATAAGAATTTTATTAATCGAAGGTACCCTCTACGACACCAGACTCTGCAAACCTATTAAATACTAAAGGCTAACAAACTTATATGTTCTATTATTAGCATTTACTACAAGTCCCCAATTCTCAATTAATTTTACATGTTTCAATTATGCACATAATTTGCAGATAAGATGAAAGACATTAAAAGTGAAGTAGGACTACATCAATAATTATAAAATGAAACCTAGGGGGCAATTCAATTCAGTGCCATTTGAATAGAGCTGGGAAGGAATTCCCATAGCTATTCAATTGACCTTTGGTAAGAATTTGGTTGTAATGCTGGGCATACACGGCAAGATAAAATGTCTGCAGACCGACAGACATTTTATCTGGCAGCCTGCCAGCCGCAGATGTCCGCAGCATAGCCAACATTTGCGCTCCGCCCCCGAGGGAGGAGACATTTCCCTGTTCCTTCCATGGGAAGGAACACAGGAAATATCTGTCTGTCAGCCGCAGCTGGGCATACACTGCCCGATGCGGCCGACAGTTTACCGGTAAATATCACATCGGACGGGCATGCTGGACAATCCGGCATGCCCGACCGAGCAATATTTAACCCTTGGTCGCCCCCCCCCACGCTACAATTATCGGGGCGATCTGTGGATATCAGGCGGATCGCCCCGATAATTGTAGCATGATTGGCCAGCTTAAGTCAAGTTGTCTAAAGACAGACAGATAGATAGATAGATAGATAGATAGATAGATAGATAGATAGATGGATAGATAGATAGATAAATTCTGTAGACCAATGTTTATGTTATGCCTACTGGAAGTAAAAACAAGTTATGCCACTTTTCATTCCAGGTCTTTGACATTTAAAGGATAATGTGCCCAAGAGAATTTGCACTAAGAATAAAATCACTTTTATTACGCAATCACTGCAAATCCTTGTCTAAAATAATCCAAAGCTATATGAGAACAGTAAAGCTCATTATGATGATGAAGTTCAAATGCAGTGTAATGGGTTAGGTCACATTATTGATTTAATTTGGCAATGTTGATATGGTGGCTACCAATTCAGTTATGGTGGTATATTTTTGGTCAAATGTGCTCCCTCTTTAGCTGGGTGTCCTCCTGTACTCACACTATTTATCTTTATTTATCTGTACTACTGTACTATTTATCTGTACTACTGTTCCACCCAGGGGCATCTTAAGAGAGGAGGGGGCCCATGTGCACACCCCGTGCGGGGCCCCCTCCTCTCCCCCCGGTGGCCGGCAGCCAACTGATGCGGCTGGCCAGCCACCAGAGCATTAGAAGACTCCGGGCACTAGAGTGTGCCCGGAGTCTACTGCGCATGCGCAGAACACCAGAACCACGGACAGGTAAGTTTAAAATAATATGGGTGCAGGGTGTGCGGTTCAGGGCCCCCCTGGACCTGGGGGCCCGTGTGCCCCGCACACACTGCAACCATTATAGATACGCCACTGGTTCCACCTCGTCTGACTGCATTGAGGGCAGAGGAGATGTCAGCAGCTGTAGTCCAACATGGTGCTTCACTGAACACTCAAATTAAGCTCCCTGGCAGCTTTATTCTCTACATGTGTGTAATGCTGGGTACACACTAGACGATGTGTGTACACAGCGACGGCAGATGCGACTAGACCAGAGGTTCCCAAACTCGATTCTCAAGGCACCCTAAGGGCTATTTCACACCTGCCGGTTTTCACTGGCCGGCAAAAATCCGGGCGTGTTTTTGTCGGGTGTGACATTTAGTGATGGATGGAAGCGGATGGGTCCTTTCACACGGTACGGGCACGGCACGGGCATGGCATGATCGCCGTGTTACAGCCAGGAATATCCACTGAGAAGGACTGCTGCTGTGCCGTGCCCGTGCCATCCCTGTAGGTCAGTGGTGTATAGGAAACAATGTTTCCTTTCACACACACCGGCCGGCTTGTACAGCTCCTGCTGCTGCTGCGCATGCCCAGAATAAGTAGTAAAAAAAAAAAAAACAGTAAAAACGTCTCAAAGCCGCAGCGTGTGAAATGCACTGAGTGCCTGAAAAAAACGGCCAGCTTCTGCCTGGTTTTTTGCCGGCCGGGCAAAACCGGCAGGTGTGAAATAGGCCTAACAGTCCAGGTTTAAGGCTATCCATGCTTGTAAACAGGTGACTTAATTAGTACCTCGGTCAATTTTATTTAACCACCAGTGCTTAACCATGGATATTTCTAAAACCTGCACTGTTGGGGTGCCTTGAGGACCGTGCTCGGGTACCTCTGGACTAGACGATATATATCGGGCAGTCCGTACACACTGCACGATCTGGTGTATGACCGACCGATATGTCATTCCTCCGCCACATCCAGAACCATGATGTCAGTTGTCAGATCTTCAGATTGGCTTGCACTGCAGGCAGAATTGAAGATGCGATGAACGACACACAGGAGCGTGCAATAATGTATTCACACTGGACGATTTATAAAACACAGATGATGTGACTCGTTATTATAAGTGCTATACAATACATGACATAAAACTACAAATAACATAAGTTAATAGAAAATAATACATCCCTTGTATTGAATTCAAAGAGGGAAACACGCTGATGATCAGATGAATCCTCCTCAGGAATAAAACACACTACAGTACAGGTGACTGCGGTGGCCTCAGCACAGTGGTTGAAAAACGCTGGTCTAGTGTGTACCCAGCTTATGTGCTTCAGTCCTAGTATTGGTGAAATTGGGAGCTTTCAAAGACAACATGCAGATCGACTAGAAGAAGTCTAAAACTTTCAGAAGACTTGAAGAAAGGGATCCTGGTATTCGCCATTTATAAGGAGGCATATGCAATTCAATTAACCCTATGACCAAAACCGCTATAGAAATAACAAAGTACGAGGCGCAATGGACTCCATAAAAAAGTCAACTTGATCACTTATAAATGGGCATGGTTCATTTCATAGAATAGAATTTTAGCATTGTTTGGAGGGTACGGAAAGTTAATTCCTAGCAGCTGTACTAGAGGTGTGATTAAAAGCAACCTAGCTTGAAAAAAATTCTTCTTAAATGTGAAAGCATTGTGAAAGTTACAAAGATAGGCTGTATATGTAATATTCCACATAATTCTACAATAGATATAACATAACAGAACATGTTTCAGCTGTTTCCAAACCCCCAGGGGAGTATTTATTGTGTGCTTTACTTCCTGCACATTTATAAAAAAAAAAAAAAAAGACTGCCATGAAGCTATCTAGGAATATTCTAGGAAATGCTACCCATAAACAGTAAAAGAACCACAACCAAAACAAAAAGGACTACGACTTAAAAAAAAATAAATCTAAAATATATATATATATATATATATATATATATATATATATACACATATATATATATATACACGACCTTTCCATATTATTGTGTTTCAAAGTTTTAAATTATAAACAAAAAATATATTTAAATAAAAAATAAAGGCCCTCAATCAGAGCCGTACGCTCTGAGCAGAGCGCACGCTCTGAATGAGGGCCGGCCTCCATGAAAATGGAGCGTCCTCCTGGACGCTCGTATAGCTGTGGGTCACCACCCACAGGCTATACGAGCGTGCAGTTTGATGGCCGCGATGGTCGTGACCATCGCGACCATCAGAACTGCGAGCCGGAGCCTGCGGTTGAGGTTTTCAACCGCAAACTCCGGAGTGATTTTGGCTCTATCAGAGCCAAAATCACTCCCACTGACATCACTAGTGATGTCAGTGGGCCGGCTTCTGACGGGAGGCGTTCCCATGGGAACGCCCCCGTCAGGGAGGCACGCCCCCGGCACGCCTACCAAAGGGGGCGTGCTGTCAATCAACATCGACAGCACGCCCCCTTTGATCAGACACAACGAGCGAAGGACTTTCCTTCGCTCGTCGCGTCTGGCGCATGCGCACGACGGAGCTCCCTCCGTCGTGCGCATGCTCAGTCCAGAACATCGACCCACTTGCGAGCGGACAGCCGCTCGCGAGTGGGTCTGAATCAGGCCCTAAGTTTTTTCATAAATTTGTATTTCTATAGCACAAAGTTACATGCATTTAGTATCTTCTTCAACATTTGTGTATATAATACACTCATAACTGTATTCAAACGACTCCAGGGCAGCTGACCCTTACAAACAGAGGCCCTATTTTGTTAATGTGTTTATAATATTAAATATGCTTTATTATTTCTATGTTTGACAGTTTAGTTAGACTGGAGGTGATTACCCAAAATCCATCAATGCAATATCCACCGTAACTCTATTAATAAAAAGAGGAGGATTTTATTTTGTGATCTGAAAGCAAACAATCAGCTCCAGCTAATCAGAGCACTGTTCAGAGGATACAATTCCAATAGGATAATTAACTCATTGACACATAGCAACCAGTGAATGACAGGAAACTACCACAATAAAAAAGTGACAAGCTTACAAACTAAACGGAAACATACTAAATTAAAATAGCCATGTGCACTGCACCACACTCTTCCAAAGATCGCTACATACTTGTCACAACTCTTGCTGGGATAATATGGATGTTGGCCGTACTTGTAGGATTTGCGAATACCTAGAATAGAAGCACTGAATATAATGTATCGGTGGTTTACCCCAGGGACCTCCGCAAGGGGGTTTGCAATTCGCTGCATCCGTTATGCAGGTTGCGGTCCTCTGACTGGTTTCCTAATCTGCAGCTGGTGGACGCTGGAGGAACTAATGGCAGGCAGCATACTGGGCACCGTGAGGAGTACTGAAGAGTAGTCGTCAGAAATAGGTCAGAACCAGACAGGCAGTACAGTACCAGGGGACAGGCAGAGTCAGGTCAGAAGGATGCCAAAGTCAGAGCCAGGAAGTCCCTACAAGCAATACCAAGGGAGCAGACAAGGAGAATGGTCAGATATACTGGATCAGAACTCAAGTACACTGGGAGTTCATGCAGAACAGACTCTGTAGATCTGGTGGTGAGCCTAATACTCTGGCACTAGTGCTCAGAGACTTCATTAAATAGGGATTCAAATTTGGCGCCAATGTGACGTAACGTTTGGTGCACCTATCACTTTAAACCCACCTGGAGAAAGAGCCATCTGCAACAGCAGCTGAACAGATGGGGAGATGACGGCGGTCCACGCAGCAGCAGGAGAGAGGGTCCGCTGGTAGCGAGGAGGATTTCACCAAATCAAGTGACGGCCGGCAACCGAGCCATAGCTATCCTGAGGAACCAGCGCTGCCAGACCCAGTAAGAAGGAGCCTGGCTCCAGGACAGTGACAATACTGTATACTTCATCAATTTCCCCTGCACTGCAACAAACCTGCATTTCTCCTCTTTATTACCTCCTACCGTCCCCTATATGTTCTCTTCCAGGATTTGCCTGTCTTCTTCAATGACTGTCAACTTTTAAACAACCTTCCTTAAATATGGCCTATCCTCATCCCCATGCAGTAAATAATAATAATAAATTAATAAGGAGCCATCAGCACTGTATGCCCAGAACACAAATCTAGGAAGAATATCACTAGGACACAGGGAAGCAATTTTCAGCACTGCTAAAGAGGACTGGAAGGATGCATTCCGTCTGCTCTGCAAATACACAGCTCAATTCAGCTCCTGGTGGCTTATTATTTTAGTTTATTTATTCATTATCAGTTATTTATATAGCGCACACACATATTCCGCAGCACTTTTACAGAGAATATTTGGCCATTCACATCCGTCCCTGCCTCAGTGGAGCTTACAATCTATATTCCCTACCACATGCTCACACACTATGGTCAATTTTGTTGGGAGCCAATTAACCTACCAGTATATTTTTGGAGTGTGGGAGGAAACCGGAGTACCCGGAGGAAACCCACAAAAGCACAGGGAGAATATACAAACTCCACACAGTTATGGCCGTGGTGGGAATCGAACCCATGACCTCAGCGCTGTGAGGCAGTAATGCTAACCATTACACCATCTGTGCTGCTTAATAAGGAAGTATAGAGGAAGGAATCCCTTACCTGTAACATGGCAAAGAACAATGAAGTTATTGTTGGCCAAAAGCATTTAACACCTTTAATACATATAAACAGACGCAGTTCCATTATTTCAAATTGTATTTTGATCATTCATCCTTATTGGTTGTCATCAATACGAGATATTCGTTCTGACCGATGATGTAATATGTGATTGCTGCTTAGACAGAGCATTTAAGGCCCCTACACACTAGACGATTTTGAAAACGACTTGGCCGATTCAGTGTGTATGCACTATATCACAGGTTCTCAAAGTCGGTCCTCAGGACCCCAAACAGTGCATGTTTTCCAGGTCTCCTCAAAGAATTACAAGTGAAATAATTAGCTCTACCTGTGGATCTTTTCAAATGTGTCAGTGAGTAATGAATAAACCTGTGAACCTGCTGGGTGATCTGGAAAACATGACCTGTGTGGGATCCTGAGGTCCAAGTTTGAGAACACTGCACTACTGTATATCGTGCGTTGCGTGCTCCTGTGGGGCCGTCAGCCGCATCGCCTGATCTTTTGTACATGCAGTCATATCATGCAGCTGGGGCCGGCATATTGGGCAGTCGGGCATCGGATCGCCCAGTGTATACGGACCGCCTGATATGGCCGCCCGTCGCATCGCTGGGTATACAGGTCGTTTATGTGTACACAGCTTTACATTCACACTGAGAAACAACTGGGTTACTTTTCTAATAGAACATACAATAAAATATGGATGCTACTTATAAGTCTTAAATATTAACAGTAAGGGGCTGATTCAGAGTTACATGCAAGTCAACTGCAATTGTGGATATTTGCCTGTTTGTCAACTTGTTCACATCTATTCAGTCATACTGCACCCATCCATATGCTTGTGCAAATAGCAGTCATTATTATCAGCGAATAACTGCATCAGCACTCTACCAAGTGCAAGAGATCTGTCTGAAATCGGACGGATCTCTGTGTACACCCAACTCAGTGTAACACGCAACTGTATCTAAATTCCCTTGACACGGCCTCTGTAAACCTAACCTATGTGTGAGTGCACCTTTGCCACCCAGTTAAGCCACTTCAGCCACAAGTGGAGTTGCAACTGAGATGTTATGATATGTGTGCGCTCAGCTACAGAGCATGTGCAGTGCTACAGACCAACAAAAAGAGCCATCTGCAAATGATCTTGTAATCCTGAATTAGCCCCTAAATGCCTAGAACACAAATTTGGTCTTTTAACTGATAAATATAGATTCCAATATTGTGAAGAAAAAGTAAATGATGCAACTGCCATTTGGGAGCACTGCTGGAAACCACGTATGCATCCTATATTAATGTGCATTTTATTTGTGTACTAATTGCGTGATTGTATCAAGCGCACATTCAGCAAGCAAACACTGCCCATATACTATCAAAATTGGGCAAAATGACCAGGCACCACCTTAAGTTCTCACTTTGGAAATAACACTAATAATTATATATGTACATACAGCACATCGTAAGTTTAATGATGCACAAGGGATTCCCACTTCCCTTTTCTCTGTATCCTATAAGCTGGATACACACTATATACAATGTGTGACCCAGCCGAGGGAGCGATGTGATGTAACGATACATTGTGCACTGTACACACTGCACGATCCGGTGTATGGCTATGTGATGCGCTGTTACATGCTGCATGTAACAGCATCTGGTCGTTTACCACATCCTTCCATTTGCTGGGCAGCAAAGCAGACGGGATGATGAGATGAACGACAATTGTGCATGTGCAATCAGGCGTACACACTGTGCGCAATATATCGTTCCAATCCGCGTTGGAACAATATATTGTACGATATATCATATAGTGTGTACCCAACTATACTTATGAATAGTGCTGTGTACATTACTTACATTAATGGCACGTGTGTGTTCCCAAATTAAGAAACAAAACAAAACTATGCATAAACTTTTAACATTTACAGTACTTCCAATACTAGAATGCATAGGGTCCACTCATCTCATATTTTGGCCCATATGTTCATACTTTTTTACCTACTGTACACAGGCCAGATACTTAACTACTCAAAATTTTACATTTTTAATGAAAAGTAATGGCATTTACTGTAACATACATACATGTGACAGAACTATCATTACATCATTTACATAATAAGTATGATCACTAAAAACTATCATCCTTCTGTCCCTCTATTTATCTTAAATTATTTCTGCTGACATATGACACGTGTCCTGCATACACAGTAACAGCACCTGTGCCACCTCTACTCCCTCACCCTGCCCAGTCTCCCCATGGTCACATCTGACACCTCTTCTAACATCCCGCTAGTCTTATTACAGCAGCCTGCCAGTCACACAGTGGGAGCCGGTCAGTGGGTTACCTGGGCTGACAGTGACGTCCCTGTCGGTACCACGGTCCTAGTTGTTGGGAACTTGCAGCAGCGGAGCCGGTGGCACAGGGGAGCGAGCTCTGCCACGTCAGACAGCAGCCACAGCTGGTGCGCGCACACGCCGATAGACTCTCACTGCTCGGATGGGGGCGCGCATCTGCTAGACTCTCACTGCTCGGCCGGGGGCGCGCATCTGCTAGACTCTCACTGCTCGGCCGGGGGCGCGCATCCCCAAGACTCTCACTGCTCGGCCGGAGCGCACCCGTCCTGTGCTTCCCCTCCACCTGCACGTGAGCGCGTACCACGTCACCACTGGATGCAGGACTCGGAGGCGTCGTACAGTTATCACAGGTCATCATCCCTTACCTGCCGCGCTGCTGTGTGCTGAGGATAATGCCGTGCAGAGCAACACACAGCTCTTTTATTGTTAATGTAATCCATCCGAGAATGATGTTGTGTTTAGAAACTTTGTACTGGTGGCATCTTTATTTAACGCTTGACGTCTCTAAATTAGGGTCTTAAATAAAAATGGGGTTCTCTGTCTTGAATAGGTAGCCGCATACAGCCGGGTCGATGTATTGTATAAACGATAATGGTGAAATATTTCCCTGTGTAGTGCAGGACAAACGATATTGGGCGCACACAGATATTCGAAAGATATCTTTCAGTGAAGTCATCCTGCCACATCTCTGAACAGGCAATTCTTTACATACTGTATCGTCCAAATTGGCCTGCCTGTGCGGTCAACCAAAGATATAGTTATCGTCCAGTGGGAGCGTGCATTGTTGGTCGTTAATTGCATACACACGGACGATATGAACAATATATTGTTGAACGATATCATTATCGTTCATATCATTCAAAGATATCGTCTCATGTGTATGCCCCTATACACCATCTATAACTATGTAATAGAGAACCAGAGGCTGTTCGGCATAGACTGGGGCAATTGCTCAACACTTGGCCATAAGCACGGGCCCATCCGTTATGGTGGTTGGTAGGTACCATGAACATTTATTAAAATTAAAAAGGTTCGACTGCTGGGTCCATCACATAGTCCTAGCACAGTAAAAATGCCGGGGTGTCACACCTAATACAGTCAGCATGACTTTCAATGTAAAATGCGACAAGGGATTCCCTCACCAGAGGTGAAAAGTCATAACCTTTTTAATAGTAAAAAGGAAAGGACTTTTAAACTCTGGTGAGCGCACAACTCATTATATACAAGGGTGCTTCAATATGTTAGGTAACAGAAGGACCTCTCAAGTGTGTAATGTTCTCTATTTCACTCTACTTTCACGCCAGGCCAGAGCAGGTAGACCACCGCTTCTCCTCATGGCCATTAGACTGTGCCTCATATCAGTAAGATGGTGGATCTGGCGGAAACATGGTTAATTACGGAGAAGTGTAGTGTTTTCAGATTTCTGCATCTAAAGGGCACATCAGCAGCTGAAATTCATCACCAATGTGCAGCGTCTGGTGCATGAAGGGCCCACCGGAGGAATGCAGTGATAGGGGCTCATACAGAGGTGTGGCCAGCCTCCACCAGTGGCAAACGCAGAATTTTGAAAGGGGGGTTTCCAAACTGATCGAAAGATTTTATATATATATATATATATGTCCAGTAACGGAGTGCCTTTCCACTATACTGGGGATTATATATATATATATATTTTTTTTTATGAACAGTTCCGCATTGCACACACAATGATACAGACACACACACATACTGACAAAGACTACACACTGACACACACAAACTGACAAATACTACAAACTGACAAAGACTACACACTGACAAAGACTATATATTGCACACACACTGACAAAGACACACAAACTTACAAAGACTACACACTGACAAAGACTACACACAGACACACACAATGCAGCGCTCACCTAAAAAATACGAATGCAGACCCAAAATACTAGTAGTTAAATACAAACAGCAGCCCCCCCGGCAAATACATGCAGCAGTCATAAGATCCTCCTCCCCTGCCGGCATGTAAATACAGCAGTCATCCTAGCAAATATTATCCCCCCTGCACCCCCACCTACGTCGTGCGGCTCCGGGACTCGCTGCGCTGGCACTAGTAGATAGTGTCCTGACGGCAGGCTCTCTCTCACATTGCTGATCACAGTGCCCCGAACTGACTGGAAGGAGCTTGCGCGCTGCAACTCCCCCTACAGCCAGCCCAGGCAGTGTCTCCTTACAAAAAAAAAAGTAATAGTGTTCAGCTGCTCGCCTGGCTGTTGGCGATGGAGCAACGGGCAGGGGGGGTTTCTAGGTACTCGGAAACCCTCCCTGCGTGCACGGGTGCTCCACAGTTGCTTGGCTAACAATTAGAGAGTGCATGGTCTGGGCCCCTTTAAAAAGATATATAGTAAATAATGCTAGTGCATGGAAGATAATGTACCAGATTAATAACAGCGATGAATTGCAGAAAATACAGCATATCCTGTGCAGTAGAATGTAACATACAGTGGCAGTCAAAAGTTTGGACACACCTTCTCTTTCAATGGTTTTTGTTTATTTAAATTATTTTCAACATAGTATATTAATACTGAAGACATTAAAACTATGAAAGAACACATATGGAATAATGTTGTAAACCAAAAAGTGTTAAACAAATCAAAATATGTTTTATATTTTAGATTCCTCAAAGTTGCCCCCTTTTGCTTGGATGACAGTTTTGCACACTTTTGGCATTCTCTCAATCAGCTTCATGAGGTAGTCTCCTGGAATGGTTTTCCAACGGTCTTGAAGGAGTTCTCAGAGTTGCTGAGCACTTGTTGGCTGCTTTTCCTTCACTCTGCGGTCCAACTCATCCCAAACCAGCTCACTTGGGTTTAGGTCGGGTGATAGTGGAGGCCAGGTCATCTGATGCAGCACTCCATCACTTTCCTTCTTGGTCAAGTAGCCCTTACATGCCTGGAGGTGTGTTTGGGGTCATTGTCTTGTTGAAATACAAATGATGGTCCCAGTAAGCGCAAACCAGATGGGATGGCATGGCGCTGCAGAATGCTGTGGTAGCCATGCTGGTTAAGTGTGCCTTGAATTTTGAATAAATCAAAAACAGTGTCACCAGCAAAGCACCATCACACTTCATCCTCCATGCTTCACAGTGGGAACCACACATGCAGAAACCATCCGCTCACCTTCTCTGCGTCTCACAAAGACACGGCAGTTGGAACCAAAAATCTCAAATTTGGACTTGTCAGACCAAAGTAGATTTCCACTGGTCTAAAGTCCATTCCTTGTGTTTCTTGGCCCAAACAATTCTCTTCTTGTTGTTCATCCTCAGTAGTGGCTTCTTCACAGCAATACAACCATGAAGGCCTGATTCACGCAGTTTCCTCTGAACAGTTGATGTTGAGATTTGTCTGCTACTTGAACTCTGTGAAGACTTTATGTGGTCTCTAATCTGAGGTGCTGTTAAGTAGCGGTTTCTAAGGCTGATAACTCTAATGAACTTATCCTCTGCAGCAGAGGTAACTCTTGGTCTTCCTTTCCTGGGGTGATCCTCATGAGAGCCAGTTTCATCATAGCGTTTGAAATTTTCCGTATCGATTGACCTTCATGTCTTAAAGTAACGATGGACCTTTACTGAGTTGAGTGGTTGGTGTCATAATATGGATTACAACAGTAGTCAAATAGTGGTGTCCACTGTGTACTAACCCTACCTCTGCACAACACAACTGATGGTCTCAAATGCATTAAGAAGGCAAGTAATTCCACAGATTGATTCTTGACAAGGCACACCTGTTAATTCAAAATCATTCCAGGAGACTACCTCTTGAAGCTGATTGAGAGAATGTCAAGAGTGTGCAAAGCTGTCATCAAAGCAAAAGGGGGCTACTTTGAGGAATCTAAAATATAAAACATATTTTGATTTGTTTAACACTTTTTGGTTTACAGCATAATTCCATATGTGTTCTTTCATAGTTTTGATGTCTTCAATATTAATCTACTATGTTGAAAATAATTTAAATAAACAAAAACCATTGAATGAGAAGATGTGTCCAAACATTTGACTGGTACTGTATGTATAATGTATAGTTCAAGTGCATAGTCTGGATCCTGATCCCTAGAGGAGGGGTGGGGCCCACTGGGGTTTCCCCTGTTCCCCCGTGGGCCAGTTCGACCCTGGCAACGTGTCAAGGTGTACGGTGACAACGTCATGTCATGGAAACAGGTTTGGTACACTGCCATTGATAATGACAGGACAGACATACAAGGTTAGCAGCGATCCAGCTGGCCAAGCACATCCACCACAGATAGCAATTTGTGTTGCATTGAAGGTCTGATTCAGGAGGACAGGTGCATTCGCGTTAGGATAATACTGACAAACAACATCTCGGTACTGTGCACAACATCGTTCATGAGCAACTGGGGTACAGGAAAAAGTGTTCATGCTGGGCACCAAAGCAACTCACAGAAGTTCACAAAACCAATAGGATGGGAATATCTCTTGTGCATTTGACGTGGTACCATGAGGAGGGAGTGCAGTTCCTGCAGGGTCTTGTTAAAGGCGATGAAACGTGGGTGCATCATGTGACACCGGAGAAGAAAGCCAGCATTCATGACATGGAAACACGCATCGGCCCCACCTTCAAAGAAATTCCAAACAACTCCATCAGCAAAAAAGGTCATAGCGACCATGTTTTGGGACTACAAGGGCACGTGCCGCTTCTTGTTCATTTCTTCACCAAGGGAGATACTGTGAATGCTGTCCACTATTGTGACACATTGAGTCGGTTGCTGCGAACAGGTCTTTGGACCACTGAAGAAGCACCAGGGTGGAAGGAAATTCACAACCGACGGTAAAGTTTAGCAAGCCCGGATAGATGCCGGGAAGATTTCCCTAACAAGGTGACTCTGATCTGTACACGCACCACACAATTATCGCCCTTACTACTTCGGGGTATCATATATATATAAACATACAGTGTGTGTATACAGAGTATACTTGTGTCAGCAAAACTGACACACCTGTCTAGTGACACATAGTTCCTCCTTTCATATGGATTACAGCAGTAACACGAAGGGAAATGGACTCCACAAGCTCTCTGAAGTACTGTGTAGATAGTGTACACCATGCCTCTTGAATAAAGATCCACAATTCACTAATACTTGTCCATTATGGAGCCTTGCCATCGATGTCATGTTGAACTGCATCCTACATGTGTTCTACTGGGTTCAAATCTGTCAATAAGGGAGACCTACTCATGACGCCAAACTCAGTATAATGCTCCTCCAATCATAACGTGGCTACGAGTAGTGGTGCATTGTCGACTTGAAAGAGCCCAATCACGTCTAAGTGAATTCTTGAGATGAACAGGTGCAAATGATCCCTATGGATGTTTACGTAGTGTCTGCCGGTTAGTGATGTCTGCCGATATATCAGTGCTCCTAATGTGTGACAGCTGAAAACACCCTACACCATAACAGTTACTGCCACCCTGGATTGTCCCTTGTTGGCATGCAGGGTACATTGCCTTGTGGTGTTTCCTACACACCATAATAAATAATACATCTGCCTGAAACAGTTGGATTCTCGATTCATCGGACCAGGCTATGCATTTTCCAGCTATCTTGCATGCAGTGAGGGTGCTCACAAGTCCAGGTGTATGTGCGTGGGCTCAGTAATGGGAACAAAGTGGGCCGTCAGCTCCTGTACTCCATAGAAGAAAAGGAATGTTGCTCTGGTCAAATGCTTATGTTGCTTGTGGCCCCAGCATAAAATTCTGCTATTATCTGGGTCAATGTCGCACACCAATCGGTTTTTAAAATGTTACAATACAATACTGTCCATAATCAGAGTTTTTAGTCAACAACAGTGGTGTTGCACGCTGGATGCCTTAACAGATGTCATGTAGTCGTAGTACAACCTTGAAATTGATCATGGGAAAATCCAAATTTCATGATGATTTCGGAGATGGAGTCACCCATCTCTCTGCCACCAACTATCAAGCATTGTCACTTAAATTGTGATACATTGCCATTTTCACAGGAAATTATATGACAATGGATTGCAGAGATATCTGCCTGTATATATAATATTTAAATTGTGGAAGATACCATTTAATGCAGGGGTGTTGTGGCATGTGTAATGCTTGGAAGCAGCTGTCTCAGTTCTTCTGGCACTTGTGTATATAGATAGATATTCAAACCAATATATCAGTGTACCAAATGAAAGATATACGTATGCCAGTGCTTCCCAAACTGGGTGCTGTGGCACCCTGGGGTGCCTCAGGGCACTTATAGGCGTCCCTCGGGTTGGTGGTCCAGTACCAAATAAAATTATTTTCTTCTTCAGGGTCCACAAAGGAGACATTGGGGGTGTAGGTGTGACCTGGATGACCAGGCACCAAAAGCAAAGCTTTTCAATCCCCGGATGCTCCAGTCCTTTTCCCTATACCCCGCCCACAGCCTGAGGGCACTTCAGTTTCATTGGTGTCCGGCAGGAGCTGGACCATCATTATAACGGGGCTGCTTTAAGCAGCCCAAGCTTTTATTTTATTGTTTCATTTATTTCTGATTTTTTACTATAATGGGCAAGCAGCACCAGACTGTCCTCCGGACGTAGGTGCTGCTGCCCGTACAACCCTCCGGAGGCGCCGTGACTCCAAGCCTATGCTAGGTACTCCCAGCGGGGCTCTGAGGGAGACTAGCTAGCAGGCCTTTTAATGCCCCCCTGGGTCTTTACCATGATCATGGCAGTTATGGCGGCCTCTCTTCGTCATCAAGAGATCAGACTGTTCCCATGCTTGGATGATCTCTAGCTGATGGCCAGCTCCCCAGAGACTCTTCACTGCCATCTGCAGGTAACCATTGCCTTTCTTCAAATGCATGGTTGGCTGATCAACTGGAAAAAATCTTCCCTAACACCCTCTCAAAGGTTGGTACATTTGGGAGCCTTTCTGGACTCTCAAGCTCAGAAAATCTTCCTAACGGTGGACATGATTTCAGCAATCCAGCTCAAACCACGCAGACTGCTCCACAATCGCCGAGTGTCAATTCACTCTGCAATGCAGGCCTTGGGATCAATGGTGTCAACCTTCGACATGGTGGAGTTTGTCCAGGTCCACTCCAGGCCCCTGCAACACCTTATACTCTCCAGGTGAAATGGGCTAATCCATCTTCTCAAATCTCAGACGATGGGCCTCCCCCCAGAAGTTTGCTAGTCCCTAGCCTGGTGGCTACAGACTTCCCATTTGAACAAGGGTCATCCCTTCTGGATCCCGGACAGGGCTCTCCTAAACATGGACACAAGCCTCCGAGGGTGGGGCGCAGTAACTGGCCAGCACTCCTTCCAAGGCCAATGGCCCCAGTCGAGGCAGTTTTACCAATCAACATCCTGGAACTTCGAACCATCTACAAAGCTCTCACTCTGGCTCAGAATATTCTGAAAAACAGGCCAGTACAAGTACAGTCTGGCAACACCACGGCTGTGGCCTACCTCGATCACCAAGGGGGCACTCGAAGTTAGTCAGCAATGACAAAAGTGTCCCGCATTCTCACATGCAATCGCCCAGCCATCTCCGCAGTGTTCATCCTGGGGGTTCTCAATTGGAGCCACCCTCTAAACTAAATATACCTGTTCTTGTGAGAGCTGTTAAAACTATTCTACAAATAGAAGAGGATGAACCCGCTCCTAAGAAAACATATGCACTTTTTAAGCAACAAAAGGTTATTTTACTAGAGTTTCCTCACTCTGACTAGCTATCTGTTCACATGAGTGAAGCTTGGAATATGCACGGTAAAAGGTTTCAAATTCCAAAATGGTTTAGTTCCTTTCACCCTGATTATACTAAATGGGACATTCTCACAGCAGTGGATGCTCATGTAACTCGACTGGTTAAAAATGCCACATTACCCATTCATACTGCAACCTCCTTGAAGGAGACTACAGATAGATGTATAGAAGCTTGTCATAAATCGATATACTCTCTTACAGGAGCTATTACTCATCCTGCTAGTGCTACGGCCTGGGTGGCAAAAGCCATTGAGAGTTGGGCAAAAGCCCTAGTAGAGACATTTTCTCCTGATGCTTCGAGGGAACAGTTGTCCTACATATCTCACATTAGTGATGCAGCGTCCTACTTAGGTGAAGCAGCTATGGACACGTCTCTCCTGGCCTCCAGGGTATCTGCCACTTTGGTAGTGGCCTGCTGTATTGTTTGGTTATGTTCCTGGAAAGCAGAATCAGACTCAAAATGAGCTCTGGAGTCTCTGCCTTATTCTGGTGACATCCTATTTGGTCCAGAATTGGATAAAATTGTGACTACCTTGGCAGCTTACTAGATGGCATTCCTGACCTCTGCATATAATACAAAGCCTCAGACATCCTTTCGGTCCTTTCGCCCTCAAGGAAGAACCAAGGGTCAGTCCTTTCCATGACATCAGTCATCAGCCAAGGCCTCCAACCCTAGGGCCAAACAGGCCTGGGCTACTAGACATCTACATGCCAAGTCTGAGACAAGCCTACAGCCTGACGGGGTGGGCCTCTCCCTGGGGGCTCCCAGGGTGGGAGGCTGACTTCTTCATTTCACCCAGGTTTGGCATCAACCATGTCGGATGCCTGGGCAAGGGAAGTGGTCTCCCATGGATATGCCCTCTCATTCCTGAGGCGAACCACCAGCAGTTCTTTTGCACAGGACCTCCATCGGACCCAAGCAGGGTCCTGCTGCTCCAAAAAGCCATTCAGTCTTTACTGGTTTCAGGAGTAATAATTTGGGTCCCCTCCTCACAATAGGGAAAGGGCTATTACTCTACCATTTTCTTAGTTTCATCGGCCTCCTCAAGCTCAAATCACTGAACAAGTTTATTAGGGTGCCCAGGCTTCGTATGGAAACCCTCCATTTGATTATTCTAGCTATGGAGCCTGGGAATTTTATAGTATCTCTAGACATTCAGGATGCTTACCTACATGTACCAATAGCACCTTCTTATCAACAATATCTCTGGCTTGCTATACTACAGCAACATTACCAATATCAGGCTCTACCGTTCGGCCTTTTAACTCCCCTCCGGGTCTTTACCAAGATCATGGCAGTTATGGCAGCCTCTCTTCATCATCAAAGGATCAGTTTCTATACTTGGACGATCTCTCGCTGTTCAGATCCCCAGAGACTCTTCACCACCATCTGCAGGTAACCATTGCCTTTCTTCAAATGCACAGTTGGCTGATCAACTGGAAAAAATCTTCCCTAACACCCTCTCAAAGGATGGTACATTTGGGAGCCCTCCTGGACTCTAGAGTTCAGAAAATCTTCCTAATGGTGTACATGATTTCAGCAATCCAGCTCAAACCACGCAGACTGCTCCACAATGGCCGAGAGTCATTTCACTCTGCAATGCAGGCCTTGGGATCAATGGTGTCCACCTTCGACATGATGGAGTTTGTCCAGTTTCACCCCAGGCCCCTACAACGCCTGATACTCTCCAGGTGAAACAGGTTACTCCATCTGCTCAAATCTCAGACGATGGGCCTCCCCCCAGAGGATTGATTGTCCCTAGCCTGGTGGCTACAGACTTCCCATTTGAACAAGGGTTGTCACTTTTGGATCCCGGACTGAGCTCTCCTCACCACAGATGCAAACCCCCAGGGTGGGGTGCAGTAACTGACCAGCACTCCTTCCAGGGCCGATGGTCTCCAGTCGAGGCATCGTTACCAATCAACATCCTGCAACTTTGAGCCATCTACAAAGCTCTGGGTCAGAATATTCTGAAAAACTGGCCAGTACAAGTACAGTCCGGCAACGCCATGGCTGTGGCCTACCTCGATCACCAAGGGGGCACTCAAAGTCAGTCAGCAATGACAGAAGTGTCCCGCATTCTCACATGGGCCGAATGCAATTTCCCAGCTATCTCTGCAGTTTTCATCCCGGGGATTCTCAATTGGGAAGCGGATTTCCTCAGCTGTCACGATGTGCATGCAGGAGAATGGTCACTACATCCAGAAGTCTTTCAGTTCTAGTGGAAAAATGGGGTCTTCCGGAAGTGGATCTCATGGCCTCAAGACACAACAACAAACTTCCCATTTATGGAGCCAGAACAAAGGATCCCAATGTGGCCTTCATATATGCATTGTCAGTGAAATGGAACTTCAGTTTGGCATATCTCTTCCCTCCAATATCCCTGCTTCCTCGAGTGCTTCAAAATTTCCAACAGGAGAGGGGCACAGTCCTGTTCATAGCTCCGGCTTGGTCCAGACGTCATTGGTACTCTGATCTTCAAAGACTCTCCATAGACGTTCCTCTCCAACTTGGCTCTTCAGACATCCCTCCTAACAACTGTGGGTTTCTCCAGCTCTGTGATCCACACCATGCTCAGAGCACGTAAACCGGCCTCAGCCAGGATTTACCACAGAATTTGGCATACATATTTCCAATTGTGTGCTCCAGAAACTATGACTGTAAGTCTTTAAGGTTTCTTGAATTATTGCCTTTCTTCTGGCTGGATTGGATCTAGAATCCAGAGAAGAGAAAAAGGAATCAGCTTTAATAAGGTGTACTCATGTCCCCAATAAGGTTTATAATTCTTTAAAAAAAAACATTTCTTTATTCAATATGCATTAAAAAACATGTATTAATGTCCCCCTTATAGTAATGTTAGTGCTAATTATTGCTTAATATTACTGTCATGCCTTCAGCGTAGGGTTTGTTATGTTACACTATTTCATATTAGCAGCCCCACCTAGTGGTCACGACAGTAGCATCTTAAATCTGATCTATTTTGTCCTTCTTAATATTCCATAGCAGTCTAGCAATGCATTATGGGCTAAAGGAGCTGTAAGCAGCCATTTATTTTCTCACATGGTCCCAGAAAGTCATCATTACATATGCTCAACCTGGTACAGCATCCGATGGTGAATTCTAAGCTTCAACTGTGCCATAGATCTGCTTAGCCAGTTATGTTATGCATGTTAGCTGTACTATGTGATACTACAGTCTATACTTTGCATACTGTATGTTTCATGTTGTTTGCATATCCCATGTTATGTATATGTTTGCCTTGCATTCCCATGTACATATATTAATTGCTTTTCATTGTTTGTTTACAGTTTTACCATCACATCACACATGCGCACACACGTGCACACTTGTTTATACACATCGATCTGTGTACATCCACGCAAGTTCCTCTATCGAATAATAATAAACTCAGTTCTTCAGATCACATCTGACTGGATTATTGGAAGATAGAGTATTGGTTATGCTGGCTGCTCCAAATTTGTCAGACACTTAGTGCGTGCAGTACAGTAAAACAACGGGCTCCCAGCGTGTGATGCATATATCTGACTTCGTCAGCAACATTTTCTGTCAGCAAGTGGGACACATACAGACTCACAGATCTGTTACACTGCCAGCCAGAGCTATCTGCATATGACAGCACAAGAGTTTCTATACAGTCTAACCGTAGCAGCTCAGCAATAGGAGTACCGTCATTGACTACACAGGAATTTCATACTGTCAGTATAGCCACCTGCATATGACAGCACAAGAGTTTCTATACAGTCTAATCATGGCAGATCAGCAATAGGAATACCGCCATTGACTGCACAGGAATTTCACACTGTCAGTACAGCCACCTGCATATAGCAAGACAACAGTCCCTGCACAGTCAAACAGCCTAACAGTCCCAAGACCTTGACTACTCAGAGACCTGCTACAGTGTCAGCTCAGTTATTTGCATATTACAATACAGCAGCCTCTACACAATCAAGCATTTCCATTCCATCATCATGTCACAGAAAACGACATCTTCATACAAAACAAGGTCCCAAGTCTCTAGTTTCTCCAAATCTTTATCTGTCAGCAATGCAGCCATAATGGCATGCGCAAAAGCGGAAGCCGCAAAAGTGCGGGCCATCTTTGCTGAACAAGAGATGCAATTGAAAATAGAAAAATCACGTTTAGAAGCAGAGAAAGGAATAGAGAGGTCACATCTGGATGCAGAAAGAGATATGGAGAGGTCAAGTCTGGATGTAGAAAGAGATATGGAGAAACAACGACTAGAAGCAATTAGTGAGAAGCTCACTGCAGAGAAGGAGGCAGCAGCCGCTATAGCTGAAGCAGTATTCTTAGAGACTGTAGAACTCCCTGATATAAGGAAGGATCAATGTGCTTGACGCAGAGCTTGGATCACAGAATTCATTGCAATGCACATCAGAATATGTCAATCAAGCATCCAAAATGAGTAGCAAACCTCAATCAGTACAAAGCATGCATTCAGACTTTGTCAGTGAAACAAGCCAAACACACAATGCAGCGCCCCCACTAGTCAACAGTGAACTGCAAACAAGAGAAATCTAGATACAGTGAACCCATGAGAGACAACTCTCCCTCAAACCAGGTGTCTGAATTTGCAAACTACAACAAAGGTACAACTACCCACACACAAAAGTGGTATGATACAAGCCAACAGGAACCATACAATCCTAACAGGTATGACCACGCACCATTTACTCACCATGTTAATGCACAAACAGCATCTCCTATATCCAATCAAGACACATTAGACTTTACCAAGTTTCTTGCTCGCCGTGAGGCGGTCACAAACCGACTCTCAAAGTTCAATGATCGCCCCGAGAGCTTCAGAGCCTGGCAATCCTCTTTCCAAAATGTAATTAGAGGGTTAGGCCTTTCACATAGCGAAGAGATAGACCTTTTAATTAGATGAATCCACTGAACATGCTTGAAGGATTAGAGTAATCAATATTAACCACCCTGAGAATGGCCTTAAAACGATCTGGGATAGATTAAATGAGTGCTACGGCTCACCAGAGATAATAGAAAGTGCACTTACTTAACTTAAGTGACTTACTAATGGAGCTTCAAGTAGCCAAGTGTGAGGGAGACTTACCAGGACTTGCCTTCCTCAACACAGCCAAAGGCATTAACCCTATAGTGCAAAAGCTACCTTACAATCTGCAGGAGCAATGGCTCACCCATGGTTCCAAATATAAGCAGCTGCACAACGTACCATTTTCACCATTCTCTGTTTTTGTGGACTTCGTGCACCAACAAGCTAAGACCAGGAATGATCCTAGTTTTGCCTTTACCCTGACTAGCTCAACCTCTATTCTACCTAACCCCCGCAAAATGTCAGTCGCAGTTCACAAGACTAACGTGCATTATACAGATTCTTCCCACAGGTCTACCTATTCTACTCGTCAAGAGAACAAAGATAAAGATCCTGCCAAGCAGTGTCCCCTGCATATAAAACTGCATCCTCTCCTGAAATGCAGAGCCTTCAGAGAAAAGTCCCTGGAGAACCGCAAAGCATTCCTAAGAGAAAACGGCATCTGCTACAAGTGCTGCTCTTCTACAACCCACCTTGCCAAGGATTGTAAGGTTAGTGTTAACTGTATAGAATGTCACAGCACAGAACACAACACAGCTCTATACCCTGGACCTTCCCCATTGACTTTACAACACAGTTATGGTGACACAGAGCATGGCGGGGAGCTCAGTGTGGAGCAAAGAGACACTACTGCAGTCATACCAGAGATAACTTCACAATGTACTGAAGTCTGCAAAGTCACTATTAGTGGCAAATCAGAGTCTACCCCAGCGGTCAACCAGAGAAAGTTGTCAAACTTTATGCAATCCTAGATGACCAAAGTAACAAGTCCCTAGCCAGATCAACCTTCTTTGAGACCTTTAATATCAAAGGACCCAGCACTCCATACTCCTTAAGGACTTGTGCAGGGAGTTTCGAGACAATGGGGAGGAGAGCAATCGGATATCAAGTCGAGTCCATAGACAGAAAGACATGCCTTCCCTTACCCACTATCACTGAATGCAATGAGATCCCTGATAATAGGTCTGAAATCCCTACACCAGATGCAGCTATACATTATGCACATTTGAAACGTATAGCACATCTGATAGTAGAACTGGACCTACTAGCCCAGATAATTCTACTCACTGGGAGAGATTTCTTACGAGTCCACAAAGTCAGATTAACGGTCCACACAATGCTCCTTATGCTCAAAGATTAGACCTAGGATGTGTCATAATAGGAGAAGTATGTCTTGGAAATGTGCATAAACCAGCTACTGTCAACAGCATGCTTACCTGTATTTTAGAAAACGGACGCCCTTCTCTATTTCAACCATGTCACAATCACTTCCTCATAAAGGAACTACCACACTGTGCTGTCATGGACTCTCCTAGTGACAACCACATCTGTGACAGCTACCAAGAACATTTGGGGTGCACAGTCTTCCAAAGAACAAAAAGGGATGATCAAGTCACAATGTCCATAGAGGACAATCTATTCCTGGAAATAATGAAAAGGGGACTAGTCAAAGATGATGCCAACAGCTGGGTTGCACCTCTACCCTTTAAAACACACAGATGGTGCCTACCTAACAACAAAGAACAAGTATTTAAACGCTTCTCTTCACTAAAGCGCAACTTCTACAGGAAGCCAGAAATGAAAGATCACTTCTTCTCTTTCATGGACAAAATATTTGAGAATGGTCATGCTGAGATAGCTCCCATTCTTAAAGACACAGATGAATGCTGGTACTTAACAATGTTTGGAGTATACCACCCAAAGAAACCAGGTCAGATCAGAGTCAGTCGTGTTTGATCCCAGTGCCAAGTTCGAAGGCATCTCCTTAAATGATGTTCTCCTGCCAGGACCAGACCTTAACAACAAACTCCTTGGAGTACTCATACGTTTCCGTAAGGACTCTATTGCCTGCATAGCTGACATTCAACAAATGTTTCTATGCCAACGGATGAGACAGCAATCAGCCTCCTCAAGAGAGCTCAGGAAATGCTTGCCTGCTCTAATCTCAGACTTCACAAAATAGCTTCCAACAGCAAAAGAATGATGGAAGCCTTCCCTTCTCAAGATCATACCAGTGACTTAAGGGATTTAGATTTAGGAACTGATTCTCCACCAGCTCAACGTAGCCTTGGACTCTTATGGGACTTAAAATCCGTCTCCTTTACCTTCAAAGTGAACAGTGTAAAAAGACCCTACACCCGCAGAGGTGTCTTGTCTGTTATAAACAGCTTGTACGATCCCTTAGGATTTGCTGCTCCTGTCACTATCCAAGGTAAAGCCTTGCTCAGAGACCTAACCTGCAAGTCATCCAACTGGGACGCGCCACTGTGTCCTCAGAAAAGAGATTTGTGGGAGGAGTGGAAAAGTTCTCTGTCCACCTTAACCAACCTTTATATTACACGTTCATATGCTCCTGTACCTTCTACAGAAGTACAAAACCAGAGACTATGTGTATGTTCTGATGCATCAATCCAAGCAATTGCCGCTGTTGCATATCTTAAAACTGTGGATATTAGAGGCCAGTGTCATATTGGGTTTGTCATGGGCAAAGCGAAGATAGCACCACTTCCAGAGCATACCATACCCAGGTTAGAACTTTGCGCTGCAGTGCTAGCTGTAGAATTAGCTGAGCTCATTTCATCTGAGTTTCCAATTGAACTCTCGGGAGCAGAATTCTACACAGACAGTAAAGTAGTGTTAGGATACATCTGCAATGAGACAAGGCGATTCCATGTTTACGTCAGCAACCGCATGCTACGGATCAGGAGGTCCACCAATCCAAAACAATGGCACTATGTATCTACTGCTCACAATCCTGCAGATCATGCTACAAGAGCCGTCTCAGCCAGTCTCCTTAAAGACACTTCATGGTTCAGAGGACCGGAGTTCTTGTACGAAACAGATGGTAACAATCCTGTAGGTGACATATTTGAGCTAGTAGACACAGATACAGATGTGGAAATCCATCCACAAGTGATTAAGATCCATGCCATGATCTCACATTGTCAACTTGAGCCACATAGATTCCAAAGATTCTCAACTTGGAAATTACTTCTTAGAGCAATTACCTGCCTAACTCATATAGCCCATTCATTTAAGCGTGCCACATTTCCAAGAGTGACTGAATGTATAGGTTGGCGTCACTGTCAAAATATTTACGCAACCAAAGAATTACAAATTCACTCAAACATCAACACTAAAGGTGTAGAGAGATACCTCAGTGAGCAAAGTTGTACATGGACTTTCAACCCACCTCATTCTTCTCATATGGGAGGTACATGGCAAAGGATGATTGGCATTATATGCAGAATCCTTGATTCCATATTCCTACAAGTAGGTACTGCAAGACTTACTCACGAGAGTTTAACAACTTTCATGGCTGAAGTCTCAGCTATCGTCAATGCTAGACCTTTGACTTCAGTTTCTAATGACCCTGAAGATCCACTTCTACTTACTCCTGCTACTCTTTTTACTCAGAAGACCGGGACTATCTATGCTCCTTCCGGAGAGTTCACCAACAAAGACTTATTCAAACGACAATGGAGGCAAGTTCAAAGCCTAGCAAACACCTTTTGGGACAGGTGGAAAAGACAATATATCTCTACCCTGCCGCCAAGGACAAAGTGACAAGTTGCCAAACCTAACATAAAACCTGGTGACCTTGTGCTTGTCAGAGATTGCCAGTCACAATGTAATGAGTGGCCTTTGAGTATTGTCACCAAGACGTTCCCGAGCAAGGACAGAAAAGTTCGTATGGTCGAGGTCAAGATCTGTAAGCAAGGAGAGACTAAGTTGTTTTTTAGACCAGTGTCCGAACTGTTCTTACTGTTACCTACTTAGAGTTTAAATTTGTGGTATCGACGATACCAGACGGGGAGTGTCATGCTTTCAGCATAGGGTTTGTTATGTTACACTATTTCATATTAGCAGCCCCACCTAGCGGTCAGGACAGTAGCATCTTAAATCTGATCTATTTTGTCCTTCTTAACATTCCATAGCAGTCAAGCAATGCATTCTGGGCTAAAGGAGCTGTAAGCAGATAGATCTGTAGTCACAGTTGCTACATAAAGTAGCTACTCATGTATCCTTATGCACGTATCCAGAAATTTATACTAATAAATGTTGCAATGTCCTGTTGTAACGATCTCACAGTTTATTATATCTGTTCAGATATGTGCAAACATACACTAAAATGTGAGTGATTCCTGCTTATTTTCTACTTCATATAATCCTCCTGCTATGAAGTCAAAAGATATTTGGTACAGGAGAAAACACACCACCAATGGATTGCATTATATACTGAGGAATAAAGACAGCACGCAGCCTTGTTTTTATATTTCTTTATTTGACACAATTTTCTTTTTTCTTATCACCTATTCTTATTTTTTTTTTTTTTACTATTCATTGTTTTTATATTTCGCTATACATGACCCCTAGTTTTGAGGGTATATATATTTGATTGATTTAAATATATGTAATATTAAGCAATAATTAGCACTAACATTACTATAAGGGGATATAAATACCTGTTTTTTAATGCATATCGAATAAAGAAATGTTTTTTAAAAGAATTATAAACCTTATTGGGGACATGAGTGCACCCTATAAAAACTGATTCCTTTTTTACTTCTCTGGATTGTGGCAAAAACTTCTGAATAAGTTGGTGGCACCTACAATTCACTTATAGGCATGGAGTTTACTCTACAAGCTGAATATCAAAGGAAATATTCCTCTAGTAATATCTGTATTTATTTAAAGCTTGGTGCAGGATTCTTAGTCTCTGGATTGAATCCAGGCCTCCGCCTATCATCTCTGAAAGTGCAGGTCTCCACTTTGTCTATCTGGTTTCATCACAGAATTGCTACTATACCGGATGTTCACACCTTCATGCAAGGTGTTCTACGTATACAACCTCCCTTTGTCCCTCCTGTGGCTCCATGGGATTTGTCAGTGGTGCTCCAAGCACTTCAGGTACCTCCATTAGAACCCCTAGAATCAGTGGATGTCAATTGGCTCACTGCAAAGACTCTGTTTCTTGTGGATGTGTTCCATGCTCTGAAGATCTACGTGGATCATACTACTTCCATCAGGAAATCGGACTCCCTCTTTGTCCTATATGGATTCCACAAGAGGAAATGACCAGCTGACAAACAGACTCTGGCCAGATGGATTTGCATGACTATGTCACAGGCATAAACAAAGACTGGCCTTCCTGTACCGGCTACAGTATCTGCTCATTCTACTCATTCTGTGGGTCCCTCGTGGGCAGCCTGGTGTGGTGCCTCAGCTGAACAGCTATGCAAGGCGGCCACCTGGTCTTCTGTCCACAACTTTCTTAGGTTTTATGCCTTTGATCAATTTGCCTCTCAGTATGCTTCATTCGGATGTAGGGTTCTCCTATCAGCTCAGGAGCATTCCCACCCTTGAACAACTGCTTTGGGACATCCCCAATGCCTCCCTGTGGACCTTGAAGTCCATAGGGTCCACAGGACACCCGCTCTGACAGTCCTAGCTTCTATGGGTTTCTTCTCCTGGTCACTTGTTTCCTACTCTGTGTGAGAGTGTAATTCCTCAGTGTACCAGTCTTCCTCTCCTAACCTGCTCCTGCCTTAGGCTTGTTAACAAAACTGAAGTGCCCTCAGGCTGTGGGCGGGGTACAGGAGGAAGGACCGGAGCATCCTGGGATTGAAAAGCTTTGCTTTTGGTGTCTGGCCCTCCAGGTCCCACCTGCACCCCCAATATCTCCCTGTGGACCCTATGGACTTCAAAGAAAGAGAGTTAACAAAGGTAAGTTTTATCATAACTCTCCTTTTTAGGCAGTGTGATAGGTAAAACCAGTTCTATTGACTGCCAATCAATAAATATATGGACAAATAGTAGCGCAGCCCAGTCAGCCACCACATTACTGAACCTAAGGGTGACATATAAGCACAAATTACTTCATTTAATTTTTGCTGAATGTCTCAATAAGAAACTTTTTGGCCAGGGGTGCTGTGGAAAAAATGCTGATACTCTAGGGTGCCATGATTCAAAAAAGTTTGGGAACCACTGACGTATGCCTATCTCATTATCTTTATATTATTCCACTAGGGGTCTCAGAGTACTCAGGAGGGTTACTTCAACTTAAAACCAACAATTGAGGATTATTCCAACACAATTCTCCTTAATGATGCTATACTGGAACATACCCACATATCAAAAACACCCCAAAATTGGCAGAAATAATAGTGTAGTAATTTTCCAAATAGATAAATTCACGTGTACATATAAATACTTGACTGATAGCTTATCTGAACTGATCATAATCCTGTACAAATGTGGTAAACTGAACACTGCGCACCCTTTTGGATGTGAGCTCCAGATGCTGTTCTGTGTCCCAGGATCTCCAAACCAAGTATAGAGGACTACCCAACACTTTTTATAATTTCCAGCTTCCCCATTGACATCACTTGTACAGGATTGTACAGGCAGTATGTCTCATGAATCACATGACATAGTTACTATGTTCAGCATTGTATGGAGTGTCTGTCATGTCTTATGTAATTCTGAACCTGCAGAACCAACTTGCCGAGCTATTCACCCCATTTCCTGGAACTGCCAGTAATCAGAGGTACTCGACTGCCCCCAGGACTTATGGCGTGTATCCAACGACATCGTTATCGTTCAGTCGCACATTAATTGTGCATGAATCAGGCATGAAAATGTTGAAAACAACCAGCGATGCGCGCTTCCGCTGGTCGTTTCCGACATTAATCATTGCCCGAACATGCCGGCCAATCTGCAGATAACGACAGATTTTGCATGTTCGGGGATGAGGGAGGGTGCCTGCACTGAACAACATATCGTTCAGTGTGGGCACTGCACAGTACAATGAACGACTGCACGATAACGATATCATAATCGTACAGTCCTTCATTGTCGGGTAGTGGATGCACACCTTTTTGCTCTGAGTAGTGCAGGCTCAAGATCACAGACATGTGTGGTTAGGGGAACAGGACCCTGCAGGTAAACAAAAGACTTTGTAATTCTACCTGGTAAGCAGGAAATGCAGTAGAGCTGAGCAGGTATGATGGATAGCACTATAGAGCTGAGCAGTTATTCAGTATATCCCTGTAAAGGTGAGCAGGTATGCCAGAAAAAACTGTAGAGCTGAGCAGTTATTCAGGATATATCTGTAAGGTTAGCAGATATGCTGGACATAGCCATAAGTAGACTTTTTGGTACCCTGTGCCAATGAGATCATTGGTGCCCCCCCATTTTTTAAATAGGGACACAAGATAGTGCACCTGAAAAAGGGCCATGGCTTCATGGGGAAGGGCCAGGGCAGAGATAGGGGAGACCAGGAGATGCTGGGGATAAAAGAAGAGGAAGCTACAAGTGAGAATGATAATAAACAGGAAAACTGAAAGGCACAAACAGCGCCTCCGCCCCGCGGGTCACACCACCCTAGTTACGGCCCTGATGCTGGATAGCACTTTAGAGCTAAGAAGGTATGCTGGATAGCACTGTATAGCTGAGCAGGTATTCACAATATTTGAAGCACATGAGGAGTCAACTCAGGGAATCCAAATGAGTAAAATCCAAGTGTTCACTAGGACAGACAGGAGCAGACTGATTAAAACCAGCAAATGAGAGTCAGAGAGGAAGCCCAATAAAGGCTGAGCACCCACTCACTAATAGCTGAGCCCAACTGCAAGAGACAACTTGATCAGGAGTCAGAATGCAGCCCAGAGTTGTAACACTTAGGGCCTGATTCAGAGATGAACGCTAATGCGATTGCAGCTGCGATTTCATACACATTGCAGCTGTAAAAATATGCTAATAGTTGCAAAGCTTATCCGAGCATAAGGATGTCCTCTGCTGCCTTCTCATATGCACATGACTTCGCTTACATGTGTAAATATTGTTAACAATAATGCATATTGAGCAGCCATTTTACCCTTGCAGCAGGTCTGACCTGCCCCAGCCTTGGGAGCTCTACTGACACGCAGAGCTGCATAGAAGATTGCATGGGCGAAATGATGCACACCCATGAAACGGCGTTCAAATGGACAGACATGACTGTGTTTTTCAGATCTCCCCCAAATGCTGACAGCCTGTCACTCACTTTGTGATGGATTACTCTGCGCACTCGTGGTGCGGCTTATACGCATTCACGATGGCAAACAATCGCTCAATCTGCATCCGTAATCACCATTGCATCCAGTTATGAATAAGCGGCACTAATGAGGGCACTGCATAAGGGGCAGTACTACAGGGGGGAATTGCATAAGAGGCACTGCATAAAGGGCACTACTACTGGGGAGACTGCATAAAGGGCACTACTACTGGGGGCACTGCATAAGGGGCACTAATACAGGAGGCATTGCATAAGGGGCACTACTACAGTGGGCATTGCAATAGGGGCACTACTACTGGGGGCAATAAGGTGCATATGAAAAGGAATGTTCCCAGATTGACAAGAATCAGTGGTGTGTCATGTTGACATGCCCCCATTTTTCAGTTGCCATGCCCTTTGTGGCATATGGCCATGCCCAGTTTTGTGGCATGCGCACCTTTGGCACGTGCCCTGGGCGCCAAAGACCCTAGTTGCGCCACAATGGAAGAGGCTCAGCAAGAAAAACATCAGGAGCCAATAAAAATACATAGCATCAATTTATTCTGGTGGGAGTTAACTGTGGTAGAGACACAAGTGTTAGATAAATGCCTATCATTTGTTTCAACAATCAATTTTAATGAGTTTTGATGGAAACTTGAGTTATATCAGTTCGGTAGACAGCTAACACTAAAAGAACACTTTGGAGACCCCACCAGAATATTCCAAACTTCTACTCACAGAGAATTTCAGAAAATTAGACCTCATCCCAACTTTGACCCCCATCTTCAACAGTGCATCCATTAAATGTTATACCAGGATGCTTGATACCAATATGTCGGCTTATTACAAGAAACATTGCTCTTTTCATGCTAATCTTTCATGGAGGAAAATGGTGGCACGCAAACACCTTTGTAGATACCAAGAAATCAATAAGCGGAAACATCATACAGGATATCTCTTACTATAGAGAAGAAATCTACAAACAACGGGTCCGTTTATAGAAATTTTACTCTGACCTTCTCCAACTTTTAATTTGGAACAGGACTCACTCCTGAAGCTGCTGTGATGGATGATATAATCGTGAACTTTACCTGTAAAGCCCTCACAGTTTCCTCTGTACTCTATAGTATCCCCAAGATACACAGACATTCTACTCGACCACCTGGACTTCCCCTCATTGTAGCCAGAGGATCCTTGTATTACACCATATCTCAATACCTGGACTCTTTCTCTAGGCTTGTGACTCAAGACCTTGACCCATATCTGAAGGACACAACTTCATTTATACTTCAGTTGCTGGAGCTGTCCCTTTACATCCTTGTTGCTGGTACTAGACTATGGCAGGTATTCAAATAGCCTTGGGGAGTGGCTCGGAGAACATTTGGCCATATTATCTATATCATCAATATTGCACTTGGGATTTTGATGTTGACTTACTGATTGTTGTTGTGGTAGCATAAATAGTTGCACTTGTCTCTAAGTCAGTAAAATTTAAAAAGGTGTCTGGGAAGATGCACCAAAACAACAGTTGGGTACTTATGACTACTGTATCTCTAGATAATATACCTACCTTCTAATCCATTACATCATGGGAAGGGTACATTTTTCATATACTTTATACGTTGATCTGTTTTGTACTTGTCATATTGTCTACTAATGGTTTTTGTGGACTATGCCACTTGAATATATTTTTTCATTATACATGGATGTGATGTGATGTGTTTTTCCTTTTATATATATATATATATATATATATATATAAATAAAATGTAATACAGGCACCCGCCCAAAATGGATTAGAGAAGTTTAAGGTTCTGGTGCCAAGTCCAATGTAATGTAGAGAGAACAAAAAATAGACGCCACTTTGGAACAGTTGCACTCAACAGGCTGTATTTATTGTGCAAGTCAGCAATGTTTCAGGCACAAGTGGGCCTTTCTCAAGTTGTTTCCAATGGGATGGGTACAGGATGCCAGTGTTCGGGATCCCGGCAGTCAGAATCCCTATGCTGGCATCCCAATAGGGTTAGAATACCAACACTTTGTCGGACGGTATCCTAACTCTCCCCCTTTCCCTAACCATCCCTTCCTCCCCAATGCCTAACCCTAACCTTCCCCCTAGTGCCTAAACATAACCTCCCCCTCCCCCGTTAATGCCTAACCCTCCCCCTAGTGCCTAACCCTATCTCTAATCCTCCCCCTAACCCTGCTACTTACATTCGAGATTCCAGCGGTCGGGATACCAGCATCAGGATTCTGACAAGTGTTGAGATTCCAAGGTCAGCATGTTGACTGCCAGAATCCCTTCGGTCAGGATTTTAACTGAATCCCATTTCCAATATATATATATAGAGAGAGAGAGAGAGAGATGTGCGCCGACCCCAGTGTTTTTTTTTTTCTAATATGTCATTGGGTTTTGGTTTTGTTTTTGACAAAATCGCCCTCTAGTGTTTTGGTTATGGATCTGCATTTTTTTTAAACAGCTAAAAATCACATAATTTGGGCCTGCTTTTGTTCCTACAGTATTATTAACCTCAATAACATTAATTTCTAATCTCTTCAAGTTAATTTTGACCACCTCACTGCTCACAATATTGTTTTCATCCAATTTACAAGCCAGTTTTAAGCTACTCTAGATGGCTGTCTAAGCTAAACTACAGCAGTGGGTGGCACCAACCCGTGGAAGTTCAATTTCCAACATGGCACATCTAGGAAACAGAGTGGCACTGCAGTGGCTGACAGGATGGAAGGACTAAGTGGCTGACAGGATTAATGTTTTCATTAATCAAGAGCTAGATCAAAGGCCTGAGGGTTGTGGAGTATGCATGCAGTAGAAGGCAGGGAAAGGAAGGATTGATTTATTTGTCAATTTAATAACATTTTTTGATTCGGAAGCAAATTTATGAGGGAGGTGGGTAGAGCATTTTAATAACCATAATAAAATCAGATCAGAGAAGTGGAAAGGATTGTTAAACAGCAAGCATCCAAAATCTCAGTGAATGTTGGTTGATTGATTTATTGATTATTACAACTGAGTGAACATGTCTCATGTTTTGCCCACAAAATCAACTTGGTGGTTCATATTTTTAAAAAAAAACTTAAGAAGCACGCAGGAGATGCTGTCTGTGGCCATAAAAATATGTGGACATTTTCATCATTCAGCAACCGCATGTTGTAGATTTCAGCGGCTGCGGCAGTTCAATTTCCAACATGGCACATATAGGAAACAGAGTAGCACTGCAGTGGCAGACAGAATGGCTATTTATGAAACTATACGACCCCATATTAGAAACTAAGGGGTAAATTTACTAATAATCGAGTATGGTCGAGTTTTTTTTTTTTAATCTTGATTTGCACAGCCGAATCTCAGGTGATTTTCCCGTTTTCATGTGTCAAATTTACTAATAAGTGAGTTTAGGTGAAAGTGAGTTTTCCGATGGTGAAGCAGATCGAGATATCTCCCCTGAGTAGCAAGTTTAGATGAGATTACTCACCCGAGATTGCAGTATTTTCTCACTGCAAAACTCTCCCGAGAAAGCAGCCAGCACATATCAGTGAGATATGTGAAGGCTGCTTGTGTGTTGTACTTGTAAAAAATGGGTTAAATGTTTTTAAAAAAATGACGTAGGGTCCCCCCCAAAAGCATAACCAGCCCTGGACTGGTTAGCCAGTCCTGGTTCCAAAAATTATGGGGAACAAAATTAATAGGGTTCCACCATTATTTTGGAACAAGGACCTTGGGGCCAGTCCTGGTTTTAAATATAGGGGGAAAATATCCCCCTATATTTAAAACCAGCACCGGACCCAAATCGACCGGAGTGTAATGCCACAGCCAGAAGACCCTACCACCAGGGCTCCATGGCCAAAGCATTAACACCTGAAGCCAGTCAGGCCAAGCAGGGGATCTCAGGGGAGATGGGGACCGCCCAAGAAGGGGTCAACCCTCTCCTGAAACCACAGGCTTGGTCTGAAGCCTGGGGCTCTTCCCCTCACCCTTGGGATGTGTGTATGGTGGTAATAAAGTGTTAAATAGTAGTAACTATTGTATTTTACAGTGGAACTACAAATCACACTGATCAGTGTATGTTTCTGGCAAACTCGCAGCTCTGGAGGTGAGTGTTATAAAACTTAAATTTGGCAGAGAGTTTGCTTTCATCTCACCTGAGATTGTCATCTCGATTCTTGGTAAATTTGCAAGCTGTATATTTTAGGTGAAAAGTACTTCCGAGTTTGCCCAAGGGCGATAACATTTGAGTTTGTGATCTCGCCCGAGTTTTATGAGTGAGTAGAGAGAACTCTCACCCAAACTCACCAGAGTTTGCCGTTAGTAAATTTGCAAGATGAAAAACATCCCTAAACTCATCAGAGATTGTCATCTCGATCAGACTCAAATCTTAGTAAATTTACCCCTAAGAATGTTTTATTAATAAAGAACTAGATCAGAGGCCCGAGGGAGGTGGAGTGTGCAGTGGAAGGCAGGGAACAGAAGAATTGATTTGTTTGTAAATTTAATTAAATTATTTGATTCCAAAGCAAATTTATGAGGGAGGAGGTGAGAGCATTTTAATAATCATAAAAAAGCAGATCAGAGAAGTGGAAAGGATTGTTAAAAAGCAAGCATTCTAAATCTCAATGAATGTTGATTGATTGATTGATTATTACAACTGGGTGAACATGTCCCTAGTTTTGACCACAGAATCATCTTGGTGGTTCATATATTTTTTTAAATTAAAGAGGCATGCATGAAATGCTGTCTGTGGCCATAAAAATGTCTGGACATTTTCAGTATTCAGCAACCGCATGTCAAAGATTTCAGCAGCTGTGGCAGTTCAACTACCAAAATGGCACATCTAAGAAACAGAGTGGCACTGCAGAGGCAGATAGAATGGCAGTTTAATAAACTATATGACCCCATATTACAAACCAAGAATGTTTTCATTAATCAAGAACTAGATCAGAGGCCTGAGGGAGGTGGAGTATGTTTGCAGTGGAAGGCAGTGAAAGGAAGGATTGATTTGTTTGTAAATTAAATTTTTTTATACTGAAGCAAATTTAAGAGGGATGAGGGGAGAGCATTTTGATAACCATAAAAAAGCAGATCAGAGAAGTGGAAAGGATTGTTAAAAAGCAAGCATTCAAAATCTCAATTATTTTGCCCCAGTAAAGTACAGTAATATACAGTACACTGCCTGTCAACTACACACAATTTTGGCAAGGTCCATAATGAAAGTGGTGCAAGATGGAATTGTCCTTGAGATTATGGACCTTATTCAGAGTCGGTCGCGAGCGCCTATGCTCTTGCAACCAACTCGATGGTTAGGCCTGCGAACGTGCAGCGGCCGCACAGCGCGTGTGCAAGCCCCAGAGCGATATAGAAACTCTGTCGCTCCGGAGCTTGTTACCAAAGGGTCGGCTGTCAATGGTGATCGACAGCTGCCTCCGTTTGGTAGGCGGGCCGGGGGGGTGGTTTTTTAAAATGAAGGAGTTCCTTTTTACGAACGCCTACCATTTTGTGGGCGGCCGCACTGACATCATCAGTGATGTCAGTGGGGAGCTTCCTGCTCCATCAGAGCAGAAAGCTCCCTGGGGCTCACGAGTGCCCAAACCCAACCTTAGGGTCTGGTCGTAAGCCCCGATGGTGATCACCATCGCGACCGTCAACCTGGTCGGTCATTAAGCTGTGGGTAGTAACAGCTTAGGAATGACAGACAGCAGGTAATAGGAGTTAGCTATCGACCGCCCAGCATTCGCATCTCATAGCAACGCGGCGACTTGTGACAATATAGAGACAAGGGACACTATGTGACTGTGCACTGTTGCTATGTACAACTGCCAAGCTAACTAAACTAGCCTTTTTTCTTTCTAGCACCAGAGTCCTAGCTACACTACCTCCCCTATCGGATTTCCAGTGTGAAATGGCACTCAAACACATCGGAGAGACTTTTATATGTAATTTAGAACACTGCGAGATCTGACAACGAGAAGATTACGTTTTGCCTTGTTTTGGGATCTGAGCCATACGCGCATGCAGGGGGGTTTCTGAGTACCCAGAAATCCCCCCTGCCCACCGATAGTGTAGTTCAGACCACAGTGAATGCGGTCCACACTACACAGTAACAAGAACACCGCCGCCGGGTAGTACTCTCGTACTACCTGGTGGCGGTGTGTTTGTCTTAGCAGCCAAAGAGAGTCACTACTGGGGACACTGCATAGGGGGGTCTTTAATAAATCATGCTGGCTGTATTTATTTGCCTGCTGCATTCATGTTTTTTAGTGATAGAGGTGTGTGTGTCTGTCAGTGAGTGTGTGTCTTTGTCAGTCAGTGTGTGTGTACCCCGTCATAGGCTGAGTGGTATATTTTACTATAGTCGTCCTAAATCCTGTGTAAGCTGCTTCTATATATATATATATATATATATATATGTTTATTTATTTGTGGCTAGATGGTTTTCCATTGGTTCAGTAACCAAGGATTTGGAAACCCCCCTTTCAAAATCCTGCGTTTGCCACTGCGAGCCCGACGGAGATAAATGAGTCGGGACTCGGATCCCGTCAGATATGCATAGTTCGGGTGGGTTTGTTTTCGGAAAACCAAACCCGCTTATCTCTAATGAGGACACATCTGTATCATAGATGGATTAAATACCTTCCAAACTATACCTTTCTTTGCAATAATTCTAAAAAAAACACATTCTATTTTAGTGCAAACATAATTTCCAAAATCGGCATGCACAAAACTAAGTACTTTTTCTTTTTTTAATATATAATTTTTATTACAATTTTTCAAGAATAAGGTAAATTAAAGTGGGTACAGAAAAAAGAAAAGGAAATACAAGGGGTGGGGAAGCATTTGAAGTGATTTGCATCACAGTATAATTACAAGACACAATATGTAATTCAGAATAAAGGATATGTAATTTTTACAAATCGACAGCAGTATAAAGATTTCTTTCAGAATACAAGTTCCAAGACAACCATTTCATCAATGGAGAATTAGCAGAACTGGAATAGGGACAGTTTAAAGTTTCCATTAGGAAACTATAATTTAATTTAGATATAATTAAATGAATAGAAGGAGATTTATCTTGTTTCCAAAATTTAGTGGAAGTAAAAATATGGGTTATAAGATATCGAAGATAATTTGGGATATTATCTGTAAAAATATGTAGGAGAGCAATAGCAGGTGTTAAAGAAATTTGAAGACCAGTAACTTCTAATTATAAATCCTCTACTCCAAGCCATAAGGGGTGAATAATTGGACAATCCCAGAAAATATCTATCAATTCACCAACTTGAACACATCCCCTCCAACATAAATTAGAATGAGAAGAATACATTTTGTGAATTTTAACTGGAGTTAAATATATATGATAAAATAATTTCATGAACATTTCAATCAATCTGAGAAATAGATTTAGACATTTTAAAAACAGACAAAAAAATCTGAGACCAAACATGTGGTTCCAAAATTATTTGAAGGTTATATTCCCATTTTAAATTAAATTTAGTTTTATCTGGAAGATCCATTGGGAGGAGCAAGGAATATCAGTAACAGATACCTCCTTTTCGAGAGGGTGAGGAGATATGAGATAAAATATATGTATTAATTTTAGACTTATTTATTTGCACTAAGGGGAAGGATTGAAAAAAATGTCTAATTTGAAGAAACTTATAGAATTCAGTATGAAGTACTTTGTCTAAAATTCTATATTCAGCATCTGTTATATGGATGAGTTAATTAGTAATTTGCATGTGGTTGAATTAATTACTAATTTTCATAACTTATTAGGTGCTGCAAGCAGGGCCGGCAACAGAAATCTTTGGGCCTGGTAAACTCATGTTTTTGGGGCCTCCTATCCTCTCCCAGTAGGTACATGCAGGTCGGCAACTGGCTCATCCCCTGTGTCTCTCCAGCTTCATCCCCAACTGTGTCTCTCAGCCTTATCCTCGCCTGTCTTGCACCAGCTTCAACCCTCATCTCTTCAGCCTCATCCTTGCCTGTGTCACTCCAGTGCCATTCCTATTTCCAGCATCATCCCCTGTGCCAACTCCAGCCATCCTTTTATATCCCCTGTTTCTCTGAGCATCATTAACCCCCTCATGTCTCTAAGCTTCATCTGCTTCACTGTGTTTCAAAGCCTCATTCCCCACCCTGTGTCTCTCAGATTCATTCCCCACCCAGTCTCTCAGCTTCATTCTCCCAGCCTCTGTTCTCTCATCTTCATTCCCCAGCCCATGTCTCTCAGCTTCATACCCCAGCCCCTTTGTCTCTCAGCTTAATTTTCCCCAGCCCCTGTGTCTATTAGCTTGATTTTCCTTAGCCCCTTTTTCTCTCAGCTTTATTTTCCCCAGCCCCTGTGTCTCTCAGCTTTATTTTCCCCAGCCCCTGTGTCTCTCAGCTTTATTTTCCCTACCCCTGTTTCTCTCAGCTTTATTTTCCCCAGCCCCTGTGTCTCTCAGCTTTATTTTCCCCAGCCCCTGTGTCTCTCAGCTTTATTTTCCCCAGCCTCTGTGTCTCTCAGCTTTATTTTCCCCAGCCCGTGTGTCTCTCAGCTTTATTTTCCCCAGCCCCTGTGTCTCTCAGCTTTATTTTCCCCAGCCCCTGTCTCTCAGCTTTATTTTCCCCAGCCTGTGTCTCTCAGCTTTATTTTCCCCAGCCCCTGTGTCTCTCAGCTTTATTTTCCCCAGCCCCTGTGTCTCTCAGCTTTATTTTCCTTTGTCTCTCAGCTTTATTCTCCCCAGCCCCTGTGTCTCTCAGCTTCATCTGCTTCACTGTATTTCAAAGCCTCATTCCCCACCCTGTGTCTCTCAGATTCATTCCCCACCCAGTCTCTCAGCTTCATTCTCCCAGCCTCTGTTCTCTCATCTTCATTCCCCAGCCCATGTCTCTCAGCTTCATACCCCAGCCCCTTTGTCTCTCAGCTTAATTTTCCCCAGCCCCTGTGTCTATTAGCTTGATTTTCCTTAGCCCCTTTTTCTCTCAGCTTTATTTTCCCCAGCCCCTGTGTCTCTCAGCTTTATTTTCCCCAGCCCCTGTGTCTCTCAGCTTTATTTTCCCTACCCCTGTTTCTCTCAGCTTTATTTTCCCCAGCCCCTGTGTCTCCCAGCTTTATTTTCCCCAGCCCCTGTGTCTCTCAGCTTTATTTTCCCCAGCCCCTGTGTCTCTCAGCTTTATTTTCCCCAGCCCGTGTGTCTCTCAGCTTTATTTTCCCCAGCCCCTGTGTCTCTCAGCTTTATTTTCCCCAGCCCCTGTCTCTCAGCTTTATTTTCCCCAGCCTGTGTCTCTCAGCTTTATTTTCCCCAGCCCCTGTGTCTCTCAGCTTTATTTTCCCCAGCCCCTGTGTCTCTCAGCTTTATTTTCCTTTGTCTCTCAGCTTTATTCTCCCCAGCCCCTGTGTCTCTCAGCTTCATCTGCTTCACTGTATTTCAAAGCCTCATTCCCCACCCTGTGTCTCTCAGATTCATTCCCCACCCAGTCTCTCAGCTTCATTCTCCCAGCCTCTGTTCTCTCATCTTCATTCCCCAGCCCATGTCTCTCAGCTTCATACCCCAGCCCCTTTGTCTCTCAGCTTAATTTTCCCCAGCCCCTGTGTCTATTAGCTTGATTTTCCTTAGCCCCTTTTTCTCTCAGCTTTATTTTCCCCAGCCCCTGTGTCTCTCAGCTTTATTTTCCCCAGCCCCTGTGTCTCTCAGCTTTATTTTCCCTACCCCTGTTTCTCTCAGCTTTATTTTCCCCAGCCCCTGTGTCTCTCAGCTTTATTTTCCCCAGCCCCTGTGTCTCTCAGCTTTATTTTCCCCAGCCCCTGTGTCTCTCAGCTTTATTTTCCCCAGCCCGTGTGTCTCTCAGCTTTATTTTCCCCAGCCCCTGTGTCTCTCAGCTTTATTTTCCTTTGTCTCTCAGCTTTATTCTCCCCAGCCCCTGTGTCTCTCAGCTTTATTCTCCCCAGCCCCTGTGTCTCTCAGCTTTGTTTTCCACAGCTCCTGTGTCTGTCAGCTTCATTTTCCACTGCCTCTCAGCTTTATTTTTCCCAGACCCTTTGCCTCTCAGCTTTATTTTTCCCAGCCCGTGTCTCTCAGCTGTAATTTCCCCAGCCCCTGTGTCTGTCAGCTTCATTTTTCCCAGCCCCTGTGTCTATTAGCTTGATTTTCCTTAGCCTCTTTTTCTCTCAGCTTTATTTTCCCCAGCACCTGTGTCTCTCAGCTTTATTTTCCCCAGCCCCTGTGTCTCTCAGCTTTATTTTCCCTACCCCTGTTTCTCCCAGCTTTAATTTCCACAGCCCCTTTGTCTCTCAGCTTTATTTTCCCCAGCACCTGTGTCTCTCAGCTTTATTTTCCCCAGCCCCTTTGTCTCTCAGCTTTATTTTCCCTACCCGTTTCTCCCAGCTTTAATTTCCCCAGCCCCTTTGTCTCTCAGCTTTATTTTCCATACCCCTGTCTCCCAGCTTTATTTTCCCCAGCCCCTGTGTCTCTCAGCTTTATTTTCCACAGCCCGTGTCTCTCAGTTTAATTTTCCCCAGCCCCTTTGTCTCTCAGCTATATTTTCCCCAGCCTCAATGTCACTTATACAGTGCCTCCACTTGATTTCCCCAGCCGCTTTGTCGCTCCAGAGCTTGTTACCAAAGGGTCGGCTGTCAATGGTGATCGACAGCTGCCTCCGTTTGGTAGGCGGGCCGGGGGGGTGGTTTTTTAAAATGAAGGAGTTCCTTTTTACGAACGCCTACCGTTTTGTGGGCGGCCGCACTGACATCATCAGGGATGTCAGTGGGGAGCTTCCTGCTCCATCAGAGCAGAAAGCTCCCTGGGGCTCATGAGTGCCCAAACCCAACCTTAGGGTCTGGTCGTAAGCCCCGATGGTGATCACCATCGCGACCATCAACCTGGTCGGTCATTAAGCTGTGGGTGGTAACAGCTTAGGAATGACAGACAGCAGGTAATAGGAGTTAGCTATCGACCGCCCAGCATTCGCATCTCATAGCAACGCGGCGACTTGTGACAATATAGAGACAAGGTGCACTATGTGACTGTGCACTGTTGCTATGTACAACTGCCAAGCTAACTAAACTAGCCTTTTTTCTTTCTAGCACCAGCGTCCTAGCTACACTACCTCCCCTATCAGATTTCCAGTGTGAAATGGCACTCAAACACATCGGAGAGACTTTTATATGTAATTTAGAACACTGCGAGATCTGACAACGAGAAGATTACGTTTTGCCTTGTTTTGGGATCTGAGCCATACGCGCACGCAGGGGGGTTTCTGAGTACCCAGAAATCCCCCCTGCCCACCGATAGTGTAGTTCAGACCACAGTGAATGCGGTCCACACTACACAGTAACAAGAACACCGCCGCCGGGTAGTACTCTCGTACTACCTGGTGGCGGTGTGTTTGTCTTAGCAGCCAAAGAGAGTCACTACTGGGGACACTGCATAGGGGGGTCTTTAATAAATCATGCTGGCTGTATTTATTTGCCTGCTGCATTCATGTTTTTTAGTGATAGAGGTGTGTGTGTCTGTCAGTGAGTGTGTGTCTTTGTCAGTCAGTGTGTGTGTACCCCGTCATAGGCTGAGTGGTATATTTTACTATAGTCGTCCTAAATCCTGTGTAAGCTGTTTCTATATATATATATATATATATATATATATGTTTATTTATTTATTTGTGGCTAGATGGTTTTCCATTGGTTCAGTAACCAAGGATTTGGAAACCCCCCTTTCAAAATCCTGTGTTTGCCACTGCGAGCCCGACGGAGATAAATGAGTCGGGACTCGGATCCCGTCAGATATGCATAGTTCGGGTGGGTTTGTTTTCGGAAAACCAAACCCGCTTATCTCTAATGAGGACACATCTGTATCATAGATGGATTAAATACCTTCCAAACTATACCTTTCTTTGCAATAATTCTAAAAAAAACACATTCTATTTTAGTGCAAACATAATTTCCAAAATCGGCATGCACAAAACTAAGTACTTTTTCTTTTTTTAATATATAATTTTTATTACAATTTTTCAAGAATAAGGTAAATTAAAGTGGGTACAGAAAAAAGAAAAGGAAATACAAGGGGTGGGGAAGCATTTGAAGTGATTTGCATCACAGTATAATTACAAGACACAATATGTAATTCAGAATAAAGGATATGTAATTTTTACAAATCGACAGCAGTATAAAGATTTCTTTCAGAATACAAGTTCCAAGACAACCATTTCATCAATGGAGAATTAGCAGAACTGGAATAGGGACAGTTTAAAGTTTCCATTAGGAAACTATAATTTAATTTAGATATAATTAAATGAATAGAAGGAGATTTATCTTGTTTCCAAAATTTAGTGGAAGTAAAAATATGGGTTATAAGATATCGAAGATAATTTGGGATATTATCTGTAAAAATATGTAGGAGAGCAATAGCAGGTGTTAAAGAAATTTGAAGACCAGTAACTTCTAATTATAAATCCTCTACTCCAAGCCATAAGGGGTGAATAATTGGACAATCCCAGAAAATATCTATCAATTCACCAACTTGAACACATCCCCTCCAACATAAATTAGAATGAGAAGAATACATTTTGTGAATTTTAACTGGAGTTAAATATATATGATAAAATAATTTCATGAACATTTCAATCAATCTGAGAAATAGATTTAGACATTTTAAAAACAGACAAAAAAATCTGAGACCAAACATGTGGTTCCAAAATTATTTGAAGGTTATATTCCCATTTTAAATTAAATTTAGTTTTATCTGGAAGATCCATTGGGAGGAGCAAGGAATATCAGTAACAGATACCTCCTTTTCGAGAGGGTGAGGAGATATGAGATAAAATATATGTATTAATTTTAGACTTATTTATTTGCACTAAGGGGAAGGATTGAAAAAAATGTCTAATTTGAAGAAACTTATAAAATTCAGTATGAAGTACTTTGTCTAAAATTCTATATTCAGCATCTGTTATATGGATGAGTTAATTAGTAATTTGCATGTGGTTGAATTAATTACTAATTTTCATAACTTATTAGGTGCTGCAAGCAGGGCCGGCAACAGAAATCTTTGGGCCTGGTAAACTCATGTTTTTGGGGCCTCCTATCCTCTCCCAGTAGGTACATGCAGGTCGGCAACTGGCTCATCCCCTGTGTCTCTCCAGCTTCATCCCCAACTGTGTCTCTCAGCCTTATCCTCGCCTGTCTTGCACCAGCTTCAACCCTCATCTCTTCAGCCTCATCCTTGCCTGTGTCACTCCAGTGCCATTCCTATTTCCAGCATCATCCCCTGTGCCAACTCCAGCCATCCTTTTATATCCCCTGTTTCTCTGAGCATCATTAACCCCCTCATGTCTCTAAGCTTCATCTGCTTCACTGTGTTTCAAAGCCTCATTCCCCACCCTGTGTCTCTCAGATTCATTCCCCACCCAGTCTCTCAGCTTCATTCTCCCAGCCTCTGTTCTCTCATCTTCATTCCCCAGCCCATGTCTCTCAGCTTCATACCCCAGCCCCTTTGTCTCTCAGCTTAATTTTCCCCAGCCCCTGTGTCTATTAGCTTGATTTTCCTTAGCCCCTTTTTCTCTCAGCTTTATTTTCCCCAGCCCCTGTGTCTCTCAGCTTTATTTTCCCCAGCCCCTGTGTCTCTCAGCTTTATTTTCCCTACCCCTGTTTCTCTCAGCTTTATTTTCCCCAGCCCCTGTGTCTCTCAGCTTTATTTTCCCCAGCCTCTGTGTCTCTCAGCTTTATTTTCCCCAGCCCGTGTGTCTCTCAGCTTTATTTTCCCCAGCCCCTGTGTCTCTCAGCTTTATTTTCCCCAGCCCCTGTCTCTCAGCTTTATTTTCCCCAGCCTGTGTCTCTCAGCTTTATTTTCCCCAGCCCCTGTGTCTCTCAGCTTTATTTTCCCCAGCCCCTGTGTCTCTCAGCTTTATTTTCCTTTGTCTCTCAGCTTTATTCTCCCCAGCCCCTGTGTCTCTCAGCTTCATCTGCTTCACTGTATTTCAAAGCCTCATTCCCCACCCTGTGTCTCTCAGATTCATTCCCCACCCAGTCTCTCAGCTTCATTCTCCCAGCCTCTGTTCTCTCATCTTCATTCCCCAGCCCATGTCTCTCAGCTTCATACCCCAGCCCCTTTGTCTCTCAGCTTAATTTTCCCCAGCCCCTGTGTCTATTAGCTTGATTTTCCTTAGCCCCTTTTTCTCTCAGCTTTATTTTCCCCAGCCCCTGTGTCTCTCAGCTTTATTTTCCCCAGCCCCTGTGTCTCTCAGCTTTATTTTCCCTACCCCTGTTTCTCTCAGCTTTATTTTCCCCAGCCCCTGTGTCTCTCAGCTTTATTTTCCCCAGCCCCTGTGTCTCTCAGCTTTATTTTCCCCAGCCCCTGTGTCTCTCAGCTTTATTTTCCCCAGCCCGTGTGTCTCTCAGCTTTATTTTCCCCAGCCCCTGTGTCTCTCAGCTTTATTTTCCCCAGCCCCTGTCTCTCAGCTTTATTTTCCCCAGCCTGTGTCTCTCAGCTTTATTTTCCCCAGCCCCTGTGTCTCTCAGCTTTATTTTCCCCAGCCCCTGTGTCTCTCAGCTTTATTTTCCCCAGCCCCTGTGTCTCTCAGCTTTATTTTCCCCAGCCCCTGTGTCTCTCAGCTTTATTTTCCTTTGTCTCTCAGCTTTATTCTCCCCAGCCCCTGTGTCTCTCAGCTTCATCTGCTTCACTGTATTTCAAAGCCTCATTCCCCACCCTGTGTCTCTCAGATTCATTCCCCACCCAGTCTCTCAGCTTCATTCTCCCAGCCTCTGTTCTCTCATCTTCATTCCCCAGCCCATGTCTCTCAGCTTCATACCCCAGCCCCTTTGTCTCTCAGCTTAATTTTCCCCAGCCCCTGTGTCTATTAGCTTGATTTTCCTAAGCCCCTTTTTCTCTCAGCTTTATTTTCCCCAGCCCCTGTGTCTCTCAGCTTTATTTTCCCCAGCCCCTGTGTCTCTCAGCTTTATTTTCCCTACCCCTGTTTCTCTCAGCTTTATTTTCCCCAGCCCCTGTGTCTCTCAGCTTTATTTTCCCCAGCCCCTGTGTCTCTCAGCTTTATTTTCCCCAGCCCCTGTGTCTCTCAGCTTTATTTTCCCCAGCCCGTGTGTCTCTCAGCTTTATTTTCCCCAGCCCCTGTGTCTCTCAGCTTTATTTTCCTTTGTCTCTCAGCTTTATTCTCCCCAGCCCCTGTGTCTCTCAGCTTTATTCTCCCCAGCCCCTGTGTCTCTCAGCTTTGTTTTCCACAGCTCCTGTGTCTGTCAGCTTCATTTTCCACTGCCTCTCAGCTTTATTTTTCCCAGACCCTTTGCCTCTCAGCTTTATTTTTCCCAGCCCGTGTCTCTCAGCTGTAATTTCCCCAGCCCCTGTGTCTGTCAGCTTCATTTTTCCCAGCCCCTGTGTCTATTAGCTTGATTTTCCTTAGCCTCTTTTTCTCTCAGCTTTATTTTCCCCAGCACCTGTGTCTCTCAGCTTTATTTTCCCCAGCCCCTGTGTCTCTCTGCTTTATTTTCCCTACCCCTGTTTCTCCCAGCTTTAATTTCCCCAGACCCTTTGTCTCTCAGCTTTATTTTCCATACCCCTGTCTCCCAGCTTTATTTTCCCCAGCCCCTGTGTCTCTCAGCTTTATTTTCCACAGCCCGTGTCTCTCAGTTTAATTTTCCCCAGCCCCTTTGTCTCTCAGCTATATTTTCCCCAGCCTCTATGTCACTTATACAGTGCCTCCACTTGATTTCCCCAGCCGCTTTGTCTCTCAGCTTGATTTTGCCCAGCCAATGTGTCTCCCCAGCCCTGTGTCTGCAGCTCTCCACTGCCCGCCCCATGACTCTCTAGCCCAGCTCAGCCAACACTTACCTGCTCTTCCTCTTCCCTGGCAACTCAGACCTGATGGCTCCTCTCTGATCACGCATGCTGCACCGGGGTACATTATATCTATGAAAGGAGAAGAGTGCCAAGCTGATAGATGCTGATTCATATATATATATATATATATATATATTTATTTATATACACACACATATAGAGGTAATGGGCACTTCAGTGTCCAAAGTTTTATCAAGGGTGCCAGGTACAGTAGATGCAGCGCAAGAGATGCAAAATGGCACTCCAAAGTGTTTATTTACAGAATTTGAAATGTACAACTTGCTACACGACAATGACTCACTGTTGTTATGGCCATGGTTTCTCAGCATGGTGGTCGGCGGCAGGGCCGGATTTCCCACTATGCATCCTAGGCGCTCGCCTAGGGCCCAGCGGGATCCAAGGGGCCCGTCGACGGGCCCCTTTGCCCTTAGAAATTACCCGATAACAGTGCTCCCAGAGGAGCACTGCGCGAGTACCACGTGACGTCATGACGTCACGTGGTCCCGCCTCCTCTCCCCGAGAGTCCCGCGCGGCTTTCTCTCAGGCAAGGAGAGAGATAGTACGCGGCCCGGCCTCCTGCCGGGGACTGCCTGACGGAGAAGCAGTGTGCGTGTGTGCACACCTGCACGGACTGAGTGACTCACCCAGTCTGCCGCCGCCCACCAGCAGCAGCACCCAGCAAGGCAGGTAGGGCCCCTGATGATTTTATATATAATTATTTTGTGTGTATATATATATATACATATATATATACACTGTGTGTGCGTGTGTGTATATATATATATATATATATATAGTGTCAATTATAACAAAATGTATATCTCAATGGCAGCAAATATCATATATAGCTTTGTATATTTATTTATTTTTCTTATTTTTTTATCATCAAGTGACATTGTAAAAACTGCATATATCCAGTAGGTATCACTAGGTCAAGATTTGACCTGGTGACACCTACTGGATTTATGCTAGGGGTGTGCACCGGCCACTTTTCGTGTTTTGTGTTTTGGTTTTGGATCTGGATCTTTCTTCGTGTTTTGGATCTGGATTGGTTTTGCCAAAACCACCCTTCCGTGTTTTGGGTTCTGGGTTTTGTGTTTTGGATCTGTATTTTTTTTTTAAAAAGCATAAAAACAGCTAAAATCACAGAATTTGTTGGTTTCTCTGCTCCTATGCTATTATTAACCTCAATAACCTTAATTTCCACTCATTTCCAGTCTATTCTGAACACCTCACACCTCACAATAGTGTTTTCATGTCCAAAAGGTTGCACCGAGGTAGCTGGATGACTATGCTAAGCGACACGAGTGGGCGGCACAAACACGTGACCCATCTAGGAGTGACACTGCAGTGGCAGACAGGATGGCAGTTAGAAAAACTAGGCCCCAAACTGTACATAATGCAAAGAAAAAAAAGAAGTGCAAGATGGAATTGTCCTTGGGCCCTCCCACCCACCCTTATGTTGTATAAACAGGACATGCACACTTTAACAAATCAATCATTTCAGCGCCAGGGTCTGCCACACAACTGTGGCTGAAATGATTGGTTCGTTTGGGCCCCCACAAAACAAGCTGGAAATTAATGTGTCCCTGCACAAACTGGCTCTACGGAGGCAAGATGTCATCCTCATCCTCCTCATCCACCGATTCCTCACCCTCTTCAGTGTGTACATCCTCATCCTCACAAAGTATTAACTCGTCCCCACTTGAATCCACCACCACAGGTCCCTCTGTACCTTCTGGAGGCTGGTCTCCCTGGAAGAGCTGATAATTCATTTTGATGAACATCATCTTCTCCACATTCTGTGGAAGCAACCTCCTACGCCTTTCGCTGACAAGGTTCCCGGCTGCACTAAACACTCTTTCGGAGTACACACTGGAGGGGGGGCAACTCAGGTAAAATAGAGCCAGCTTGTACAGGGGCCTCCAAATTGCCTCTTTTTCCTGCCAGTACAGGTATGGACTGTCTGACATGCCTACTTGGATGCTGTCACCGATGTAATCCTCCACCATTCTGTCAATGGTGACAGTATCATATGCAGTGACAGTAGACATGTCAGAAATTGTTGCCAGGTCCTTCAGTCCAGACCAGATGTCCAAACTTGGTCCTGCCTGCCCTGCATCACCGCCAGCGGGTTGCTTAGGATACCTAAGTTTTTTCCTGGCAGCCCCAGTTGCGGGAGAAAATGAAGAAGGAGCCGTTGACGTGTCACGTTCCGCTTCAGCTGACAGTGTGTTCACCAGCAGGTCTTTGCACCTCTGCAGGCTTGTGTCGGCCGGAAAGAGAGACACCACATAGGCTTTAAACCTAGGATCAAGCACGGTGGCCAAAATGTAGTGGTCTGATTTCAACAGATTGACCACCCTGGAATCCTGGCAAAGCGAATGAAGGGCTTCATCCACAAGTCCCACATGCCGAGCGGAATCGCTCCGTCTTAGCTCCTCCTTCACTTTCTCCAGCTGCTTCTGCAAAAGCCTGATGAGGGGAATGACCTGACTCAAGCTGGCTGTGTCTGAACTGACTTCACGTGTGGCAAGTTCGAAGGGCTGGAGAACCTTGCACAACACGGAAATCATTCTCCACTGCGCTTGAGTCAGGTGCATACCCCCTCCTTTGCCTATGTCATAGGTGGATGTATAGGCTTGTATGGCCTTTTGCTGCTCCTCCATCCTCTGAAGCATATAGAGGGTTGAGTTCCACCGCGTCACAACCTCTTGCTTCAGGTGATGGCGGGGCAGGTTCAAGAGTGTTTGCTGGCGCTCCAGTCTTCGGCACGCAGTCGCTGAATGGCGAAAGTGGCCAGAAATTTTTCGGGCCACCCAAAGCGTCTCCTGCACGCCCCTGTCGCTTTTCAGAAAATTCTGCACCACCAAGTTTATTGTGTGAGCAAAACATGGGACGTGCTGGAATTTGCCCAGATGTAATGCCCGCACAATATTGGTGGCGTTGTCAGATATCACAAATCCCCAGGAGAGTCTAAGTGGGGTAAGCCACTGGGCGATGATTTCCCTCAGTTTCTCTAAGAGGTTGTCGGCGGTGTGCCTCTTACTGAAACCGGTGATACACAGCGTAGCCTGCCTTGTAACGAGCTGGCGTTTCTGAGATGCTGCTACTGGTGACGCTGCTGCTGTTGCTGCGTAAGGTGATACATCTACCCAGTGGGCTGTCACAGTCATATAGTCCTTAGTCTGCCCTGTTCCACTTGTCCACATGTCCGTGGTTAAGTGGACATTGTGTACAACGGCATTTTTCAGGACACTGAGGACACTTTTTCTGACGTTTCTGTACAGTCTCGGTATCGCCTGCCTAGTGAAGTGGAATCTAGACGGGATTTGGAACCGGGGACACACTACCTCCATCAATTGTCTAAATCCCACTGCACTAATGGCGGATACCGGACGCACGTCTAACACCAACATAGCAGTCAAGGCCTCAGTTATACGTTTTGCTTCAGGATGACTGCTGTCGTACTTCATCCTCCTCGCTAAGGACTGTTGGAGGGTCAATTGTTTAGTAAAAGTAGTGGTGTTCCTACTTCCTCTCTGGGATGATGAACGACTCCCAGCAGCAGCAACAGCAGCAGCGGCAGCAGTAGGCGTAGCAATGCAGGATCCTCCAGAGGAATCCCGGATAGGAGAGTCAGTCATGCCAGTGACATGGCCTGCAGGACTACTTCCGATCCTGACTAAGGAGGAAATTGACGAGGAGGGAGTTGATGGTGTGGTTTGCAGGCGCTTGGATACAACAGGACAACGGGATTTAGGTGTCCCTGGACTGCTTACGGTCTTAGCCAAAGTTTCTGAACTTGACAGTAACTTTTTATGAACGCGCTGCAGGTGCCGTATAAGGGAGGATGTTCCTAGGTGGTTGACGTCCCTACCCCTACTTATTTCACCTTTACATATGGTACATATGGCAAGACAGTTGTTGTCCGGATTTGGATAGAAATATTGCCAGACCAAAGAGGTGGAATGTTTGGTCTTCTGCCCAGGCATGACCGTGATGGGCTTTTTCATCCCACGGACAACAACTGTCTCCCCCGGAGCCTGATTTAAACAAACCACATCACCATCAGAATCCTCCTCGCCAACTTCCTCCTCAGCGCCAGCTACACCAGTATCCTCATCCTGTTGTACTTCAACAGTGACATCTTCAATTTGCATATCAGCAAGTGGACTGTGGGTGCTCCTTTCAGCACTTGCAGGGGGCGTGCAAATGGTGGAAAGAGCCACCTCTTCCCGTCCAGTGCTGGGAAGGTCAGGCATCGCAACCACCACCACACTTGGACTCTCCTTGGGGATTTGTGATATCTTCTTAGAAAGCACAGTTCTTCGCTGTGCTTTTGCCAGCTTAACTCTTTTGATTTTTTTAGTGGGAGGAGGGCTTCCATCGTCATGTGAAGCTGAACCACTAGTCATGAACATACTAGGGATCGACCTTAGCCGTTCCTTGCCACTCCGTGTCGTAAATGGCATATTGGCAAGTTTACGTTTCTCTTCAGCTGATTTAAATGTCTTTTTCAAGGTCATTTTCCTGAACTTTGCCATTTGGGATTGTATGTGCCCTCTACTATGACATTGGGCATCGGCCTTGGCAGACGACGTTGATGGCATGTTATCGTCTATGTCATGACTAGTGGCAGCAGCTTCAGCACTAGGAGGAAGTGGTTCTTGATCTTTCTCTATTTTATTTTTATCGGAGAAAGTTTGGTCCTCCATTTATGTTATATCGATTTGATATATACGTGCGGCTAAACACAGAAAATAATTTTTTTTTTGGTTTGGACTGGAGTGTACTTTGTGGGTTACAGCACCCTTTAACGGTCAAGCCAGCCGGCCCTTTACTTATGACACAGGCGCACTCTTGGCACTACTTTGTTGATGCACGTGCGGCTACTGCGCACACAATTCACAAACACAGAAAATAATTTTTTTTTGGTTTGGACTGGAGTGTACTTTCGGGGGTTACAGCACCCTTAACGGTCAAGCCAGCCGGCCCTTTACTTATGACACAGGCGCACGCTTGGCACTACTTTGTTGATGCACGTGCGGCTACTGCGCACACAATTCACAAACACAGAAAATAATTTTTTTTTGGTTTGGACTGGAGTGTACTTTCGGGGGTTACAGCACCCTTTAACGGTCAAGCCAGCCGGCCCTTTACTTATGACACAGGCGCACGCTTGGCACTACTTTGTTGATGCACGTGCGGCTACTGCGCACACAATTCACAAACACAGAAAATAATTTTTTTTTGGTTTGGACTGGAGTGTACTTTCGGGGGTTACAGCACCCTTTAACGGTCAAGCCAGCCGGCCCTTTACTTATGACACGGGCGCACGCTTGGCACTACTTTGTTGATGCACGTGCGGCTACTGCGCACACAATTCACAAACACAGAAAATAATTTTTTTTTGGTTTGGACTGGAGTGTACTTTCGGGGGTTACAGCACCCTTTAACGGTCAAGCCAGCCGGCCCTTTACTTATGACACAGGCGCACGCTTGGCACTACTTTGTTGATGCACGTGCGGCTACTGCGCACACAATTCACAAACACAGAAAATAATTTTTTTTTGGTTTGGACTGGAGTGTACTTTCGGGGGTTACAGCACCCTTTAACGGTCAAGCCAGCCGGCCCTTTACTTATGACACAGGCGCACGCTTGGCACTACTTTGTTGATGCACGTGCGGCTACTGCGCACACAATTCACAAACACAGAAAATAATTTTTTTTTTGGTTTGGACTGGAGTGTACTTAGGGGGTTACAGCACCCTTTAACGGTCAAGCCAGCCGGCCCTTTACTTATGACACAGGCGCACGCTTGGCACTACTTTGTTGATGCACGTGCGGCTACTGCGCACACAATTCACAAACACAGAAAATAATTTTTTTTGGGTTTGGACTGGAGTGTACTTTCGGGGGTTACAGCACCCTTTAACGGTCAAGCCAGCCGGCCCTTTACTTATGACACAGGCGCACGCTTGGCACTACTTTGTTGATGCACGTGCGGCTACTGCGCACACAATTCACAAACACAGAAAATAATTTTTTTTTGGTTTGGACTGGAGTGTACTTTCGGGGGTTACAGCACCCTTTAACGGTCAAGCCAGCCGGCCCTTTACTTATGACACAGGCGCACGCTTGGCACTACTTTGTTGATGCACGTGCGGCTACTGCGCACACAATTCACAAACACAGAAAATAATTTTTTTTTGGTTTGGACTGGAGTGTACTTTCGGGGGTTACAGCACCCTTTAACGGTCAAGCCAGCCGGCCCTTTACTTATGACACAGGCGCACGCTTGGCACTACTTTGTTGATGCACGTGCGGCTACTGCGCACACAATTCACAAACACAGAAAATAATTTTTTTTTGGTTTGGACTGGAGTGTACTTTCGGGGGTTACAGCACCCTTTAACGGTCAAGCCAGCCGGCCCTTTACTTATGACACAGGCGCACGCTTGGCACTACTTTGTTGATGCACGTGCGGCTACTGCGCACACAATTCACAAACACAGAAAATATATTATTTTTTTAGCACTTGGGGGGAGCACCCCTGATGGACAGAGCACCCCCTGGACAACACTACAGCACTCCTTTAGGACTGGGACACTGCACAGGACTTTGGAGTGGACACAGCCCCTATGGAGAACTGACTGCACAACACAGTCCAGCCAGCCCCTATGGACTTTGAAGTAGTGGACACAGCCCCTATTAACAACAGCAGCACAACACAGCCAGCCCCTATGGACTTTGAAGTAGTGGACAACAGCAGCACTACACTACACTACACTACACAGCCCTAACTCCCACCCTCCCTCTTCACTGTCCACAGCCGAGTGAGAAAATGGCGCCGACGCGGGTACCTTATATAGGATCCAAAACCCGCGAGACTCGGAAGGCGGGATGATGACGTTTTGCCTCGATTTCAGATCCGAGTCAGGCGGGAAAAGTCGAGCCTGACTCGGATCGGACTCGGATCGGGGGGGCTCGGGGGGGTTCGGATTTCAGAAATCCGAACCCGCTCACCCCTAATTTATGCACAGTTTTTACAATGTCACTAGAATATATTATATATATATATATATATATATATATATATACACGGCAGATACAGCGGCACTCGAAACAAAAAAGGCTTAGCAGCAGGTACGTATCACCAACTTTTCGATTTTAATCAATCGTCATCAGGGTAATGAAATCCAAAAGTCAGGCTTACCTTATACCATCACCCCTCCACGTGCAAACAGCGGCACACGGAACCGGAAACTGGCGCCCACCGATGAGGTAGTATCCCGGTCATAGTTACCATAGTGACTGAAGACATATAAACAAACATAAATACAAACATTATAAACATTGCAAAATATCAAAATTACATTATGCTGCATTATTAATTTTGATATTTTGCAATGTTTATAATGTTTGCATTTATGTTTGTTTATATGTCTTCAGTCACTATGGTAACTAGGACCGGGATACTACCTCATTGGTGGGTGCCAGTTTCCGGTTCCGTGTGCCGCTGTTTGCACGTGGAGTGGTGATGGTATAAGGTAAGCCTGACTTTTGTATTTCATTACTCTGATGACGATTAAAATCGAAACGCTGGTGATACCTGCTGCTAAGCCTTTTTCGTTTCGAGTGCCGCTGTATCTGCTGTTTATTATTTCTGGCTCTGGACGTAGGTGTTTTTGTCTTATTTTCTGTTCCCTCACCTTCTCCCGTCTCCCTCTGTTCTTCCCCCTTTCCTCCAGTCTCCCTCTGTTCTTCCCCCTTTCCTCCCGTCTCCCTCTGTTCTTCCCCCTTTCCTCCCATCTCCCTCTGTTCATCCCCCTTTCCTCCCGTCTCCCTCTGTTTTTCCCCCTTTCCTACAGTCTCCCTCCGCCTGAGTACCTGTGTCAGCTGTTACCCTGCACCTTGCCTCCACTTGCACCTTCCTCTGGACATTATTTCTTCAGCCACAATTAATTTCAGCCTCACAAGACCTGGAATATTGGACTGCCTTCTGTTATCACTACCTGGACTTTTTCCCATTGCCTCACTACAGTTCCCAAGTGCACTTAAGTGCTATACCCGGACTTTCTGTTTTACCACATTCATGTCTGTTAAAAACTCCACGTTTATTTTTAAATCTGCTTCAGTGTCTGCTCCTATTACCACCCCGAGCCCACAACAAAAGCAGAACCTCACAACTGTATATTTAAAATTCTGTAAATAAATACTTCAGAGTGCAGTTTTCCATCTCTTATGGATTTCAATTTTAGACTTTAGGGCTCCCCTGTCTTAAGTGCCCCGGACCCCCCAAAGCCTTAATCGAGCTCTGCCTTTCACCAGGTCCCCTGGCCGAAGCATTAACCCTGGCCACTAGTCCGCCCAGGCTGGGGATCCCTGAGAAGCTGGGGACCCTCTCAATAAAGGGGTCCTCCTCTCCAGGGCACCCCAGACCTAGGCTGATAGCCCAGGGCTATCCCTGGCACCCCTGGAGCAGTGGGTGCTGAGTTGATAGTGTAAAGGTGGTGCATTTGAAATAGTTAAAAATATTATCTTTTGCTGTGGAACTACAGGTTCCAACTAGCCTCCCCGCATGCTGGTACTTGGAGAACTACAAGTACTAGCATGCGGGGCATTATAGGCCCGCTGGTTAATGTAGTTCCACAGCAAAATAAATATTAACCAAACACAGGACACACACTATTGAAGTAAAATTTTATTAACACATACATGCACACACGCTATCACACATACTCACCTATGTATCCATGTAGTCCATCGGTCCTCTTCTCCATGTAGAAAATCCATAGGGTACCTGTAAAAAAATATCCATACTCACCTACTCCTATGCGTGGATCGGGTCCTCTTCGGTCCAAAGTAGGCAATCCCTGGGCTTGGGACTGCATAATCCTAACTACCCCCCTAGTGCCTAAATATAACCTTCGCCTCCCCGCACCCAAAACCTAACCATCCCCCCTTAGTGCCTAACCCTCCGCCTAATGCCTAACCCACCCCCCAAATCTGCTACTTACCTTCTGGATTCCGGCGGTCAGGATGCCGGTTCCGGTATTCCGATAAGTGTCAGGATTCTGGCATCAGCAATCTGACCGCCAGAATCCCCACTGTTGAGATATTAAATGTATCCCGGCATTTGGATGCTTGCTGTATGTTGTATTGATCAATGGTATGCTCTCTGTATTGTATTTAGTTCACTGAGATGCTCTTTGTACTGTACACATGTCCTTGAAATGCCTGCCTTGTATACTGATCCCTAAAATGCCTGACTTGTAAATAAGTCACAAACTGCCTTGCATGTAGGTTCAATATTGTCTACCTTGTATATAGCTTTTATATAGCTTCCAGTAATGACTGCCTTGTATATATGGGTCCCTAAAGCTTGAGCCAAAAATACCTGCTGTTGTTGTGATTCCACCTACCATTGCATGTTGCAATGGCCTCTACTTTAACATGTGTCTAGGGATAAATGCTGACCACACCTTCTTGTTGGCCCAACCTACAGTTGATTTGGTCCCATCTACTGTAGATGATGCCACTTTCAGATTTTTTTCCAAGGTCACATTAATTTCCTAATATACCCATATCTATATATGTCTGTTCTTTTTTTATTTATATATACCTCTAAATAAATTGTGTCTCATTCTTACAGGAGGGGAACATGGGCTAATACAGTTGTGAATTGGTACCTAGCAGGGAAGAAGGGTACAAGGTGGGCTTGATCTTTATTGCATGGCCTCATACCCCTGTTTTGCGACATGAGCTGTATGGATTAATTTAGTTTATGTTGCACCTCATATCATGAAATCATTTAGGGGTCTATTTACTAAGGGGAGAAAAGGGGAAAAAACGCTAAAGGCACAGAAAATCCATGTACATACCACTTCTCACTATGTACTAAAGGGATTTTCTCTGCCTGCAGCCTGCCAGCGCTAAGTGCAGGCTACAATATCGCACTGCACCTGGGGCACTTAGCGCTGCCATAAACACCTATGGCAGCGCTAAGTGTCCCAGGTATTACTAAGGGGAGAGGCACTTACCATCTGCTGACTTCTCCAGCTCTGATAGCGCCTCCTGTAGCTGCCGGTATCTCCTTCTCTTCACTGGAGAAGCAGGACTTGAGCAGTGTTACTTTGGCCATTTGTAAATAAAGTTCATTGAAAAAACAAACAAAATAAACAACTCCTCTCTGCTTCCTGCTACTCGGGACTCCGGAGACCTGGTGACGGTGAGTACTTTACTGTGCTGCTTACACCGCCAAGGGGGTGACTTATCGTTCACACCCTCCTCGGCGGGTCTATTATTGGTAATATCTGAGGTAGCCAGTTCCTGCTTATTTATTGTTAGTAAATAGACCCTTAGTGTGAGCGATATGTACATGTTCTGGATGAATGTGCAGCATTTATTTTTCTCATCGTTCAGGGTCCGTGAAACTATAGTTATAAATATTTTACAACACTTACCGAACTCCTTACCTAAGTCCCACATTCTTATTGTTCTTGCTTCACTTGAGAATATTTGTAGACTGCACCCAAAGAGTTGACTCACAATCTCCCAAATTTATGGTTTGATACCAGGTGCTGTTCTACGTTCAACAGATTATTATGAAGCTGAATGGTTCCATGGCTATCAGCCCACCACAAATGACACTTAAATGCTATCAGATATGTAGCCTATACCCACCAAGTTGGAGATTTTTGGCCTGATTCAGACGTGGGCATTAATACCGCCGTGACTGCGTCTTTTTCCGGAGCACAACTTCGTCTTTATGCTAATACCACAACCAATGGAATTCGTACAGCGATGCCCACCAACTGTGGCGCTAATCATACTAAGATGCATAATTGTTTGCTCCGTTGAATATTGCACCAGCCCTATGGAGGTACAGATTGTCCCCCTGAACATGGCCACTGAAATCAGTGCAACTGCATTAAAAGACGTAGTCGCTGAGCGCGACATGTCTGCGTCTGGCTAGCCACACCTGTTACCACCTAAAAACGCTCAATGAAATTACCTCTCTCTTTGCCCAAATTTGTTTTGCGTCCCCCAGAGGTAACCATCAGGATGCATGCACACTCGAACACATGCGCTGACTTAAAACATCAGCTTTTAAATGTGGTGCTTAGTTGCTAGTTAACTAACACATAGAAGGAAATGGAGACACAGCTAATTTGATGTCTCTTATTTCTACAGTACGTTGTAGAAGACGGCGGCGTGGATGGGGAAAGACAGATAGTTGCGGATGAGGGAATACAGACTAGCACAGTTGGGAGACCACACAGCAGTAGGGATTGGGGAAGATAGCAGCATGGAGGCGTATAAGGCAAGAAAGTGTATATTACATAGACAGAGTATATAGTTTTAGTAATTAGGAAGCTGAATGTGTATTCTAAATTAGATAGATGTATGAAGTGAGAAGGATATTGCAACCCAGTGGGATTGTTGTGGTGACCGAATGGGAAGATTGTGGGCACTGAGTGGGATGTGTGTGCCTCATAACTGCTCAGACCTCAGTTGCATAGACTGCATGTGTGTATTCCAATGAGCACACAATTGTGTGAATTAGCAGCTCCACCATTTTGTGAGTGACAGCAATCTCACTCTGTTAGAGTGCTGAATCTGTAGTTAAACACAGGGTGTGATGGCATACCATATCTGTATTGTGCAAGTAACACCTCAATTAAGGCGTCAGCCTAAAGGCCTCCATACATCAGCAATTGATTGCAGCAATTGTGCAATTTGCAAATGATTGTGTATAAAATCTTTCCCTTTTTCAATCGATTGTGGCAATTCTGCAATCTGCAATTAATTGAAAAAGGGAAAGATTTTTATACACAATCAATTGCAAATTGCACAACTGCTGCAATCAATTGCTGATGTATGGAGGCCTTTAGGCTGACGCCTTAAGTGACGTGTGACTTGCGCAATACAGATATTACTTCGACTGGCGGGCACCAACCCGTCAGGGCTTTGGCGTCTTCACCTGGCAGGCACCAATCTGCCAGGGCTTCGCCATCTTCGCCTAATGGGTGGCAGCCGGTGTCAGTTCGTTTTCATAGTTGCTGCCCACTAGGACTTCCGACGTCTTTGCCTGGCGGGCGCCATTTTTGAAATGGGCTCTTCTGCCGAACTCTGCAAAATGGCAGGCAAGGACTGGATCCTCCCGGATCCAAGCCCGCCACCAATGGCTGCCCCACCGCCAGTTCCTCCGCTGCTTCTGGGGCCCACTGACACCAGCGCCACTGCAGACACATGTGCCGCCGCCGCCACTGTAGATGTCCCCACCGCCGCCGCTGATGTCCCCGCTGCCGCTGATGGCAGAACCGCCGCCGGGTCCCTGCTGCTGCTACCGCCCACTGCCATTGCCGTGTTCCAGCGCCACTAACGCCAGCAAAAGGCAGCACCCAAGTGAAGCTACAGTGAGTACACTTGCCGGAGGCTCCTACTGAGGCTGCACAACAAGTTGAAACTTCCTATCTCTATAATGGTGGATTCGTGAGGTAATAGTTTAAAAACTGTATCTTTCTCAATTACCTGAACCCCAAAAGCACGTACCCTGGAACAATAGCTACCTAATAAAACAAACCCCAAGTTTAAATTCGCCGTCTACCCTGAGTTATGCCTTCTCAAATATCCCCCATAAAGAACAGCAGTAAAGTGGTCCCAACTGAGAATGTCAGAAAATACTTATTTTTATGTTTTTGCCCTGAAATTTGGGATACAGCACCGAGCGACAGTTCTACCCGCCCCTGCCAAACTCAGCTCGGTATCTCCAATAGGTTTTGAGGTGTAGCCCCTTAAACACCATGCTCCCCCTCAGGAATTCTCTATGGAGATTTCCGTTTTTTTAGATTCAGTCTTAATGTAAGTCCAGCATTTGTGTGAGCTACATGCAAAAGCAGCCAGAATTTACCCTGCATGAATTTTTTTTTTAAATGTATTTGTACCCCTTGCATTGCACCATGAGTTTTTTCCAGATACAAAGTTACTTGCTGATTTTTGCTTTGCTGTCAACTAAAGCTGCATACACACAGGACAATTAGCTCCATGAGTGACATCGTCCAGTCTGTCCCCGGCAGGGGTGTGCTCAGTGTCATTAACGACACCGAGCAGAAACACTGAACGATATCAAGAACGATTTCGTTCAGTGCCGGGCTCCCTCCCTCATGCCAATATCATCAGGTTAGACAGGAGGTTCGGGAGATGAATGGCAACGGCCAACGACCAGCGGGAGTGCGCATTGGTGGTTATTGGTCATCGTTTTGGGGCAGAAACTGAACGATATTTTGGACGACTGAACGATATCGTTATCGTTCCGTCGTCAAAAATATCGCTGCGTGTGTACGGACCTTAAGAATCAGCCCCTTTTGGCTCCAAAACAACATTATAATCATAGTGCAAGACATGTAATAAGGTAGTTCATAACTGTGGGTTAAGTTTTAGAACCAGTTTTGCGGTTATCTATTTTATGAGTAAGCAATGGAAAGTAACCAAGGACCACGTAGACCTCATACTATGGTTCATACTAAAAAAGGAATGCTTGTCTGTTGTTACCCTGGGGAAGTTACAGTACATTGCCAAGTCACATCTCTAGTAATATTAATGACTAAAGTGTTGTAGATAAAATGGAAAGGATAAAATGTTTTAAGTCAACATGAAATCTGTTCAGTAAAGTGATCTTAAAAGTAATTTATTTTGTGCACTAATATACGACATTGCCAGTGGCATCAGTACTTCTTATGAATAGAAACAGGTCTATGATGCATATGAAAGAATGTTTGTGGGATATCCCCCATTTTGTGGGTGTCCCCACAAATATTAAGAATCTCCTGAATGCAACAACGAGGGGCTGCAGCAGAAATCTGCCGCAAAAGCAGCCCGACAGGTTTCGGTCAGATCTGAATATGATGTTAGCTCATAGTAGCCTATGGGCTACAGTAATGCTGTTTTTTCTACTTCAGGGTCCATAGGGTATCCACAGGATACCTTGGGGTATAGGTGTGACGTCAGTCGCAGGGCACCAAAGAGTTAAGCTTTCAGCCTCCCAGGATGCACTAGGTCCCCCTCCTATACCCCGCCCCCGGGCCAAGGCACCTCAGTTTAGTTTGGTGCCCGGCCGGAGTCGGGTGCACCTGTTGGAGTGGGGGCTAGAAGAGCCCCTGAAGCTTATTCTTCATGCAGCTGTGGCTGCACATCTGGATGAACAGCATGGACAGTCAGTCCTGACGTCCATGCTGTCTTCCCTACACCCCGCCGGTACCAGAACGCCGGTACTGATCCGGGGATGCTGGTGGGCGTCTGGGGTCACAGCTAGCGGTGACCCCAGATGCTCCGGACCATGGCCGGATTCAAGGGGGACAGAGGTAAGCAGCGGGGTCCCGCGGTGGGTCCCCGCTGATCACATGGTCCTAAGTCCCCAGGCAGGGGGCTCCCTGGGGACTGGCTGCAGCGTGGAGCCAGGCGACCAACCTGCGCTTCCACTACCCCCTGGGACAGCGGACCGCAGCAGAGCGGTAGCGCTGCGGCGTCCCAGGGGTTAAATGCATGCCAGGGGAGCGCGCCTTCCCTGTCTCACAGCCGGCGCCTCCCCCGCTGCACACAGCCCTCTCTGCATGCTGCCGACTGGTCCTGTGGCAGCGCTCCTCCCCCAGGCCAGCCTCCTCTCTGCTCCTCGGCGGCCATCTTCTCCAGAACGCATGGTGAACGCTGCTGGAAGCGCTGGACGGAAGCATCGTGGTCTGGGTCCCCCCGCATACCTCTCCTCCGCTGTGGTCAGGTCTGTGTATGCAGCGCTGTGTCCTACCAGGCCCTGTGTCTGTGTAGTTGAGTGATCAGCGCTGTTAGTGCAGGAATTGTTATTTCTCTGCATTGTATGTGACTGTGCTAGCGCTGCTGCCTGTAATCTTTTCTTCTCTAAACTGTCAGCTTTATTACTGTCCCTGTTCTTTCTGCTAAAGCCCTTGCGGTGCGGTGCTGCAGGGTGGTCTCTCGCCTATTTAATACTTAATTGGTGAGAGAGGTCACATACGTGGTGCCATCATGTCTGAAAGTGATTTTCCCCTCCGGCTACAGTGTACCACGTGCAAAGTACCGTTAGCGGAGGGGGAGGGTAGCGCGGAGGGCCTTTGCCGGCAGTGTTTGTCCATGGCGCGGCCTATTACGGTTACAGCACCGGTACAGGAGCCGCCCTGGGCTTGTTTCGCTCAGGCGTTAACAGCTTTAGTGGGCCAGTTAGCTCCGCAGCCCGCGTTTACTCCGATGGGTTTGTCCCAGCAGTCTGTGGTGTCGTCACCCATGCAGGGGTTCCCACGACAATTGGTGGTACCCCACAGTCTCCCTATTTCCCCGCTCCCGGGTTCTCAGGAGCCAGCGTGGGTTAACTCCCTGACGAGTTCTGTACAGCACTTGTCGGATGTGTTGCAAGGGGAGTCTGTGATGCGGTCTCATAAAAGGCCGGTGGCGTCTCTGTCCGCTCCTTATGAGGATGACGAAGGGACGTCTGATGATGGGGAGATTCTAGATCCTTACGATCAGGAACCTCTCCATACTAAGGACGCTGATGCTAAGTCCAAAGTATATATTCCTGGACTTATTCGGGCGGTCCGCACAGCCTTGGTGATTGAGGACGAAGTTCCCCCAGCGGCTAAATCTAAGTATGCCTTTTTCAAAGATGTGAAGGGCGATGCCATAGTCTTTCCTCTTTCGGGTCAGTTGGTGGACCATTTAGAGGAGGCGTGGAAACAACCTGGCAAAAGATACCAGCCGCAGAGACGCCTGGCGGTGGCTTATCCGTTCGCGGATAATTATTTTGCGAAGTGGGAATCCCCTCCACAGGTGGATTCTCACGTGACCCGTCTTGTCCGTAGTGCCACATTGCCGATGCCATCCATGTCCTCCCTTAAGGATGCTACGGACCGCAAGGTAGAAATCTGCCTGAAGTCCGCTTATTCCCTTGCAGGGGGGGCAGCACGGCCGGCTATGGCCATTTGCTGGGTTGCCAGAGCGATGGAGCGCTGGGCGGATTCATTAGAGGCTTCTTTTGAATCCGACTGTCCGGCCGATCAGGCGGAGTTGATTGGCAATCTCCGTGATTCGGCCACCTACATCAACGAGGCGGCTCTAGACATTAGTACTCTGGTGTCTAGAATTTCTTCAGCAGCGGTAGCTGCTCGTCGCACCTTGTGGCTGCGATCCTGGAAGGCGGACGCAGATTCCAAGAAAGGTCTGGAAGCGTTGCCGTTTACCGGAGAAGTTCTCTTCGGTCCGGATCTGGATAAGATTGTGGCCACGCTGGCGGCAGCCAAATCTGCCTGTCTCCCGTCGGCCGCTGCTCCTTCTGGTTCGGGACCATCGTCCTTTCGGTCATCTAGGGCCCAGGGCAGGCCCAAACCACAGTCGTTTCCTCGACAGGCTGGCCCTAAGAAATCGGTCAAGCCCCGGAAGCAGGCATGGAGTACCAGACGTCCGGCCCCCAAGCCAGATGGCAAGCCTGCGGCCTGACGGTCCGGGCCTCCCTTTGGGGGATCCCAGGGTGGGAGGCCGCCTGCTACAGTTCGCCCAGTGTTGGTCGACTACTACGACAGACACTTGGGTTCTGGAGGTGGTTTCCCACGGATACGCCCTCTCCTTCCGGCACAGACCCCCGGCTCGCTTCTTCACCACGGGTCTCCCATCAGACCGGAACAAGGCTACGGAGCTGCGGAAGGTATTGCACACTATGCTCCAGGCTGGAGTTATAGTGGCGGTTCCATTCTCCCAGAGGGGCCAGGGTTTCTATTCAAATCTATTTTTGGTACAGAAACCCAATGGGTCATATCGTCCGATTCTCAACCTCAAAGCACTCAACAAGTCTTTGCGGGTCCCGAAGTTTCGGATGGAGACCCTACGGTCCATCATTCTGGCGCTGGAACCTGGGGACTACTTGGTGTCATTGGACATACAGGACGCTTACCTGCATGTCCCTATTCTTTGGCGCCATCAACAGTTCCTCAGGTTTGCAATCAGCAGCGACCACTTCCAGTTTCGGGCGTTACCTTTTGGCCTGGCAACAGCACCACGTGTTTTCACCAAGGTGATGGCGGTCATGGCGGCTTCTCTGCGGCTGCAGGGAGTCCGCATGTTGCCGTATTTGGACGACCTGTTATTGGTGGCAGGATCTCCAGAGCTCCTGTTACGCCACTTGGACCTGACCATTGCACTGCTGCAACGGCACGGCTGGCTAATCAACTGGCAGAAGTCCACTCTAATCCCGTCTCGGAGGATTCTGCATCTTGGAGCCTTATTGGACTCGGGACAGCAAAGGATCTTCGTGACGGAGGACAAGATCTCTGCTTTACAGTCAAGGGTGCGCAGTTGTCTGCACAGCCGCCGGGTGTCCTTACACTCGGCGATGAGGTTACTGGGCTCCATGGTGTCGGTGTTCGACATGGTGGAATACGCCCAGTTTCACTCCAGACCTCTGCAGCACCTGATCCTGTCCAAGTGGAACGGGCTGACTCAGTCTCTGAAGTCCCAGACGATTGTGCTCACCCAGGAGGTTCGCCTGTCCCTTACGTGGTGGTTACAGACGACCCACCTCAACAAGGGACGTCCGTTCTGGGTTCCAAATTGGGTCCTGTTGACAACGGACGCCAGTCTTCGGGGCTGGGGAGCAGTTTCGGGTCCACACTTGTTCCAGGGCAGGTGGACGCCGACAGAAGCGGAGCTTCCAATAAATATCTTGGAACTCCGTGCGGTCTTCAATGCTCTCCAGCAGGCACAGCGGTTTCTCCAGGGTCGCCCGGTGCAGGTCCAGTCGGACAACGCTACCACCGTGGCCTACATAAACAGGCAAGGAGGAACTCGCAGTCGGGCGGCTCTCGTAGAGGTCTCTCGGATCCTGGTTTGGGCGGAGCGCAATCTTCCGGCCATATCAGCGGTCTTCATCCCGGGAGTGCTCAATTGGGAGGCGGACTTTCTAAGTCGCCAGGACGTTCATCCGGGGGAATGGTCCCTGCACCCGGACGTTTTTCAACTACTGGTGGACAGGTGGGGTCTTCCAGAAATCGACCTCATGGCGTCCCGGCACAACAACAAGTTGCCGGTGTACGGGTCTCGCACAAGAGACGAAGGGGCGTCTCTGGTGGATGCTCTGTCCGTCCGGTGGACGTTCCGGTTCGCATACCTGTTCCCTCCGGTCTCCCTTCTTCCACGGGTAATCCGGAAATTCAAACAGGAAGGAGGGACGCTCCTGTTGATAGCTCCCGCGTGGCCCAGACGGCACTGGTTCTCAGACCTTCAGGGTCTGTCCGTGGACATTCCTCTGCGGTTGCCGCTACGACCGGACCTTCTGTCTCAGGGTCCTTGCCTTCACCCGGACCTGACTCGGCTGTCTTTGACGGCGTGGCTGTTGAGACGGCCATGCTGAGGTCCCGGGGGTTTTCCAGCTCTGTGGTGCGTACCATGTTACGAGCTCGGAAACCGTCTTCCGCGAGGATATACCATCGCGTGTGGCATACGTTCTTCCAGTGGTGTCGACCGAGAGGTTATGCACCGCGGGAGTTTCGTCTGTCTCGGATTCTCGCCTTCCTGCAAGCGGGACTAGATCATGGGCTTCGCCTTGCTTCTTTGAAGGTACAGGTTTCGGCCCTATCTGTCTGGTTTCACCGTAGGATTGCTACAATCCCGGATGTGCGCACCTTTATGCAGGGTGTTCTCCGCATTCAGCCGCCCTTTGTTCCACCTGTGGCGCCTTGGGATTTGGCTGTGGTCCTGAGGGCTCTCCAAGGACCACCGTTTGAACCACTGGGCTCAGTGGATCTTAAATGGCTAACAGCTAAGACTGTTTTCCTTCTGGCCATTGCTTCGGCCAGACGTGTTTCTGAGTTAGGGGCTCTTTCTTGTAGACCCCCTTTCTTGGTTTTTTATGGGAACAGGGCAGTGCTCCGCACTCGGCCCGAGTTTCTTCCCAAAGTTATTTCCCAGTTTCATATTAACGAGGAAATAGTTGTTCCGGCCTTTAACTCACCGGGTCTTTCCGTGGGTGAGGCCTCTTTGGATGTTGTGCGGGCCTTAAGGACTTATGTTGACCGCACTTCTTCGTTTAGGAAGTCGGACGCTTTGTTTGTCCTCTTTGGCTTCCGTAAAAAGGGTTGGCCTGCTTCAAAGCAAACTTTGGCAGCCTGGATCCGTATGGCTATTTCTGAAGCTTATCTTCATGAAGGCCTACCGGTCCCTCCTTCTCTGAAGGCTCATTCCACTAGGTCTGTGGGTCCTTCGTGGGCAGCTCGACGTGGTGCCTCGGCAGTTCAGATCTGCAAGGCTGCTACGTGCTCTTCTGTCCATACCTTCGTGAGGTATTACAGGTTTGACACCTTTGCCTCTCAGGATGCTTCCTTCGGGCGGCGGATTCTCCTTTCTGCACAGGAGCGTCCCCACCCTTAAAGGATACTGCTTTGGGACATCCCCAAGGTATCCTGTGGATACCCTATGGACCCTGAAGTAGAAAATATGAGATATGGTAAGAACTTACCCTTGTTATCTCTATTTCTACGAAGTCCATAGGGTTCCACAGGACTCCCGCCCTGTCGCACCTGTGCTGCAGATGGGCTTTGCTCTGGTCACCGGTTTTCCGTCTCCCTCTGGTGAGAATGTGATTCTTGTATGTGTCCAGATCTTTGTTCTCTCTCTTCCTTCTCCTCCTCCGGCCTATGGCTTGGTAACTAACTGAGGTGCCTTGGCCCGGGGGCGGGGTATAGGAGGGGGACCTAGTGCATCCTGGGAGGCTGAAAGCTTAACTCTTTGGTGCCCTGCGACTGACGTCACACCTATACCCCAAGGTATCCTGTGGAACCCTATGGACTTCGTAGAAATAGAGATAACAAGGGTAAGTTCTTACCATATCTCATATTTTTTCAGAGGGGAACCCTCCAGATCCCTCTCCATCTGGCCCCAATGATAAATGCACCGGCTCAGCTAACAAAGATGTCTTCCCAAATCCGGGGGAAAAACGCAGGCTTTTTACAGGGGGGTTCACACACACACACAGTGTGTGTATATATATATATATATATATATATATATGTATACACACACATAGATATGCACATACATATATAAACACATACACATACATATGTCACACATACTGTACATTAAACAGACATACATATATACATTACACACACACCCAACCCTTGCAGACCTGGCAGCCTGGCCCCATGTCTTTAGGCCCCTCCCCCTAGCATGAAACTGGCGCGATTCGCGGGTCAATCAGGAGGGGCGGAGCCAAATGATGCGATTCGCAGCATTTTTGCCTTGAGGAGGTGGGGCTTAAGAGCACGATGCCTGCTATCTAGTCTGTCAGGGCGGTTCTGGGTACTCAGAAACCGCCCTGTGTGCGCTACTGAAAATCATTGCATTTCGAAAAGGACTTCCCACCTGTGAGGTGCCATGGCATTCAGTTTAATTCAGTTTGGGAACCACTGGTCTATCATGATCAAATGTGTCAACTACATAATTTTCTTGTGGATGTTGGGGATCATACAGGGAAAGGTTTGCAGCATAGAATGGAAGGCTGGAAAACACAGTGTTAAGTGAGGAAATTACACTGTTAATTTGGTAAAATACATCTTTAAGAATAATTTATTATTAAACATGTTTAAATATTCTAACTGAGGACCTCAACTTTGTTCATGGTATTGGCTGATTAGTATGGTGACAGCAAAGAGTAGTAGCAGGGTGCATAGAGGAATGTGCTTGGTGCAGTTGTCCTCCAGATAAGAAGTTAAACCAATGTACACATGTAGTGGCCAAGGTACTGATGTTACTGCGTGTGTATCGCAGATGTTGGCGCTAGTGGCAGGTAGTGGTATGCTTTCCCAGTTCTTAGATTTAGTGTAATCTTGTTGAACAGCAAATAACAAATAACACAGGGATATCACAGACGTACTGTGGCATACAGATATATGTGTCACATATCATATTAATCAGTGCAGTCTCCTGGTGCGTCTTAGTCACATCGCATTGCAACTAAGATGCATGTTATGGTGAAAAAGACACTCGGTGCACTGTATCTGACTGCTCACTCACACCATGCGTCTTGCACCACATGGTGCTTTGAAGCAGATGTATGAGGACACATTTGTACCTTATGCTGATTCTGGATGCTCTTTTCATGTAGGTACTTCGCTAGTTCCCTATTCTTGTACTCTCCACCTTTATCAAATATCAGAACTTTCAGCTTCTGACCTGTTTGGTTTTCAATGAGATTATTGTACTCTTTGATGTAACTTGTCACTACACTTTTATTTTTCAAGAATTAAACATGTGTCATCCTTGTAGCATTGCTGCTATATGTCATGAAGTATTGCCTGCCACTCATGGATTCAACCTCCATTGGTCCACACACATCAGTATGTACTAGTTCTAATGGCATTTATGTTCTGGATATGAATTTAGGAAAAGTGCAATGTGTCTGCTTACGCTTCACACAGCTTTTACATGCTGGTCTTTCAGGATTGTCCTTTGACATCCCAGTTACTATACCACTCTGAAGCTTCTGTACTCTGTCATAGCCTAGAAGCCCCAACAGACTGTACCACAGTTCCATTGATTGTGTGGATTCCTCAGCGACCATTGCACAACATTCAACAGTATCTATTGCAGGGGTGGGGAACCTTTTTTCTGTCAAGGGTCGTTTGGTATATATAATATTATTTGCGCCCAGGTGCAGGTAATGCCCCCTCCGTGTGATGTCACACGGGGCGGGCCACAATAAACGGTGATTACAGCAATGCCCGGAGCATCCTGAGGATGCTCCTGGGAGCTGGAAGGCAGCGCTGTGACCGTCTGAAGCATTCTAAGGACGCTCCAGGTGGCACTGCTGCATAGATTCTGGCTGCATGGTGCCATTCTAGGCACCCTGCTAGCCAGATGACGCTAGCAAAAAAAAGCTCAGAGGGCCAGACCAAATGATTCCGAGGGCCTTATACGGCCCCCGGGGCAGGAGGTTCCCCATCCCTGATCTAGGGTATATAGTTGTGTTGGTACCGGTTAGCTGCTGCAATAGCAGTCCCTCTTTGGTTGTACAGAATGCACCGACTCTCTGCAAACTGGATTCAATATTCTGCCCACTCTCCACTCAAGAACACTCACAGCAATCAGGTTGATTCCTAGGTTAGGTACAAACAAAACGTTTTCCATGTAAGTGACAACTTTCAGCAGTAGCGCATGTCAGATGTCTTACCGCTTCTGACTGAGCACCGGTGGGTCCTAGTGACCGCTGGCTCAGTGTAACTAATAGGATGCTGGAGGGAGGCAGCACAGGAGAGCACTCCTTCCAGTGCATAGCATGGGTGATATTTTTGGCTGATTTGATTTAGGTTTGACTAACGCAGACACTCTGCCCTTGAACAGTGAACCTCAAAAATATACATGTTGAATGCTTAAGTTTAAATTACTTCAAATAGCACACAGTTGTGGTCCCAGGTTCTGCCTGGGGATTTTTTTTTCTCTCTCTATCCCCCCCTCCCATCTCTCTTCAACACTACCCCCCCTTTAAACTTTTTTCTTGCCCCATCTTACGCCATCCCTCGCCTCACTCATCTGTCTATTTATCCTTCTCCCTCTTGGACCCTTCCTTCTCCTCTCAATTTTTTCTCTTTCTTCCACTACTCTTGTTCTCTCTTGCTCCCTCTCATGCTTTACCCCTACTGCCTTGCTCTTTTTCCCCTTCTCCCTCCTGCCCCGCTATGGGCTCGATTCTATTCAGCGCAATGTAAATAGCTGCGGAAGTGAGCTCCCGGAGCTATTCAATACACCGCACTGACAAATAAAATTAATGATTTCTTCTCTCATCCCTCCGGGGATGAGAGAAGAAATCCGACAAAAGTCCCGGCGCGAGGCTGTTTTCTGCCCTTAGCGCCGGGAAAACAGCCTCGTGCAGGGAAGTTAGGTCGGGGAATGCCCGTTATCGCGCCTAAAAACCCTTATTGCGATAACGAGCCTTCCCCGACCTAACAGCGCGATGAATTGAATAGCTCCGGGAGCTATCTCCCGGCGCTATTTATATTGCGCTGAATTGAATCGTGCCCTATGTCTGCCTTTCTGTTTCTCTCCTGCCCTTCTCTCTTTTCTCCCTCTTTATTTAGACTTCAGTACCTCTGCCTCAACAGGTCCATCTTCACTTCTTCAAGTTGTTGTTGCACAAACCAGACACTGGTTGTAGAGTGTACTGTGCATGGTAGACCTAATGTACAAATGCGGGGGGGCTCATGTAATTATTTTATGTTGTTTAGCAGGTGCAGGATAAGGGTTCACAGAAATAGCATTGAAGTTATTCCTTTGATAAGAATTGCGTTTTGCATTGTAAGTCTGATGGGCATTCCCGTGCATAAATTTGATCACATAATTTTTTATCAGCAGTTAATTTTATAGATTATACTTAGCATTATAATTTTATTTTCATCTTTACTATAGAACAATTTGGGATGTCCTCACCTTATTCTTCTCTACAGTGTGTTTTATTTCTGTATGGGGCATGTAAATCACTGAGTTTCATTTTACTTTCTTCTATGCTGTTATAAATTTTTGCTTGTGATTAATGTTGAAAACTTGTTATTGGTTGATTTTCATGAGTGTCCGTGTTGTCATCATGAGGTGGTATATGTTTAGGGGTAAATTTACTAACAATCGATATAGGTCGAGATGACCATCTCGGGTGGTTTATTGATTTTTTCCCTGTTTCCAAATCTACTAAAAGCAAAGTCGGGTGAGTTGGAGAGAGACTTCTCTCATCTCACGCGTAAAACTCGGGTGAGATAGCAATCTCGAATCTTATCACCATCGGTCCAAATCGGAAGTACTTTTCACCTAAAACATATATCTCTCAAATTTACCAACAATCGGGATGTCAAGCTCAGGTGAGATAGGAGCAAACTCTCTGTCAAAATCACTTTTCAAACTCTCACCCCCTGAGCTGCAAGATGGTCAGAAACATACACAAATCATTGTGATTTGTGTATGTTTCTTTCTGTAAATGGTGAAAATAGGGATAAAGGGCCTGATTCAGACCCACTCGCGAGCGGCTGTCCGCTCGCAAGTGGGTCGATGTTATGGACTGAGCATGCGCACGACGGAGGGAGCTCCGTCGTGCGCATGCGCCAGACGCGACGAGCGAAGGAAAGTCCTTCGCTCGTTGTGTCCGATCAAAGGGGGCGTGCTGTCAATGTTGATTGACAGCACGCCCCCTTTGGTGGGCGTGCCGGGGGCGTGCCTCCCTGACGGGGGCGTTCCCACGGGAACGCCTCCCGTCAGAAGCCGGCCCACTGACATCACTAGTGATGTCAGTGGGAGTGATTTTGGCTCTGATAGAGCCAAAATCACTCCGGAGCTTGCGGTTGAAAACCTCAACCGCAGGCTCCGGCTCGCAAATTCGATGGTCGCGATGGTCTCGACCATCGCGACCATCACAATGCACGCTCGTATAGCCTGTGGGTGGTGACCCACAGCTATACGAGCGTCCAGGAGGACGCTCCATGAAAATGGAGCCCGGCCCTCATTCAGAGCGTGCGCTCTGCTCAGAGCGTACGGCTCTGAATGAGGGCCAATATGTTAAAAACTTCACGTGAGGTCCCCCTCCCCCCCAAAAAAAGACAAACCAGCCCCAGCTTGCCAGCCTGTCCTGGTTCTTAACATTACAGGGAAAAAAAATGTGTAGGTATCCACTGTAATTTAAGAACCAGCACAAGGCAGCAGGGGCAGAGCTGGTTTTAAATATCCGGTGAAAAAAATTGACGTGAGGTCCCCCGTATATTTAAAACCAGCCATGGACCTTTTCTAACAGGGAACTGATGCCGCAGCCAGGGGTGCCCTTTCACCAGGCCCCCCAGCCGCAGCATTAGCCCTGACCGTTAGTCAGCCCAGGCCAGGGATCCCTTGGGAGTTGGGGACCCCCCCAATAAAGGGGAAACCCTCTCCAGGGCACCCCTGGCCTAGGCTGATAGCCCGGGGCTATCCCTGCCACCCCTGGGTGGTGGGTGGCGGGTTGATAGTGTTATGTGTAGTGTAAAAAGTAGATTTTTCATCATTGTCTTTACAGTGGAACTACAGGTCCCAGCAAGCCTCCCCCGCATACTGGTACTTGGAGAACTACAAGTATCAGCATGAGGGGCATTAAGGGCCCACTGGTACCTGTAGTTCACCTGTAAAGAAATGGTTAATAAAACACACAACACACCGTGAAAATAAAGCTTTAATGCATCCATAAACACACTTACACATACTCACATGTTTCCAGATGTTCATGTCCCCTTGTCAATGTAAAGTATCCGTACGAATTACCTGTAAAAAAAGATCCAATGCTCACCTTTATGTCCCACGATGTTGTCCGCAGAAATCCAATATGTGGGCCGGATACAGTGTAACAACATGCATGTTGTTACACTGCGCTGTCTGCTCGTGGGAACGAGTTCACTTCAGTCCCGGGCCGCAGGCCAATCAGTGGCGGCTAACATTAGCGGCCGCTCATTGGCTGGGACCCACGTGGAGGAGCCAATGAGCATACTTAGATAACAACTTAATTACAACTAGGCTATTGTGAATAATGAACTGTCCATCATTCTGAAGCCTACATTTCTCTTTCCCCAAAAAATATATTCTTATGGCACAGTCCATAGGGACTGCAAAACCCAGCACAAGTGTAAAAATATATCACTACAGAGCAAAGTACAGTTTCAGAATTACAATACATAGGGCCTGATTCACCAGCATATGCAATTGCAACTAAGTACTCAGATCGGCCGATTATTCAGTACTGTGCATGCGTATGTATTGCACTATCACACTGCGATTACGCACGCAGATAGCAATCCATCGTAGAGTGAGTGACAGGCGTGACCATTTGGGGGTGGTGACGGGGGAGTGGTTGCAGAAACGAAGGCGTGTCTGTCCATGTGACGCCGTTGCATTGGTGTGCATAAATTAGCCACTGCGATTGAATATGCAGCTTGAGTACTAACTGTGTGCGACGAGACTTGCAATTTCTATGACGGGCAGACCTGCTGTAATTGTGCGTGATGGGCCGATGTGCTTTGATGCAGGGCCAGAATAACGGGGGGCGACAGGGGCGGTTGTCCCTGGGCCCCCACACCCATTGGGGTTAAAGTGGGCCGGAGGAGATGGAACATGTTCCGCCTCCTCTGGCCCACCTCAGCCCGGCACTACAGGGAGGCTCCATTTGGCAGGTGCCCACTGAGATTTTGTAACCAGCGGGTGCCCGGCTACCTAGTCTCCGCAGCACCAGAGAAGCCTGGAGCTCACTCGTGAGCTCCGGCTACCAGCTCCCGCAGTGCAATATGGGAGAGTCGTCATGACGTCTCTCCCATAGTACAAAGGAGCAGCTGAGCAGACTGGACGGCAGCGGATGCAGGAGCGGGGCTTAAGGTAAGTATTAGGTTTTCTTTTTGTGCAAGCGGCTTTACTACTGGGGGTATTACTCGGGCAGCATGACTATTGGGGGTACTACTACTGGGGGCATTACTCCGGGGGCATTACTATTGGGGGCTCTACTACTTGGGAGTGGGGCATTACTACTGGGGCACTACTACAGGGGGCACTATTACAGAGATAGCAGTACTATTGGGGCACTAATACAGGGGCATTACTACTGGAGGCATTTATACAGAGGGCACTACTACAGGGGGCACTATTACAGAGAGAGCAGTACTATTGGGGCACTAATACAGGGGCATTACTACTGGAGGCATTTATACAGAGGGCACTACTACAGGGGGCATTACTATTGGGGGCACTACCACAGGGGACACTACCCCTTTGGCATGACTACTGGGGGCATTTAATAGGGGCACCCACATGTTTGTTGCCCAAGGGCTCCCACAGATTTTAATCCGGCCCTGCTTAGATGGTACCAATGTATACACAGGACTGTGAGGTATTACGGATGTGAGAAAGCAGCAGTGGACGTCTCTATGCTGACTGAGCTGTGGAAGGCATTAGCATATTTTTGCAGCTACATTGCGTGCGATTACACAGCTGTGATCACAATAGAACGCTGGCAGCTTTGCAGTGTCGTCCTTGCTAATATGCAAATGCAGCTGAAGGTGTATGGCACCCCCTGCTGCATTTGCGATCCCAGCACTGCGATCGAGGTCGCAGACTAGGATCACCATTGCGACTTAGGCTCGTGGGCTTGCGAGGCCTGGAAAATGTATCTTTCGAGGCAGCCCCTGGCCTTGCCACTCCTGAAAAATGGGGCAGACACACCCCTGTTACCGGGAACGCCGGCCGTCCGCGCCCCACACAGGGCAGCCACATAGAAGCAGCTGAGTGTGATCGCGCAGGACCAGTTCTGCACATTCCCGTTAATCGGGAATCTGCATTCAGCATTGCACATACATGCAATGCCGATTGAGCCCCATAGACACCAATGGAGGGGAAGATACCCTTAGGGGTCAGTTTATCTAAAGAACTGGCAGAATACTTACATAGTCCCACTTATCAGTTCTGAACACCACATTCCTCAGATTTGGGACTACCCACAATGTATTTAATGTCAAGAACTCTACATCATATATTGATTTATGTATTCTATAAAACAAATACTAAATGGCCTTTTAAAGAGATCCTCAAACAACCCTTAGAATTATTCAGGTCTGTAAAATGTAAGTGCTTTAAGACACATTTTTCCACTGGTTTATATTAAAATACTAGAAATATTTGAGACAGGGCATACCTTAGCACCAGCGAGCATTCCTCTGCTCTGTAATGAGTACATGGGTAATTTGCTGCAAGTTCTTTTAACAGTTCATATCTCTTATGCACTAAATGCCTTTGATGCAGCTGAAGTGGATTTCTCTTCTTTTATTATCTTTACAATGATAGCACATGATTTATTATACTTATCTTCTCATTGTTTGCCAGGAAGTGGGTGATGTCAGTATGGTATGGCACCTGTTCCATACATTTAACCCCAAAAAAACATATTGCAATTCTATTTTAAGTAAAAGATGTTAGATTTTTTTAGTGCACATACCATTAGAAGAGACAGTAAGGTTAATTTTCTAACTTACAAACTGGCAAAAATATATTTGCTTTAGTGCACCTAATTGTACAGCAAGAAAATGTAAGTGGGTTTATTGGTGCCAGGCACTGGTCAGAATGAGTATCTGCTGCTCAGCTGGTCCAGTACACCTGGCATTGGGCAGAGCACAGACACATACTTAGGTTGGAGGTTTCCATTTACCTGAAAACCCCCCATTGCCAAGTTCACTGCACACTGACTACATTTGAGCTTAGTTTTGGACAATTTATTCAGTACTGCATTCGTGTCTTTTCTGAAATGTAGTTAATGTCAGTATGTAAGATGTGTTTCATTAGGGTGTGCACCCAGGGAAATCTAGGTGGCAACTCTGCCCCACTATGCGCCACCTAAAGGATGTGTTAGGCACCACTCAGGGGCATGTATAGAACCACTTAAGGACTGTGTCAAGCACTATTTTCATGTCATCAATCTGCCCTCTCCTTGAAATAAAATGAAAGAAGTCTACAAGAACAGGATTAACCTAATGTTTCAAAGGAATGCAACAACAAAAGGTAAAACCAATTGTTCTCCACAAAATGTATTTGAAGAGGCGAGTAGATGAAGTGTTATGTTCCGTTTAGAAAAAAACTGAGATATTTAGAGTTAACGATAAATTATTAGACTAAAAACTGACTTAAGAATTGGAGATAGAACCAAAATATATCAGTAAATACACTACCAACATTTAAAATAACAGTGTTACTATGGTCCCGAGGTCATAACACATTCATCCTTTAAATAAAAAGTAATTTTTCAGAAAATTGTTACATAACACCTTCATCCACTCACCTCTTCATTTATTTTATGGCTCTGTGTAGTAGAACTTTTAATAATAGAGAATCTATACTCGTTTTTATGTGAAATCATATACTTTTATTTACAAATCATATACTTTTATTTACATATGAAATTTTTGTTATGCCATATTAAAGATTGATCACTATTCATCATAAAATATATCTATGAATATGGCTACTGCTTTTATTTAGACATTCATATGAAAAAGTGCTCCATTTTATACTGGTGTTTTATATACTAACTACTAGATAATTGCTTATTCAATAATGGGGGAATCTAACATATGGTTTCAGGGGTGCTTATGTTCCGTGACATCAGTAACATGTAAGTAATACTACTTGGAGTTAGGGGCCTACTTATTAATGGTACAGTATCAAAGCCGTTTCTCCTGCTTGAATTGCCTTTGGGCAATTAAATTAGATCCCGTTTTATTCACCCGAAAAATAATCTGTTTTCGGGGGAATACACATAGGATCCATGATAAGTTGACGGATCCTATGTGTTAATGCCAGTGCCAGCCTGAAAACAGATAAATATTGGGGATTTTTTCTGAGCTTGCTGAGCTCCTGAAAATAATTGTCCAATATGCAGCTCTCAGCATCCCAGCACACGCTGCTTTGTGCTGGGCTGAAGTGGGACCAGGGAGTATGCTACTTCTGAGCAGCAGCAACAGACTCCTCTCTTCTGTCTGTGCGGGGGTGAGAGGAAGTGATCGCACTGATTGTGCCCCACTGGATTTGACTCTGGCAGAGGGGCCCCTCCTGCATGCCCCTTTAATTTAAAAAAATATTCTGAACCACCAAGTTGATTTTGTGGACAAAACATGGGACATATTGTTTACCCATGCTCTCCCCTCTCTCATAAATTTGCTTTGGAATCAAAAAATTAAATTTACTACCAATCAACCCTTCATTTCCCTGCCTTCAACTACATACATACTCCATCTTCCTCAGGCCTCTTGATTAATGTTTCCATGTTGGAAGTTGAACTGCCATGTGTTTATGCCACCCCCAATGCTGCCGCTTAGCATAGTCAGCCAGCTAGCTTGGTGCAAATTTTGGGCCTAAGCCGGATGAAAACATTATTGTGAGCTGTGAGGTTGTCAAAATTGACTGAAAACGAGTGGAAATTAATGTTATTGAGGTTAATAATACAGTAGGAACAAAAAAAAGCCAGAATTGTGTGATTTTAGAAGTTTATATAAATTTTGGTAAAAATATACAGATCCAAAACCAAAACATGCAATGGCAGGTTTGGCAAAACCAAATCCAGATCCAAAACACGATGGAGATCCAGATCCAAAACGAAAACACTGTGATCGGCGCACATCCCTATTAGAAACCTACAGTACAGCTGACAAGACCTGGGGGTATATTTTCTAAGCGCAGGTTTTTAGAAGTGGAGTTGTTGCCCTTATCTTCTAGAAGGTGCTAGATGAAAGATAAGTAGAATCTTATTGGTTGCTATGGGCATCAAACAGAAAATAAGTCTGTATATGGTGCACATTAAATAAAATATAACCTTTATTGAATAAGTTAAAATGTGCAATTGATATAACACGGTGACAAAGTATATTAAAATACAGTTAATGAATTTGTGTGTAAGAATGAAATTTGTGTATTAAAATAAGAATTAAATTTAGAAACCGGTGCCTCCTTTGTGTTTGCTTGCTATATACAATGTATTATTGTTCTACACATATAGTTCAAGATGTATATCGAAAACCAAAATCCAGTAAGTTAATATATGTATTGGTCACTGCTAGTGTGTACAAATAATTAGGGGCATAGAGAGCCTGGCAGGGCCCAGGTGAAGGGGGTGTGACCTAATTGTGGGAGGCGTGGCCATGCCCCCTTGAGCTAGAAAAAAATCACTTTTGCAGCGCTGCTGCGCGCTGGGAAGGGGGGCGCTGTGAGCCCCTCAGCCCGGCGCAAAGCCAGAGGGGGGCGCAATCACTGTGATCGCTCCCCTCCACAGGTATAGGAGACTGCTGCAGCTGCTGCTCAGCCTCTGTGAGCAGTCTCCCACTGCAGCCTAGCACAGTCTCTCACTGCAGCCCAGCACATTCTCCCACTGCAGCCCAGCACAGTCTCCCACTGCAGCCCAACACAGTCTCCCACTGCAGCCCAGCACAGTCTCCCACTGCAGCCCAGCACAGTCTCTCACTGCAGCCCAGCACGTTCTCCCACTGCAGCCCTTCTGTTATTCCTATGCAGTTGGTTAGATCCGCATGTGATGAAAATCAGCTTCCATAAAATGTTGATTCAAATTGTATTACTATACAGGGTGGCAGAAATATAAATTAATTTCCAATCTTGGTTAAATTAAAACAATTATATCTGGTATACTGAGACTCTAGGGATTATTGGGCGTGATTCAGTGTTGGGAATAGCATAAAATAGAGCAAGTACTGTAACTGTTTACCTGGACAAACCATATTGCAATGCAAGGGGTGCAAATACATATTTTTTTTTGCATGTGTGGTAAATTCTGGCTGCTTTTGCATGTAGCCCACACATACAGTACTACACAGCTTTATTTTTACACAGCAATTTAGATGTCAGTTTGGACACATCTCTCCCAAATCTAAATGTCTCTGCACATTTTACATCTGCCCCACCTGCAGTGCAGCCTGGTTTTACCAAGATGCACAGTTATGCTGGCCGTACACAAGACCAAGTTTTCTCCACCCATCCAACTAGTTGTATGGGCGCAAATGACAATGACAGCAATGCTCAAATGACAAATGACAGCAATGATCCCAAACACTTTTCGCTGCACAGTTGTATGTAGTAAATTAACTTAACCCTAGCACTTTAAATAATGCAATGTGATGATATGCATTTGCAGTCATCTATATGTGATAAGCATGTATTTAACTTTGAGTCACTCTTTTTTTCCGTGCTTGAGTATTTTGTGCAGTACGGTATTCCCTTGTATCTGATCGCAGAGGTGACCTGATAGCAGAGGTAACCGGATAGCAGAGAGTATAGTTTTTTACTGCAGGAGTGTGTATCCATTCCGTGATTCACATTAGGTAAGTAAATAATGCAAACAGTGTCGTGCATAGTTTCGGTAGCTTTCTGTTTGAGATTCTTGAGTGGGTTCTAATTGTAGTAGCTGCAAATTGATATTAAATTGACACACTTGTGTATTGTGGAAAGGTCTAATTATAATTGACAGTTTGGCACCTAAGATATTTCTAAATGGATATCTAGCAATCCTCTATAGTGATAATATAATTTTCTAATTCTGCTGGGTATTATTGATTTCATTGCATTAATTATATACAATAAAAGATTACTATATAGCCAACATTTTTTAGCTTGGTTACAACAACTGTGCCCTCATGCAGTATAGCGAGTCAGTATATAGTATCAGATATATCCAGCATTAAATAGAAGTAGTTGACATCGGCATATGTAGCTGTCTGAATTTGCATGGACATTATATCCGTTCAGTATATCATACCAGCGGACGGTGCAGAGCTCAATTCACATTTGACATTGGTTTAGAGACAGCGGGCACCAGCTTGGAGAGCTGACGATCATTTTGAAATGGCTTTATCAAGGTAATTAGGAGCCTGGCATGGAAATAACAGAGGGGGAAATTATATACAGAGCTTGAATACAATATATCCACTAAGTGGTAATTAAGAGCCTGGTATTATATATACTGTATAATCAGGACACATATTAAGGAGTTAAAAACTATATTTTCCTGAATACATTATCTCTGTGTATTAACAACTAAGAATGAAAATAAAAATAAATGGTTGGCAAATCTTCTACTAAGTGGTAACTCACAACCATAAAACTCATACTATATCCAGTTTAAGTAAATTGTATACTATAATCTGGATATGGGTACATTCTGCAGAATTTTAGAGGTCCAAAGCCACCTAATTACTTGTACACACTAGCAGTGACCAATACATATATATTAACTAACTGGATTTTGGTTTTCTAATATATATATATCTCGGACTATATGAGTAGAACAATAATACATTGCATATAGAAAGAAGACACAAAGGAGGTACCGGTTTCTATATTTAATTCTTATTTTAATACACGAATGTCATTCTCACACACAAATTCTTTAACTGTATTCTAATATACTTTGCCACTGTGTTACTTCAATGACACATTTTAACTTATTCAATAAAGGTTATATTTTATTTAATGTGCACCATATACAGACTTCTTTTCGTCTGCCTGTTTATATGCTATAATTTAGGTCTGTGGTAGCAGCCCCTAATGCAATATAAATATGTTAATTTATCATATTTGCACTAAGGGCCATTCTGATTCTGATTATTGGCTGAATACAGCTCCCAGTACAACAGATATCCCATCTCCATCCTTGCTATGGGTAACAACTCCACTTCTAAAAATCCGGCATCCCAACCAATGGCATCCCGAATGTAAGTAGGGGTTAGGGGGAGGGTTAGCGTTAGGGGTTAGGGTTATGCATGAAGGGGAAGGTTAAGGTTAGGCACTAAGGGGGAGAGTTAGGGGAGGGAGGGTTATGGTTAGAATAGGGAGAGGGGGAGGGTATCCTAACCCTGTCAGGATGCTGGTGTCGGGATTCTGACCACTGGGATCCCGAGTGCCGGCATCCCATACCCAACCCATTATCCCGGGGTTGGGTCAGGTAAGTCCCAGGCCCCCCGGGGCCCTCCTGAGCAGCCCGTGACATTATCCCATCCTTTTGGGGTGGCCTCTGGACACACTTTGGATTTTCTTGGATTCTCAGAGTGAAACTTGCAAATAAATAAAGGTGCATGAACATCAGAAGAATTCACCCAGCAATGTTCCTCAGGGCCATAACCCTTCCAGTCTCACAGATATTGGAGATTACCATAACGGAGATCGGAATCAAGGATCGTTTTAATCTCAAATTCAACTCCTCTTTCGGTGAGTACTTTAGGAGAACGAGGCAGAGTCTTGAGGAACTGATTCAGAATCAGGGGCTTTAATAGCGAGTTGTGAAATTAATTGGGAATCTTGAGATAAGAAGACAGTTTCAGCTTCTAAGCAACTGGGTAGATTACTTCTTCTACAGGAAACAGACCAATAAAACTAGGAGCAAATTTCATTGATGGCACTCGTAGTCGTAGATTTCAAGTAGAAAGCCATACTTGGTCCCCAACTTTCAAACTTGGCACCAACCTTCTTTTCTTGTCCGCCCAATGTTTGTAGCAATGAGAAGTTCTCTGAAGAGTGATGTTCACCTTTTTCCAAATCTTGGAAATGTACTATAAGGTGGACGTAACTGCAGGTAGATCAAAAGCTGGCAGACTTTGAAACTCGGGCCCCTGTAGAGGTATGCCATAAACAGTAAAGAATGGAGCATGACTGGTGGAGGAGTGGTAAGAATTTCTGCCCAAGATAGAATATCTAACCATTTATGTTGCAAGGAGGATAGATACTCTGTTAGTTTGAGGATGATATGCTGTTGAGAATTTTAGTTTAACTTGTAATGCTGAACACAAAACTCTCCAAAATGTTTCTACTAATTGAACACCATGATCAGAGACGATTTCAGTAGGTAAACCATGTAGAGGAAAGATTTCAGAAAAAAAACATTGAGCTAATTCAGGAGTGAACCATTTTTGAAAATCGGTCTATAACCACCCAAATCGTGGTATATCCTCTGGATACCATAAAATCTGTTACAAAATCATCGCTAAAAGTGACCATGGACGAGTAGGAATAGATAAGGGTAATAAGTTTCCACCTGGAGATTGCCTGGAAGTCTTATGCTGTGCACATTTAGTGCATGATGTTATGAATTCCACTATGTCGGATTTAATAAACGGCCACCAATAAGAGCGTTGTAGGAATTCTGTGTGCGGCAAAGCGAGATGCATGTGCCCATACTAGTAATTGTTTCTGTAATTCTGGAATGACAAACGTTTTACCAAGAGGTGACATCATTTTTGTGGTAGCGAAGACTTTGGGTTCTAGGACAGGGAGTTCCCTTTGGTTTTCCATAGAATTTTCAGGGAGAATTGAGAGTGACAAAGCATCAGCTTTCTGATTCGGTTATCCTGGATGAAAAGTTAACGTGAAATTAAATTGCATGAAGAACATAGCCCACCATGCTAATCTGGGATTTAAACATTGGATGTTTCTTAAAAATAATAAGTTCCAGTGATCGGTGTAGATAGTGACTGGAAAATGTGCTCCTTCTAGGAGATAGCACCACTCTTTCAATGCAAGTTTACTGCTAGCAACTCTTGCTCCCCAATGGTGGAATTTTTTTCTGCAGGCAGAAACTTTTTTGAAAAGTATCCACATGGATGAAACTTGTTATCCTTGACCTTTTGCGAAAGAACTGCCCCTACTGCTTCAGAAGAAGCATTAACTTATAAGACAAAGGGTACGGGTGTAGAGATAAATGCTTGCTTAAGCAACTGGAAGGCGGTCTCGGCTTCAGGGGACCACTGAGTGGGATTTGCTCCTTTGTGAGTCAAGGCCATAATAGGTGCCACAAGAGACGAGAACCCTTTAATGAATTTGCGATAATAGTTAGCAAACCCTAAAAATCTTTGTACTTCTTTCAAGGATTTAGGACGTGACCAATTTAGAATGGCCTGCACTTTTCCCGGATCTATCTATAATCTCAAACCCAAGATTATATATCCCAAGAAGGGTATAGAGGAAACTTCAAACACACACTTTTCCAGTTTTCAATATAAAATGTATTTCCGCAATGTGTTTAGAACTTCTCTCACATGATGCAAGTGATTCTCTAAGTTGGACAAGAAAATTAAAATATCGTCGAGATAGACAACTACAAAGATGTAGAGTAAATCTCGGAAGATCTCATTAACGAAGTTCCTAAGGCCGAAGGGCATGACTAGATACTCGAAATGCCCATCCTAGGGTATTGAATGCAGTCTTCCACTCGTCTCCTGGACAAATTTGGATGAGATTATTGGCCACTCACAGGTCTAGTTGACTGAATACCGTAGCTCCTTTTACCCGGTCAAATAGCTCAGTGATAAGGGGTAAGGGACAGTCCCAACTCCTGTGAGGAGGTAAAATATCAGCTCCTGACTTGCAAAAAAATCTTCAAAAGAAGCATATTGAGATGGAAGCTGAGAAGGTTCTTATACTTGAATACTATTCACAGGTTTCACACGTTGAGACAGGAAGAAAGAGAAGAATTTCCCCAGGATAAAATTTGCATCGCCGTCCAATCAATTCGAGGACTAAACTTACTTAACCAAGAATAGCCTAAAATAATTCCATGGGAGGCCTTAGGGATAACAAAAAGTTCTAACTGCCCCACATGAAGAGCACCAACATGAAGCTGCAGCAGAAAAGTGTGGTGAGTGACAGTTCCATTAACGATGCAACTGCCATCAACTGCAGAGAGATAGCTTGATCCAAAAGCTGCACAGGGATTCGATACTTCTGAATCAATTCAGCTGAAATGAAATTCCCAGCTGATCCGGGATCTAGAAGAGAAAGGACATTTTTAGGCCCTAGAGTCAGCTACAAGATTACAGGAATAGTAGATTCACATTTAGTTGGAGACAGTGTCATTACTCCCAACCTAGTGTCTTCAGGGCTGGTTAGAAGCGATAGTTTCCTGGTTGACAGGTGGATGAGGCTACCAGATGACTGCCTCTCCACAATACAAGCAGAAATTCTCCTGACAATGTTTCTGTCATTCCTCAGGGGTGAGTGGGGCCCGTTTAATCTGCATACGTTCCTCAGTGATGGTTTCAGTAGGAGCCATAGGAGGGGATGGCATAGGCCAAAAACTTAAGCGGTCCGTTTTACTCTTCTCCGCCTGTCGCTCACGGTAGCATAAATTCACCTTAGTGCATAAAGAGATAAGGTCATCAAATTTGGGTGGCAAATCTCTTGTCACTAGATCATCCTTAAGACGATCAGAAAGTCCACTACTGAAAGCAGAAATCAGAGCCTCCTCACTCCACTGCAACTCCGAAGCCAGCGTCTGGAACTGGATAACATTTTGGCCTACCGTACTATTTCCCTGATGGAGACGCATGATTTCAGTAGACACTGAAGACAACCTTTCCGGGTTCGTTGAAGATTCTCAGTATAATCAGTCAATAGAGGATCGGCTCATTGCCATAGTGGTGAGACCCATTCAAGGGCTGAACCGGAGAGGAGAGACACAATGTAAGCGAGAGGGAAAGTTAGCAGGCTGAAGCATGAAATGTATGTCACACTGATTTAGGAAGCCATGGCACATTTTCGGGTTTCCATCGAACTTATTTGACATCGGCAGATGGAGATGTGACAGAGAGGTAGTTATGGAAGAACAGGTAGAAGGACCAGGCTGAGGGTTGGTTGTAGCAGGCATGCTGACCGTGACAAGAGAAGCTTGTAGTGTCCTGATGGTGGGAAATCTCTTGCAAAAATTGTCCCAGCTGATGGTGGGAAACTTTTAAACCCTCCAAGCAACTGGCAACATTCTGTAATGGGTCTGCTCTGAAATCCTGATAACGAGCCGAATCCATTGGGTCAGTGCAAACTGTCACGTACGAAGTGGGAAGAGGACCCAGACTGGGTGCAGGTAAGTCCTTGCAAGCAGTTTCCTGGTACTGGTATGAAGCTGGATGAAGAGAGTATTTGCTCATGAATGTCTCTGCCAAACAGGAAGATGCGGAAGGTGATCACAGAGATGAATGAGTAAGGCCCCATGGAGGAGTCAGAGCACCAATTCGGAGGCACAGAGGTATGGGAACCTAGTACCAGTGCTGACTGAGGAAGCTGATGGAGAGGGCTCTGTAACGTGATGCAGGTGGCGGTCAGGTACAGGAACTGAGATGCACAGAGACTGGTGGTGGCACTTAGAATCGGAGTGAATGGCTACCGGATATACCAACAGAGTACTGCAACTGGATCGCTGGAGGCAATAATGAGACCAAGGAGCACAGAGAACTAACACACAGACTGGCTGTGTACAACATTGCACTGACAACCTGGGACCACCCAGGACGCCCTTAAGTACTCATGGCTGGAAGTGGATTGGTTGTCAGAGCCCCAACGGTAATCACTAAGACCAGATTGGCTCACACTTGACATGTGGCCACATCCAAGATGGTGGTACCCAGGACCCGGCAACGTTACCATGGACTCTCGGCCACAGCAACTCCAAGACACCAGGGATGCAGCACTGCCTCTCAGGGCCCGCCTACATACTGCACCAGATGCCAGCTCCCCTGCCAGACATACCCCCCAGAGCTCCCTAAAAGGTAAGTCCCGGACTCCCCGAGGCCCACCTGAGCAGTCCGTGACAGCCCGATTGCAAGTTGGACGCAATGTAGATGCCGCACACAGTTGGTCAATGTTTTATTTCTGTGTATATGTGTGAGTTGCAGAGCGCATGTGACCCGATTGTTAGCACTTAGAGGTGCAGTACACAATTGGATGCAAGTTCTGTGATTTTTAGAGGGCATTCCTGGGAGGTAACAGGGGGGTGGCTAAGCTAATGCAGACATCTTGCTGAAAGTGACTGCTTCTATTGACGTGGAACCTCTCACACCGGATGCCATAATCAGATTGAGAAACTGCACATGCCACAGGCTGGTGCAAGTTTTGATGGTGCAACTGATGGAGTAATGAAATTATAACACATATACTAGAACAGTATTCATGTTAGGTTAGTACAATTGGTACATACATACCTTTACATATGACACCTTATTTATTTAAAGGTAATGTGTAGTCATATATGTAAACTTTAATAAGTGGTATATTTACATACCAAAACTTTTGCCAATTATGGTTTTCTTCAGCATCCTTCATGATGTGACGTATACTTACAAGCAAAAAAGTTGTTAATTAGAGTCTGCCTGACATGCCTCCCAGTTTCCGTGCTCTGAGAACAACTTGTTAGTAACAATACCCCTAAATTGCTCACTGTACACTGCATAATCTTGGGGAGAAGGTTGAGGCAATACCAGATTATGCAATAGATAGCAGCAGAGCACAATATCGAACACTCTATTCAGACTATTTAACAATACAGCAACAGATTTTTCAAGACTCCTGAACCTAGTTTTAATAGCCCAAAAGTGTATTATATCACTAATATGGTTGAACTTATGCTCAGCAGGAGTCAGAAGACAGGAGCAAAAGCCATAGCCAGAATCACCTGTAAATAAAAAGAGAATTGTGGGAAAACATATATGTGTTTGGAATGAAGGTAAAACAAAATGTATACATACCTAGTAGCCATCTCTCTGGCATTTGTTCTGCCTCAAACTTATCATGGAGGGATGACTAAGGATAAAGCCATTGTGACATTGGCCTGGATCACATACCACCTGCACATTAATAGAACAGGCATAGTGCCTATTGGTAAATCTTGGCCCTATTTCCAGTGGTCTCAGCCCAATGTGTTTGTGGTCTATAGCTCCCAGTACATTAGGCATACCAATGAGACTATAAAAAGCTAACCTTAGCTCGTGCCACTGTGACTCCTGGAGGCAAAGTCAGATACAGGTGTATGTGAGTGTCTTCAGGGCTGCCATGACCTGGATGAGATGATGATATAACATCTAGCCTGGGGAATGCCCACCACTCTAGAGAACACTGAATTGAAGGAACGCAAGGCAAAAAATGCAGAGCAGCCTGCAGTTTGTGCATACCTGAAATGCACATGATCGTACAGCGTCTGGCTCAAGATGATTATTGATGAGGTCATACAGGTTAATTTATTTCATATGGTTGAGACGGAATATCTGTATGACCTTGCCATCAAACACTGCATTGTTCAACTAGCCACGGAAGAATCTAGGCCTTGAGTGGGCTCTGCAGTAACAAAGGAATCTGCTGATCTTCCTCTGCTTCTGCCTCCTGGGCCTCTTCAGTCAGCTGGTTGCATGCTGCATATCTCAGGTAAGTGGTGAGCACTGAATATCCTATTGCTGCCATATTTCCTACAGCCACATTGCTGCAGGTGGTTCTGTCCCTTTTTATAGGCATCATGATGAAGCTTGGACAAATAGAATCTATTTTACATAAAAACTCGCCGCTCAATTGGTAGTCTAATTGTTTTAAATATGTTCTGCATTGTTGTTTATTTTAAATAATCAATAGTTGGTCCTATGGTCTATTACCGCCTAAAGTCAGGGTTTTCATGTGCATTTCCATTGGATTTGCCTTTAGTAAATCACCGATTTGCAAATCAGATGAAAAATCACAAGAAAACAGAGGACCTGATTCAGACCTGCTCACTAGGATGCGATCGCTCGCAGCTGGCCGATATTTGCATTCTGCGCATGCGTATGCATCACATTGCGCGTGCACGAACCACTGCGACTGATTAGGAAGCGCTCGCTCGCCCAGCATTGACAGCCCAGTTGAATGAGTGACAGGAGAGGCCGTTTGTGGGTGGTAACAGTGGCAGCCCACTAGAAACGGGGGACTGGAGGTACGAACGCAGACATGCCTGTGTGTTTCAACGCCGATTCATAGGCGTGCATAATTAACAGGCAGTGTCATTGTACACGTCACCTGGTTGTGCTTCACACTGAAGTGATCACAGTGCTTGCGGCCAGGTATAGTCAACCTCAAGTGTTGCGAGCACATCCGATGGTGCTCGATGTACCAATGTTTTCATTCTCTTCCAGGAGATGAGGTGTGCAAGTGGGCGTCTTATGAATGGCTGGTGGCCGTCTGCATACACAAAGTGATCACTCGCCAAGACATAGTGGGCGTGTTAATGCTTTGCCATGCGATTGCCTGCCTTGCTGGGCATTCGCTGGATTTGCATATGCTGGGAACAAGCGATCGCATCTAGTGAGCGGCTATGAATCAGGCCCAGAAACTGAAGCTTAGTAAATTTACCCCCAAGGCTTGATACATTTCCTCTCCTAAGTCTGCCTGTCCTATCAGTCTGTTTCCCTGACCTCTCAGAGCCGTTTTCAATTTGGAGCGAAAAGCCGTTCTCGGCGAAACTTTTTCGCCGATGACGTCATTTTCGCCGATTTCACTTATGCCCATATTCCAGTGGTTCCCAAACTTTTTTGAATCACAGCACCCTACAGTATCAGCATTGGTTTCACGGCACCCCTAAGTTTAAGTTTGTTATTGAGAGGTTCAGAAAAAAATGCAGTAAAGTAGTAAAGTGAAGTAAATTGTGATTACCTGTCATCCTTAGGTTCAGTTATGTGATGGGGACAGGTTTGCACTTTTTTTTGTCCACATATTTACATTACATTGACCTTAAATTATTTGATTTGGTTCAGGACCACCAACCTGAGGCACCCCTGCAAGTGTCCCGAGGCACCCAAGGGTGCCACGGCCCACAGTTTGGGAACCACTGTCGTATTCAATTGTAGAGTCTTTTCGCCAGTGCGAAAACGCAATGCAAAGTAATAGGCGAAAGAGTTTTGCCTATGAATTCCCGGCGGAAATAAGTGCTAAATTGCTGTTTTGGGGTGCAGAGGAGCGGAAACCACTCTGCACCCTTTGTACACCCCCCCTTGACGCAAATTGCATAAAAAGAAATCTTAAAACACACAAAGGACACCCCAATAAAGAACTTTGAAAATTTTTGCGAAAAAGTTCAGAGTGGGTGTACAAATTAAAAAACTAGAGCAATAGCCTTTGGGGGGGGTCTGCAAGTATGGGGGAGGTGTTTTTTTAATTGCAGGTGCTTGCTGAAGGTGCCTTTTTTGGTGCACTTTAAAGCCTGACTTTAGTGATTTGGAACTATGCTTGCACCCATTTTCATGTACCCCAAATATGATGGGACTACTTTTCACAAAAAAATTAGCAAAATGCTATTCTTGACCACTTTTCCAAAGACGCTAAATAGCACCTATTGAGAACACTGAAAAACCCCAAATACCTTTTGCAGGGCTATTCGGTGGTACCCATAGTGAATCCCCATGTCAGAGCATCTTTTGGGGGGTGTCAGGCTGATTTCTCAAAAATTACATGATTTTTTGCTGTTTTCGTTTTCGCCGGGTCCCGTTCTTGCCGATTTGAAATTGTATACAGGGATACGTGGACATGCGCGCGATAAGTTTTCGACGGCAAAACCTCCGATGACGGCGATAAGTCCGGTAATGGACTTTTCGCTCCAAATTTAATATGGCCCTCAGTGTCTTTGTCTCCCAGGCCTGTCTGTCTGTACTGACAGTAAATATGCACAAGCTATGTTGTTTTTATGTTGCAGAGTAGCAACAATCATGGGTATGTCAGTGTTTTTTAAGTTATACTTATTATGTGTACATTTTTTTAGTAACTAATATTGATTGTGCTTGTAAATTCTTAAGTTTACACTATGAAGCAGCTCATATAACCATGACAAAGCTAAAGAACCAATTGAATTTAAGATGTTATATGTACAGTATATAAATACATACAATACTTACCGCAGCACTCAAAGATTAGACTGTTTAAATAAACAACACTTTGGCACTCAATCATACTTGTATGTAAAACAAATTTAACAACAATAAAGTAATCTGTTTATGGTTTATTGTATTAGTTGTTTTTTGCTATGTTCCTAAATCAAGCATTCAGAAACCCCCTGTAGCAATCTTGTATTTACCCCATTTAAAATTTTAGTTGCGGGTCTGATTTGAGAGAAACCCATGCTGTTTGTCACCCTGATTTTGCTGCTACCAGCCTAGGTGCTGGCAAGACTTTTTGTTTGTAAACCTTTGTAATGACTTTTGCAAAAATGATGCAAATGACTGGCATAATAAAGCATGATGACACACTTATTATCATTTATTTATATGGCGCTACAAGTGTTCTGCAGTGCCTTACAAAGTACATAAACAAATAAGTGAACAAGAAACCAGTGACTTACAGTACAATACAATGCAGGACAAGAACATGGTTTATACAAATTGCTGAATAAGCGATCATAACACTCAAATTAAGTGTAAGTAATGAAGTGTCAGGTGCCCTTGAGGGGAGTAGGGAGTAGATGAAAGTATAAGTAAGGAGAAGCACATAAGGGAAGAGGGTCCTGCTTGTGAGAGCTGACATTCTAAAGGGGAGAGGAAGACAAACAGGCCTGATACAGGGGGCAGACATGGAATAGGAAGCGTGTAGCAACGGGTTAGGAAGAGAGATGGAAGGTTTTGATGAAGTAGTAGATCTTAAGAGCCCGTTTGAAGATTTGTAGGGAGTCTGATAGGGAGAGGGAAAGCTTTCCAGAGGAAGGGAGTAGCGCGGGCAAAATCTTGGAGGTGGGAATTGGAGGAAGTAATCAGTTGGCAGGAGAGGCGGCATGCAATCGTTGAGCAAAGTGGGATGTGGGAGTGTGAAAGGAGATGAGGTCAGAATTGTAAATGGGAGAAGATTGGGTGAGGGCATTGTAAGTGAGTGTAAGAACCTTGAATATTGTTCAGAAGGGGAAAGGGAGCCAATGAAGGGCTTGTAGAAAAGGGGAGGCAGATGTTGAACATTTGGAGAGGAAGATAAGCCGAGCAGCAGCATTAAGAACAGATTGGAGTGGATAGAGCCCGGAGTCGGGAGGCCTGATAGGAGGAGGTTACAGTAGTCCAATCAGGAGATGACCAGTGAGTGGATGAGGGTTTTAGTAGCATTCTGGTTGAGAAAGGGTCTGATCCTTTAAATATTTTTGAGATGGAAATGGCAGGACTGTGAGAGGTGCTAAATCTGTGGCTTGAAAGAGAGAGAGGAATCCAGGATCACTCCAAGACAGCACACTTTGGGGCTAGAGGAGATTGTTGTGACTTTAGTTCATAATGAAATTGTGGGAAGTGAGATTATGCGGTAGGGTGAGAAGATGATCAGCTCAGTCTTAGACATGTTAAGTTTAAGAAAGCATTGGAACATCCAGGAATAGATAGCAGAGAGGCAGTTGGATATACGAGTGAGGAGTGAGGAAGAGAGAGAGGAAGATGAAAGGTAGATCTGAGTACCATCCACATAGAGATTATATTGGAGGTCAAAAGAGCTGATGAGTTCATCTAAAGTGGACTTATAGAGGAAGAACAGGAAAAGTCCAAGAAAAGAACCTTGGGGAACACCTACTATTAGTGGAAGTGTGGGGGGGAGTCATGAGAGGAGACAGATAAGGAACAGTCAGAGAGGTAGGAGGACAGCCAGGAGAGGGGAGTATCACTTAGACCAAGAGAGGTTTGCAAGAGGAGAGGTTGATCCACAATTTCAAAAGCAGCATAGAGGTCGAGGAGAATGAGCAAACAATAGTGGCCCTTGGATTTGGCAGCAAGGAGGTCATTACTGACTTACGTGAGAGCAGTTTTAGCGGAATGAAGATAGTGGAAGCCAGAATGAAATGGAGCAAGGAGGGAGTGGGAACAAAGAAAGGCGGTAAGGCGGTTGTAAACAATATGCTCAAGGAGTTTGGAGGCAAAAGAGAGGAGAGAGATGGGTCTGTAGTTGGAGAGAGTGTTTAGATCAAGGGTAGTTTTTTTTAAGAATGGGGGAGACAAGGGTGTGTTTGAATGCAAAAGGGACATAGGAAGAGATTAAGGAGGTGGGCAAGATAGGAATAGGCAGAAGGAAAGAGGTAGCAGGGGAAGTGGAAGAGGGGAGGACCAGATGAGGACCATGAGTTTCTCTCCAGATACAGGGGTGAAGGATGTCAGAGTTGGTAAGATGGATAAGGGTGGGTGGTCAGGGAAAGGAGGGGGGTAGAGTGATGAGGGTCTGGTGGGATATGATGTCCTGGCATATGGAGTAAATTTTAGAGGAGGGGGTGCGCAGAGGAGGGAGTTGAAAGTGGCATGGATACGCCAGGGGTTTGAGGACTGGTAGAAGATGAGGTTCTTGAATTATGATTGTTTGGAGAGGGAAAGGGCAGCACTGTAGCATGAGAGAATACATTTGAATTAATTGCATATCATCATGCTTTTCTCAAACTTATGCACTTACTCCTACATGCTGAGCTGCAATGTTCTTGAGAATCTGTGTTTTTTGGGATGTCAAGTTCACAAATTTTGTTGCCAATTCTGCATCAGCCCCAGAGGGCACATTTCTTTACCATTATGATGATGATGATTATCCTTTATATAATAGTAACATATCACACGCCACTTTACAGGGAATGTTTAATCATACAGTCAAGCACAAGCACAAGTATGTTCCTGCATTTTACTGTATTCATATGTAACTAATAGACTTGTTTTAACACAAAATAATTTGAATGACTTAGGGGCCTATTCATTATTGAGGGCCCCCAATAATTAAGGATCCAACTCATCAGAGCAATACAGTATTGTCCTGGTTGCAGGACAATTGCTCCAAAAAGCAATATTACTAATTACTAGCAATGAACGTTTACAGTTCCGGACAGTGTAAGTGCGCATGCGTGCACTAAGGGCCTGATTCAGAGCCGCTCGCTATTTGCGGTCGTTCGTTCTAAAACAAGGGGTGGCTATTCAAATGAACTGTTTGCTAATTGCGGTCTGTTCACGCCTCTAAGTCTGAACGTGCGAGCAAAACTTGCGTTTGTAATTTTGAAAAATACGCCCCCTTGCCGCTCGCACCATACGTCATGTCCGCTATTTATTAGATTAATCGAGTACATCGAACAGCATATGAAATGCTCGCTATTCTTGTGGCTGGTTTTTTCAACCGCTATTTTGCGAGCAGTTCTGAGTAAAAAAAAACCAAGTGACGTGGTCAATGACGCTGCTGTATTAATTATGCACTCCCTTAAAACGCCCGTTTTGACTTTTAAGCACGCCTGCGATCTAATTCCACACCCCCGTTTTCAAACACCTTCCCCTGTTACCACCCACATACGCCTCCTTCTGTCACTCAAAATAGCAGGCATTCGCTATATAGTGAACAAACGATTTTCGGCCGCACTGACTGGTTCGCGCATGCGTATTAAAATCCGTACACATGTGCAGATGTGCGAACATCGGTCAGAACGAACGAGCAGCCGCTTACGAGCGGCTCTGAATCAGGGCCTAAGTACATTCATGCAAACAGAGAGGGTCAATGGAAGCCACTGAAGATGACGTAATTTCTGCGGTTTGCTAAATATGAGGCGGGCACATCGGGCCCCTAATAATGAATTGTGCCGTTACTTCAAATATGCTGAAACTAGTGTTTCTGTATGTGTAATGGGCCTATAAGTGATGATGAATAAGCCCCTTAGTGAGAAATGTGTGTGTAGGGAGGGGGTGAGGGCTTTTAAAGTGGTAGAATAAGGGAGAAAGATGCCTGCTAGTATCTAATATTAAATCATTTGCACAGACAGATGGCTGAAGTCAGTATGTTAGTTATTGATGCTTTTCTTAAATTTAATCTGTAATCATACTTTTTTTTTACACACAATAAAAGATTGTTAGTATTGTAATGTTCTTTTATAATTATTATTATATTGTATTATTGCCCAATCTGCTCATTACACAATATTTATTTTTTTCTCCCCCAAAAAATCTTAGTTCAAACAGCACTTTTTTCCCATAATAAATGAAGCACTTGGAGTGGGATGAAGCACAGATTTACAAAGGAAAACATCAAATACTTTCCCAGGAGCTGGGGGAAGGACATATCCTTGTGACGAAGCAGTAGGCTGGTCCATGGAGTTCTCTGCATGTATTCTATCCTCCTCAGTAACTACATTTCAATGTGCAATAAGTATCAGAGTGTTGCTGTACATGTTTTGCGAACCTGGTTACTGCCTGACCAGTGAGGTCTAACTTACAAAAACTTTTTGTCACCAGAAACAAAGGAATTTATTTCACCCACTACAACAAATAAAGATGGGTACCGGGGATTATATCTGTGTTACAATGAGTGGAGGAGCACCCTGGGGCTTCAGGTTGCAAGGTGGAAAGGAGTTTCAAGAGCCTCTTCATGTGTCCAAGGTAAGGAGACTCATTTACTTATTACCTTTCTGTTCTGTATCAAACATTCTACTGAAAGCAACTAGTCACTCACAGTCATTTGCAGTGAGTTGTTTGAGCTAATGCTCTAACTTCACTTTTAAAGTTCTTTTGGATGTACATGTATATTTAGGTACCTTCTGGTTTATATGGCATATGCAGGTCTAAAGTATACCGTGGAACTCCTAAATGATGAGTTTTCATTTTGCTCAGAAAACCTCTACATCGTTTCAGTTTTTCATCAACTGTTTAGAAATTATCTACAAAAAAAAATACTCTTTGATCACCTCTGATCAGTTGGAATTACTAACGCCAAGCTTTTGGAGAATGATTGCCAAAACGTCATGTATAACATGTTTACTGATGCAGCACAGATACACAGTCCTGCACGATGCCTTAAAATAGGTTACAGCTATATACACAGCCCAAGGGTACTGCCAGAACTAACCAATGTGGTAATGTTTACATTGAGGCAATGTTTAATGTCATTTTAATGACATGCTAGCTCTAAATCAAAACAAGTTTCCTATTTTGTGTGCTCCACAAGCACTGGATAATACACGCTAGAATCAAGTCTTCAAGTGACTCGTCTTATGAACATATACAGTCGTCCATGCTACAATACACACAGTCTTATACACAGTTTACTATATAGCTAGTCTCAGACAGCATTTGGAAACTGTGAGTTTTTTGTTATTACAGATGTGCGTAAAGTGTCTTTGAAGACTACAATTGAGTAAAACAAGAAAGATAAATTTTTTCTATTAAAAATTTAAGTCATGCACATTAAAACAAAGTGAAGTTTCTTTGCTGTGTCACACGCATGTAAGAAATTAGCAGTATAAACTTTAAAATATTAATGTCCGGTAATCTTAAAAATTAATATCTTTTTTTCGTCTCTTTTTATTTTTAAACATTAAAAAAACATATTAGTGAAAATTATTTAAAGGAGGCAAAAATGACTTGATAAACTCTTTCTAGTCACCTCTAGCACTCACACAGGGGTATTCTGCCACCTAGTGGTCTGTCTTTGAACATGTTCTTTCATAGCTGCTGTATTTCCACAGTTAACAATGAAATTATGCTAATTTATGTGTAAATATTTACATGTTCATTTGACAAAAGGCTCCATTTATTACTGATACTAATTACGGGTGGCATATTTCGGTTAGAATCACAGTGATACTTCCGAATATGCCGTCGGTAGTTAACTTTTTTTTACCTGTCCGGAAAGGTCCTCCTTGTCGGTGGGGTTCTCTGCCCAGCTCTCCGCTGCCAGCAACATGTTGTTCACTAATGCACATGTCCAACAGCCGTCTGCACATGCGCATTGTGCTTCCATGCGGCGTGGACTCAGTAAAGTCTGGGAGAGTACGCTAGAAAGGCTTTTTCTGGGAACTCATGTCTGACAATTGGGGCTGTACCATTAATATCATCTATTTATGGCATAAGCAGTACAGTGACAAGCAGCAGTAAGCTATGCTCACCACTGTTTGATAAAAGGGGGACATAATCCCTATAGCAATTGCTAAAAGGGTTATGTCTCAACAGCGGAGTAACAGGGTTGCAGTGCACCCTTGATGTTATGATGTCATACAGGGGTTGGGGCCGACAGCACCGAGAAGTGCACTACTGATGCTCCAAGAGGCCATACAGACTGCAGGGTGCCTGTCTGGAGGGTCCAAAGGAAGCTCCAGGTGGCACAGCAGCAGCGATCCTGGCTGCAGGGTGCAGTTCCTGGACATTCCAGGCACCCTGCTAGCCAGAAGCAAGACTGGGGCAGTGACTGTGCTGTCCCCAGGGCCCAACGCTCTGTGCGACAACAAAGCCCGCACACCCCTAGTTACGGCACTGTGCCTCATTCTTAAATGGAGCACTAGGACTGATATTTTCCTCAATGATTAGCTCTGGCTAAATGTGATGTGACGTTGAATGGTGATATTTAGCTGTACTGTTTCGCAAATGTTGAAAGTATAAGGGAATGAGTGGTACCAGTGTAGCAGTAATAGGGAACTTGCTGTAATGGAGTTCCTTTGTAAGTTACAAGAGATAGGTGTAGATTGAAAGATAGACAGCAAAAAGGTTGACAGTGTCTAGATCAGTGATGTCAAACTCGGGCCCTCCAGCTGCAGTGGAACTACACATCCCAGCATGCACTGCCATAGTTTAGCTATTAGGGCATGCTAAAACTGTGGCAGGGCTTGCTGGGATGTGCAATGTCACTGATTTGGATGGGCCTAGTTTGACACCTCTGGTCAATAGACACCAGATGTTAGACAGTCATTAGGTCGACAGGGACAGAATGTCAGCATACTAAAGGTCGACATGTAAGAAGGTCGACAGTTACAAATGGTCAAAAGTGTCAACAGGTCGACACAAAAATGGTTGACAAGTTTTTTTTTTTTTCTAACCCTAATCTTCACCCTAACCCTAACCCTCCCCTTGGTGCCTAACCCTAACCCTCCCTCCTGGTTCCTAACCCTAACCGTCAGGGTAAGTGGCTAACCCTAACCGTCCATTCTAGTGTCTAACCCTAGCACTCTGGTAAGTGCCTAACCCTAACCCTCCCTCCTGGTGCCTAACCCTAACTGTCCATCTATAGACCAGATCACTCAAGAAATGCTTATGTCTGGTTTTGCTGATATTCTTGGTTCCTTAATATGTGATTATTCTGTTCTGCAGAATACATCAATGCGTGTTTAGGGGTAATAAGCTGCGGATGTACACTGAGATGGAATATACATCTAATTCTCTCTCTGTGTTTGGGGTAAACTCAACAGTCTTAGATCTGTACACGATTTTCTTCTGATCTTCTGAGAGTTAATAAACCAATATACTGCACAGTATTATTATGTTAGTGAATACGCTGTTTGTGAGGTTGTGAGGTGCTAGGTGGTAAAATCAGTAGGAAAAATATATTCTTTGTACTTATGTACTGAGGGCCTGATTCAGAGCCGCTCGTAAGCGGCCGCTCGTTCGCACCGAGCGATGTTCGCACATCTGCGCATGCGTATGGGTCGTAATGCGCATGCGCCAACCAGTCAGTGCGGTCGGAAATCGTGTGTTCGCAAAATTGCGAGTGCCTGCTAATTTGAGTGACAGGACGAGGCGCTTGTGGGTGGTAACAGGCGAAGGTGCTTGAAAATGGGACGTGGAGATCCAAATGCAGGCATGCCAAAAGGTCAAAAAGGCGTTTTAAGGGTGTGCATAATTAACAAAGCAGCGTCATCGACCACGTCACTTGGTTGTTTCTTAGCCTGAACTGTTCGCATGATTGCGGTAGGAAAATCCAACCACAAGCACTGCAAGCAGTTCAGATGCCTTTCGATGTACTCGATTAATATAATATATAGCGGAGATGACATATGATGCGAGTGGCCAGGGGGCGTCTTTACAAAATAGCGAGCGCATGTTTCGTTCGCTCGCTCAGACATAGAGGCGTCAACAGACCGCAAAGAGCAAGCGCTCAATTTAAATAGCCGGTCCATTTTTCTGAACGAGCGAGCGCAAATAGCGTCCGGCTCTGAATCAGGCCCTGAGCTTTGCCAAGCAGCAGAGTAAAAAAAATCACCATGTTTGGCTGATTGCTTTCAGTTCAAAACCATAGTTAGCATTGCCAGGGCAGTATTAACGCCCTGGGGGGGCCATATGCTGCGGGCCCTCTCCTCTGAGCAGTGGGCCCCTCTGCATCTTCCTTGTGCTGGCAAGCGGGTCTCTCATCCTCCATGGCACCATTTTCCTAGTGATATTTGGGAAGATACAGCATGTGCACAAACGAGCAAAGGCTTTTGCACAGTGAGTCTTTGCATTCACTGTGCTGCACCATCTTCCCACAGATGTCACTAAGAAGATGGTGTGGATGAGGGGGAGGGACCGTCTTGCTGGCACAAGGTAAGTACTGTATACTCTGGGTGCACCGCACTCCCTGCACCCATTATAAATACGCCTATGAGTCATGCTTATAACTATTAGCTATGATGATGATGATTTTACAACTTACCATTCCAAACATTATAATGAAATGCCTTTAAGTGAGGTTGTATGCCTTAATGTTTAAATATGCTTTAGCCCTGCTTTGGAATAACACCAGAGAGGGTGCCTCTAGGACTGTGGAAGATCAGATTTCCAAATGTGCTTAATGCATACTGTAGCTCAAGATTGAAAGGATTGGTGGCAGGAGGTACAGTAGCAAAAGTTAAAGTGACATGAGTACTTACTAATGCAATAAAAAGTTATTGTTCCCATTTATGGCACCCTCTCTTGGAAGGTAAACTATAATCACCTTTAGCTTCCAATGAAGAAAAGATAATTATAAAGTAATGAATCTGCCCAGTTTTATTCTGCAGACAAATAGGTTTCTGTGTTTCATTCCTTAGCTAACAGTGTGGGTAATAATATTATGATGTATGAGTTATATGAATTCTGCTACACAACTGCACAGTATGTTATTACCTTTGGTGCAAAGCGATTATAGAGGATTTTAGCTTTATCACAGTGACACAATAACAATATATGTAACTATGTGAGTGGCTCTAACAGCAGGTACCTCTTAATCTTTTTGTGTTGTGAGTTTTTAGTTTGCTGTCTGTATACCTCATATAAAATGTAACATTCTTTGTAAATTGTTGGTGCATAACAAATGCTGGGTAATAATAATAATGATATAAACGCTACTTGAATTCTTACTGCTTTATTGTCGCTCCTCCATTTCAGTTACTAAGATGAGTTGTCCTTCCAAGCAGAGTCACCTCTGGTATTTCACCTATATACTAAATGAAGATTTATTTTTTTGTTAATGAGATCTGTTAATGGAATCCTAGTGGTGGCTGGGGCACAGTTACACATTTGTTTCCTTTTTCTTTCTGAGCACGATTTTATCTCTGTCTTCAGAGGTGGTGGCAAATAGGACTTACAGTAACTTAGATTTTCAATGTATTGCTTTTTGTACCTGTCAGGTAAACTTAAAACTGAAAAGCTGAAATTCAACAAATGCAGTGACATATTCAAACGTGAAAATATAAATGTAGTGATACATTTTATAAAGACAGTCATGGGGGCCGTATCAATTAATCGCGGGGATTGCTGCGCCGGAGCTATTTAATTAGCGGGGATTACCCCAAGTGTGAGTCCCCGCAGTTGGACTGAACCTTGCAGCTCATGGAAGTGCGAGGTAAAGTCCGCTGATAAACACCAAATCGGGCATGCGTGTGGGGAAAAAACCCATTGATTCCACAGTTTACGCGGAATCAGCGTTTTTCCGTACGTGAGTCCCGATTTTTCGGCACGGGAAAAAGGCTATTTCATTGAATGGCCTTTCCCCGCACTGCGGGGGTTTTGGCCGGCAATTAGTCGTGGGGTAAACCCTGCGGCTAATTGAATAATGAGTGATGGGAAGGCAGGGGAAGAAAGAGGAAAAATTAACTTGCAATAGCAGGCATAATAGCTAGTGACAGGGCATAATACTACCTGTAGTACATAAGTTATCCTGGAACAAGAACTATTTAAAAAAATAAATGTATTGCGTGGTAATGAATGTAGTGAATTATCCACAAATGATAGTCGTCCGGAGTTCCTACCATGTGCGTCTCCAAACAAACTCATGGAAGTCGGCAATGACTTAGGACCTTTTAGAGTGGGAAGTCAACGATTGCAAAGTGTCCATTTACATTACACTGCTGGGGTGCATTTTATTCTGGTTCTCAAAGGAGGCCTATAAAGAAGAGTTTGTAAATCCAAAACATTTACTACATAATAAAAAAGGAAATCTGGAGGTGTTGGCTGACATTTACACAGGCCTGACATGATCATACTATATATGGATGTCTATTCAAATCTGTCTATGGAGGTTGTATGCCACTACTAAATTTATGCGGCCACAATATATAACTATTGCTTGCACATAAACGCCTTGAAAACCGCTGAATTCAAAGTTAACAACTTGACTGTGAATTTACAATTTTTCTGCTGTTGTCAAAATTGGTAAAATTACATTCTGGTACACAATGGGGCTTATGCAGAGTGAGTTCTACGTCAGTTTGCTAAGAAGTCTATTTACTAAGCAGTGTTAGGAGACAGAGTGAAAAGTGAAGGTGCCAGCCAATCAGCTCCCAACTGTCATTTTTCAAACACAGCCTGTGAGATGACAGTTAGGAGCTGATTGGCTGGCACCTTATCACTTTTCACTCTAGGCCTGATTCAGAGCCGCTCGTAAGCAGCCGCTCGTTCGCTCACAGCGATGTTCGCGCAACTGCACATGCGTATGGGTCGTAATGCGCATGCGCCAACCAGTCATTGCGGTCGGAAATCGAGCGCTCGCAAAATAGCGAGTGTCTGCTAATTTGAGTGACAGGATGAGGCGTTTGTGGGTGGTAACAGGGGAAGGTGCTTGAAAATGGGGAGTGGAGATCCGAACGCAGGCGTGCCAAATGGTCAAAACGGGCGTTTTAAGGGTGTGCATAATTAACAAAGCAGCGTCATCGGCCACGTCACTTGGTTGTCTCTTAGCCTGAACTGTTCGCATGATTACGGTAGGAAAATCCTACCACAAGCACTGCGAGCAGTTCAGACGCCTTTCGATGTACTCGATTAATCTAATAAAGAGTGGAGATGACGTAGGATGCGAGTGGTCAGGGGGCGTCTTTACAAAATAGCGAGCGCATGTTTCGTTCGCTCGCTCAGACATAGAGGCGTCAACAGACCGCAAAGAGCGAGCGCTCAATTTAAATAGCCGGCCCCTTTTTCTGAACGAGCGAGCGCAAATAGCGTCCGGCTCTGAATCAGGCCCTCTGTCTCCTAACACTGCTTATTAAATAGACCCCTTAGTCTAATGTGTGTATTCGCACTGCATATGCATAGAAAGTGGACGTATGCTTATGCGTATGCTTATGCATCTAAGCAGGTTTGTGAGATTCTGGCACTTACTATAGGTCATCTGGCACCTGGAGAGGCAGGATGGAGACTGGAAAGGGTGCTCTACCTAGTTTTACTGAAAACCAAACACACCCGAGCTTTGGCGGTTCCGAGACGAATCGAGTCCCAGCTTGGATTACTTTTGGGATTTCAAGTAGACTTAAGTCCTGGCTCCGGTATGCGGTAAATTAGGAACTTAGGCCCTCATTCAGAGCCGTACGCTCTGAGCAGAGCGCACGCTCTGAATGAGGGCCATCCTCCATAACTATGGAGCGTCCTCCTGGACGCTCGTATAGCTGTGGGTCACCACCCACAGCCTATACGAGCGTGCAGTTTGATGGCCGCGATGGTCTTGACCATCGCGACCATCGAAACTGCGAGCCGGAGCCTGCGGTTGAGGTTTTCAACCGCAAGGCCCGGAGTGATTTTGGCTCTATCAGAGCAAAAATCACTCCCACTGACATCACTAGTGATGTCAGTGGGCCGGCTTCTGACGGTAGGCGTTCCCTTAGGAACGCCCCCGTCAGGGAGGCACGCCCCCGGCACGCCCACCAAAGGGGGCGTGCTGTCAATCAACATCGACAGCACGCCCCCTTTGATCAGACACAACGAGCGAAGGAAAGTTCTTCGCTCGTCGCGTCTGGCGCATGCGCACGACGGAGCTCCCTTCGTCGTGCGCATGCTCAGTGCAGAACATCGACCCACTTGCGAGCGGACAGCCGCTCGCGAGTGGGTCTGAATCAGGCCCTTAGATTTAAAAACGAATCTCGAGTTTTGGGTTGCATGTAAATAGGTCCAAATGACATGATTTTAGTTGTTTTTATCAATTTTAAAGGAATCTAAAACCGAATCCGAACCACAACACTTGAGGGTGGTATTGCCAAAACCAACACCATAGCATATCAAGGAGGTTTTGTGAAAACCAATACACAAGGGTCCGTGCAAATCTCTAGTTCTAACGTTGGTCGAGCACAGTAAAGGTATGTTCGCACAATTGCAAATACATGCAGATGAGGACACAGACATATATACACCTGGGAAAGACGTGTTATTAGTCATCTGCGAATACCAGATGGTGATGAGGATGACAGCTCCTAGCACTAACACACCACTCGTGATTGGTCGTCTGCAAATGTGCTGCTTATATTGTGCAAGAAACACAAATGGTTAAAACCATGAGAGGTTGTGTATGTGACTTAGGTCTGACATAAGCCAGACGCATATACTGCTGGTGCTGACCTACATGCGTCTTACGATGTCTACGTTACTATGGGCGTAAATAAACTATTTTTACATGTGGATTTTATTTTTACAGTAAATTAATCCCAATATGACACCAACTCTGCGTCAGGTCTACTGACTATAAAAGGACAGCTAGTGGCAGCAGTACTGGAGTTATTTATGAAAACTGCTTCGAGGATAAAAAGATGGTAAAAAAAAGTGATTAGGTTTTATTTGCAGCACAATCTTTTTTTACTTTTATTCATTTTTCATAAATTTTCCTGATAGTGATTTCAGCTTATTAAATCATCTTATAAATAAACTTATCTGGTTTTTTTTTGTATTGTGTTAATGTAACAGGCAATTACATATCATATATAAGAAGGCACTAGCTGGTGGAGAGAGTGTGAGAATACCTGCCAACTGTACTAATTTTACAGGATTGTCCGGCTTCTCTCCTGTCTGAACACTTGTTCCGACTGTGGGAATTTTTGGAAGGTGTTTCCCACTCACTGCTGGCTTGCTTTATAGAGCATCGGCGAATGGGTGTGGTGTGCACCTGCCAAGAGCTCTTCAATGCAAAGATTTGTGTTGGATATGAAATAACGACGGCTTAAAAGCCGTCGGTTTCAAATCCCGACCCTGGAAGCCCCGGTGGTGCCTAACCCTAACCCCCCTTCCCCTAGCCCGTACCTAACCCTCCCGGGGGGTTGCCTAACCCTAAGTCCCCCTGGGGGTGCCTAAACCTAACCCCCCCCGCAGCTAACAGCTTGCGATGCCCGGCTAACCTCCGTTCGGTATGTTAGGCGTCGGCATTACGGCGTGGGGCTGATGATAGGCGTCTAAATATTAGGGGTGAGCGGATTCGGTTCTACTCGGTTCCGTTCGGAATTAAAAACCGAATCTTATTGGCTATCCAAAATTCGTGACAGCTGATACCCAATAAGATTCGGTTTTTAAATCCGAACGGAACCGAGTAGAACCGAATCCGCTCACCCCTACTAAATATTAATATGGTATTTAGATGCCTATGTTTAGTCCCATTCTGGGGTTTCAGTGTCGGATTTCCGGCGGTCGGCATCTTGACCACCGGCAACCTGACTACATCCCGAAGAGTTAAGCATGGTGTATGTGGCCAGGCACCCATCATCATGCGACCAAACCCCTCTGTTCACAATATCCAGATTTTAAAAGTATAATGTTCGGAGGCATACGTGATCAGGGCGGTTGAGAGCTCAGTAGGGCCAGGGTACTGGGTTAAGGGCTGATTCCTGGGCAGCTGCGGGTAATCACATGGTGCGATGTGTACGCACGTTTGTAGCACAATCTGCAAAGATGTAGCTGGACACATCTGTACATCCGTGGGGCATAAAATATTTGTGGTTAACCACCGAAAACGAGAATTATACTTCATATATACATTGATAAATTGTCACCCAAGAGAGCAGCAGCAGTCTCCTCTGACTCACTGTGGCTGCACTGCTATACAACGGCCAGCGGCAGCAGAAAACCCGGGCCCCTCCAAGCGGCCTGGTCCCGGGTTAGTTGCCGCACCCTCTCGGCGCCCCTGTACGTGATATAGACTAGTAGATTCTACTCTGGTCTGTTAGCAGATTAGGGCACGTATTTATTAAGATCCACATATTTGCCATTAAAATCTGTTAACAGATGAATTAAAGGGCAATTATTGTTAAAGTCGTGCCGGCATAGTGCATTGCGGCAATAGCATTCACCAATTAAAAATTCCCTCGCTGCTTGCTAATTGCCAGCAGTTTAAACTGATTTCCAGCTACACTTTTCCAGAGCATCATACAGCATTGTCTTAAGTACGGAACACCGTAATTAAAACTTGGTGAACTACTATTCCCATGATGGCTTGTTTATTGAACTTAGTTAAAATTAAAATCTAAGTTACTTCATTCTAAATACTTAATATGAATAATACTGAACTTATAAAGCTGAGAGGATTTGAATAGTTAAAATGAACTGAATCTAAATGGCAGAATAATAGGAAATGTACATCTGGCCAATACTGAAAAAAATCTAATTTCCAGAAAAAAATCAATTTCATTAACAAACCTGGGTCCAGTCTTGAAAATTAGGGACAGTTAACAAACTATAAATAAATAAAAAATATTACTATTGTTTTTAAATTAAATAGTTTTACAGTAACAGATTCAGGCCTATGTTAGATTAAGCGATTCCTACACATCTATTTATACTTGGTGCTTAATCATTCGAACAATCTAAACCAGCACTAAAACAGTAGATTGTAATTTGCAAGTCCATTCATCATATCAGCGTAGGAGCGATGCAGTTTAGCTGGAAGCCCATTTCACACAGAGACAATACTCAGAAACTAAACAATATTATTACACTTAAAGTATTTCACCATTCTATATCCAATGGCTCATTTATCCTGAATGTTTTCCTAGGGCTGATGAGGCCACAGCTGTTCTTGAAATGCCCTTTTCTCAAGAGATGTATATTACTCTTTCCTCATTTGGTTTACACGCATTCCCCTTTATCTGACCTTCACCTTCTTCTGTGTCACTGACCCTTTCACTCCTTTAGTGTTGAGCTCTTTCTTTGGTACTGTGCTACAAATTGTCTTTGAATGTTTTTTATATTCTCCAAATCCAGTTTCTTATTCTGTAATAACACAGGAAAAATCAACAAATTATTAAATTGTAGTGAACCCACACATTTCTCACATAATTACAAGTTAGGGCTTGTAAAGAACAGCACCTTTACTAAAACTAATCTTGGCATCTAAAAATAATATGATGGGAGTATAGTCTAGATAAAATACTACAGTCTATGACATGGCCGTAACTAGGGTAGTGTGACCAGTGCCATGGCACAGGGCACCGCAGGGCAGAGGGCGCTGTTGGGGCCTGTCAATTTTCCTGTTTATTATCATTCTCACTTGTAGCTTCCTCTTCTTTTATCCCAAGCATCTCCTGGCCTCCCCTATCTCTTCCATGGCCCTTTCGGATGAGGCCATGGCTCTTTTTCAGGTGCACTATCTTATGTCCCTATTTAAAAAATAGGGGGGGGGGGGCGCCAATGCTCTCTCTGGCACAAGGAACCGGAAAGTCTTTAGTTACAGCTCTGGCCTAGGGGGTAAATTTACTAAGAATCGTGTTTGGCTGAGAACTAACGCGATGGACATTGCAGGGATTTGCATGAGTTTTTTTGTGCCCTAAATCACGGATTTACTAAGAATTGTGTTTGACTGTTTATTGTTTTCTGATGGTGATACTGATCATGTTCTAACGTGTGCAAGTTCAGTTGGCTTGGGACGTTTACAATGGACTCCACTGACAATGTATCCGCTGACAGTCGGCAGCGGATTCAAAGTACTGCACAGATCAGTATGATCTTTGCAGGCTTTTGTGTGTTGTACTATTATTATATAATATCATGGAGTCCCGTGCCATAACGTAATCCTTTCCCAAACTGGTCACCCCAGCCCTGGTATTTCTCAGAAAGTCGGGAACCAACCCCCCAATAAAGGGGTCCCCTTCCCGAGGTTGGGTGGTGGCAATATGTGCAGGGTTAATGTGTGATAAATAGTTAAAAAAATAATGTTAATTGCAGTGGAACTACATGTCCAAGTAAGCCCGGACAGTAAGGACCCGCTAACACCTGTATCCCGACTGTAAAGAAAATATTTTAAAAAAGACAAGACACACACAGAATAAGTTAACCCTTTATTAAGCACTCATGCACTCACACTCTCTATGCTTCTGTCCATACCCTCAGGCCGAAGAGGGAGGTGAGGAACTCTAGCCCACTGGGAAGGGATGAGAAGATTCTTGCTGTAGGAAAAGGGGTACACGTGCGCTCCTATGTGTGTATGTGTGTTTTGAGTGGGGGGGGGGGTTGGGGGGAAGGAACAGGGGGGTGTTGGGGGAAAAAAAGGGGGGGGACTTGGAAGAGCAGATTGGGGGGGGGGGTTATGTTGTATCAAGGGATGGCGTGCGTCTGTGTGTGCCTGCAGTGTAGGTGGTGTGTGGTGCACAATGAAAAGCCAGACACTGGAAATAGAATCCAACCTGTTTAATGGTGAGACACAATGCTCCCTAGGTGGTTCCGTGAGTGGGATTGGGGATGGGTGGCGGGCTCCGTAGTTCCTGGTCAGGGAGTAGGTGGGCCCTTTTAGGGGCTCCTTGCCGTGCGGCCCTTACTTCTGCACGTCCCCTTTGCTGGACCTATGGTCTCAGTCTTAGTGGACCAGGATTTGTGATGTTGACAAAACAATCCCGTACAGTGACAGTTGCGGCGTCTCGCACTGATGGTAATTTACCTACCGGTAGGTGTGTCGTTCCTGGTTGGTGCACAGTTATTACGTGATCCTGTGTGGGTCCGGTGGTTGCTGGCACCCTGCGAGCCCGCAGGGTGTAACTGGACAGGAGCCCGTCACTGCTTCAAGGGTGGGGGTGATGCGGTGGTCCGCGTTTATAGTTCTGTACCACCTTGCCGTGAGGTTGATGATGAGTACCAAGGTGGGGTAATGCAGTAATCTGTGCGGGGGTGTGTAGTCTCCAACGCATTTCGGCCTTAAGCCTTTCTCAAGGAGTTACTGATGGATGGACTAAAGAGTATTATATAAGTGGAGGGTGGGTGTGTGGGTGTATCCAGTGATTTGGATAGCCTATCGGAGCTGAGGTGTTGGTCAGGTATGGGATGCAGATAGGAAGGAGGGGGCAGTGTGGGTGATTGACATTTGTATGGGCTAATCAGTGATAGATTGAGATTGTACTGCGGGCGGGGGCTGTGTGTGTTTGGGCGCGCTGTCACCTCCACGTGGTGATGGCCGGGCTGTCGGGCAGTGAGCGTTGCCATGGGAGCGCCGGGTAACCCTCTGACGTCACTTCCCACGTGCGCGTCAGTGCCCAACTCCTAGAGAGCCTGGTTGGTCATGTGGTCCGGGTGTCCGGGGGTGTGGTGTGCCGTGTGATGTATAGACGCAGGTACCGCCCTGCGTCGAGCATCACATGATGTAGTCCAGCCTATCAGGGAGGGAATTCCTGGTTGCATAGCTAGTCTTCATGGTGATACTAACTATCCGGGACCTGGGCTTCAGCGGGTGCTATGAGCGGCATGTGATGTGCGGTCTGTGCCTATGCTGGGGGAATCCAAATGTACATGACCAGTCACACTTGGATGATAATAAATAAATGAATAAATTAAATGTGTAGGAATTGATCTGTGGGTGCGTATGCTTGGGACCGTGGGGTGGGTAGCGTGATGGTACCAATATGCAGTGGGTGTTTGGAGACGCTGATATTAGAATCAGCGATGGTACCAATATGCAGTGGGTATTAGGAGACGCTGGTATTAAAATCAAGTGTAATGGGTAACCCGATTATAGGTGTAATAGTGGTGGGTGGGTGGGTGTGTAGTGGGGTCTGATTTCTGGGACGTGACAGCACTGAGGTTCAATGTCTATTGCACGGAAATGGTGGTTTTAAGGGGGGAGAATGTAATAGGAATTGATATGTGGGTACGCATGATGTGGACCGTGGGGTGGGTGGCGTGCTGGCACCGATCTTGCAGTGGGTGTGTCGAGGCGCTTATTCCTTTACTCATGTGCAGTGGGTATCCCGGTTAAGAGTACAATAATGGTGGGTGCGTGTGTGGTGGGGTTTGGTGTTTGGGATGGGTCAGCATTGATGTCCAGTTTCTATTGTATGGAAATGGTGGTTGTGAGGGGCGGGTAGTAGCGTAGTGGTACATACAGTAGTATAGGGTCTAAGTGCTAGGAGTGTCTTATGTTGGTTGGTGTGGGGATTGCAACATGGTCTGATCCGTCGTTGTGTGGATGTCTGTGTTGTTGGTTAGGGTGTTGTATACCTTTCTAAATGATATGTGTGGAGTGGTGGTGTGGTCGTATTGGGTGCACACAATAATGATATGGCGGGATGCGGGTTGCATGTGTGGGTCACTATTGTAGTGTCGTGGTGTGAGTGCATGGTTAATGTAAAACATGGGATGGGGGTCACAGTGGTTTAACTCTAACGGGGTGAAGTGATTGGGTGGTCTCGGGTTCCTGGTAGGATGTGGCTGTGTTGTAGTGTCTGTCGCCTTACTTTGCGGGTTGAGTCTAATGGGCTATTACTGACTTGATTTTGTTGTCAGTGTTTAGGCCTTTCGGTGCAAACGTTTGCATGGTGAAGATCCACTTAAGTTCTTCTTTATTAAGTCTCTTTAGTATGTCGCCTCCTCTCCAGTTTTTATTTATTGCCTTGATGCCTATAAAGGTCATACCTTTTGTGTTGCTGGCATATTTTTCTTGGAAGTGCAGAGGGACGTTGTGGGTGTCCGTCTTGTTTTTTATGCCTCTGATGTGTTCTGTGATTCTTGTTTTAAGGGGTCTGATAGTGCGCCCTATATATTGACGGTTGCATGGACATTGTAGCATGTATATCACTTGGCTGGTGTTACATGTTATGTGTTCTCGGATACTGTAGGTGTTTCCTGTTTGTGATGAAGAGAATGTGGTGGTTGGTTTGGTGCTCCTATGTCCTAATGTACGGCAGTTGTTGCATGTTCCGCAATGGTAGAAGCCCTTCTTCAGGGGTTCATGATCTATGGTGATTTGTGTCAGCGAGGTCGGAGATATGTGGTTGTGGACTAATTTGTCTTTGATGTTTGGGGCTTTGTGGTAAATCACCTTTGGGTGCGTGGGAAGTACCGTGGCTAGTGTTTCGTCCTAAAGTAATAGGTTCCAATGCTTGTTGATTACCTGTTTTATCTTAGTGGCACTGGTGTTGTATTGGGTTATGAAAGGTATATCGTCCGTGTGTTGTTTCTTGACAGGTTTGTATTGTAATAGGGGTGAGCGTCCTTCGTTGCCTATTTTGTTCAGGGTTTCTTGCAGTGTATTGCTGTCGTACTTTTTGGCTATGAACTGTTCCTTCATCCGTTTCCCTTGTTCATAGTAGTCTGTTAGCTTAGTGCAGTTCTGTCTGATGCATTTGAATTGGCTGTTGGGTATGTTTTGGATCCAGTTTGGGTGGTGCCCACTGTCTGACAAAATGAAACTGTTGACGTCAACTGGTTTGTGAAAGGTTTTGGTATGTATTCTGTGTTCGTCTATGAAGATGTGCAGGTCCAGAAAGTTGACGTCTGTTTTACTGTATTGCGTTGTGAAGTTCAGGTGTCTGTCATTGTCATTGATGTAGGCTAGGAACTCTGTGAGGGTGTTAGGCGGTCCTTGCCATATGCAAAATACGTCGTCTATATACCTAGTCCATAGGACCAGATTCTTCCCCCAGTTATGCCCTGACCAGATGTGAGTGTCCTCCCATCTGCTCATGAAAATATTGGCATAACTGGGGGCGAATCTGGTTCCCATGGCGGTCCCTGTCACTTGTCGGAAGAAGTTGTTGTCAAACCAGAAGTAGTTGTGTTTTAAAATAAAGTCTATTCCGTGGAGTATGAATTGGGTTTGTGAGGGGTCTAATGTTGGGTCTTGATAAAGAAAGTAATGAATGCTGTCCAGGCCCTGTGTGTGGTTAATGACGGTGTACAGTGATGTGACATCGCTGGTCAGGAGCCAGTAGTCCTGCCAATCTATTTTGTCGAGGATTTGGAGTATCTGTGTTGTGTCCTGTATGTATGATTTCTGTTTTTTGACGTACGGTTGTAGAAAATGGTCTAGGTATCTGGAAAGGTTTGCGGTCATGGAGTTGATGCCCGACACTATTGGTCTGCCAGGGGGGTTGGTGGTGTTCTTGTGTATTTTGGGGAGGTAGTAAAATACTGGGATCACAGGGTGTTGGTTGAATATGAAGTCAAATTCCTTTTTGGTTAAGATCCCTGCTGATAGTCCCGATGTTGAGTAGTTTGTTATTGTAGGTTTTGGTTGGATCTTGTATAAGCATCTCGTATGTTTGTGTGTCCGATAGTAGTCGTTGTGCCTCTGTGGTGTAGTCTGCTTTGTCAAGGATGACTAACCCCCCTCCCTTGTCCGCTGGTTTGATGACAAGATGGTTATTTGTTTGAAGTTGTTGTAATGCCTTTTGTTCATTCCGAGTGAGGTTTTTAATGGTTTTCCTGTTTGGTGTAGCTATTTTGTTGATGTCTTCCATGACTAATGTCTCAAAGGTATGGACCAGGTGTCCCTTGAGGTGGCTGGGGTAAAATTGGGAGGATGGTTTGAGTGTGGAGTGTTTGAATTTGTCTGACTCTATGGGTTGTTTGATGGCTGGTTGTGATAGGTAATATTTTTTGAGGGTGAGTATCCTGACAAAACGTTGAAGATCCAGGTATATCTCGAATTTGTTCAACTGTGTGTGAGGTGCATATTTGAGACCTTTCGTGAGTAGTGATGTGTCATCTTTGGATAGGTTGTGCTTACTGAGGTTAAAAATGCCTGTAGAGGTTGGTGTTATGTCCTCTGGTTTGTACTTGGATGTCTTCAGTTTGTCTTCTCCCCTACAACCTCATCTCGTTGGTTGAGTTTTGTTTTTTGCCTCATAGGTGTTGGGTTTTCTGTCATTGTTTGGCAGGCGAGGTGGCCTGCCTCTAGGTCTAAAAAATGTGTTGCCCATGGAGTGGAGTGTTGGGAATAGGATATGTTGTGTCCTATTGCCGTGGTTGGGGGAGCCGGATCTGGGTGTATGGCTGGTTGCGTATTGCTGCATGTGTAATTCCCTCTTATGGGGTTGATCCACCCTTGCTCTAGTGAACGTCTGGCCAGGTTCGCGTACTGTGTGCTGTCTGTGTCCTCCTCAATCTCGTGTATGCTAAATGAGACGTTGGAGCTTACGACTGAGCTTGTGGGTGAGATGGGGTCTGGTAGTGGGGTTGGGTGGATATGTGTGGTTGTTGATGTGTTCTTAACTCTGTGTATCTTGGTCATGTATTGTTGGTATGTCAGTTGGAGTTTAGTATATATGGGTAATTCCTGAGTGGTTGTGGTATAATTGGTATTTTTCAGGGGAAACTTGGTTCTTGTCTCTTTCTTATTATGTCCACAGTCGTTATTGCGTGGGTCTGTCTTCCTATTGTTTATTTGGTTCCTGTTCTTGTCACGTATGATCTTAGATTTCTTACGTTCTATGATGTCTTCCTCTTCTTTATTAATTTTATTCCTAGTGATTGCGACAAGATTCTTTAATTCTACTTCCTACTTGTATGGTTTTAGTGAGGTGTCCAGTCTATCAATATCCTGTTCTAATGTTTCCAATTCCAGTCTGTGTGTTTCAATGATCAATCTCACAATTCTCTTAGAGCAGTCGTGAAGAATGTTGTTCCATTGGTTCATGAATAATGTATTGTCGGTGCTATGCGAAGGTGATTTGTGTATCAGAAGCCCCTTGGGAATGATGTCATGGTTGTAGTACCATTCTAAGATTTGGGTGTCCCACCAGATTTTCGACTCTCTGGTTATCAGTTGCTCTAATTTAAGATAAGTGTTACAGAATGTGTCGCTGTTGTTTTGTAGTGAAGTCCTCTGTTCCAGCTCTTGTATGAGTGTGTGTGGTTCTAAAATCGAAAAAAGGCCCATGTGTTAGTGTTCAGAGTGGTGTGTTCGTGACAGTATGAGGTTTCGACGTGTTGTTTTGCACCTGCGTCATAGTTGTCTATGGTTGTTTGCGTGTTCCCACTGTCATCGGTGCTGTGGATCGTGGTACAAGGTTTAACGTGTAGTGAGCAGAGTGGTCCGCACTCCAGGTACTAGTGGGTGAGTCTATTGGATGTGTATGGGAGGGGAGGGGGGGGGTTGTGGGGGTTGCGGGTAGGCTGGGGCAAAAAATGGGGGTATGGTGGTGCTGCATGTGGAACAGGAGTACCGGGTCCTGTCAGATTTAGGCTGTAGGAAGAGGGGTACACGTGCGCTCCTATGTGTGTATGTGTGTTTTGAGTGGGGGGGGGGTTGGGGGGAAGGAACAGGGGGGTGGTGGGGGGAAAAAAGTGACTTAGGAGAGCAGATTGGGGGGGGTTATGTTGTATCAAGGGATGGCGTGCGTCTGTGTGTGCCTGCAGTGTAAGTGGTGTGTGGTGCACAATGAAAAGAAAGACACTGGAAATAGAATCCAACCTGTTTAATGGTGAGACACAATTCTCCCTGCAGCCTAAATCCGACAGGACCCGGTACTCCTGTTCCACGTGCAGCACAACCACACCCCCATTTTTTGCCCCAGCCTACCCGCAACCCCCACAACCCCCCCCCTCCCCTCCCATACACATCCAATAGACTCACCCACTAGTACCTGGAGCGCGGACCACTCTGCTCACTACATGAGAAGATTCTTGCCTGGGCAAGGTTGATCCATAAGGGATAGCGAGCTGGCACCATCATCATATGGCATTAGCTGATGGAAACAAGCTATGAAAAACCACAATGCCTGGAGTGTGTTAAATAGCAATAGCTGGCTCCATATATAACTGTTAGCACTGAGTGCTGGAGAAATCTCATGTGTTAAAGTATTCATATTAAATAGCAACAGACTTAAAAGTTCTAACAATCATGCAGAATGGCAGTTTTGGCGTTGTTTTCGGAACCAACAAACTTTCTAAATAGAGCCTATTGTCATCTTATTCATACAGTATTACCACACTTGTTAGATAGTAAAGCAAGTTCATTTGTGAATGTCCATACTTATCTGAGATCTCCTGTTGCATGTTATTGCTGTATATGATATATTTTATCATAATAGTATAATGCAATGGGGTCAAATTTACTAAGATGGGAGTTCTATTTAAGAAGTGATGTTGCCCATAGCAACCAATCAGATTCTACTTCTCATTTATCTAGCACCTTCTAGAAGATAATACCTGGAATCTGATTGGTTGCTGTGGGCAACATCACTTCTTAATAGAACTCCCATCTTAGTAAATTTACCCCAATATGTTGGTGTTTTTTAAGGATAATAATTGTATATAATATTACCCATCAGCATACCTATGGATTTTAGTAATGCCTATTCAGGATGTCCCATAGTGGTAGCAATGTCCACTAGGATGCCTAAAATATGGCACCACACTCCTGATCCATCACAGACGTGGAGGTAAAACCACTGGCAACTTCACATATAAGGTTCTGGCGGCTACCCCTCCTTTAATATCCAGCAATACATGTGGAGAAGGGGGCTGAAGGGGGACAAGTGCATTAAAGCACTTTATGTCGCTCATTCTGTGTTTTAGGCCTCTTAGGAACCTGCCTGGGTTTGCTTAATGATAATGCCATCTTAGTTTGGGCCTTCCTGCTTGCTTCCAATTGCCCTCCTCACATTATGAAACATCCCATTACATGTAACCTTGTCTTCACTTACACAATCACACTTGACACAGCACACCCACCTTCATAAACACACAGTACAACTGTAAACACTCTTGTTAGTTGAACTAAGAACAGGAGATGAAGACCAAATTCATTCTGCCCTTATAAAGTAAATACTCTAAACATGCATAACAGGAAAATAGTTATTTTTACTTACACAGTTATTAACACTATAATGACCACGTTTTCTTCTTTCTTGACGACCACTTTTCACATTTGTTTGATTTGTGTCAGTTTTACTAGGAATTAATTTTTTTTAATCTATCCAAATTAACTCTATGTTTTTTTAGGTCTTTATAAGGCTTTATTTTTACAATTGCTTAAAACAGTCAAATAGTAAAAGAAAAACAACTATTTTCTGAACCTTCCCTTGGATAAACTCTATGCACTTAGGGCCTGATTCATCACAGATCGCAACTGCAACAGCGTTCATAGATCGGCCAATGGTGCGTATTGCGCATGCATCACAGTGCGTGTGTGTGGGTCATCCATTGCAGAGATAGTGAAAGGACGTCAGCGTTTGGGTGTGGTGACGGGGGAGTGGTTGTATAAACGCAGGCGTGCCTGTCCATTTGAATGCCGTTTCCTGGGCGAGCATAAATTAGCCACTGCAACGGCATTCGTAGTTTGAGTACTCACTGCATGCGATGACAGTTGTAATTTCTGAGTCAGGTCAGACCTGCTGTAATTCTGCTTGAGGGACCGATGTTACTCGATGTTACCAATGTATAAGCAGGATTGCGAGGTCTTACGGATGTGCGAGAGTGGTGGTGGGCGTCTCTATGCCGAGTGAGCAGCTGCAGACATTAGCTTATTTTCGCAGGAGAACTGCGTGCATAATCACAGCTGTGATTTTCACCATTTTTTGATTTAGAAGTAAATAAAGCTGTTATCCCCTCCTAGCAAATATACTGTACATACTTTTCTTCAACAGTTGGCGAAAATGAAAAACACATGAAAAAAAAAGAGTTGCACAAAGTTTCCATGTTCTCGGTTACCCTGACAAAGGGCCTCATTCAGAGATGTACCCATATCCGATGGTTAGCATACATCTTCGATGGTGGGACGCCTGCCAGGACCTGTTCTGCGCATGTGCAGAATGGGTCCTGTGATGTTGCACGCAGTGCCACCCCTTTAGCTGCAGCCTGATTGACAGACTGCAGCCATGTGGGGGTGGTGCCGGCATATTGCGCCTGTATTCTGGGAGTGCCGAGGGCAGGGTCTGCATATTTCAACACAGACTACCTGGCCTCGACTACCAAGCTGCGACGGCCAATCTATGTAATCTCAGGGTTAAACAGATGGTCGATTGTCTTGCACATGACCCGTTGCTGCGTCTTAGGACACAACACTCGGACCTGCAATGCTGTTAGGAGGCATCTTTTCTCCTCACACGCCTCCTGCTGCATTACCATATGTTAGCATTGCTGCTGCATCCAAAGATGCAGCAACAATGCTAACTGCGACCATCTCTGACTCAGGCCCAAAGCACACAAGTGTTTATCAAGGCCCAATCTATAGATCTGTCCTATCTCTGCTGTCTGCCCTGTGTTCAATCCATAGATAGAAAAAAAAACTAAAGCTGGGTACATACTGAAGTGATGTTGGGGCGGTTTTACCGTTTCGTAATGACAAATAGCCTACATCGCTCAGTGTGTACCGGCGATTTCGTGCTCCCGTGGTCGCTAGCAACGGTCACTAGGTTTGATGTGCTTTACATCAATCCTAGCCATATCGCTAGCAACCTGTAGTAAGTTAATGAAGTATGGAACAGTGATCGTTCATTAACCCGTTCCAGTGTGTAGGGGCCCCGTTCAAGCAGGGGCAGAACTCTGGGGGACAATGGAGGTGCCTGCTGCCGGGCTCCAGCTCTGAAGGGGCACCTCCTCCATTGTCCACAACATATTCTCCCCCTTAGGGCTGTAACTATATACCCGGAGTGTACCGTCATGGCCGCCCAATACATGGCACCTCTTCCTGGCACCTAAGAAGCCACCATACACTAGTGGAGAGGAGCGCTCCATGTCAGCGGCTGTGTTTCACCAAATTATAACTTGCCTCTGGGTTTCTGGGATGAACTTATGCCACTGCGTTCAAGGGCATTCATTCCAAAGTTGGAACGAATGCCCATCGCTTAAGTGTGTACCCAGCTTAAATGTACCGTATATATTCGAGTATAAGCCGAGTTTTTCAGCACATTTTTTGTGCTGAAAAAGTACCTCCTCGGTTTATACTCGAGTGAAGTGTGTAGCGCTGACCGGACGGAGTTCGGTCAGTGCTACACAGCACAAACACACAGCCGCCGCAGCCGGCAGCTGTGTGTTTGTTGTAATCAGCAGCCGCTGAGAGCCTGTCAGACTCTCAGCGGCTGCTGCTGCTCCCACTGCGGGAACCATCTGCCGGCTCCCGCAGTGGGTAATGGGAGAGACGTCATGAGTAATGACGTCTCTCCCATGCAAAGCGGCTGGAGGAGCTGTTAGCGGCGGGACCAGGAGCGGGGGTTTCAGGTAAGTGTTTATTTTTTTATTCTTATTACATCTCTCTCTACTGGGGGGGGGGACTACTGGGGCCACTACCAGGGGGCGATTACTACAGAGGGCACTACCAGGGGGCGATTACTACTGGGAGCACTACCAGGGGGGGATTACTACAGGGGGCACTAAAAGGGGGGATTACCACTAGGGGAACTACCAGGGGGGGATTACTACTGGGGGCACTAAAAGGGGGGGATTACCACTGGGGGCACTACCAGGGGGGGATTACTACTGGGGGCACTGAAAGGGGGGGATTACCACTGGGGGCACTACCAGGGGGGGATTACTACTGGGGCACTGAAAGGGGGGATTACCACTGGGGGCACTACCAGGGGGGATTACTACTGGGGGCACAACCAGGGGGAATTACTACTGGGGGCACTACCAGCTGCTGCATTTCCCACCCTAGGCTTATACTCGAGTCAATAAGTTTTCCCAGTTTTTTGTGGTAAAAGTAGGTACCTCGGCTTATATTCGGGTCGACATACTTGAGTATATACGGTAATTCAAATTTTCCATTTCTCTGAGCAGCTCACAGAACTACATTAGACCTTTGTTTGCAGACGGAGAGTGCTTGATTATGTCGGTCTGCCTGTAGATCTGTGCCCCTTACTTTTCTGCCCCTTGTTGTTTTTTGCAGTCAGTCCCTGTACGTTCAGGCCTTTACGTCTTCATCTCATAGTTCTTGCCTGGTTTGGCTTCTGTCTCTTCTTGTTCATGTCAATCTTTATCTTGTCTAACTTTTGTTTCTGCTTTAAATCCAGATCATCTGTTTGTATGTGGCTTTTACTTTTGAGATATATTAATATTCTGACTTGTTGTCTGTTTTGTTACCCTTGTCTTAGTGATTTCTGGCCCTGATTCAGAGCCGGACGCTCTGACAGAGAGCTCGCTCTGAATCAGGGCCGTCCCTCCTCCTTTTTGGAGCGGTCTCCCGGCCGCTCGCATAGCTGTGGGTGACCACCCACAGCTATAGCGAGCGGCCAAAATGATGGTCGCGGTGGTCAAGACCATTGCGACCATCGGGCTTGCGATGAGACCCTTGCGGTAGGGTCACGCTGCCGCAAGCCCTGGAGTGCTCACTAGTGATGTCAGTGGGGCCGGCCCCAGACGGTAGGCGTTCCCATGGGAACGCCTCCAGCTGGGCACCCAAGCCCCCGGCACGCCCACCAAAGGGGGTGTGCTGTCAATCACCATCGAAAGCACGCCCCCTTTGGTGCGAGACCCATAACGACGGCTTGGCCGTCGTTATTCGGGTCTCGTGCATATGCACGACGGAGCCGCCTCCGTTGTGCGCATGCGCACTTGGGCAACATCGACCCGCTTGCGAGCGCTCAGCGCTCGTGAGTGGGTCTGAATTAGGCCCTCAGTCTGTTTTTATCTGTGTAAAGCTGGGTACACACTATACAATTGTGTACCCAGCCAGTAGAACAACTGAACTATACATTGCTCTGTCCATACACACTGCACGATGCTGTGTACGATGGCGCGATGTGTCATTCCATGCTGCATTTAGCAGCATGGTGTTGTTCATTGCATCGTCCCATCTGCTGTGCAGTACAACAATTGGGACAATGCGATGAATGACCAGCGGGCACACTGGATCAGGCGTACACACTATGCGATCTGCACAATATATTGTTCTGATCCACATCAGAAGTATATATCGTAAGACGAATCGCATAGTGTGTACCCAGTTTTAGTTCACTTACCTCTGTTTTGATACACTTACTTACTCTAGTGTGGGTGCTTGGTTATTATGTTGTAAAACCTGGAGGATCTTTGTACCAGAGGACCTGCTGAGAAAAACAGATATTATAGGCACAAGAAAATGCCGAGACCAGGTTTTTGGTTCTTAGCTACTGGTATGCATCAGATATTATACTCCATGGGGCTGGTGCAGAATGAGTGCTATGCTATCTTGACAAAACCGCCAGTGTGCGGTGAAACGCGTTGAGGACACGGAGGATTGGCCGAGGATACGGTGGACACAGAGGCGCCAACCCAGTGACCAGTGTTACTCACTATCCTGGATCACACTTGCATGCTTCCCCGGTTCATCCATCTACAGCAGCCAGCACCCCACGTGACCCGCACGGCTCTCAGGGAGTGAGAGACTCGGGGGCCCATTTATTAAGGATCGCATTTTGCAATGCGATCAGGGCATGCTGTACCGCCCATGATCGCATTGCAAAATGCGATCATACAGGCCGAATGTATGACCCGGCACATGCACGGAGACGGCCTCCGAAAAGAGCTACCGGAGATACCTGCTGCGGTCCCTCCTTCATACATTCGGGGGATACTAAGTATTTGAGGTAAACCCCAGAAAACAGGTGTTTTCGGGGAATTTACCTCAAATGATCTTTGATAAATGGGCCCCTCGGAGAGCTGTGAACGGAGGATCCACGAAGAGGGACAGCCAGTCACTGTCCCGGGAGACAGCATTGTATTGCTGGAGCAGACACTACGAGAGAGCTGCATAGTGGCATCGCATACAGGATTGTTTTTTTCTTTGTTTGTCTCTTTGTTCAATATTGATATGATTCTGTTTTTGTGATTTATCATTACATGTAGTATTTATACGCCCACTCCCGGGAGGTTTAGATCATTGTTTTTGGAATATTTATTTATCTATAGAATTTAAAATAAATCATATTTAAGAGTGCTTGCTGTGTGTATTTAGCGCCACCCGTTTTTTTTGTGTGCAATTTTCTTTAGTGTTGGAAGTTTGGCAAAGCTTCCTGTGGGTGCGCAGCATTATACACCAGCAGGGGTGTGAGAGCAATACACCACCACTGGTGCTTGGGTTACTATTTGTGTTTCTATGCTATCTTGTGTAGTGTAACTTGTGTGATTTTACTCTGCACTGGCCCAGAACAGTGGACATACACATATGTTCCCATGCAGATTTGTGCGATTCTGCCACTTAAAACAGACTGCACCATCATAGATGGCATATGTTCATTTTAATATAGGTTGACAACAGTAAGATCATGTCCACTTGCAGCACTTGTGCTTGCTGTGCATTAGCAACTTCCAAAATGCCTTTTAGTATCTCATCTGTTTCTCTGTTTGGGAAGTTGGGAAGCGGAATATAGCTGCCCTCAGCATCCCACAAGATGACACTCACAATGTAATTTGGATTTTAGCAGACAGCTTGTTAAGATTGCAGAAAGCTTTCACATAGGCAAACAGTCTCTGTCTTGGTGATCTCTAATACCAAGCTAACATAGTATATCTAACAAGAAGCAATAATTACAGCTGAGCCTGCACTGACAGTTGTCTGTGTCACTGCTATCTGCTCCTGTATACAGTACATGCTACATTTAACAGTGAAGGCATTCTGGACATCACAATAAATGCAGCAGGTGCTCTGATGTGAGCTGTGTTCTAACAAACATTTTATTGTTTACAATGATGACATCTGTATTTAAGCAGATAATGATACTGTAGCTTTACGTACTGTAATACATGTGAATTCAAAAATTGCGGTTAATGCTGTAAAGCCCCATAACAGGGTGCCACTGCGCCCTGTGCGGCACCCGCCCCATGAGTGGCGCTCAAGCCATCATAACTAAGCACCCCAGGGGGAGGGTGGGCAGGAATGCCTTCTCTTGTGCACCTGCATGGCGCTGGGAGCATCTTACAGACGCTTTGAGTGGCAGAACATATCTCTTGGAGCACTGCCCCTCTTATGGCCCTGAGATGTAATATATGCCACCACCAATTGTTATTAATATTGTCCCCATTAAAATTGAAGATGGGCGGTGCCAATGTTTTCTCTCGCCCAGGGCACTTATGGCTGTGTATACCACAGAATACATTGTTTAATAGACACCTCTAATTGCACTTGTTACATTGGCATGAGAACAGCATGTTTCAAGACCAGAAGGAAAAGTGCACATACACTAAACAACTTCTTTTACAGAAAAAGGAGACCGATGAATGGTAGATAATTCATTTTGTATGTTTTTTGTAGATGAATATAAATGTGTGTGTTCAATTATCCCCCTCAGCCTTAAGCTACATCCATTATACAAAGTGATGCGACATGGCCTCGCCTTAAATTCTTTTTCAACACTTGCCAAGTCAGATTAATCAGCCATGAGACAGGGACCATTGCATATATACTTCCCTTGCAGAATTGTTCCTAATTCTACTCTATTAAAATGAAAAACAGACCATCAAGCAGGTCTCCAACAGCTTATTTCACAGAAACAATAACAAGTGAGAAGTGTTATGGGAATTTAAATGTTAGTTGAAGAATAAACCTGGTATACATTAAGGAGCATTACACCCTAGCTTCTCAATCTGTGCTGTGCTATGTAACAGCTAATTTAGCATGCTTCAGAACTAGTATTATAATATACTTCATCCAGACAGCTGTACTTTTCACATGCTCCACAGCAGGCAATGGGGTATATGAGGGATTACATCACTCTTTTTGTATTGTACTGGATACAAGTATGTGTTTAAGCCATGATTTTATGGATCATTTACACTGAGGTTTTTTAGCGTTTGCCAAGCTCATACCTTGTACTGTGTTTGTCACACAACATAACTGCAGGTCCACCACTCATATCTATCATTTCTCAGTGCTTAATTTGTCTAATGGTTTTCTGTTCTTTGGGAACTTGGGCTTTGAATTTTAATAAAGGAAGAACCTTCTGTGAAGTGTTGGATATTGTGTTTCCAGAGCGCAGCAGAATTAGTTATTATAAAGCTCTGCAACAAGATTCAATTTGATTCATTTGCTGTATACTAGCTCTGATTTGCACTATCCTAGCTCTTATTGAACTAGTCATAATCCTCTCACAGTACAATCGTTTCAGGAATCATCTAATGGCAAGCACTGTCCTTTACAAGTATTTTGTCCTTATTTTCATATCTTCCGGTCTAGGGCACAACATTTTTTATAGTAATTAAATTAAATGATAAATGTCCTAGGTTCTCAACTTGTGGTATACTGTATGTACACTAAGGCGGGGAAGTGCTGAGGGCAGCGGGACAGCCAGACCCCTGTTGTGGCTCCTGGGAGGGCTCTGGTTTATTGTATAGACACAGGCCAACTATACCTTACATAAAATAAGCAAACAATTCACAGCAATCAGATTTTTCTTGTATCCCAGTTATTATATTAGGTCAATAGAAAAAGACAGTCCAGCATATCATTTTATTAGGACCAATACCTCATCTGGCACTCTGCTTAAGCCATGGATTTCATCAGCTTCTTTGTTATCCATAACATAATATGTCATTACTCATTATTATTCATCCATCTTTTTCCAGGCACCATAATTCCTGTGAGACCCTGCTCCAGTCATGTTTTCCATTATTCACACATCACCCTCTGCCATTTTATCCAGATCCACTTGGATTTTACTGGCTCATACTTTGAGATGTATGCTCTGTCATATAAACAAATCACTGGTTCTACTTAGTAGGGGTTTGGTTATTATTTGCTTTGGCTATTCAGGGGTATACTTAACCTGACATTTCTTCTGTTTATGTAACAAATGGAACAGTAAGGGAAATGCTGTCAGTGCATGTAGGGTGTGTGATGACATTATGCCGGCTTGGTCCCAAGTGAGACAAGAGGTAGCTGTGGAACATTTCTCTTACCTACGCCTAGACATCTGTCATATACATCCAAACTGTGAGTGCAGATGCGATAACGTGAATAGTCAGTGTGGGTGAAAGGTAATATTTGTCATTTTAAAGTAAACAAATATATGATATTACAAGTGTGCTTTCTCAAAGTCACATCATTGTACAAATACGTGATATTACAAAAAAAACACACTTGCCTAAGGACCATTTAATACTATGTATCTACTTGTGGGATTGAGAGGCCAGCTGGAAAGGAACATGGTGCAAAGAGTAAAAATGAAGTACTACTTACTGTGGGATTGATGTAGAGTTATATTTTCCTACTCTCCTGGTACTGGACCACCAACCCAAGGCACCCCTGTAAGTGCCCTGAGGCGCCCCAGTGTGCCACAGCACCCAGTTTGGGAACCACTGGAGTAACGGACAGTAGGCAAATACAGAAAGGGCCTGTTCATGTAACTGTGAACAGATGCAGGCTGGTACAGAGGGCCCGATTCAGACCTGCTCGATAGATGCGTTCACACGCAGCCAAAGTATGCAATCCCGCGATCGCACGGGAAGGCATTAGAACACCCACTATGTTTTGGCGTGCGATCGCAGTGTGTATTTAGACACCCACTAGCTTGTCTTAAGACGCCCACTTATACACGTCATCTCCAGGAGGTGTATGCAACAATCGGTAACATCGAGTAACATTGGATCCATACGCAGCACTTGTGGCTGACCATACCCTACCGCAAGCACTGCGAGTGCTTCACTGTGTAATTCAGCCATGTGACGTGTACTATGACGCTGCATCTTAATTATGCACACCTCTGAAATGGCATTGATGCTCAGACACGCCTGCGTTCGCACCACCACTCCCCCTGTTTTCATCGACCAACCCCTGTCACCACCCACAAATGCCTCATCCTGTCACTCAAGCTAGCGAGGCGTCTATGCATGAGGGGTGATCGCTTTGCAATCACATGGACTGGTTCACGCACGCGCACTGCAATGCTTTCGCATGCGCACATTGCAAACATCGGCAGGCTACGTGCAAAAGCATCCTAGCGAACGGGTCTGAATCAGGCACAGAGGTCCAAGTCATATTACTTGTGGGTGCTTGAAGACAGATGCATATACTGTACATGATGTTGATGAATTTAGTAAACTGCTTATGGTTGGCTGATTGCAAATGCACTGTGGAAACTGATAGGTGCTTTTTGCTACTATTCATTCATATGTTATGTTTTTGTGTACTTGGTTTACAAAAATAAATTTGGGTATACAAGATAGAAAATTGGATATATTTTGTCAACTTTCACAATGTCGACTGATGTTATGTCGACATGGTTCAAATGTTGACATAGGGGTCTATTTACGGGAAGCAGTCGGGAAGCCAACGGACGGAATCCCGACCGTCGGCTTCCCGACTGTCTAATCCCGGCAAGGGGTTAAATGACAGGCGTTGAAAACCTGACGCCTGTCATTTTACCTTTGCGCTGGGAGCCCAACATCTGGCTTACCGATCGAAGGTAAGCCGGGCGTGAACAGCCACAGGGGGGGAGGGTTAGGTTTAGGGCTCCGGGGGGGCACTTAGGGTTAGGCACCCCCCCTGGGAGTTTAGGGTTAGGCTAGGGGAAGGGAGGGTTAGGCACCCCTGGGGGGAGGTTAGGGTTAGGCACCCCCCGGGGGACTTAGGTTTAGGCAGCGGGGAGTGGGGGGGTTAAGTTTAGGCACTTAGAGGGAGGATTAGGGTTAAGCACTTGGGGGGGGTTAGGGTTAGGCACCCCTAAGGGAGGGTTAGGGTTAGGGGGTAGAATTAGGTTAGAGAATACTTACCTTAGTCGATCGAGATTTCCACTGCTGCTGGGATGCCGCTGTTGGGATTTGAACCGCTGGCCGCATGGCTGCACTATTTACTAAGCTTTATTAGGAGTTAAAGTAAACGGAGGTAAGGTACCAGCCAATCAGTTCCTAACTGCCATGTCACAGGCTGTGTTTGAAAAATGACAGGAGTGGATTGGCTGGTACCTTAGCTCTGTTCACTTTACCTTCTAACAAAGCTTAGTAAATAGACCCCATAGTTTTTATACTGTTATTCTGTTATGACAATGTCAACATTTCCAATGTCGACGTTCTGTCAATGTCAACATTTCAACCATGACTGGGGGCACTGCATAAGGGACACTACTGCGGTGCTGCATAAGGGACACTACTACTGAGGGCACGAAATAAAGGGCACTACTACTGCTGGCACTGAATAAGGGGCACTGCTAGATGGGGAACTGCATAAAGGGTACTGCTACTGGGAACACTGCATAAGGGGCACTATTACTGGGTACACTGCATAAGGGGCACTACTACAGTGGGCATTGCATAAGGGGCACTACTACTGGGGGGCATTAAGGTGCATATGCAATGAAAAGGAATGTTCCCAGAGTGATGAGAAAAGGTGGCCTGTCATGTTGACATGCCCCAATTTTTCAGAGGCCACTTCCCTTGTGGTACGTGGCCACATCCACTTTTTTGGCACACTGTGGGGTGGGGGGGAGGGGGGATCGACATTTTTAAGCTTACTCTGGGCGCCAAAGACCCTAGTTACGCCACTGGTATATATCTCCAATATCTGCTGCGATTCCCTGTTTTTGATTACAAAAGCAGCCTCCATAGGTTCTATGAGGGCTGCTTAATTGCTGAATTTATCAAGCTCTGGAATGCAAATTCTTAATTCACTTCGGTGATACTATAAGCCAGTGGTCAGGGAACAGGGGTAAATTACCCCAAATGGGGTAAAAATTAAATTCCTGGGGGTAATAGACGGACAGCCTGGCATGCATATGAATCAATCTATAATATAGAATGATTCATATGCATGCCCAGCTGTGCTGCAGGGAGGCTCTAAGCCAGACGCCCGCTGAGATGTTATTACCAGCGGGCGCCCGGTTCTGTCCCTGCAGCGCCGCGTTAGCCGGAGGCTGGAGTTCTCTTCTGAACTCTAGCTTCCGCCTCTCTCCATGCACACTATGGGAGAGAAGTCATGACGTCTCTCCCATAGTTACGAGGAGCAGCCGGGCGGACAGGACGGCGGCGGATGCAGGAGCGGGGATTAAGGTAGGTGCTTTTTGTACAAGTGGCACTACAGGGGCATTATATGGGGGCACTACTACAGGGGCACTACTACAGGGGAACTACTACAGGGGCATTATATGGGGGCACTACTACAGGTGCTTAACTATGGGGGCACTACTACAGGGGCATTATATGGGGGCACTACTATATTATTTCCTTCCTTTCAAATCAATGGGGTAACATCAGCGTATCTAAATATATTTTGGGGTAAAAGGTAAAAAAGTTTCCTGACCAGTGCTATAAGCGATAATAAAAATTAATAATTATCTGTTATAAAACCCTATCATTAATAAATATGCCCTTTAGAGAGATATAATTGAAGCCTAAAAGTGAACGCATAGTGTAGGGGTACTTTGCTTTGAGCGTCGGGAATCTGACTGTCGGGATGCCGTGGTTGGTATTCTGACCACCGGCATCCCGACTGCTGGGATCCCGTTCCCAACCCCCTAGAGCAGGGGTGGGGAACCTTTTTTCTGCTAAGGACCACTTTGATATATACTGTATAACATTATTCATGGGCCACGGCCCCTCCATGTGATATCACACGGGAACAGGGCCACAATCGCCTGTGATTTCAGCAATGCCTGGAGCATCCTGAGGATGCTGCAGGGAGCTGTAAGGGCAGCGGTGTGACCGTCGGAAGCGTCCTAAGGACGCTCCAGGCGGCACTGCTGCATAGATTCTGGCTGCAGGGTGCAATTCTAGGCGCCCTGCTATCCAGATGAGGCTAGCAGAAAAAAGCTCAGAGGGCCAGACCAAATGATTCCCGGGGGCCTTATACGGCCCCCGGGCCCGAGGATCCCCATCCCTGCCCTAGAGAAACAATGGTATGGATGAATCAGCAAGGTGTTGCTTTCTGCTCCAAGTCTCCTCTTTTCCAATCTGACATACAAAGAGTAGAGCTCATTGTACCTCATTGCCTGAGGTTTATGGAGACTTGTCAAGGAAAATGTAAACAGAAATAGAAACACATTCCTTTGAAGCATACAGTCTGTTTCTCATTTAAACTATGTTTCTTCTACAGTTAGCTTTGTTATCCAAATATCAGAAGACGATTGATTTGCGGGTAAAGCCTGTTAGAGAAACATGCACCAAGCATCAATGTGCAATGCAATGTCAGCATTTTTGTATAAACTGGCACTCTGCCGTTTACAGAAAGTTAAGTCCCATTTAGGAATTGGACAGAGTTTGTGTTATTCAGTGGGTGCCCAACATTGGGTACAAATTATGTTCCCTTTCTACAGACATAGTAGCAGTAGAATCTAATCCACATAACTAAGTTCTAAGAAATGTCATTTACAATGAATTAAGTATTTAAGAACATTATTGAAAGATTCACATGAATATATCTGGAATAGGTAAAATACATATTTTTAACGTTAATGATTTAAAAGAACTTATTAGAAATGACTCTTAAACACACTAATAAAATATGTCATACTGAATTTGTTTTTTATTACTATATATTCTTAGTCATAATGGCGGAACATAGCCCTGTATTGCTCAAATTAGGATTTCTAGAAGGTATGTATAATGATATATTTTTATGGTAATTTACGAACAAAGGGCCTGATTGTGAGATTTATGCAATGCCGATTTTACGCAGACCGAGCGATTGTTAGCCATTGCTCATGCACGATTTCCACATTGTGCAGGCGCAGCAATTGTATTGCAATCACGCTCGAAAAAAGTGAGTGACAGCTTTGAGGGGAGGTAATGGCGGGTGGCTAAGCAAACACAGGCGTGTCAGGACCGTTTAAACTCCATTTCATGGGTGTGCATAAATTAGCCATTGTGATCTCGTTCGCAGCATGAGAGCTCTCTGAGTGCCAGAAGAGCCGCATTGTTGAGGCAGGTCAGACTTTACGTTGTACGTCGTTGGACGGATATGAGAAGGCAGCAGTGGGTGTCCCTATGCTCGGCTAAGCTTTGGAAGGCATTAGCATATTTTAGCAATTAAGACAGCAGTTGCAATTACATTCGTGTAAATCTCAAAAACAGGCCCAAAGTGCATGTGTACTAATGGTTAGTAACCCATCCTTGCCTACTTTTGAAAAAGCATTTCAGGGAGATTGTGAAAGCAGCACCTATGAGCGCGTGTTACAGTGGGCATGTACTGATAAATCTGAGAGGCGTGTCCTAAACCTGACTTACATCCAAATGTAACCAGCCCAAAAGCAGTTAGTAAGATCTGTTTGTTGATGAAAACACACTAATACTTTTCAGAAATTCATAGGGATCATTGTGCCTTATAATAACCAATGCAAGGAAATGACACTAATGATCCCATTTGAATGTATATATCTCTGTTTTTTAATATAACAGCTTCATAATGGGGGTAAGGATGAAATTAGGGAGATTGCTAGACTCTTCAGGGAGACAGGGAGATTGCTACTATTTCAGGGAGTCTCCCTGACAATGAGGGAGAGTTGGCAAGTATGCCATAGCAATATGTCTGTTTTGTTTGATCAAGTATGAATAAAATAATAGTAGTTTCGTTGCTATAGATTTCCTCAAATGTGCACTGTTCAGGGCCGGATTAAGGTCTCTGGGGGCCTCTGGGCAACAAACATGTGGGGGCCCCTATTAAATGTGGACAAACTGGGGGCATGCACAATGGGGACCTTATGCAGAGGCCACAGTAGTGGTGTCCCTTATCCAGTGCCCCCAGTAATTTCAGTGCTCACAGTAGTAGTGTCCCATATGCAGAGCCCAGAGTAGTAGTGCCCCCAGGAGTGGTGCCCCTTATGCAATGCCTATTCAATACCCCCATTAGTAGTGCCACCTGTAGTCATGTCCCCAGTAGTTATGCCCTCTATTGTAGTGCCCCAGTAATGCCCCCTTTATAAATGCCCCAGTAGTAGAGCCCCGAATAGTAATGCCCCCATTAGTAGTGCCCCCCCAGTAGTAATGCCCCCTGTGGTAGTGCCACCAATAGTAATGTACCAGTAGTAATGCGGCCTGTAGTGGAGCCCTCTGTATAAATGCCCCCAGCAGTAATAACCCTGTATTAGTGCCCCCAATACTAATGCTCCTTCTGTAATAGTGCCCCCTGTAGAAGTGCCCCAGTAGTAATGCACCGCACCCAAGTAGTAGAGCCCCCAATAGTAAAGCCCCCTGAGTATTTCCCCAGTAGTAATGTCCCCCCGAGTATTGCCCCCAGTAGTAATGTTCCCTGAGTATTGCCCCCAGTAGTAATGCCCCCCAAGCATTGCCCCCAGTAGTAAGGCCCCACAAGCAATGCCCCCCGAGCATTGCCCCCAGTAGTAATGTCCCCCGAGTATTGGCCGCGGTATTAATGTCCCCCAAGTATTGCCCCTGGTATTAATGTCCCCCGAATATTGCCCCCAGTAGTAATGTCCCCTGAGCATTGTCCCCAGTAATAATGTCCCCTGCGTATTGCCCCCAGTAATAAAGCTGCCTGCACACAAAAAACAACAACTACTAATACTTAAACTCCGCTCCCACGTCCGCTGCTGCCGTACGGTCCGCTCGACTGCTCCTCTGCACTATGGGAGAGACGTCATGATGTCTCTCCCATAGTGCACACTGCATGAGCTGGAAGCCAGAAGCCAGAGCTCACGGGTGAGCTCCGGCTCCGGCTGCTGCTGAGGGGAGAGAGCCGGGTACCCGTTGGTTACCAGCGGGTGCCCGGCAAATTGACCCTCTCTGCGGTGCTGGGCTGAGGTGGGCCGGAGGAGGAACTGGTTCCGTCTCCTCTGGCGCACTTTAACTTTGATGGGTGTGGGGGCCCTTTACGTGTGGGGGCCCAGGGACGACCACCCCTGTCGCCCCCCCGTTAATCCGGTCTCGGCACTGTTACTAAAACTCCCCATATTTTGTTGTTTCAGACACAGTGATAATTCTGCCAAGTGTCTGGGACGACAACAAATCTAATTTTTCTTGACACGTAAACGCTTTATTCCATTTATGGATTTCAACATGCACTGTATATGGACATACTGTAGCAACACAATAAAACATTCAAAATATAGCAAAACCACATATGACACATTCTTCACATTGCTGAACAAAATTAAAAGTAAGTGTGGGTTTGTCTTAAAAGTATTTTTTTTACACTATAGGCCTCATTTACAGGCATACTTAAGAGATGAAAAGCCATAACAAAGGATCACCAGCAATAGCCCCAGTGGTCCTCACAGCTATAACAAAAAAAAAATAGAATTAAAAAATACTTTATGATTTCTGTTAAGGGGTATGTTTTTTTCTCCCTTTTATATCACTACGTGGATTATTTTAGAATATTGAGGCAATATACTAATGATCATTTAATACCAATTTTTAACTAATACGAAACCACTCACAATGCATAACCAGTAAATATAATTCATTTTTCTTGTTTTGCATTTACAGGTACCATGATATTCAGACTTATAGTAACCACTAACAAAGAACATACACAGCATAGTACAATACTACATATGTGAATATTTTGTTACTCTGGATGTAAGGCTATTTCTCCAGATAGTTCTATTTTATTTTATGATAGTGTCCCAGTAAGTGAGTATAGATCACGGATGTGCGCTGAGGTCAATGGATAGGTAGGCACTGGCTAGTATCATCGCCAGAATTACACACACATATATAAACCAGCCCAACTTTCATAGATCTCCCCCCTCACACAGATCCCCCCCATACACACAGATCCCACTCACACATATCCCCCACTACCACAGAAGATTCCCCCTAACACAAAAGATCCCCCCCACACACACACACATACATGCATCTCTCTCTAGCACAGAAGATTCCCCCTAACACAAAAGATCCCCCCCACACACACACACACATACATCTCTCCCTAACACAAAAGATCCCCCCCCCCACACACACACACATACATCTCTCCCTAGCAGCGAACCATCCTCACATTGTTCTCCTTTGTGTGTTCCTCTGTTTGCATATGCCAATTTCCTTCCCACCTCAGTGCTGATGCTGCTGAGATCCGATGCTTGAGTACTTCCCAGACTGGTCACCTGATTGTCAGAGGTGTCCATCAGAGCTCAAGGCATGCCTCAATTAGCTGTTTTTCTCTGTATTTTATTGGCTACTTTGTAGCAAAGCCCCCAGCTCCAGGCAGTGTCTGAGCTCTTACTGCCTCATCTTTCATCTCTACCTGTATTTCCAAGGAGTGATGCAATTTTGGTGAGTTTGTCTATAAAAACGATCAGTATAATACAAAGAAGATATTTATCAAATATCTTCTTTGTATTATACTAATCATTTTTATAGTCAAAACTCTACAGTCTGACAGGGAGTATGAATGGGGAGGCTATGGTAGAAGGAGGAGACATGTGCATATTGTATTTTGTAAACCATACAGCCACCCACCATTTCTGAAAACCAAAGCTTCATTTCATTCCAACCATGCTTTTCTTTATATATGTTAGTAAGATCTCAAATTGCAATCACATATGTATACTAATACCGATCACCCAATTACAACAAGAGAAACTGGAAGCAATGTGCTGTAAACCCACTTTACAGTACTTTGCCTCTGTTTCTTTTTTGTTACATTATGAGTTCTGCCACTGAAGGATTCTATTTGTGCTCTTACATTGTGAGAGTCGTGGAGGGCATGAAACCTTTCATACCTTTAGGAGAGTGGAAGAGAGAGAGAGAGTGGAAGAGAGAGAGAGAGGGGAAGTGAGAGAGTGGATGAGAGAGAGATATGGGAAGAGAGAGAGAGATGGGAAGAGAGAGAGAGGGGAAGAGAGAGAGAGAGTGGAAGAGAGAGAGACTGGAAGAGAGAGAGGGGAAGTGAGAGAGTGGATGAGAAAGAGTGGATGAGAGAGAGAGATGGGAAGAGAGAGAGAGATGGGAAGAGAGAGAGAGAGAGGGGAAGAGAGAGAGAGGGGAAGAGAGAGAGTGGAAGAGAGAGAGAGAGAGTGGAAGAAAGAGAGAGAGGGGAAAAGAGGGAGAGAGGGGAAGAGAGAGAGTGGATGAGAGAGAGTGGATGAGAGAGAGAGATGGGAAGAGAGAGAGAGGGATGGGAAGAGAGAGGGGAAGAGAGAGAGAGGGGAAGAGAGAGAGAGAGGGGAAGAGAGAGAGAGAGAGGGAAGAGAGAGAGAGTGGAAGAGAGGGAGAGAGAGCCCAATTTGCTCAGTGCTGTACAGAGAAAATTTGTAATCAGAATCAGTTCTAGATCAAGTAGAGCGGATTTAATTTGTTTCACCCCCCATGCAAAAAGTAACATATCTCAGTTTAAACATAATGGGACATGATATAAGGCATGGCATGGGCAGTGGCGTAACTAGGATCTTTGGTGCCCAGGGCAAAATGAAAAATGCCTCCAATGGGCGTGACCCAATGCCACAAGGGGCATGGCCACTGAAAAATAGGGACATGTCAACATGACACGCCACCATTTCTTGTCACTCTGGGAATATTCATTTCTATTTCATATGCACCTTAAAGCCCTCATTAGTAGTGCCCCTTATGCAATGCTCCTAGTAGTAGTGCCCCTTATGCAATGCTCCTAGTAGTAGTGTCCCTTATGCAATGCCCCCTGTAGTAGTACTAGTGCCCTTTATGCAATGTCCCCAGAAGTAGTGTTCTTTATGTAGTGCCCCCAGTAGTAGTACCCTTTATGCAATGCCCCAGTAGTGCCCCCTATACAGTGTACCCAGTAGTAGTTCCCATTATACAGTGCCACTAATGCAGTGCCCCCAGTAGTTCCCATTATACAATGCCCCCAGAAGTGCGCCTTATACAGTGCCCCCAGAAGTGCCCCTTATATAGTGTCCTCAGAATTATGACCTATTATGCAGTGCCCCTAGTAGGAGTGCCCCTTATGTAATGACCCCAGTAGTAGTGCCCTTTATGTAGTGGCCCCAGTAGTAGTTCCCATTATGCAATGCCCCCAGTAGTGTTCCCTTATACAGTTTCCCCAGTAGTAGTTCCCATTATGCAGTGCCCCCAGTAGTGCCGGTAATGCAGTGCCCCAGTAGTGCCCCTTATACAATCACCCACAGCTATGCGAGCGGCCAAGAGGCCGCTCTAAAATCAGGAAGGACGGCCCTGATTCAGAGCGAGCGCTCTGTCAGAGCGTCTGGCTCTGAATCAGGGCCACAGTGCGGGTTTCATACAGTCCTGCTCACATACAGTGCGGGTCAGATGCAGTGCGGGTCAGATACAGCATGGGTCATGTACAGTGTGGGTCAGATACACCGATGGTGTACTTACTTTGACAAAGGGTGCTGGTGTTGTCCTCACTGCGGGGATATCGGCGGTGCAGGGTGCCGGTGGTGTTGGCCGTGCGGGGGTGGTGGCGGTGTCCTCAGTGCAGGAGTGCTGGTGTTGTCGGTAGTGCAGAAGTGCTGGCGGTGTCGCCAGTTCGGAGATGCCAGAAATGTGCAGGAATGCCGGCAGTGTTCTGAGTGCGTAAGTGCAGGCGGTGTCGGCAGTATGGGGTGTCGGCGATGTCCTCAGTGCAGGGTTGATGAGGTCGGCAGTACTGGGGTGCGGCAGTGTCAACACTGGAGGTGGCGGTGTCCTCCGTGTAGGGGCCACCATCTTGCATCCATTTGCCCCACTGAAGTCTATGGGGAAGCGCTGATTGGTTGAGAGAGATCCAACAGGGAGATCCGAAGAATAACTTGTATTGGCGCTTATCACTATAGTTGTAGCAGCTGTGTAAATGAAGGGTGTGAACCTTCTGAATAAAGAAAAAACCAAAAAGGACTAGTACAGCGCTATAAATAAAAAGTATTCATGCAGTTTGATAATATCATTAATTAATGCTATTTATTGAAATAAGATTAAAAATAAGTCAATATGCCATACACACAGTGGCGTAAGTTCATCCCGGTTGCAAGTTATAGTTCGGTGACCCTCCCCTAAAAAAGTGAAAATTAATATGGTGCATATCTATCTATCTATCTATCTATCTATCTATCTATCTATCTATCTATCTATCTACACAAAAAGCACTAATATAGAATATGTGAATTTGTTTCCATTAAAGTAATTTTGCAGGATATTCCCCAAACACACGCTTATTCGGAGAGTGGGACGGAGAGTTGTGAGTGAGGGGGGTCGCCGTGTGTGACACATTGGCATAAGAAGCTGCTGAGGAGCAGTGACACCAATGAGCAGGGATAGGCTATAAATAGACGGAGGTGGCATCTGATGGTCTGACACGGAGCCCTTCACTAGTGTATGGTTATGGTAGCTTCACAGTTGCCGGAAAGAGGGGTGCCATGTACTGGGCGGCCGTGTCGGTACGTTCCGGGAACATATTTACAGCCCTAAGTGGGGTGAATATATTGTGGGCAATGGAGAAATGGCGCCTCCATTGTCTCCCATAGTTCTTCCCCTGCGTACATAAAAAAGTAAAAACAGATGTCATATAAAATCAGCAGCAGTAGTAATGGGCAATCATTGAAAGAAATTTATGTCTCAGAATATAGTCCCAAATATAAGACTGCAGATAATAATGTCCTTGTGTTTGTCTTAAAAGGAAGCAGTTTTGAGGTACCGAAAATTTGCCAGGCCAAGGTGAAACAGAGGTTTATTACTAGTCCATATTAGGTCCCAATAGGTGTTAGCAAGATATCCTCGCAAAAGTTGTGTAATTTCCTGAAGGCTGGCTATGAAAGGTGAATTAGGTCCTGGTAACATAAAGTGCAGTGCAGGGGCTTCGATTCTGGTGTCCACCAAAGATAATGATTCCTTGCTAGCTGCAGCTCGGATCGCCTCGGATCCCGGAAGTTCAGACGTGTTTGGATTCCAGGGAATCCAACCGCTCATCTCTACCTACAGTACATCAATGACCCCTCTATACCCTACACTACATTAGCGAGCACTATATACCTGCCACATATTACGGAACCCAATATACCCTGCTATACTAAACTCTCTATACCCTACATTACATCACTGATCCCTCTATAGTTTACACTACATTACTGACCCCTCTACAGTACACATCACTAAAACATTACTATACTACTGTACCTCTATGTACTACTACAGAGAGAGAAAGAAACATTGGAAAAAATACCCTAGGCGGTATCCGGACTATAGATAGACATTTAAAAGGTCGACAATACCTAGATAGGCTCCAGATGTTAGACAAGCAAAGGTTGATAGGGACAAAAGGTTGACTATTTCCCTAATGTAAACCCATGCCACGTGCCTAGGAGGGTTCAGCTGAGAGAGAACAGATGATTTATCAATATTGATGATAAAACTAGAAATTGCACCAAAGGCCCAATTTTCTCCAGGATGAGCAATAAATGTATAGCTGGATTTCCTAAGTATAAAAGTAAATAATCAGTAAACGCTGTTAACTTGACTTCCAACTGTCCTATCTGAATGCCCTTAAAATGCTGTCAATTTTGAAGTATACAAATAAGGGGGTCTAGGGCAAGGTTAAATAGCAACGGGGAGAGCGGGCAGCCTTGTCTGGTGCCTCTGAATAATGGTAAGGGGTCGCTCTATAAATCATAATTATTAATGAGGGGTCCCTGGGGAATTATAAATAGACTTAACAAAATGTATGAAAGAAGTACCAAAATTCAGAGTCGTGAAGACATTCTATAAATTGGGCTACCACCCCGGTAGGCACCACCCTGGGAAGGTTAGGGAGCAATAAGAGGGGGTTAGGGTTAGGCATCCCTGGGAGGAGGTTAGGGTCAGGCACTAAGGGGGGGGGGGGTTAGAGTTAGAGGGAGACAACAGGAGATTGTTAGGCTGCCCCAGTTGGGATCTTCATCCATCGGGCAAACAGCCACTGGTATTTCAATCCCTTTCCATATACAGTAACCACCTCTTTACAATGTTGCAGTAGCTATAACTGCTACTGAGAAGGAAGCTGTTTGTGTGCTATTTACTGGGAAATAAACATTAAAGAAAAGCTTTTGGTGAAGTACTGTATAATAATATTTGATCTATATATATGGTCAGCAGGCCTGGTGGAAAATTTAGAGCCTGATTCAGAGGTGGGTGCAGTGTCGATGTTGGACACAGTGGTGCAGTTTTTTTTGGTACTGCGCAAGTGCCAAAGCTGCACTGCACAAACGTGACAATGAGTTTGAGATGGCGGTCACACTGTGTATTGTTTTGCAAAGTGAGTGACAGGTGAATCACGCCCTTAGTCACTTTTGCAGTATTCATTTTAATATCTCTCTACCAGAGACGGAGAAGGCAAATGCTTGCAAGTGTGAAGAATATATGATATTTTCTTATCACTGGTTAGAACACATGCATTAAAAAACAAAATCAAACAAAAAAACAGTGGTGTGGAGTTATAATGTGTGTGATCCCACCCCTGCCAGAATGTCAGGTTACATTCAAAGCATATTCAAGCTCTTAGGGGTTAATATATAACACACTGTAGTGGATAATCATTATGATTACAGTTGGAATGATAAGCAAATTGTGGAACTCTGGAGTCAGGGGGAGGGGCAGCTGGGTGATCTGAAGATTAATGTCTAAAACATGTTTGTAAATATACCAGCCAAATAACTCAGAAAGCATTGATCACTATAATTACATGTAAGAAACATGACATTCCATTTACTTAAATTACGGAATAATTTTACATTTCTGGCAGATTTCTGTTTGACGGCTCTTAATTGTAGCATTACTGCATGTTTTTCTTACACCGTAATGTTATATATTACAATATTCCCTCTAGAGACTGTATTTTCGAAACATACTGTAAATATTAATATGACAATATTGAAGTAAGAAATTACATTTCCATTGTAGAATAAAATTTAACTCCATTAGATATTTTCTTTCTTTTATTTCAGACTTACTGTACTATCATCCTACTAAAATATAACTCCTTCCCTCTCTTGATGTTTGCCTATAGTTTTAGCTTTCAGGTAATGACAGCATTTGCCTTGCTCATTTTGTTTTACTTATACAGTTATTGGGAATTCTGTAGGCGGAATTCAATTGTTTTCACACCCCGGATCTCCCGTCTAAAGTGACGGGAGATTGTGGGCCGCTATTCAATTGTTCCAGCTTTTCGCACTGATCGCACCCAAAGTGGTAGGGTTTAGCCGCGTAAATCGGCTAACCCTGACCAAAGTGCTGGGCGCGATCGTGAACAGATCACTATTCGCCGATTTCAGCTCGCACCCCTCTGGGGCTGCCAGCTGAAATGGAGCGCTGGCAGCTGATCGTGCCCGACAGGAGCAACAATTGAATATCTCCGTCAGGCGCAATGGGGGCTGGAAACAATTGAATTCCGCCCTGTATGTTTCTCCTAGCACTATCTAGTACCTTGAGTAAATGTACTTGGCACTGATTTAAGTTTTCAAAGCCATCTTTTTACTGGCACTCTGCTATGTAAGCTGACAAGTACCTGATTCTTTTGGTTCACCTTGTATGTTATCAGTGTTTGAGGGTATAAAGAGATAGACTTTTTTCGGGGGGTATCACACTCTTTCTTCAATTAAAACATAACTTTTAATTTACATATTATAAATTACAGACATGCAACATATAAGTGTAACTGATATGATAAAGTATATATCTAAGAGTAAGAGATATTGTATTACTTTAGGTGAGAGATATATACAGTAGTGTCCCTATAATATGTCACAATATATGCCAGGTACAAGACAAAAGAATAGTCCTATCTAATCAAATACAACACATGTATAGGTCTAACAATGATAATCAATAAAGAACACAAGACCACAAATTTGTGCAAAATTGAAGAAAAAGTGTGGTGTCCCCCCCGAAAAAAAAAAGAGTCTCCTTCTCTTTATATCCTCTATTGTCTAGTGACTCTAAGGGATAGGGGAGCACCACTGGTAGATACATTTATATTTCTGGATTTATCCTGTACTCACAGCAATATCTAAGTTTGATAGACAATATCAGTCAAACATTTATATGTAGCCTCTCTGCTACATACTGGGTTAACTATATTATACTATGTTATAGCGCTAAACCAGTGCAAGATCCATTCCCTTGTATAGATGATATCAGTAGCTCTCATGTTCCATCCTAACTTATATTTTCATTTAAGACAAAGATGGAAAAAGAGTCCTCTTCTCAGGACCCAATGCAAATAACGAGCCAGGAAACCTGTCCACTAATAACTTATCTAGAGCCTGTTTTGTCACAGCAAGAGGCAGCTGCTTTGATTAGTTAGTTGCAGGAAGACGGTGACCTCATGGGGGGCCTTTATAAATGTTATTGTAGATAAGAGGTTCAGTGACAAAATCATCAAATATGTAATCAATTAAGCTACATTGCTACAATGAAGTTGGGGCATGGCAAGGAGCAGTTCACCATGACTACTATACGCTTGAGGGAGTATTCTTTCTGCTGTGTTTATTTATCTTCTGAGTATTTTTCTATGTGAGAATAAACACATAAAGGTGCTGATGGGTCTCTGTCCATGGATGTCAAAAGTAAGTTCTTATATACAGCTGTTACGTAGATGCAAATTGCATTGTTGCATTTTTCCAACCTAGTCGGAACTCAGGGCCCCATTAAGCAATGATACAGAACCTCTTAAGCACTCGCTAAAGGGGTTATGTCACCCTTTCAATATTTAACAACAGCGGTAATCTAATGCCCCTTTTACACCAAAATTCCGGGTCCGACCTGGGAATTTGAACACTGGTCAATCCCGGGTTGGACCCAGCTTTAGACCCCGTTTAAACTGCAACTCGACCCGGGTTGTTCCCGGGTTGGCCCCGTTTACACTGAACCCGGGTAATCCCTGCTTTTCCCTAGAGATGTCATTAAAAATTAACTTTTTTAAGGGCTGTCAAAGATGAGGTCACAAAAGGCAACAAAAGGAAGAGGTGGGAATTGCTCACAGCATTGCAGCAATGATGGCAGACTGCAGTTCTGACTATGGCAGGCTGTGTATCAGCCTGTGTTTGTGGCTGCTGGTCAGGCTGTGGTGCAGGCTGCAGCTCTGGCTGTGGCAGGCTGTGTGTCTGCCTGCTGTTGTGGCTGTTGGTCAGGCTGGTCAGGTTGCTGTGGTGCAGGAGGTTAGGCAGGCAAGCGATGGCTGCATGTGCTGTCTCTCTCTGCAGGGCACTGACAAATTACATCATTTTCCAGTGCCCCAGAACCTCCAATCAGCGTCTTCCGGAGCTAGCCGGGTCAAATTATCTGGGTAGCACCCGTTTACACTACCGCATGACCCGGAACCAACTCGTTTTAAACCCTGTTCTCAACCTGAGTAAGATTGCCGGGTAAATCGTCCCAGGTTATTTTTTTGTGAGCCGTTCCCACTGAGGTCCGACCCGGATCGACCTGGCAATAACCCGAGTTATTCGGTTGGTGTAAAAGGGGTATTAGATTACTACTGTTTGTCACTGTAGCTCTTGCCATCTTTGCCATCTTGCCATCCCTTATAGCTGGCAATGGGTACCCGGCGGCAACGAAATATGCTGGTGGTGTTTAGGTTAATTCTTAAATGGGGCCCTGGTATCTGCCTTTCTGTGAAATTGGGCATTTTGGGGCAGCAACTGTATGGCAACAATGTGAGCGCACGGAACCACTCTGACTTGTGGGATTGTGATGGGAGAGTCATGGGCATGTAGCTAAAGCTCCTTACATTCTGAGTCGCACTCCCTGGTACGGAAATGCCTGTTTTTGACAGATCTCTTGCACCTAGAATGGGACTGGTGAATGTGCCAATACTAATGATGAGTGTTGTGTGTGTCATGTGGGGGAAGATGGAGGAGAAAATGGGCCAGCAGAGGGAAATGTTTTTTCTACATTGCATGATCTCAGTGGCGACAGTCCCTCACAATATGAATTCATTATTTAGTTTAGTCTATGCACTATTTAAGTAAACCAATGTAGATGATCCATCAATATACAAGTACGGGTAAAGTATATCTTTGAAGAACTCACCAAATCTTTAAACAGATATATCCAAATAAAAGATTACTGTGCAATTATATTGTAAAGTATTGTGTATACAATTCACTATCTTCATATCCACAGTGGCTTATGTCTTGTTTTTCACTTACAGCTGAGAGTCCGCAGCATAGTGCCTTCACTTTTCTTATGTTGTATATTTTCCGGTAATTGAATCATGTTTTCTACTGCTCAACTATTGTAAATTAGTGCTAATAACAATTATGAACCTAATTTTCTTATTGCTCCAACTTAGGTTATAAACCAATTTGAAGGACATGAGAAATATTGAGCATTTATTTAAAAAAATAAATAAATAAGAAATGACAGACATTCGCCACTACATATATTGTATCATTTATAAAAAAAATAATTATTTGTAAATAATTTCATAGAATTTAGTGTCAAAGTTATTGTTATGATTATAGTTTATTTCCAAATGTTTTATTGGAATGTAAGGTTTAGCATTAATACAAATGGGTACGGGATGCTGGCATTTGGGATCCTGGCGGTCAGAATCCTGATGCTGGCATCCTGACAGGGTTAGTATACCGACCCCTGTCGGTAGGTACCCCAACCATACCCCTAACCCTCCCCCCAGTACCCTAAACCCAACCCCCCAGTGCCTAAACCTAACCCTCCCCTGCTAGTGTCTAACAATTCTTACTAGTGCCTAACCCTCCTTACTAGTGCCTAAACCCTAACCCTCCCCTGCTAGTGCCTAACCCTAACCCTCCTTACTAGTGCCTAACCGTCCTTACTAGTGCCTAACCCTAACTATCCCCTGCTAGTGCCTAACCCTAATCCTCCTTACTAGTGCCTAACCCTACCCTGCTAGTGCCTAACCCTAATCCTACTTACTAGTGCCTAACCCTCCTTACTAGTGCCTAACCCTAACCCTCCCCTGCTAGTGCCTACCCCTAACCCTCCTTACTAGTGCCTACCCCTACCCCTCCTTACTAGTGCCTAACCCTCCTTACTAGTGCCTACCCCTCACCCTCCTTACTAGTGCCTAACCCTCTTTACTAGTGCCTAACCCTCCCCCTAGTGCCTAGCCCTAACCTCGAACCCTAACCCTCCCCCTAACCCAAGTATCTACAGTCTGGATGCCGGCAGTCGGGATGCCAAAGCCGGGATACTGACTGGTGTTGGGATTCCGACGCTGGCATTCTGAGTGCCGGCATCCCACATGCCTGGATTATAACTACATCCCTTACAAGTATTATGTTATATATATGTACAGTACGTCCTCTGTAGAAACATAGAATTTGACGGCAGATAAGAACCACTTGGCCCATCTAGTCTGCCCCAATTTTAAACATATTTTTACCTCAACCCTTATTAATTCTTACTTCTTCTGAAGGATATCCTTATGTCTATCCCATGCATGTTTAATTTGCTCTACTGTCTTAGCCTCTACCACCTCTGATGGGAGCCTATTCCACTTGTCCACTACCCTTTCTGTGAAGTAATTTTTCCTCAAATTTCTCCTGAACCTACCACCCTCCAGTTTCAGAACATGTCCTCTTGTGGCTTCCTTCAGGATACACTTATTATTTTGTAAGACATGGAGCTAGGATGTATGAAATGTATTTGCTTTAGATCTCATTAATTATCCTTATATAATATGTAAAAATATAAGTTACAGCATTGATGTGTACATAAGCAGAAACAGTCTATAAGGCATTACATGTGTTTTTGTGCAGCATGTTCCAAGCATTAGTATAATATGATGAGTTACTATGAGTCTATTATGAATGTTGAGTTCTGTATCATTATACATTTTTCAACAACCATGGAATAATTGAAACCATATTTCATGGATAATGTATTTTGCAATCAAGATGTCTAGTAGTCTAATATTCTTACAGGACACTGTCAGGTTTCTTGTAGACACATAGATTGTTTTCACATTCTTGCAAGATTTTAATAATTACCAAGATAATGGAGGAAGACATAATGTATAACTTCTGTACCATCTGTTACAGTATACGTATGTCACCATTTAACCAGTTAGTTGGGCTGGTGGTTCTGTAGCTCTGTATGAATATGTCATTCCAATTTGCCTCCATTCCTTGCAGCAAAATATGATATATATATATTTTTTAACTTTGAAACCACAATGAATGTGTTAATTTTTCCCTTTAGGATTTTGTCATCTGTTACAGCATCTTGATTAAACGTTCTACTGGGAATCATCTTTTTTTCTGCATCTTGGTTATGTCAGCCATAAATTTGTGATGAAAACGATTTTAAGTCTATAAGGACCAGCATATGTTAACAACATTGTCTTTGAATTGGCTTAGCAGATGGAATTTTCATCACCCTATCTAGAGGCAACTGGTTGGTATTATGTAACTTAGCATTTTGTCGAATCCATATAGTGTTTTTTAATAACAGCACTATAAATTATTCAGAAGAAAAGTATGGCTCCCTATAGGCCTGATTCAGAGGTGCACACGACACAAGCATCCAATGTTTTCAGTCTACGCATGCAGTTGAGTCACACTGAACAGCAGAAAAAATTTGGAGGCAAAGAGGTATTTTATGTTGGCGTTTCTGTGTGGTAACAGGGGGTGGCAAGCCAGAAGTGGGCGTGCGGCGGTCACTGGATGCATCTAAAGACGCAGTTGGACTGACACAGGTGGCTGTGTTCAGTTGGAGATTCTGCACCTCCAAAGGGCTGGTGCAATTTCCAATGGTGCGAACGATGGTGTGACCAATGCGTCCGATGGTGAGTCTTTGCACTGCAGCCGACGGGCATCTCTGTATGGCAGGCATCTCTGAATGGCAAGCATCTCTGTATGAATAACATCGGCGGTGGCATTAACATAAAGACGCAGTCGAGCTGCGGCAAAAGACAGTCACGGCATCAATACCGTGCACCTCTGAATCAGGCCCTCTATCTCTTAGCAGACTCGTGCCTCAAATTGCTTGAATGTCTTTCTTTGCAGCTTAAAGTAAATACCTTATCTAAATTTGGACTTTTGCAAAAGATAAATACCAAAATATGTCTTTCCTACGCATTTTTTATGACACAAAAAGAGAATGTAACCTTTTGCAGTTGGGGATATTTTGTATTTTAATACAACCTACAGTACATTAAGATATAGAAGAGGCCATATTTCAAGATTTTATTATAAACTGCTTTAAGCATCATTACAGTGAACCCAGTTGAGGATCTCATTTACAGTAATATGGATATTGTACTCTAAATGTAAATATAAAAATTAGGGATGTGTGCCGACACCCGTGTTTTGGTTTTGGATCTGTATCTCCTTCATGTTTTTGATCTGGATTTGGTTTTGCCAAAACCGCCCTTGCGTGTTTTGGTTTTGGATCTGTATTTTCCTTCTCAAAAATCAATAAAAACTGCTGAAAACCACATAATTTGTCATTTTTTTTTACTTCCTACATAATTACTAACCTCAATAACATTAATTTCCACTCGTTTCCAGTCAATTTTGACCACCTCACAGCTCACAATATAGTTTTTATCCAGTTTAGGCCCAAAAGTTGCATCAAGCTAGCTGGCTGACTAAGTTAAGTGGCAGCAGTGGGTGGCACAAACACATGGCAGTTCAATGCCCAGCATGGCACATAAGGAAACATATGTTTTCATTAATCAAGAGGCCTGAGAGAGTATGTATGTAATTGAAGACAGGGAAAGGAAGGGTTAATTCAAAGTAAATTTAATTAAATTTTTTGATTCTGAAGCAAATTTATGAGGGAGGACGGAAGAGCATGGGTGAACAATATGTCCCTTGTTTTGCCCACAAAATCAACTTGGTGGTTCAGAATATTTTTTTTTAAATTAAAAGGACATGCAGGAGATGCTGGTTGTGGCCATAACATTTCTGGACATTTTCAGTATTCAGCAACCACATGTCAAAGATTGCAGCAGCTGTGGCAGTTCAACTTCCAACGTGGCATATCAGGAAACAAATGTTTTTATTATTCAAGAGGCCTGAGGGAGTTGGAGTATGTATGTAGTTGAAAGCAGGGAAAGGAAGGTTTGATTAGTAGTAAATTTAATTTCATTTTTTATTCCAAGCAAATTTATGAGGGAGGAGAGGAAGCATTTACAAAAAATATTTAAATCATTCACGTCAGTCCTTGTCCCAGAAGAATCCTTGAGCACTGCTGCTGCTGTTGCTGCTGGGAGTGGATCTTCATCCCAGAAGGGGACCAGGAAGGCTGAGCAGGTATGACAGCAGTCACCCAGTTGCACAGCGGATCACTGACACCATAACATCTATGTTGGTATTAGATGTGTGTCCAACGTCCGCCAATAATGCACTGGGTTTAGACAGTTAATTGAGGTCCTGGGTCCCCGCTATCAAATCCAATCTAGATTCCACTTCACTAGAAAAGCAATTCTCAGCCTGTACAAGGACGTTAAAAAAAGTGTCCTCTAAAATCTTGTTGTACCCACTGTCTACTTAACCACAGATATGTGGACAAGTGGAACAGAGCAAACGCAAGATTACATGACTGTAACAGCCCACTGGGTGGGTGTATTGCCTTCAGTGGCACCAGCAGCAGCAGCAGAAGCATCTAAGAATCAGCAGCTCATTCAGAGGTAGGCTACTCTGTGTATAACCGGTTTCACTAAGAGGCATACAACCTTTTAGGAAAACTCAGGGAAGTAATTACAAAATGGCTTACCCGCTTCAACTCTCCTCGGGATTTGTGATTTCTCACAACGCCATCAATATTGTGAGAGCATTACAGCTGGGTAAATTCCAACATGTCCTATGCTTTTCTCACACAATCAACTTGGTGGTGCAAATTTTTTTTAAAATGAGAGGGCCATTCAGGAGATGCTCTCTGGGGCCCGAAAAATGTCTGGACATTTTCGCCATTCAGCACTCGCATGTAGAAGCACCTGCAAGAAATGTTGAATTTGCCCAGCAACCAGCTGAAGCAAGAGGTAGTCACAAGGTAGAACTCTGCCCTTTATATGCTTCAGTGGATGGAGGAACAGCAAAAAGCCATCCAAAGCTACACAACAAACTATGACAAGGAAGAGGAGGGGGGAAGCACCTTACTCAAGCTCAGTGGAAAATACTTTCCATGTTGTGCTGAAACCCTTCGAAGTAGTCGTCTGTGAAGTGAGTTCAGATATGCCCAGCTTGAGTCAGGTAATTCCCCTAACTAGACTTTTGGAAAAGCAACTTGAGAAACTGAAGGAGGATCTGAAACAAAGCGATTCTGCAAAGTACGTTGGGCTTGTAGATCAAGTCCTTTATTCGCTTCACCAGGATCCAAGGTTTGTCAGGACCTTCCAATCAGATCAATACATATTGGCAACCGTGCCCAATCCTAGCTTTAAGTAATCTGTCGTGTCTTTCTTCCCAACGGACACAGATCTGAAGAGATGCAAATGACCTGTTGGAGTGATGCAGTGATGGCTCCTCCTTCAGTTTCTCTAGCAAGTGCAGCTGCCAAAGAAAAGCTAAACTTTCCAAAAAGACCCACTGGTGATGCAGATGAGTGAACACAACCAAGTTTCGACATCTGGTTGGGTCTAAAAGAATGAGACACCCAACCTCTAGTGTGTACTCCAAAAAAGTTTTCAGCACAGCCGGGAACCTTTTCAGCAATCAGCGTAGGAGGCTACTTCCTCAAAATGTGGAAAAGATGATGTTCATCAAAACGTACTACAAATTCCACGAGGAAGACCTTTACCACCAATTACGTCCAAAAATTACAGAGGAACCTGTAATGGTGGATTCCAGCTGGTAAGAATTAGTAAGATGTAGACACTGATGAGGATGAGGAATCAGATGATGATGATGGCAACAACATCTTGCCTCTGTAAAGCCAGTTTGTGCACGGAGAGATCATTGCCAGCAATGTCAGCTGCCCATATCTTGTCTTCTGTGGGTTCAAACAAACCAATTGTTTCATAATTGAGGATATTGCTGATGAAGGTGTTGGTGGTGAAGATGGCAGGTGCTTGGATCTAGCAGAGAGAAGGGATCTAGCTGATGCTGGACTGCTTGTTGTTACTTTTTTAGCCAAAGTTTCTGAATTTTCCAAAAACTTTTCAGATGGATGTGCTGCAGATGATGTAACATGGAGGAAGTTTCTAATGTTTAAGGTCGCTACCTCTACTTACTCTGGCTTTACAAAGGGTACAGATGGCTTGACAATTTTTGTCCAGATTTGGGTAGAAATAATTCCGCACATAAGAAGTGGATTTTTTTTGTCTTATGCCCAGACATGACAGTGGGCTTTTCTTTATCATGGGTAACAACTGTTACTTCCACTGGTGTCTGATTTACACATACAACATCCTCATCAACAACGTCATCATCATCATCAACATCCTTTATTAGCATCAGCTATACAAATATCCTCCTCATCCTGGTGCGCTTCCATAGAAGCATCCTCTATTTCTATGTCAGCTTATTCACTTGTGCTTACATTATCATAAGAGGCAGAACCATCAGTCATAAATAAAGGCCAAGGTCTTAGCCTTTCCTTGCCACTTTGTGTGGTGAAAGGCATATTGCCAATTTTATATCTTTCTGCAGCTAACTTTCCCTTTGATGTTTTTTTCTTTACCACTGTAAAAGATTGCTTCTTTGAGTCTAGATGCCCTGACATAAGCCATGTATGCCCTTGGGCATCAGCTTTAGTAGAAGACTTAGATAGACTAGTATCGTCAAGACTGGTGGCACTGGCAGAAGCACCAGCAGTAGTATGTGGCTCCTGCTTTCCTCTCAACTGATTGTTCTCCATATCAACAAACACAAACGAATTGGGGTACAGCACACACGTCAATTTGTACCAATTTTAAATATAACACTGCATTATCAATGACCTACAGTGTCACAATATTTTTAAAGAAGAATGCACTGCGGTTCCAGTGACAGTTTCACAATATTTTTTTATGAATAATACACTGCAATACCACTTACAGTGTCAAAATATTTTTTATAAATAAATTACTGCGTTTCCACTTACAGCAATATTTTTTATGAATAATACACTGTGCTACCATTTACAGTGTCACAATATTTTTTTATGAATACACTGCGCTACCACTTACAGTGTCACAATATTTTTTATGAATATTATACTGTTTCCACTTAGTGTCACAATATTCGTTATGAATATTGCACTGCATGTCCACTTAAGCTGCCCATCCACTTAACGATGCGGGAGACGACGGCATGATTACGACGCCGTCATCTCCCGCGGGGTGAACTGCATACACTGAACGTTCAGACGTTCAGTGTATGCAGATCAATCATCCCCGAACATGGCCGTCATGTTAGGGCGATGATTGATGTTAAAAACAACCAGCGGGTGCGCGCATCGCTGGTCGTTTTTAACCTTTTGCTGCCCGATTTGTGGGCAATTACCAAGCGATGGAGCGATAACAACCGTTGTTATCGCTCCATCGCTAGGTTTAATCACCTAGTGGATGGGCAGCACTACAGTGTTACAATATTTTTTATGAATATTACGCTGCATTTCCACACAGTGTCACAATACATCATACCACTGCGCTACCACTTAGTGTCACAATATTTTTTTATGAATATTACACTGCGTTTCAACTTACATACAGCACCCCATACAGCATCACTGTGTGGGGTACAGCACAAAAACTATAACTTATTATATAGATATATTTATTTTTACTTTTAGTTACTTTTTTTTAACAGCCTGTGGATGGACAGAACACTGGATGGACAGCACAACCCTGGACAGTACACCCCTTGATGGACAGCACAGCACACCCCTGGATTAGCAATGATAAATAACACAGCCCCCTGGACAGAGCACAGCACACCCTGCCTGGATTTTAAAAACACAGCCCAGCACAGCAAACTCCTTGATTGGCAACACAGCCCCCTGGACAGAGCACAGAACAGCACACCCTGCCTGGATTGGACATCACAGCCCAGCACAGCACACCACTGCACACCCCTTTATTGGACAACACAGACCCCTTTGGACGGAGCACAGCCTGACAGCCTGGAATTCAGCAAGCAAATGGTGCCGATCACCACTGGGAGGGACTCATATACAATCCAAAACTCGCGAAAATCCAACAGAGGGCTGATGATGTTTTGCCTTGTTTTTGGATCCGAGTCAGGCGGAAAAATTAGAGCCGTGCTCGGATCCCGGCCCGGATTGTGAAAATCGGGTGGGTCTAGTTCTGAGAACCGGACCCGCTCATCTCTAATAAAGATGCACAAAAAAACCTAATGATATGCCAGTAAGCAACAAGACAAGCTGCAGTAGTAGTCCATATTTGTAACGCTGCTAGAATTGGAAGTCTCCAGTAGCACCCTCTATGGCAGCCCTTCAAGCCCGGATTTACTTTTTGGCCTCTATGGAATACATCATGTGCCTGCAAAGTGATATTGTGGCCTCCTTCCATAAAATCTGGTCCCTATGGTATCAATCTCAATCTTCTCCTCTTCCTAGTCTCTGCTAACCTACTTTTCTTTAATTTTCTTATTTTCCTTTTCTGGTTCTATCTTTTTTATATGTATTTTGTATTGTTTTGTTTAAGCATCTTCTATGTGCTTGATGATTACCTTCATTTCAGTGCCCTTTATGTTCATATATTTAGAACAGTACATTTCTGGTTATTGAATTATTAGATTCTGGTAGTGTGTCCTTGCAGTTTGGTTACTAATTGTTATTCATAATCACTTTTTTTTTTTTTTGAGTACCATGTTTCTATATTTCTTATATGTGGTGATTTTTTTTTTTTTTGTAAAGGTACTGTGTTTACCCTTCTCTATGTTTTCCAAATTATTGAAAATAAAAATAATAACATTGTTTAAAAAAAAACAACTAAGAAATGTATATGTTTTATTGCAGGCAACAGCAACATTTCTGCGTCAGGCTTATAAATGCATATGAAATAAATTAAATCCAAGGCGCTTCCCAAGGAGCAATCTGAGCACCTGTCAAATCTAAGATATCCTGCAGCAGATCCATTAAGCCATCTGTGTAGGTTTAAAGATACAAATAATAAAAAGGAAAATAAGATCTGCGCTGGATGTCTATAGGGATGTCATAAATATAATACAACTATAATATATTAAAGAGCCATATTTATGAGGTCACATATATTTATTTTCCAAAAATACCACACAATAAATTGCACAGTATCAACCATATTCTATTTATATTGCCTATAGAGGGAAAAAGGTAGGAGGGAAAGAATGAATAGAAAGAGCATACAATAGTACATAAAAAAACAATGAAATAACATATAGAATGCTAAAATATTGATAAGGACAATGTTACAATGTGTAGCAACTATTACCAGATAGAAGGCCTTCTACTGTAAAAAATTAAAAACAAATCAAGATGTTACGATTTGTAACAGTCAGTTCTGAGTAAAAAAACCTTTTGTTTAAATGTATCAATATGGTCCCCATTACGAGGGAATCACTATAGCAATTTAACGATCAGCCATCGACAGTTAGCCATCAATGATTGGTAACTATTATTGGTCATCCATAACAGGGACTACTACTTCTATGCAGTGAGTGGAGGCAGGCTGGCATTCCTCGGCAGCTGCTACTCGATAGCTGCCTGGTATACACACTGGAGGGCTGGCTTACCCCAGTGGCTGTGGACCTCATTCAGAGCCGGTCGCACAGAGCGTGCGGTCAGTCTGAATGAGGGGAGGACCTCTTGAATTTTCAAGACGTCCTCCTTTGCGGTGGTAAGGCTGTGGGTTAACACCCACAGCCTTACGACCGCCTAAGGTGATGGTCGTGATGGTCAAGACCGTTGCGACCATCGGGGCTTACGATGAGACCCTAGGGTAGGGTCTCCCTTGTCGTAAGCCCCGGAGAGCTTTCGGCTCTGTCTGAGCCAGAAGCTCTCCACTGACATCACTAGTGATGTCAGTGGGGCCGCCCCCAAACGGTAGGCATTCCCATGGGAACGCCCCCGTTTGGGCTGCCACCCCCCCGGCCCACCTTCCAAACGGGGCGAGCTGTCAATCAACATCGACAGCTCGCCCCCTTTGGATCGAGACCCACTACGACCGGCGCTGTCAGTCGTAGCGGGTCTCACGCATGCGCACGCCGGCGCTGGCGCGCATCGGCGTTAACGACCGGGTCTGAATGACCCCCTGTGTCCCTGTAGCTGCTGGGTATACGACTGGGGGCTGGCTTTCCCTGGTGGCTGCTCTCTTGTAGCTGCCGGGTACAGTGAGGAGAGAGGCACCATTGACATCATGTTACTTCATCAGCTACTTCTCTCTACTGCTGCTGGGTACAGTGAGGGGAGAGGGGCCGCTGGCAGCCTGTTTAACCGGCAGATACACTTCCCTGCAGTCGCCGGGATCAGTGAGGAGGGAGGTGCCGATGGCAGCCTGTTCCCCAGGTAGCTGTGCTTCACTACAGCCACCAGGTACAGTGAGGGGGGAGGCACCGCTGACAGAATGTTTCCCCTGTGACTGCTTCTCTCTCTCCGGATGAGGGGTGCCACCGGGCCACCTATCAGCAGTGATCCACACCAGCTAGAAATGCAGACTAGGGGGGCCGGGAGGTCCCTGTCAGATGGGCGACTGCTGGAAGATTATCTTTCAGAAGCCGTCTACTGGGTATTTCTAACTGGTCGCATCAGATGTGACCATGTCAGGAAAAACCCACCTTGGTGTGATCACATCTGATTTGACCAAGCCAGGCAAGTGGTTAACCATCAACGTATGAATGCCACTGATCACTTTGTAAAGCACCTGCAACCACTAATAACAGATTTGCTTCTATTCCTGAACTGAAGACTCATAAAGAAGAAATCAGGAGACAAGGAAGAAATTAGAGACAAAGAGAAAATAGGGACTAAAGAAAGCACAGAGGGGCAATAATGCTTATGGGAGTAACCTCATAGAGGCTAAGTATATTACCTTTATAATATGAAAAGGTACATGTGGGTGTGGTATTTTAAACCATAAAAACACATATACAGTATCACATCTTATAAATCTGGAAATGTTTAAACAGTTTAAACTAAGTCAAAAGGATAGCAATCAGCCTTATGTGAAATTAAATGGAAGTCCAAGTGTAAATTATTCAGGAAGGAGAACATGAAGTGGACGTCTAACATTATGAATCAGGAGCTATAGCTTGAGCATGAGATAATGAAGAATTAGGTTTATCATCCTCTGAATGGATTCCCAACTTGTTTGAGATGTTCTTTCCTTGCTCCTTCATTTTGCATATAATAAAAGTCTGCCACCAAGTACAGTCAGGTGCATAAATATTGGGACAGTGACAGAATTTTCATATTTTGGCCTCTATTCACCACCACAATGGCTTTGAAATGAAACAAACAAGATGTGCTTTAACTGCAGACTTTCAGATTTAATTTGAAGGTAATTACTTCCAAATCAGGTGAACGGTGTAGGAATTACAACGGTTTCTATATGTGCCTCCCACTTTTTAAGGGGCCAAAAGTAATGGGACTATCAACTCAAAAGCTATTTCATGGACAGGTGTGGGCTATTCCCTCATTATGTCATTATCAATTAAGCAGGTAAAAGGTCTGGAGTTGATTCTAGGTGTGACATTTGCATTTGGAATTAGTTGCTGTCGACTCTCAATATGAGATCCAAAGAGCTGTCACTATCAGTGAAGCAAGCCATCATGAAGCTGAAAAATCAAAACAAACCCATCAGAGAGATAGCAAAAACATTAGGTGTGGCCAAATCAACTGTTTGGAACATTCTTAAAAAGAAAGAACGCACCGGAGAGCTCAGCAACACCAAAAGACCCGGAAGACCACGGAAAACAACTGTGGTGGATGACAGAAGAATTATTTCCCTGGTGAAGAAAAACCCCTTCACAACAGTTGGCCAAATCAAGAACACTCTCCAGGAGGTAGATGTATATGTGTCAAAGTCAACAATCAAGAGAAGACTTCACAAGAGTGAATATAGAGGGTTCACCACAAGATGTAAACCATTGGTGAGCCACAAAAACAGTAAGACCAGATTAGAGTTTGCCAAACAACATCTAAAAAAGCCATTACAGTTCTGGAACAACATCCTATGGACAGATGAGACAAAGATCAACTTGTACCAGAGTGATGGGAAGAGAAGAGTATGGAGAAGGAAAGGAACTGCTCATGATCCAAAACATACCACCTCATCAGTGAAGCATGATGGTGGTAGTGTCATAGCGTGGGCATGCATGGCTGCCAATGGAACTGGTTCCCTTGTATTTATTGATGATGTGACTGCTGACAAAAGCAGCAGAATGAATTCTGAAGTGTTTCGGGCAATATTATGTGCTCATATTCAGTCAAATGCTTCAGAACTCATTGGACAGTGCTTCACAGTGCAGATGGACAATGACCCAAAGCATACTGCAAAAATAACCAAAGAGTTTTTTAAAGCTAAAAGTGGAATGTTATGCAATGGCCAAGTCAGTCCCCTAACCTTTATCCGATTGAGCATGCATTTCACTTGATGAAGACAAAACTGAAGGGAAAATGCCCCAAGAACAAGCAGGAACTGAAGACATTTGCAGTAGAGGCCTGGCAGAGCATCACCAGGGATGAAACCCAGCATCTGGTGATGTCTATGCGTTCCAGACTTCAGGCTCTAATTGCCAACAAAGTATTAAAAAGTGAAAGTTAGATATAGGATTGTTTAGTTTGTCCCATTACTTTTGGCCCCTTAAAAAGTGGGAGGCACATATAGAAACCGTTGTAATTCCTACACCGTTCACCTGATTTGGATGTAATTACCCTCAAATTAAATCTGAAAGCCTGCAGTTAAAGCACATCTTGTTTGTTTCATTTCAAAGCCATTGTGGTGGTGAATAGAGGCCAAAATATGAAAATTCTGTCAATGTCCCAATATTTATGCACCTGACTGTATGTGGTCATGTTGGTGCAGCTTTCAGCAATCTTGTGGGTTTTTGGCATTCATACCTTTTTTGAATAGTTACAGGTAAAATATCCTGAAAGAGCTAATTCCAAACATGTTGCATGTCCACACTGAAGTTAAAATTCATGGCAATATCATTATTTGTTCCTTAGTCTTGAAGTGATCTTGTTGGGCAATACAATCTCTAGAAGTAGCTCTGTCTATGTCAAGGGCAGATTGTACAAGGTCTGAAAGAATTTGTTTAAAATATCCCTTTAAACTTTCAGGAACTGCTGGCTTATCCACTGATTTTATGGACATTTTTTAACCCCTTAGGCGTTACCTACGAGCAGCGGCTTCCTAATGGGTTACAGATGAAAATTTTAAATGACATACAAAAGGTGCTGCTTCATAAATAAAGCCCTTTGTTTCTTATGGATCTAGGGTTTTCTTTTGAGTAGATCCAGTTAAATTTTAATATCTGTGTTTATTTTTTTCTAATTGATATTTTGGAATGGCACAAGCCATCTGTCTAAGACTGTAGGGTATTTGTCCTATTGCCCAAAGTTCTTATTTTGGAGTGAAAGTTTTCTGTACTGTAGCTTTTTAATTACTTTTTGGAAATTAAACATCATGTCTCATAAAATATTGGACTAGTGTCTGGACTAATAGCTTCCTCTATCAGCCAGGGTGAACATGCTGATTCTGTAGAACTCAGACTTGGTTGTCTAGAGCCAAAGAGGGGCTTCTCTTTGCTCTAAAAGAACTGTGCATAATCAGAGTATATTTTCTCCTTCCTCATTTTGTTAAGACAAGTAAATGCAAATACATTTTTAGAAAGATGATATACACAGTGTTACATGAAGTCTGGTATCACTGGTGAAGAATGCTCCACAAATGAACCTCTAGGGATCAGGCCATTTTCATAACTGTTTGGTCCATGATGTAGCATTTATGTGATTAGGAAATAAAATATGTCCTTTCTTAGGATGCAGACTAGGATATGAGGAGGTACTTTGCATCACTTTAGTAGGCCACATGTCTGGTGATGAAAGCAGTGCATCCCCATGGTGCATGAGACTAGGTGGACCTTGCTGGTTACCACTACAAAGCAGGTGGGGTACGGAATTGGCCTATCCTCTCAAACTTTGTCCCCCTCAGCAGAATTGTATGCATCAGCCTTAATGTTTTTACTATCTGGGTGGTAGGTGATAAACAGATTAATCTGGATTGGCGGTAATTCAAACAATGAGCTGTTTTGAGATATGTTAGATTCCGGTGGTCAGTGTAAACTGTCACTGGAAATTTAGCCCCCTCCAACAGGTTTCGCCATTCCTGCAGGGCCAACTTGATGGCTAGTGAAAAGACATGACCAGGTACTCGTAGTGACCATCACGAGCCGTCTTCCACTCATACCCCGATTGACTCCTACTTAGGCTGTAAGCCCCAAGTAGATCTAACTTGGAAAAAATCTGCACCCCTTTTATTCGATCAAAGAGTAAGAGATCAGGGGTAGAGGATACCGATCTTTGACAGTTATTGCGTTCAGACCCCGGTAGTCAATTAACGGTCTTAGACTTCCTAACTCTTGGGGGTAAATTTAATAAAGTGAGAGTTTTTAAAAGTGAAAATGTTGCCCATAGCAACCAATCAGATTCTAGCTATTATCTTCTAGAAGGTGCTAGTTAAATGTTAAGTAGAATCTGATTGGTTGCTATCGGCAACATTTCCACTTCTAAAAGCTCTCAATTTAGTATATTTACCCCTTGGACTCTTTTTCGCTGTGATGAAGTTGCCATCGGCACTGAAATCCAAAAAGGCCTTGAGAATTTTCGAGGATTTTTCATGTAGCAGGGTAACATCGAACGTGAACTGGTATGAGATTTTTTTTCTGGGATGTGCTGAAATGCGCCTAATCTGACCACCCCCCAATCAGTTAGGCCCTCTTGTTTCCTGAGTGTTTAGGGCAGCCAATAAGGAGGTGACCTAATTCGCCACAGTACAGGCATAGCTTGTTCTCCTTTTCTTTTCTGCAGTAGAGAGACATGACAATCTGCATGAGTTCTCAAGAGGACCACTCGGAGCCGTAAAATGAGGAGTAAGCATGCACCTGTAGCACTGTGACTGTTCCTTTTCCCTTGCCCTTTCTTGACGGCGAAGGTCTACCCGGATACATAAGGAAATCAGGTCATCCACCGTTTTTCAGTCCACTGGAGGCTAGCAAATTTTAACTTGCTCCAAAAGTCCCGGCATAAATGCTGCTACCAGGGCTTCATTATTCCAGCCCAAATCAGAAGCAAGGGTTTTGAATTGTACCATTTACTGGCCTGCAAACTGGTTGCCTTGTCTCAGTTGTAAGATACTTGAGGCTACGAAAGACAACCGGCTTGGCTCGTCGAAAACCAGAAATTTTGTACTGTCATTGACCAACAGGTCATTTCTCTCCCACAAAGGGGAAGCACACGCTAGAGCCTGACCAGTCAGCAGGGAGATAACGTAAGCCACCTTGGTTCTTTTGGAAGAAAAAAGTGCTGCCTGGACCTTGAACTGGGCTGAGCATTAATTCAAGAATCCCCGGCAGCTCTTGGAGTCCCCGTCAAAATCTGAGGGATTCAGAATCCGTTGTAGCGCGGAAGCTCCAGCCGCTGAAATGTTCACCAGCTGCACCCAACTTGCGGCCTTCCAACTAGGTTCCCTAGTACGGGTGCTGGTGTGCACTGTAGTGTAGCTGAAAATGCACCATGAGGTGTATGAGCGTAGTCAACAAGCCAGGTCAAAACCAGATGAACCTTGCAGTACTGAGGATCAGACTGAATAAGGGCACTAAGAATAGCCAAGGTCAAAACTAGACGCAATACCAAAGGATCAGACAGAATCAGGGCACTTGAAATAGCTGAGGTAAGGAACAGATGTCAGTATACGCAAATGTCAGAACGCTGTAGATAGGTGAGCCTATACTCTGGCAAGAAAGTACTCCAAGGAACTTCCCTAAATAGGAGGAGTCTCCATTGGGCGCCCAAGTGAGCTCTTATTTTGATGCGCCTGGCCCTTTAAATCTGCACAGAGTGGCGCGCATATCCTTATGGGAGCCACCTGTGCAAACCAGTAGGAAACAGCATTGTGCAGCCAGAGGAGAGAGAGAATACCAGTGACCTTGCAGCAGCTGTAGTCAGCATGAATCACTGCTGTGGGTGCCAAGAACCTCTTGCCCGTTGCCCTGCCTGAATCCCCAGAGACTAAGTGGATGCCAGGACCCAGAGAACTGTGACAGTGTGTGCTTTTGCTTTATTATCGTGAACTAGGTGGGGCCAGTATATACGGTACATGACCCATCAATTTCGACTTAAGGAGTTTCAAGCCCTTAAGTCCTTCAGAGGTCTGTAATAGGATAATATTCCAAAATGGAAATGAAGTATCCCTGTCGTTATTAATGTATAATTAAGTTGCCAACAGGGTCTGAGTGAAAACACAACTTTTCCTCAATATCTAACTCCTGGGGGTAAATTTACTAAATGAGAGATTTCAGAAATGGAGATGTTACCCATAGGAAACAATTAGATTCTACTTGACATTTAACTTGCACCTTAGAAGATAGCTAGAATCTGATTGGTTGCTATGGGCAACATCTCCACTTTTAAAAAAATCTCACTTTAGTAAATTTACCCCTGCAATGAAATTGAAGAAGAGAACATTTTATTACACTTTCAAAAGAAAACAGCGTATAATTAATTAATCCAATGATTTGGTCTTAAGAATCAACCAAACAATTCTAACACTGAATGTTGCAAAGCTTTGTTTTTATCCATGTGGGGTTATCGTTTTGTGAGCTTCGTAGTGAGACACTACTGGTTGGTAATGTTTAAAATGTTTTCTAGCCCTCTTCACTTAAAAGTTATTTACACCCTGGCAAAGAAAGTGATTACATTAGGTACTCAGATTCTAGTGATATCTGCCAATGATAGCTGGAAGAATAATCAGGCCCGGACAACCTCATTAGTCATTTTTAAACTGTTTCAAGATGAACTACACACTCATGAGCCAAATGTATATACAGTCTGATATTAAACCCCAACAAATAATTTGTTGAAATTTACACTCGATTCTGTCATAATATCATTTTAAAAAAACTTGTTATTGACATGTAAAAACACATTCAGTAATTTCAGAGTTAAATATTTGTTTCAATCGACATTTTAAATGCTAGTCATTTATTTAGCATACTTCTTTTGAGAAATAGGCTTGTGTTCTTACTATACTGTGGGCTTAATTCAGAGTTAAGTAAATGCGATGTATTTGCAAATCTGCAATGTTTTGAGATCTGTGCATGTGCTAATCTGGGTCTGCGATGTTTCCAAACACTGCAGCATAACTGACATTCTGCTGGTGTTTGGGGTGGGGGGGGGGGGGGGAGTGGAGACAGGAAGTGGCCATCTCCAGGTGGCGTTATTATCACAGGGCTTCCTCCGGTATTTTTTCACATTTTATTTTTAGTAAATCTGGGAAGGTCACATTTCCCATTACAAGCACTGGAAATGTGATTTGCTTACTAAAAATATGTGATAATTAGGGTTCGGAGTAGAATTTTATTAATTCAACTCCAATTGCCCTTTAGTAATTTTGTGATACTAAAATAATGTGAAAAGGGTGTGAAAACACATTTTTTTCACTTTATTTTAGGAAAAATAATGTTAATAAATAGGCCCCATAGTGAGCTATATTATAAAGTAGGAATGAAGAGAGTGACCAAGTATACATGTAAATAAATAGAAAATTTTTATTTATTAATGCCATCAAAAAACATACAACTACTGTCCTGGATAAGCAAATTATATAACGGTTTTCTCTATTACAGTCAATACATGATGGAAATCGTACAAAATGTAATTTAAAACAGTATCATATGATAAAATAGGACATAATAATTGATGTATCTAAAAATAAAGGAAAAAAATCTCACTAAGGGCCTCATTTATCAACAAGTTTTGTCATACGCAACAAGATTTAAAACTCCTTGCGTATGATAAATGGTGCTCCAGCCAATCAGCTTCCAGCTGTTATTTTTGAAACAGATGACAGTTAGGAGCTGATTGGCTGGATCACTATTATCAAATTCTTTGCGTATGATAAAACTCGTTGATATATGGGCCCCTAAGTTGTGACATGTTTCACAGTATCCAGCCAGGCAGCTGAACAGTCCCATAATACTGTATAGCTCTCCATTTAAGAGAGTAAGGGACAGTTTAGTCGCAGCACTCTGTCACAGACACATTTTATTGGGATCGGAGAAACCCGACAGGAGGAGATCCCGATGCCGGCTGGCAAGCATCTAACCCTACCCTCTCGCCCTCCTAACCCTCCTTTAAGGGTGCCTAACCCTAACCCTCCCTGGGGGGTGCCTAACCCTAACCTACTCCTGGGGGTGCCTAACCCTAATCCCCCCAAGAAAACCTAACCCTAACCCCTCTACACTGCCTAAACCTAACCCCCCCCCCTGCGGCTAATGCTAAGGACACCTCGGACTTACCTCGTTCGGGCTGGCGTCCTTCGGTGTTCCGGTGTCGGGATTAAGAAAGGCATCTGTATTTTGACGCCTATCTTAAGTCCCCCATCAGGCTTCTACTGTCGTGATATAGACCGGCGGCATTTAGTCCACCGGTGTATAAACTGCATCCCATTTTATCAGTGTATAACCAAGATTGCTGTTATACCCTCCTCCAGTGCCAGAGATATTCCACTTTTTTAACTTCAGTATACTATAGTCAGACAAACATATCACCACCTCACAATCAAATCAGCATGAAACAAAGACATGCTCTCCATTATGGAATTCTGCCTTTACAAACAAACAACAAAAAGCACATTGTACTTACTGAGATCGCTCATTTGTCTACATTCCTCTGATTATGTTGTTTAGTTTAAATTAGCAGCCAAACTGCATCAAATAATTCCTAAATAAACATCTTTCTAGAACCACATGAAGCTATAAATCATTTTAATTAAGCACCCAAACCAAAATCCTGACTTTGTTACTAATATATATATTCATAGTCATTTTTCTGTTTTGGCTGTATAACGATTTTGGCTAACATACTAAACAGTCTTGTATCATATAACATGTATTTCTTCTTATAATTAAATACCTAGAATAACCTTAAATAGGGAAATGCCCCTATACTTTTTTTTTGCTTTATATTATAATATTATATTATTGTTACATATCTAAGCACAGTTTTTTCATGCAGATAAGTAAGATGCACCATGTAAAGATGTTACAAATAACCTCAGTTCCATATGGGCTAGTTATTTTCTGCAAAAGATGGCAAATAGTGATAATGTTGAAACCTAGTTAACAATTTTTGAAAGAACAGCGGATAAGGGAAGTTGGCCTAAAGATCAGTGGGCAGGCCTTTTGGCACCGTTTTTATCAGGAGAACCGCAAAAGGCGTATTTTGACTCACTGATGCCCTGGACTATGACAAACTCAAAACTGAAATTTTGACTTGTTTGAGTGTCACAATGACTGTTTGAGCGCGAGTTCATCTCTGGGAATAGCAAGTGGATAAACCTCCCCACTCTTAAATGCATGACCTCATCCATCTCACCAAGAAGGGGCTACAGCCAGAGACTCTAACAGGGCCACAGATCATGAAAAGGGTCATTATGGACTGATATCTATAATCCTGTCTGGCATTTTACAAAAGTGGGTGAGCCAAGGGAACCCTAAAACAGCAGATCAGCTTGTGCAAATGGTGGAAAGTTATGTGACGGCTGAGGAACTATTGCGTGTTACCCACTGGGCCCTAGTGCCACAATGACAATGTCTAGTGACTTCTAGTAAGACTGTTTCAGAGGAAAAGGGTGTTAAGTGGTAGAATGAACTTAAAAGTCCACAGACTGTAGGCTTGGAACTTGGAGATTGGCCAGCTGTACAGGAAGGTTTCCACCTCGTATAAGAATTGATAAAAGTAGGGTCAGAAGTTTCAGAAGTGTTGGCTTGGTACCTGTTGCTGATAACAGTCCACTTACCTCTGAACCTATGTAATGTGATACTGCTTATGTAAATGGCAGGGTATATTTCTTTACTCAGCTAGCCTGCCAGATAAACAAATATGTGTAATCACTGTAGAAGACACATTTTGGTAGCTAGGTTACTCTTGTAAAATCCAAGTTGGTGAACCCCTCAAAACAAATGGGGAAGAGGGGCATGGCCTGACTGGCAGCTTGGACGGACGTGGGTGCATGCAGCTCTTACCATACCTGCCCTTTCCAGCATCCAATTTGCACGGGAGCTTCTCATTCTGACCCCCCTGAGGGCCTCTAGGTGCCTGGACCACTGCGGTCCAATTTCCCGGCCCTTTGAGTGGATCGTGTGTCCCATTCTGCCTGAGGCCTACCGCACCCTTCAGAGCCGCGGCCTCGATTTTTGGACATCTGCGGTCCGATTGCGCGCCCTTTGCGATCACCACAGCAGGCCCTCCTCTGCACACCAGAGAACACCGCTGCATCTGCCTGCTGGACTCCACCTGACAGCAGCCCGTTATAGGCTGTCTCAGCCCTCTGAAGGCGGCTGCATAGCGGGCGGCCCTCCTGGCATGGCCGCCACTGCTGCTCCCTGCACACCGGACAGCACCGCTGCCTCCACCCGCTGGAACCCACCTGACAGCCACCCAGTTATGGGCTGTCTCGGCCCTCTGAAGACGGCTGTGTGGTGGGCGGCACTCCCGTCACGTCTGCTGCCGCGGGTCCCTGCTGCCTCATGGTAGGTGACGCATCCTCATTTCATGGAGTCCCTCATGGTGAAGTCTCTCCTTTTGCCTCCTCAAGCCCCCTGGAAGCGGCTCTATAGAGTGCCTTGAAGCGTGGAAGGCACCAAGCATACAGCCTCCCATTCCCTTTACAGTCTGCACAATCACAGCCACTCACCCCTAACATGTGTGACCACTCTGTGGATTCAAACAGCAAGCCCTCTATATATACATGAGTGTGATGCAGATGCTAGCTGATCCATCCCTCTCTGTCTCTCATAGCAATTAATAGAAGATTGTTGTCACCACTGCTTAGTTCTCTGCAGCAAAACTCTATATTCTACAAAGACATTAATCTATGCTGCATTTAACAGCATCACTCTTCAACAGTGCTTAATTGGTCTTACATTCAGTTTTCCTGAGACTCCCCCCTGTGATCATAGCCTCATATTTCAGGACATGAAAACATTTTGATTTCTATTTTTCACTCTCAATATTATTTTAGCCAACATTTCTGCAGGATATCCAAGTAATAATTGCTCATAATTGTATCAAGTATCCCTACCATGCTACCATGAAACCAGACGACCATAATGGCTGCATAATAATTTTTTGACCTCTGGGGGGTGGTGCTCGACTGCCTTTTTTCTCTATATGACATCGTAACACTTCTACGCACATACCTGGCCCATCATTAACCTACGTTTGCTAATACCTACAAGCCATGGGCAAGTCAGGGAAATCTGTTCATAAGAAAGACGCTCCTCATCCTAGAACGGAGTCATCTCAATCAGGTCTATGTCCTTTCGTTTTGCCTACTCCTTCTACACAGGATTCTACCCCTAATACTGTAGCTTCCTCACCAAATCCATCAACTTCTTCTGGCCCTTTGTCAATGGAGACCCCAATGCCTCAACCCTCTGCAAAATCAGGCAAAGACACGCAGGAACTCTTATTCAATATTCAATCCGATATTCAAAATACTCTTCAACAGGAACTGGCTTCTGTTAAACAGGACTTATCCTTACTTTCAGACCACCTCACGTCCCTAGAAGATAGTCGTGAACACACGGATACCACTGTGTCTAAGCTGACAACCATAATATCCCAACAGTCTATGGAATTAATCTCGCTTAAAGCTAGGGTGGAAGATTTGGATAATCGTGGTCGATGAAATAACTTATGCATAAGGGGTCTACCCGAGGATGTCCTTCCTTCTAATTTAATCGACGCTTTAACGAAAATTTTCAACGAGGTTCTTGGCAATGACCCGAATGATAAGCTACAATTTGACCGAGCCCATAGAGCTCTACGGCCTCGTGGTTCCTCTTTTCCGATCGTCCAAGAGATGTAATTTGCCGACTACACTAGTTTGCTCAAAAAGAGGAAATAATGCGGAAAGTTAGACAACTAGATGGAGTGGATTTTAATGGTGATGTCGTTCATATCTACAAGGATTTATCTTGGCACACGCTGCAACAATGCCGAGCCCTACACCCACTGACTGAGGAATTGCGTAAACACCAATTGAAGTACAGATGGGGTTTTCCCTTTCATTTGCAAGTAACTTTCTCGGGCAAAACACACTCACTCTACAATCCATCTGACCTACCATCCTTCTGCTCTTCTCTGTGTCTCCCGAAAATTGAGACTCCTGAATGGAAAGAACCTTTAGCACAATGGAACTTGCCTTCCTCTGTGCCTCGTACTTCCTCTTGGCAGATGGTCCGGAAAAATCCCTGTCTCTGATATAACTGTACATAAATTGATACCAGGTAGACTCCTCTTGCTTACATGCCACATATACAAACAGGTCTTAACATTCATCAACATATATGCCCCCAACCAAGACCAATATCACTTTCTTTGATCTGCCTTGGAATTACTTGACCCCTTACTTAAAGGTATCATACTTTTGGGTGGAGATCTCAACTGGACACTTGATCCCTCACTCGATACATCTAATAGTGCACCTAGATATACTCCCAAGAAATACAACAAGTCAAACAATTGTTTCACAATGACCAATTAGCTGACTCATGGAAACCTTTATATCCCTCGGGCCGCAACTATACCTTCTACTCTCATCCTCATAACACATACTCACGCTTAGACTATCTTTTTCTCAGCCATAGGTATCTCCATTTGCTTGCTGAAGCTGACATTGGATCAATAACATGGTCGGACCACGCTCCGGTCTTCCTCATTTTGACTCTTCCACATCTTTCCTCTAAACAATGGACGTGGAGACTAAACGAGTCCCTTCTACAAGACGCATACTGTAAAACTGAGCTTGATGCCGCGCTAGCCGACTACATTGACCATAATGTCATCCCAGAAATTTCTCCAATTTCAGTTTGGGAGGCGAACAAATGCATCATCCGGGGCAAGCTTATTCAATTGGGCTCATATGTTAAAAAACAAAAATCTGCACAGATTGTGATCCTCCTGCAACAGATTACGTTTTTGGAGGCATCTCATAAGCGGACCATGTCCGAAGATAACTATCACAAGCTTGTGGAAACTCGCAGTGCTCTTAGTAAATTACTTTCAGACAGTCTCCAATTGTCTTTAAAAATGTGTAGAAGTCGCTTTTCCCAATGGGGGAACAAACCAGGGAGACTTTTGGCTACAACACTGAGTGCCCAGCGAGCATCTGGATTTATACACACACTTAAGGATAATAAGGGGACTTCCCATGTTGAGACCTCCAAACTTGCATCTTGTTTCCAGCAGTATTACTCTACCCTCTATAACTTGCCTGACCCTAACCCTGTCTCATCTAGTCCCCTTGCTTCACAAAGTGTCCTAGACTATCTCTCTTCTATCTCCTTCCCTACTATCCTTGCTTCAGATAAACTTGCTTTGGAAAATTCTTTTTCCATGCAGGAATTAGAGATAGCTATTGTGTCTTCTCCTGCTGGTAAATGCCCAGGACTTGATGGCCTACCCATAGGCTATTACAAGATTTTTCAAGACAAATTAGCCCCTATGATGTTAAATGCTTTTAACACCATCTCAGCTGAATCTCAATTCTCTAAGCAATTCTTGGAGGCACACATTCCCAAAGCTGGTAAGGACCCCTCCCTGTGCCCGAGCTACAGACCCATCTCGTTATTGAATGTGGACCTTAAATTATATGCCAAATTAGTAGCCAACAGGCTACATCCCCTTATCCCTCAACTGATCCACAATAACCAAGTTGGTTTTGTCAAGGGTCGTGAGGCACATGATAATACCACGAAAGTCCTTAATCTGGTACATTTTGCTACTTCTTAGTCAAAGACCCCGATTATTTTACTTTCTACTGATGCAGAATAAGCATTTGGTAGAATCAATTGGTCCTTTATGAGGTCTGTGCTTGTCCATATGGGACTGGGTCCTCTAGCCCTTCATAGCATCTTGACCCTATATTCATGTCCTGCGGCTAGGTTGAGAGTCAATGGTAAATTATCTGGTTATTTTTCTATACACAATGGCACATGACAGGGCTGCACTTTGTCGCCATTGAATTTCATCCTTTGCATGGAGGCATTGGCAAGATCTATATCTATATCTATATGAGCTAACCCCCTAGCAGGTGACCAGGAACACAAATTGGCCTTATTCATGGATGACCTACTAGCTATTGTTTCACATCCAGTGATGTCTTTACCTCACTTGATGCATGAATTTGAATGTTTTGGACAGTTGTCCAATTTCAAGATTAATTTCTCAAAATCCTGGGCTTTAAATCTATCCTCTCAGGTTTCCATAGTCTTAGGTTTACAGTCCGCGTTCCCTTTCCCTTGGCATCCCTCCCATATTACTTATCTAGGGGTTAAAATCACTAAAAATATTTAGCAACTTTTTGCCACCAACTTCTCCCCCCTCCTCCCCTCCATTCGAACAGACTACTCCCATTTGGCATTTGAAGCATCTTTCATGGCTGGGGAGAATTAATGTGGTAAAGATGAATACGCTTCCCAAGTTGCTTTACCTCTTTCAATGTCTCCCCATTCAGATTCTAGATTCGTGGTTTCGTTCACTAAACGTCTTAATCCAGCAATTTATCTGGTCCAGGAACAAACCTCGGATTAAACGAGATATTCTAGTTAGGCCAAAACAATTGGGCAGTCTCCAACTTCCAGACATGATATCATACTACCACACTATTCATCTTAATAGAATCCTTGAATGGACCAGATATAGAGAGGTTAAGCAATGGGTCGCTCTTGAAAGGTGCTTCATGGAACTCCCCGCTGAAATTACATCATGGCTTCCTTCCATTCCTAACCCGACAATCTCTCCCTCTCTTTCTATTTGGACATCTTTAAGAAATTTTCCTCACATTTCTTCACGTCTGGGCCCTCTTACTTAGTTTCTGGCTAACCCTGATTTTCCTCCGGGTATTAATCTCACTCATTTTCCTAACTGGGTGCGAGAAGGTCTTTTTCGGATGGGCCAACTAGCAACTACATCAGGTGTTAAAGCATTTGCTGAACTCCAAGAAAGGTGGTCGATTCCACACTATGACTTTTGGAAGTATCTACAGATTCGCCACTTTCTGATCTCCGCGGATAGACTGAAATTTTCTAATAGAGATCTCACTTCATTTGAAAAACTTTGTATCTCACCAACTCCTCCCTCCCACACAATTTCTGCCATTTACCAGATACTCCTAACCAACCCTACCTCTTCCATTCCTCCTTGGGCTAAAAAATGGGAATTAGATTTGGGGATCTCCCTCACAGAACAAGAGTGACAAACTATTTTCCTCAAAACTCATTTTAGTTCAATATGCTCGACCATTAAGGAAACTCAATACAAGATTTTAATGAGATGGTATAGACATCCTACTCTACTCCATGCCATGTTCCCCATGAAATCCAACTCTTGCTGGAGATGCCTCCAAGACCCAGGATCACTACGACACATATGGTGGGATTGCCCTCAGTTATCTAACTTCTGGTCAGATGCTATCTCCATCTCACAACAAATTATAGGTACCCCCATACCTAGTGATCCAGCATTCTGGCTTCTAAATCACTCACATATCACTGGGATGTTATAAGAAATCCTTACTGCGCCACCTAAGTAATGCAGCAAGAGTGGTCATCCCAATTTTCTGGAATTCCTGTGACCCACCCACACGTAAAGATTGGTCCCATAGAATTGATTATTATTTATCAATGGAGGATCTTATACCTCTTCCCACCAATAGGCCACCTTCTTTTACCACTACTTGGCTTCCATGGTTGGAGTATAAATCCTCAGCGGAGTATAAAAATTATATGTCTCCAACCGTATCTATCCTGTAATATGTCTTGGCTTCCTTATTTTTGACTAGATTTACTCTTGTAATATAAGATGACCCTCCCCTACCCCCCCATCTGATAGTTTTTCTGTACTTTTCTTTTTCTATATTTTATTCTGTTTGTTCTCCAATATAGTTGTTGTTCTTTATATAACTTTTTACTGGTTTCCCATTGCTATACATTTTGATATGGATTTACTAGTTTTTGTATGATTCTGTATATCTGTATGTTTTCTTTTTGGAACCTTTAATAAAAACAGATTGCACAAAAAAAACATCAGGGGAAAACTGTTGGTTTTCCCCTGATGTATACGTGAGTATACACAGCATTATGATACTTCTGAGGTGAACATAAAAACACAGTGTGGTCCCACTGTAGTCACTGTGGGATTGGTTCCTTATTTGGTGTTTGATGCTATATTGGTGAGAACTTTTTCCCACTTCTGGTAACTGTGGGAAACCCAAAATATTACAGAAGTAAATAACCCAGACCTATTTGATAATGTAACTGATACAGTGGCAGTGGTAGTGTTCCCTGATTCTGAAGTGTTCCTTCTTGCAAGCATAGTTGGAGAGTAAGAAAATGATGAGAGCAACAGTTGGGCGCAGGATGATGTACCTCCTACTAAAGTATAAAATGTTGTTGAACCTGTTGACTGTATGTATGATCTATCTTTGCCTCAGAACAGGTAAAAAGCCCTAGACTAAAGAGAATGTAAAAGTGGTTGATGGAAACTCATTAGAGCCTGATAGTAGGTTGTCATACCCTCACATTGCAGTATGTCAACATTTGTTGTACCAACTGTCCAAGAAAGGAGAAGATATTGTGGAACAATTGATAGTTCCTAAGGCATATAGAAGAACAGTGTTTGTCTCATCCCTCCCCACGGTCCATTTTGCAGTCTCTACATGGGACCTGTGTACACGTCTATACCAACTTCGCTCCTTCCATCCGTTTCTGGTCCCATTATGGAATAATGCAGACTTCGCCCCAGGTTTAAATCATCAAGCATTTCAGCATTGGACGAAACCTAACAAACTTTTTCCGCTAGATATAGCTCCCTTACCCTATTTTCCTGAATTTTCTGATATACAAACCCGCTACTCCCTTCCACACAAAGTATTCTATCAATTTTTACAAATCCGCCACTTTTGCCATTCACTCAAAACTTCAGCTTCCCTATTAGTAAAATCCTTATAGAATCATTATGCCAACAACACCACACCACCAAAGGCCTAATCTCTACTATCTGTCAAATTCTTCTATCACACAATCAGCCTTTAAAGGAGCCCCATGAGTTGGCTTGGGAAACTGATATAGGGGTGACTCTGACCCCCGAGGAGTGGGCAAAAATTAAATCTGAGATCTCTAAGAGTTCAATCTCAGTTAGGATTAAGGAAAATTCGTATAAACTGGTATCTGGGACCTACCCGTCTACACTCGATATACCCAACAGTCTCACCGCTGTGCTGGAGGTTATGCGGACAGTTGGGAACCCTGCTGCATATCTGGTGGTCCTGCCCCCAAATTCAACAATACTGGAATAATATTCATAAATTAATTGGAGAGCTTGTAGACGTACAAATCCCATTCACCCCATTATTTACTCTACTTTCTTCCCCCATTCCTAACACATTCCGTCCTATACAAAAACATATTAAACATATTCTAAACACAGCAAAGTGCCAAATAGCGCATATTGGAAATCAACTACATCTCCCCCCATCCCAGCCACTATTAATGCAATATGGTCTACTTATAAAATGGAACAAATTTCCTCTATCTTACATGATACCCCAGATCAATTTATTAAAATATGGTCTCCATGGACATCCCACTTTGACGCTGAGCCCCCCTTGACCACAATCTAATAAACCTCTTAGCATATATACACTGTATAGTGTGATAATGTACCACTCTAGCCGGCATACCTCATAACCCATTCCTCATTTTCCCCACTTTCTATCTCCTATTTTCTTATTTCTTGTCTGTTACCCTTATCTCCCTTTTTGTAAATTTTTCATCTCCTTTCTCTCTATGTTTATTTAATTTTTTTATTTTATTTTTTCTGTTATCAATGATATTGATGTAGTTATTTTGTATTATAGCTATAGATGCAAATTTCAGTAATTTCTAAAAGCTATTTAATATGTTTTATTTGTTATTCTTATTTCTTTGTATATTCAGAAAAAAAAAAAAAGAACAGTGTTAAGTCGGGTACACACTAGACGATATGTTGTCCGATTCGGCGGATCGGATGACATATCGTCCACATTTCGGCAAATTTGTTGATGGAACCATTACTTTCTCCAGAGGAAATTCCATCAACTATCAGGAAACGTAAAAAGAGCTCACTGTACAGCTGTGGTTTGGATGATCACGATGGCAAAGGAGTGGGTGCAAACTGGTCAAAGAAAAAATATATATATATGTCCCAGATTCTTAATTTCTGTGTGGTAATTATCTAGGTAATGAACAGCCTTGGTTGCCAAACCACCTGTGAGAGGCTGATAAAAGGTGTGTCATTTTTTATTGGCATACTCTCACTACCTGGGGAGCATACTGACAGACATGTTTAGAGAAACACTGTTATGGCTGTTTTGTGTGAGTTGGACATTAGGTACTCCTACCTTTAGAGAGGGAAACTTTTGATTTAGTTAGAGGCGAGCAGGCTAGGATTTATTCTTATGATTTTTTTTTGCTACACAAATAAAACTATCTGTGGTAACTTGTACCAAGACTCTGGACTGGTGTGATACTTATTGGCTGCTGTATGGAGAGAGTGGTTGTTTACCTAACATCACCATGTGACAGAGATGTGTGGGTTTGGTTTTAGTTAGTTCTTTTCGCCACATTAGCACAAGTTCAGATTAGTTCGGACTTATCTTATCGGCTATCCAAAACACGTGAGAGCCGGATAGCCAATAAGATAAATCTGAACTAATCCGAACTTGCGCTAATGTGGTGAAAAAACGAGTAAAACTGAGCCAGCACACCTCCAGTTTTATATATATATATATATATATATATGTATATATATATATATGGTCAATCATACACCTGACTATGATTCTACAAAATCCCTGACTTTGTGCAAGTGTACCTAGAAGAATTGATGCTGTTTTGAAGGCAAAGGGTGGTCACACCAAATATTGATTTATCTTCTGTTCACTCACTTTGCATTTTGTTGATTGATAAAAATAAACTATTAACACTTCTATTTTTTTAAATAATTTCTACTTTGCAACATTTTTTCCACATCTGCCTAAAACTTCACTACATAGACATGGTGCAGCTCTTCCTGGATGTGCTGCGCTCCCATACCATCTCTGCTTATCCTCTGCCTATTGCTCTGCTCCTTAGCAAATCTCCTCTTGCCCATGCTGCCTTAATAATATTGGTGTGTGTTCCCAATACCCCCTCCCCAATGCATATATCTCCATGACATCACTGCCTCTGCACTCCTTCTTTGTCTGTGTGTGTTTATCTGGGCCTTTATTTCACCCTTCTGGTATATTATAATGTGGAGGTGGTAATGGTATTGTATTAGTGTGGATGTAGCAGAAACATTGCTGTAGGGTGGCAGAGTCATTGTTGTGGAGGGGTCTGGTGTCATATAAGTGAGATTTGGATGAGGCCTGATTCAGAGATGCACGCAAGCCATACACAATGCCGATGTTCCCGTAGTTATTTAATTTTTTTGTAACTTCACATACATGAAAATTCCTGAAATTCTGGTCAGCGCACATGTTACACAGAGTGTACACACAAAGGTGCTGTAGAGATTGATTCATATGGTATCAAAAATGTCGCAAACACCAAGGAATGTATTCAGACACCCACGCGTGGCTTCACAAATCCAAGCATCTGCCTACAATGATGCAGCAGACTCATACCCATTTTACACCAGAGCAAAAACCTGGGTTATTGCTGGTTCTACCCGGGTCGCAGCTCAGTGTAAAAGGGTCCCTGAAAAATAACCAGGGTCAAGTGACCCTGCAATCCAAGCCAGGTAGCTACCAGGGTTGGACCCAGGATGGACCCAGGTAATGGTGCAGTGTAAACGGCGCAACCCAACGTTATCTGACCTGGATCATGCCTAAAATGAGCAGATTGGTGGTTGTGGAGCAGTCACCTCCCACTTTTTATGACCTCACAGGTTTAGTAGGGCAGACCTGAGTTCAGTGTGAACAGGGCTGACCTGGGAGTAACCCAGATCAAAGGTGCAGTGTAAATGGGTCTGACCTGGGTCTGACCAGGGTTGGAACCATGTCCAAAAACCCAGGTCGGACCTGGGTTTTTGGTGGAAAAGAGGTATTAGATACATGTGTTGTCTACCGATAATCGCTCAACTGTGAAAATATCGGCATAGGGTAAAACTCTGAATCATGCTCTCTGAATTGTCCTTCTAACAACCACAGTTACCTGCTGTTCCTAACAGTTAAATCGATGGGGGCCTTCGATGGTCATTCCTAAAGCATAAATTATCTGGATAATCATGATTATCCACTTGACAAAGGCCATCTAGAAGAAATGGACAATTTCCCTGATACTATGATGACTCAGGCTGCTGGTTGCATTGAAGTTATTGTGTGAGGGATATGTGTAAAGCAATGCCTTGTAGAACACTTCAGATCTTAAGTTGCACTTAGTTAAACAAACCTTATAAGGAAAATGTGGTGATATGTGGGATAAATAGAATAATAGTGTAGTTAAATTAATAATTTTGTTCCACAATGTTATAGTAATAAACAAGAGTCTTGTAATCATCCCTCATAGGTTTCTGAATAGCCATAATCAGATTTCCTTTAGCTTTGTGTTCTCTGATATATCGCCCTGTGAACTTCACAAATCATGTTTTGTCATTAACTCGGCAGCTCTGTTTGCTTATATTAGACAAATGTTACATTTTTCTGATCTCTTCTAGTTGTAATTTATCAGGCATAGGCTGAAAGTTTTGCCAGCACATTTTTAACCTAAAAACGCTATGCAGTCATTGCTTAATAAGCACATTTTAGCAGGGTTCACTATTTTAGTGGAGTTACAGTTTAACTTAATAAATGGGTTATTGTTTTAGATCAGTGCAATAATAAGGTGCCAGACATGGGAAGATGTTTGGTGATGGGTCTTTCTCACTAGCTCTGTCCATTTTCCCATCCATTTTGTGTTTCCTATTTTTGTTTTGGTTTGGTGAGTGGAGACATAATGGTGGCAATTAAGTATATAGAAAGGGTATGGTTCTGTGTCATATGCAGTGCTGATATTCACGTAAATTGTCAATGTTTTTCAACTGCACATACACCTAAGTAGCTAAAAATTTGCACAGCACAGGCGTCCCATCAAGACGCCTTAAGTCTAGTATGGGGAGTAAAGAAATATCATCAATATTTGTATGGACAAAAGGTTTACATTAATAACTGACCATCAAACATCGGTATTGATTTTAACCCCAAAAAGAGAGTCCCAGCCATGACTGCTGCTCGTCCTCAACATTAGTGATTATTACTGGGTGCACACACATATGACATTCAGTTTAAAGGAAAAAAACTGCATGGCAACTGATGGTCTATAGCGTTTCCCCTTACCCCAACGTGAGGAGGAGAATGGTATAGACCCACTGGAAGTGTATCACAATATGTTAATAGAGCAGCTACCTATTACCAATGACGTGATCAATCGGGAAACAAGGAAAGACCCTATGCTATCCAAGGTAATGGACTTAACTCTCAAAGATTGGCCTAAACATGGTAATGCTCAATATTACGGATTTTCGGTCAGGAGAGATCAACTTTCTGCCTATCAAGGAACTCTATTGTGTGGGTCCAAAGTGGTAATACCACCTAAACTGCAAAACAGAGTTTTAGAAAATCTACATGAGGGTCACCTGGGCATGATGAAATTGAAGAGTCTTGCTAGAAGCTACGTGTGGTGACAAAGAATCAATGGTCAAATTGAAACATTGACAAAAGGATGTGAAGGATGTCAAAGAGTTAAAAATTCACCGCCAGCGAGTACATATTGACTTTGCTGGTCCATTCATGGATTGTATGTTTCTTATTGCAGTGGATGCTCATCCAGAATGGCCAGAGGTAATAAAGAAGAAATCCACTACACCTGAGAAAACAATTGCTGTTTTGCGAATGCAGTGACAATGGGCCACAATTTGTATCCACGGAATTCAAACAGTTCATATGAGACAATGGCATTAAACATTTTACATCAGCTCCACACCATCCAGCCACTAACAGTTTGGCAGAGAGATTTGTAAAAACATTCTAAAAAGCTATCAAGTCCATGCTCCATGAACATCTGTCTTTGCAACACAAGGTTGACAACTTCCTGTTTATACATCGTAGAACTGAGCACTCCACTACCTATCAGCCACCTGCTGTGCTCTTTATGCAATGGAACTTGCAGTCTCAATGAGACTTGACAAAATCGGATGTGAGACGAAAGGTACATGACCAACAGTTTCAAACTGTTTATCAAAAACCTACTCGGACCTGCGACATTGGTCAAGAGGTGCTTGTCCGTTATGACAGAGGAGACAAATGGCTAACGGGAATAGTTTGCTCCAAATCCGGCCCTCTGATGTATGTGATTGAAGTGGGAGGAGAATTGTGGTGATGCCATAATGATCAAATAATTGAGGACAGAAGCCAAACTGACTGCTTTTATGTGCACTCCTCTGGGTCTGCTAGAGAGATTGTTCCTGACACTGCAGAGAATGTATACCCCTCTGGGTCTGCTACAGAGACTGTTCCTGACACTACAGAGAATGTATACCCCTCTGGGTCTGCTACAGAGACTGTTCCAAAGCCTGATACAGAGTCACTAAGGGCTCTATTTACTACAATCCGCATATTGAATGCGGATTGTAGTGTGATATTACCGAGTGAATTCGCTTTGCGAATTCAGGCAATATCACAGGGATTTACTATAAATCCCTTGCAGGGACAGAGCTTGCGATAAAGCTCTGTCCCTGCGGATCCCATCCGCACTCTAGTCGCGGTATTTTCTGAAAAAATACCGCGACCAAGAGCATGCGCATGCGCCGACCCACCGTCGCTGCTACCCCACCAACGCTAAGCCCCGCCCCCGACGCTAAGCCCCGCCCCCGCGATCGGTGGGGGTAGCATTCTACTCCAATTGCCCTGTAATAACTACAGGTGAAACTAAAATAATGTGAAAAGGGTGTGAAAACACCCTTTTTCACTTTATTTTAGTAAAAATAATGTTAATAAATAGACCCCTTAGTAACAACAACTGCTGCTGAAACTTCTAGTGTGATTTCGGTGGAGCAGCCTGTCACTTTGGGATTTAAACATCGTTACCAAAACAGAGTTCATAAGGCACCCCAAAGGCTTGATTTGTAGCCTTCTGGGGTAACATATACATTGTATAGTGCTAATCTCTTTCATGTCTGCATTTATCTAAGTTGGGTGGAGTGTGGTGTATATAGTTCTCATTGCTGTGTATGTATTACAGGCAGGGCCGGACTGGGACTAAAAATAGGCCCTAGCATTTAAAGAGCACACAGGCCCACCTTGCGTCAGCATCTGGATCCTGGCATAGACTCCTCCCCTTACTATTCCTGACCCCTCCCACTTCTTAGTCTATGCTCTTACATATATAATTAATATTAGAACAGACAAGTACACATCAATCTCTATTAAAATACATACAACAGAGCACATCCTGCAGGAGAGTCAAACATTTGGTATTGTGTTGGTTCTGTTAAGCTGTGTACACTTTTATAGATATATCTGTCCAATTCGTGTGGTGGGACAGAAAATCTGGGAATGTATAGGAGCAAATAACAATAGCAATTTGCTCCCAGATGCTGGAAAATGGACCAGATTTTCTTTCCCACCAGACAGATTGGATAGATATCTATAGGTAAATCTGGCACTTCACTGGTGTAGATCATACACAAAGAAAGGAGAAGGCATTTTCCCATGCCCTAGTTTAGCAGCTGTAGAAAATTAGATAGTGTTCACTGTAGGACTTTTTAGGGCAGGGGTGCTGAACGCAGAGGACACATCTGTGCACACCAAAGCAGAGCCACAACTACACATTTTGCCAAAAGAGTATGTGTGCCGCTATCCATAGGGGAAGCAAAAATTCAGGTGTGGTCTTGCTGTGAAGGGGCGTAGCTACCTAATTTTTCACGTTACATCACACAGTAGTGTCTCTTTTTCACATTACGTCACACAGCAGTGTCCCTTTTTCACATTACGTCACGTGGTAGTATCACTTCATCTTACTACATTGCACAGTAGTGTCCCTTATTCATGTTTAATCACACAGTAGTGCCCTTTCTCACCTTTCATCAGACAGTAGTGTCCCTTTTTCATGTTACAACACACAGTAGTGTCCCTTTTTCACATTACGTTAGTGTCCCTTTTTCACGTTATGTCACACAATAGTGTCTATTAGTTACATACACAAACATGAATATATGCCCATAACAAATATTATAAAATAGAAATATTATAAACAATATATTGTATACAATTAATATTAATACTACATGGATCTGCAGGTTTGAAATACCAACATACTAAAAAGGAATAGAGGGAGACAGAAAAATGGAAGAAAGGGGGGAGCCAGGAGAAAAAAAGAGGATAAATTTGGGCAGCTGGGGAGAGAGAAGGAAAGAGGGGACCCAAAATAGGAGAATTAGGGAGAGCCAGGAGAGAGAGGAGGAATAGGAGGAACTGGGTTAGAGAGAGAATATGGGGAGCCAGGAGAGACATAGGAGAAATATGGGGAGTGGGAAGAGAGAGAGAAGAAATAGGGAGAGCCAGGAGAGAAAGAGAAGGTTTAGGTTGAACCGGGAGAGAGCAGAAATAGGGAGAGCCACGAGAGAGTGAAGGAACAGGTTGAGCCGAGAGAAAAAGAGGAGGAATTGTGGAAGCTGGAGATACATAGGAGAAATATGGTGAGCTGGGAGAGAAAGAAGGAATAGGGGAGGCCAGGAGAGAGAAGGTATTGGGGAGGCTGGAAAAGACACAGGAGAAGGGAGCTGGGAGAGAGTAGGAAGGAATTGGGAAAGACGAGAGGGGAGGAATAGGGGAAGCCAAGAGAGACATAGGAGAAAGAGGGGAAGCTGGGAGAGAGAGAGAAGGAAGAGGGGAAGCCCGGAGAGACATAGGAGAAAGAGGGGAAGCTGGGAGAGAGAGGAGGAATAGGGGGAGATGGGAGAGACATAGGAGAAAAAGAGGAACCTAGGAAAGAGAGAGAAGGAATAGGGAAAGACGAGAGAGAAAGATGAATAGCGGAAGCCGGGAGAGACATAGGAGAAATAGGGGGAGCTGGGAGAAAAAGGAATAGGAGAAGCCGGGAGAGAGTGAAGGAATTGGGGAGGCCAGGAAAGACATAGGAGAAGGGATCTGGGAGAGAGGAGGAAGGAATTGGGAAAGACGAGAGAGAGAGAGGAGGAATAGGGGAAGCCAAGAGAGACATAGGAGAAAGAGGGGAAGCTGGGAGAGAGAAGGAAGAGGGGAAGCCAGGAGAGAAAGAGGGGAAGCTGGGAGAGAGAGGATAGGAATAGGCGGAGATGGGAGAGACATAGGAGAAAAAGAGGAACCTAGGAAAGAGAGAGAAGGAATTGGGAAAGACGAGAGAGAGGAATAGGGGAAGCCGGGAGAGACATAGGAGAAATAGGGGGAGCTGGGAGAGAGAGAAGGGATAGGGGGAGCCGGGAGAGACATAGGAGATAAAGGGGAACCTGGGAGAAAGAGGAGAAATAGGGGGAGATGGGAGAGACATAGGAGAAAGAGGGGAAGCTGGGAGAGAGAGGAGGAATAGGGATAGCTGGGAGAGACATAGGAGAAAGAGGGGAAGCTGGGAGAGAGAGAAGGAATAGGGGAAGCCGGCAGAGACATAGGAGAAAGAGGGAAAGCTGGGTGAGAGAGAGAAGCAAGAGTGGAAGCCAGGAGAGACATACAGTATGAGAAAGAGGGAAGCTGGAAGAGAGAGGAGGAATAGGGGGAGATGGGAGAGTCATAGGAGAATGAGGGGAACCTGGGAAAGAGAGAAGGAATAGGGGGAGATGGGAGAGAGAGGAGAAATAGGGGGAGATGGGAAAGACATAGGGGAAAGAGGGGAAGCTGGGAGAGAGAGGGGGGAGACAGGAATAGGGCAAGCCGGGAGAGACATTGAGCTTGATTCAATTCAACACGAATTGAATAGCGCCAGTAATGAGCTCCCGGAGCTATTCAATTCAGAACGCTGCTAAGCACGACTAAGGATTTCTTCTCGCATCTCTCCTGGGATGCAAGCAAAAATCCGACAAAAGTCCAGGCGCAATGCTGTTTTATGCCCTTAGCGAGGCGAAAACAGCATCGCGCCGGGAAGTTTAGTTGGAGAATGCCCGTTCTCGCGACTAAGCACCCTGTTTAAGGCACAAGGGGTGAGAGAAGGGCATTCTCCGACCTAACATCGCGCAGAATTTAATAGCTCCGGGAGCTCATTCCCAGCGCTATTCAATACGCGTTGTATTGAATCGAGCCAATAGGAGAAAGAGGGGGAGCTGGGAGGAAACGGAGGAATAGGGGAGATGGGAGATAGAGGGTAGGAATAGGGGGAGATGGGAGACAGGAGGAATAAGGGCAGGCAGCATAGTTTAGGAATAGGGGGAGATAAGAGGGGAATAGGGGGAAACAGAAAAGAGAGAGAAAAAAATCAGGGGAGATGTTAGAGAGAGTAAGAGGAGGAGGAATAAGGTGAGATACCTCATGTAGTTTTGGAGTGTTCAGCATCCTGCTGCACTGTAGCTGATGCCCGGGTTTCATTAACAGCATTGAATCCAGAAGTGTGCCTCCTCTGAATGCCGTGTACTGTGCCTCAGCTCCTCTTGCGGCTCTGCCTCCCGGGCAGCAGACTGTCTCCATAGCGGGGGGCCCAGATTCCCACTGCCCCCATTGCCGTGGTGGTTGGTCGCGGCTGCGTCATTGCGTCATGACGCAGGTGTGTCATGACGCGGCCGCGCATTCGTGACGTCTGCTTGCTGAGCAAGGCGCCGCCCGAGAGGGTGTGCTTCCAGGTAAGCCTGCCTCAGCCAGCGGCCCATTTGGCCATCGGCCCTGATTACAGGGGAAGATTACAACGAATCTTATTTTTGTGTGTATTAGTTGGCGTATGAATCTCTATTCTGTGTCTTTGGTTTTCCTACAGTTTTACAGTAGGAGGCATGAAACACTCACTGCGTAAGGGTTACTAAGAAAACCTTTATTGAAATATAAGTCACAGACTTAACACATATGCCCCACAGTCTCAGAAATGTATTTCTTCTTTCTCTTTTCTTAATTTTTTAATAAGACCTCAATAAAAAAAATATATACAAAAAAAATTTATTGGAAGTGTATTGGGTGTTAGTGTGTGGTGACTGGGAGGTGGCTATTCAGACGAACGGTGATGCACTGTCCTATAGGCATGTAATGGGAGTGTCGCGGATGTGTTGCATAACTGCTGGTGAATACAGATGCAAAATCTCTTACATTAGAGGCCATTCACTGACAGAGAATATGCACCTAGCATGGGGCAGGTGATAGTTTCAATGCACAAAGACGCACAAAGTTGGATTGTTGCTTCTAAAGACACATAAAGATATATTTACTAAAGTGCGGGTTTTTAAAAGTGCAGTTGTTGCTCATAGCAGCCAATCAGGTAATATTTATCATTTACCTAGCACCTTCTAGAAGATAATAGCTAGAAATTGATTGGTTGCTATGGGGGAATGGGTATGATATCCCGGCGGCTGACATACTGATGCCGGAAGCCCGATGAGCCAAGATCCCGACAGGAGAAGGTAAGTAGGCTGCCCCCCCCAACCCTAACCCTCCCTTGGTGGTGCTTAACCCTAAAACTCCCGGGAAAGTGCCTAACCCTAAGTCCCCCCGGGGGTGTCTAAACCTAACCCCTCTCCCTCCCCGCACCCAACCTAACCATCCCAGGGGGTGCCTACCCTTAACCTCCCACCGGTGGTGCCTAACCTCCCTCCCTGCAGCCTAACCCTAACACTCCTTGGGGGGTGCCTAACCCTAAGTCCTCCCTGGGGTACCTAACATTAACCCTCCCCCCCATGGCTAAAGCTAACCTGTCCCCAATTATCGTTGTTCGAGATGGCGGCTTTCGCCACCCCAATCCACTCAGACGCACACTTGTACAGATGCATGCTTTTACTAGCACTAGCATAAAGCCGCAGACGCAGCTATGGCAAAAGATGCTAAAGCTGTTGCGCCTCAGAATCAGCCCCAATTTCTCCCTTCAGAACACCCCCCAGAACACAGTACTGAGTAACAAAGGATCTTATGCTGTATATTTGCTCTAGTTTCTAGTTAGATCAGGGATTACGAAGTGTTATTTACAGTATCACTAAAGCTCACATGCAAAGAGCAAAAAATACATAAAGAACCAAATTGTGCAAATAGTGCAGAAAATAATAATAATAATAATAATAATCGTATTGGTAGTATTATTACACATATCTGTACATTATGAGAATCATGTCACAAATAAATAATATACAAAAGAACAAAACACAAAGTAAAATAATCCTGCCCAATTGAGTTTACAATTTAAGAGGTATGGGGAACACTTGATAAATAATATATAATGTAAAGGAATAACAGTTATTGCTGGTAATGAGGAAAGTGTGTATGTGGCTATTAAGTCAGAAGCATTATCAGCCACCAGTAATAAAGGAGCCATTGGCAACTAACATTACCACAGTAATAACCACTACTTTGGATAGGCTGACAGGGCATGGTTGATAGTTGCCCCCTGGGAAATGACCCCCAAAGGGAAACCCAAACTTGTAAAACTGGCTGCTTTAAAGAATAATATTTTATTTAGAAAATCCATTAGATTATCAAAATGTATCATGTATCCAAGTAATTCATTTACTTGATTGAAGTGTATGCTAAAATGTTATAAGTGGCCCACAAAATGACCTAGAATAGCAGCACATAACACACTGGCTCATATTTGTATTCGTAGAATGTCTAGGACTATGGGTGCAGGAAGTATTTATACTTCATAAGTAAACAGTGAAGTTGATGTAAACAGATGGGATTCATTTGGTGTTTGAAATAGTTTTTTAAACCAATTTACCACTAATGTTTCTGATTTCCATAAAAGGAAGTTGTTCTTTTTTCTGTTTTTTGTGTGTGAGTGAGAGTGTGTGTCTGTAACACTGGCTCACATTGAGGATGCTTTTCCTCTGAGTCACTGCAGGAGCAGAACTGTAAGAAGTGCAGATAACCGTGGAACACAGGAAAGCACTAAGGCCAAACACCCATTAATTACAGATTGAGATTGGGATCCAACACTAGAAAGGGAGGTTCAGTGTAATATTCATTTTCATGATCTTCAGTAACCAAAGTACATTATTAGATGCATTCTACAGTGGTGAACTTGATTTTTTATATTAAGCTGTGATTCCATGTAAAAATTAGACATGGGGGGTAACCTACTAAACTGCAGTTTGGAAACGCAGATAAAATAGCATGTTTAAACAATGCACAGTTTGAAACCACTATCCAAAATGTTCCAAATGGCAGATAATCCGTTTGATTTGTTATGAATCTGATGCGGTTTGCAAAACAGTTTCCTTTAGCATGGGACTGACAGATGGCACAGCTCAAACCGTATGCTGTTTGAACCATCTGTCAGAGCGGGATGTAGTTAATATCCCGACGATCGGGATGCCGTTACCGAAATCCCGATCACTGAGAAAACACTAGCGCTGGAATCCCGACATGACTGGGGATGCAACGCCGAAATCCCGGCAGCCGGCATCCCGATCGTAAGAGGACTGGGGCAAGGTATCAGCCGCAGGGGGGGAGGGTTAGGTTTAGGCACCCCAGGGGGACTTAGGGTTGGGCTGCGGGAGGGGGCTGTGAGGGTTAGGCTCCAAACAAGAGGGATTAGGTTCAGGCACCACCGGGGGGAGGTTAGCGTTAGGCACTAAGGGGGGAGTGTTAAGGTTAGGCACTTACCAGGAGGGTTAGGGTGCGGGGTAGGGAGGGTTAGTATGAGGGTACAAAAAAAGAGGATTAGGGGGTAAATAGGACAGGGGAACATTGCGTACTATTCCCCTGTCGGGATTTGAACCATCGGGATGCCGCTGTCAGTGTAATGCTGGCAGCTGCCTCTGGGAGACTTACCCATTCTTCCCGATGGGCCGGTAGCACCACTCAATTTTTGGGAGAGTAGGCAAGTATGGGTTTACCCTTTGTTTCTTTTTCTGAATGCATTACTTCATGTTACTGGTTGTAACATGCACTGGTGGTCTGTTTAGTGTTGTAATTCTCCTCTGTACATAAGTCTAGGGAGCCCATCACATTATCCTTTAGGTTTACAACATAAGTCTAGCTGTTGCTGATAGTCATTGTGTCTGTTTTTGGGCCTAGGATTCTGTATTCACAGCACAGAATGTTCCAGGGCACAGAAATGCCTTGCTATGGCACTGCTCCATGGCTCAGTATTGCAGTATACTGATTATTCCTTCAGAAATATAAACAAACGCTTTACACCCAAGAACACTGATGTGTTTTATGCTAAGTTTCTCACCATGCTAAAGTTCACACTGAGTTTTTTCCACAGTGTTGTTCTCCTGCCCATGTTGTCTTAAGAATTTCTATATTCTATCCCCTGCAAATTCACCTCCATTGTTAAATAACCTGCAATTTGTCCTGGTCTGATAGCATAAGATTCTTTGTTAGGTCCAAGTTTTGCTGTCCTTGCATGCTTTCCGTGTGTCTGTGCCCCAGGCATCTGCGCCACATATTAATGCAATTATTGTATCTGTATCTGCCGAGTCTCATCTGTTCTTTTTTAATGTTGAGATGATACAGTTTTTCATCCACTTTTGCTCTATTACCTTTGTTCCATCCAGCATGATACATTTGTCATTTTGGAATTTGATGGCGAGTCTTTTAGCCACCATGCACCTTACAGACAAGAGTCCACCTTCCCATCTACGAAAATACAACACATACTTTACTGGTTGTATGAATTTGAGCCTATAAGTAGACCATGTCCAATTATTTCAGCATTGTTATTACTGTACTTTCATTTATAGTATATCTTTGTGATGCAGATCAAGTTCTGTGATTTGTTGCTCCTGAATCTATGCACCAGCAATGAAATAGATTAACTTCTGTGCTTTAAAATTTCCACTCCACTGATTTGTCCTTGCATCAGCAAGTTTTGGTAATTATGGCCTTACGGGACCCATTTGGAAATGTATCTGTTGCTCTGTTTTTCATATTGAACAATCTTTGTTGAGATGTCCCTGTCTGTTGCATCTAAAACATGCTCTTGTTTATTTATTATGGGACTTTGAGGCTGCTTCAAGTCTTGTTTCTAATGCACTGTATGTGTCATGTAGTCTGCACAGAAGTATGGCTGCCACGTATGTGCTCCCATTGATAATACATCGCACTCTTGTTTCTAGCATTCCACTTCTATGCTTTGGCATATTTTTACTTTGCCAAGTGTCATTTAGATTTCTCAAAAGAAACAGCTGTTTATACTGGATCTTTCAGGCAGCTTTTGTAAGGCATCCCACAAGCCCTTTGCTGTAGTCCTACTAATTCTTCTAATCTTCTAATATTATAGCAACTTTTTGTCTTTCTTTTTCTTAACCCATTCTTGGTAGCCAACCTCTGGACGTTAAGTAGTAATGACATCCCAAAACTCATCGGATAGCAGTATTTCAACCTTAAATTATCACAGCTGAGCTTTTAATCATCACAAGTCAGTTTTAACATTGACAGTGTAAGCTCTGTGCTGCTGCCCATTTTTTTCCCTTTTCTTTCTTTACTCCTCTGGAAATACAGTATTCAGTTACTCACCTACACTCTGTAGATTTCCTTGAATATTGCTTGCCTTCTGTTTTGTTGTGTTTGGTCCCACAGCCTATTGTTCAATATGTTTTTTTCAAGTATCAAACACACAGGAAAAGATTGTGGGATAAACTTGTAATGCATAACATAACAGAGAGTATTGCTAACATGTTTCTGGGAGATTGTACACTAACAGAGCTTAGGACATAGCATCAACTATTGTTCCTCTAGTATAGCCACTCAAGTAACACTCAGGGCCTGATTAATTACGGATCACTATTGCGATCGCAGCTGCTATTATGCAGCAGGTCCACTGCAAAAATATGCTAATATTTGCAATCGCAGTGTCATCGCAGCCTAACTTAAGGATGCCAATATCCCCTTACTCACATCCGTAATACCTAGCAAAGTAACGAAATCATCGGTAACATCGAATACCATTGTAGCCTCATGCACAGTTGCACAAGGTCTGACTTTACTCAGAAATTGCTAACCTCATCACATGCAGTGAAAGCCCAAGCAGCGTGTGGCAACGCAGTGGCTAATTTATGCATGCCTCTGTAACGGCGTTCAAACTCACTGGCACGCCTACGTTTCTCTGCCCACCCCCCCTTCTCCACTCCCAAATGCCCACTTCCTGTCAATCACTCTGCGATGGGTCTGCTTAGTCACTTTGATCGCAGTCCATTCACAGCGAGACCTTCGAACATGTGCACTGCGATGCATACGCTTGTGCAGAATGCAACAAACTGCATGCGTAATCGCAGTTGCGATCGGTAATGAATCAGGCCCTCAGTCTGTAAGCAGTTGTCATAATCAAATATTTACCAGGGTTAAAATGTTCCATAACATAATGGAATGACCCCTTTTTGCAATCATTTTAGGCCACCTCCCAGTCTCCACCCTGATACGCCCAGTGATCGCAAACCGCTTCACAAGTTTTAGCAATACCATATGCAATTGAGACCAGCATTGCACACTTTTATTTGTGCGTGGACAGTAAGGATTTTCTAGACTATTTGGACCTGTGCAGTAGCAAACATTACTCAACTGTGTAAATATCGGTACTGTGTTCATCTCTGAATCAGGCCCAGAGTCTGATTTGGAATGGAGGTGCAGGGTAGACACACGGTCTCAGAAATTAGTTTAAATTGTATTGGGCATTCCAGGGTAGTGACAGGGAGGTGGCTTAGTGAACCAGTTGAGATAGTCCGTCTTATGGGTATTTTACGGGAGTGTCACAGATAGTGGTTGCGTACAGAGCCAGAATCGTTCACATAGGTGGCCATATTCAGACGAAGAATCTGCATCTGCAGTATACAGATTATGAAAGTGGGTATTACAGTCCTTGCATATTCGGACGCACGGATTTACACCAGGGAAGACCTTTGTAGCAACATTTGCAGGAAGTTGCAGAAGTGTGGTCGGCAAAAGGCGTAGACAGGAACGCGGCTGCATCCGACACAGAATCAGGCCCTATATGTCTAAATACTTGAAATACAAATATAGTTTTCAGGAATACCCAATGGCCTAAATTTTAGTTTTGAGTAAACCCAGTTTCGCATCTTGGCAAAACAATGATACAGGTATACTCAGTGGATTAAATTTAAAGTGTACGGACAGACATCTTTGCTGAGCCCTAAATCACAGTGTAAGAGAAAACTGACCATTATTTGTGTGCTACCTGCAATAATAGGTAGTATTTACCCTCATGCCAAAAAAATAAATGCATTGCAACGTTTTATTTAGGTGCAAATATGTTCCCTTTGGTTGGCCTTGTTCTTAAGTCTAAGGGGTGTATTTATTAAATGACCCTGTAAAGTTCTATTTTTCATGGCTATTTATTAAAAAAATATCACTGGAGCAGATAAGGATGAACTTACCACATTGGTAACCAAATATTGTAAACCATAGGAAAAATATCTAAAATTATTTAATCAAGAAAAAAAATGTTTTATTTGAATAATAAAGCATTTGTTTTATGTACCTAGGCCCGGCAACAGAGGGGTACAAGGGGGACACTTATTCTGTACCCCGAGATTCTGAGGGGCCCGACCCCTCAGTAATCTTTGGAATCCAGTTCATGTGTTCTCTTTGCCTTTGCCGCTGCTCTATTCAGGGAGCCCGGTAGCCAGAACAATAAAGTCTTATCTTGTGCCTGCGCAACACGCCGCCATGCAACTGGATCAGAGAGGATAGAGGAGCCGCAGCCAAGTGTGGGCTACATTGGGCTGGAGATACATGGCATGTCGGGTGGGCAGGAGAGGAAGTGACACAGGGTGGGGGATGGAGCTGGAGACGTGGAGCTGCGGGGATACAAGGGGATGTGCTGGAGAGACACATGATGATGGGGCTAAGAGACATGGGGGTGGTGATGCTGAACGACACAGGGGAGAATAAGATTTAGAGACAGAGAGGGAGGATGAGGCTGGGAGACACAGGGGGGGTTGTGGCTGTGAGACACAGTGGAAGGGATGAAGCTGAGAGACACAGGGGGAGGATGAGGCTGAAAGACACAGGGGGAGGATGGATCTGAGAGACACAGGGGGGAGGATGAGGCTGAGAGACACGGGATGAGTGGATGGCTAATGATGGAGAGAAGGGTATTGAAGATGGAGCAAGACAGGCGTGGATGAGGCTGTAGAGACATGGGGGATGAGGCTGGAGTGGCACAGGAGGACATAAATGTCCCAGGCCCCCATATTTCTGTTGCTGGCCCTTTATGTACTACATGTGTTATAGTATAAAAGTACAGCCAGCCATACTGGTACCGCTGCTGTCCTACTTACATATGCCTTAAGTACAGTAGCTTCAATGTGCTTGGAAAAGGGAGTCTATCAAACGAGAGCCCTTGTGATAGAATGGAGCCTCCTCCCCCATTGTGTGCACGCCGAAAAATGGGCTTTACTTGCTCTGTCTTGCTCTATTCCCGAATCTGACTCAGGCCCACTGTTTTTAAAGATCACTGATTATATTTGTTCCCATTTAAGTAAAATTTTGACCTGATCATAACTCATTTCTTCTATCAACCTTACTAATTGTGTACATTAACTGACAATATGTGGATTATACTGTATGCTGCTATGAGGCATAATTTAAGTTGTTTCTATGGCAGGAGTATAACACTTGCCAAGAGTTAAATCTGAGAAGCTTGGCATTGCACAGATAGAGTATTACAGACTGATGCTCTCCTGAAGAACGTTTTGTTTAAATATGTGGCTGAAAATAGAATTTAACAGATGTCAGGCAACACAGAGTGTGATTGCTGTTCTGTTCTACTGTACAACTTGAATTTAGACTGGGTCCTCATCCAACCCCATCAGTGCCCCCAGGGGTGTATTAAGAGAGGAAGGGGCCCCTGTTCATTCCCCGTCTGGGGCCCCCTCCTCTCTACCTGGCGTCAGGCAGCAGACTGACGCGTCTGACCGCAGCATCAGTAGACTCTGGGCACTAGAGTGTGCCCAGAGTATACTGCGTATGCTTAAGTCGCCGGTGAAAGAGTGTGGCCGCCATTTTCCAGCGATCTCACTACGCATGCACAAAATGCCGGAAAAATGGCCGAGCGCCCATTTTCCGGCGTTTTGTGCTGGGCTGAGATACCCGACGCGGGACCTCGGAGAGGTAAGTATTAGATAATATAGGTGCAGGGTGTGAAAGCGTGGGCCCCGCCTGGACCCAGGGGCCCGTGTGCACCGCATACCCTGCACCCATTATAGATACGCACCTGAGTGCCCCAATGGTCTATTGCTATGCCTAATAGTGCGTAATTTAAGTACAATTATATGACAACTTTTACTAATTCATTCAGTATGTCATGGTTGATGCATGGCAAGTATCACTACTTATGGTCTATAAGAAAATAATACCAGTACTCACCTACTGTAAAGTATTAAGCTACCATACTCTGGATATATTTCTTTACCTACTGTAGGTCATCTCTTACTAATACCTTGAGTCTTTTCTATACATTTATGAATAGTTACTTAGTGGTCACTGAATTTACGCAAAAGCAAGTGTAAATTTACATAGAGATATCTCCTGCTTACCTTTTAAGTTCTGATGTGGCCTGCCATCCCCATACACTAGTATGGGGACCTAAATTAATTGAACCGACATTCACGCATACACAGTAGCACTGCTGAGTCAAACTCGGCAGTGATCATTTTCAATGCTATTAAAGTAACGGTGATAGGGATCGCGGAGACAGCTGATCTTTAGATCAGCTTTCTCTGCACCGGGTTCAATTGTGAATTATTCCGGAAATCTTGTATCTTGCCGTATGGCCCCTGATAATTAACATGGTGAATAGACCCCATTTAATATTGTTTCCTTTGTACAGGGCTGCAAATTGGACTTCCTAGTATTGGAGTTACTGCTTAAATTTGGACTCTATAGGGTATATTTACTAAGAATCCTGTTTGGCCAAGATTGCATTCTGCTGCGAGTTTCTCCTAATTTTCAAACACAGAGATTTACTAAAGGCAAACACGGTTGTAAAAACATGATTACATCTGCAAAACACGACCGAACACACAAATAGACGTCAATACACCATCAAACCAATTCACAAGTACTTTCGACAGTACAGGAAATACAACACGGGGATTTACTAAGAATCGTGTTTGCAAATACGATTGAGCATGGAGCAAACTCAGGCCAAAAGTAGAAGAATCAAATACTGCTGTGTGTTCTGCAGAAGCACTGCACAGAACAGTGTGATCTGTGCAGTGTTTCTGTTCTATAGGTGTAATAAAGGGTTAAAAATGAAGAAAAAAATGGCGTGATGAGCACTGGACGTCTGAGCCAGTTCTGGTACAGAAATATCGTGGGAAAATCAGCATGGGGTTCCCCCTATTTTCCTATAACCATCACTGGGCTGAACCAGCTGGGGTGGTAATGCCATAGCATGGAGACCAGTGGCGTAACTAAGGGGGGTTGAGCAGGACGTGGGCCCTGGGTGCCGTAGGACCGGCGGCGCAGGGGGGGTGCCGCCGGCCACAGTACCGGCCCGCCCTAGTCAGGCAGTGTAGTGCCGACCGCAGTGTGTGCGGTCAGCGCTATACATTTACACAGGATCGGCGCTAGGCTTCCCAGCACCGGTCCTTTGCTGCACATCCGAGCCCCCTCCCTCCCCCTGAGTGCTTGCCCAATAGCGCCAGGAGGAGGGTGGCAGGCGGGCCTTTGTTGTGCATAACATACACATCACCGCTAGCAGCAATGTGTGTGTTAACCAGCAGCCAATGAGAGTCAGACAGACTCTCATTGGCTGCTGCTGCACACACATCACCGCCAAGCGGCAGCGATGTGTGTGTGAATCAGCAGCCAATGAGAGTCAGACAGACTCTCATTGGCTGCAGTGCAAACTGCAAGAGCCGGGTTGGAGCTTACTCATGATAGGGGGGGTCACTATTGGGGGTCTGCATAAGGGGGAACACTACTGGGGGCACTTCATAGGGGGGACCACTACGGGGGGAACTATATAAGGGGGAACACTACTGGGGGCACTTCATATGGGGACCACTACAGGGGGCACTATATAAGGGGGAACACTACTGGGGGCACTTCATAGGGGGGACCACTACAGGGGGCACTAAATAGGAAGGAACACTACAGGGGGCACTGGATAGGGGGATCCCTACTGGGGGCACTGCATGGGGGTGACTACTGCTGGGGGCACTGCATGGGGGGACTACTGCTGGGGGCACTGCATTGGGGGAGGGGGACTGCTGCTGGGGGCATCACTATATAAGGGGCTTACTGCTAGGGGCACTGCACTGGGGGCACTAAATAGGGAGGACCACTACAGGGGACACTGGATAGGGGGATCACTACTGGGGGCCTGCATAAGGGGGACCACTACTGGGGACACTGCATTGTGGGGACTGCTACTGGGGGCACTATATAAGGGGCACTGCATAAGGGGGAACACTACTGGGGGCACTTCATAGGGGGGACCACTACATGGGGCACTGCATTGGGGGGACCACTACTGGGGCACTGAATAAGGGGAACTAATGGGGGGCTGTATAAGGGGGACCACTACTGGGGGTACTGTATAAGCGGCACTACTAGGGGTTAGGGTGCATATGGATAGGAATGTTCACAGTGATGATAAAGGATTGTGTGTCATGTTGACACGCCCAATTTTTAAGTGACCACGCCCATTTTTCCGGCGTGCACACAATGGGGGAGGAGGCTCCATTTTAAAATTTGCCCTGGGCTCCAAATACACTAGTTACGCCACTGAGGGAGACACACAGTATGGGGTCCCCTGCCAACGCATTCACTATCCCTGAATTGGTCAGCCCAGGCCTGGCAAACCTCGGAAAGTGGGGACCTCAACAATAAAATGAGATCCTGAGGATCAACCAGCCCTGACCTCAAAGTGCAGCTTGGTAAACGCTCTCCTCGAAATGCGTTGACAGAGCCGGCCCTAGGCATAGGCATTATAAGCAAATGTCTAGGGGCGACTGGAATGCCCTAGGGGCATTCCAGGGCTCTGCCTCTGCCAGCCAGCCACTGCCCCCACCTACCACGGAGCCGGCGCTGCTACCCTCCCTCTCTTCCAGCTCGCTGCCACGATCAGAGCTCTCCGATCGGGCAGCGCAGCGAATGGCCAGGCCAGTCATGTGACTTTTGGCCATGATCTACATCCGCCCGGCCCTTAGACAGAATGAGCTTCTGCACAGAAGCTCATTCTGTCTATAGGACAGAGCCGGATTAAGGGGGGGGCCACAGGGGGCGAGTACTCCCAGGCCCCCCTCTCAGGGGGCCCTCCAGCCAGAGCTGCTATGACTAGGCCCAGCGAAACGTGTATACAAGGACCCTGAGATTCCAAGGGACCCCAGTCACTCTTACCCATGCCAGTCTGTGCGGGACCCGCGCCGCTGCAGTAATAGGATGAACTCGGCGGGTAAGCCTCTTCACTGTCACTGGCATCTCCTGGTTGGCTCAATAAAGTAATTTTTTTCCGCCGCAGTGTGCGTGACGTCATGACGTCTGTTTACTGCTTGAATGAAGACCAGCTGAGTGAGGAGCCTGCCGCCGCTGTGAGGAGGAGCAAGCAGAAGATGCAACGTAGGTAAGTGTGGGGTAATGGAGGGACACAGGGATGCAGTGGCTGTTCCTGCAGAGAGACAAGGGAGGAGGTGGCTGCTGCAAAGACACAGGGGAGTACTTGTTTGTCGCTTATGCTCCTTCAGAAGGGGGAGAGGTGGAAGATGGCTGCTGCAAAGACACAGGGAGGTGTTTGTGGCTGATGCTCCTCCAAAGACAGGAGGCTGTGGCTGCTGTTGGGAAATTGGGGGGTAGCTGTGACTTTTGCTGCCAAGACACAGGGGGGCTAAGGCTGATGCAGAGACACAGGGGGGGCTATGGCTGTTGCACAGACAAGGGGAGGCTGTGGCTGCTGGATACACATATGGGGGAAGGTGCCTGAGGGCCGGCTATGTAGAAACACGGGGGATCTGAGGCTGTAGGAGAGACATGGTGGGATGAGACAGTTGAAAAGACACAGTAGGCAAGGGGCTGTCACACAATAATATTCATTAAACACTTAAAAAAAAACATATTACCCCTTCTGTATGATGATGACATTGGTTATATTCCTACTTAAACAGGCATTTTCCGGGCCATGTGATTGCCTACATGAATAGTGAATACCGTCTGAAGCTATCATCTGTCCAGGGAGGATCCATTTCTTTAGAGGTTCCCTGTTGCTGATGTAAGAAAAGACTCAAGTCGACCGGACTGTACCAAATGCAGAGGGATGGGGTTTGGGCAAGAAAAATCAGTGTAATGGGCCCCAAGGATTCCGTTGCCGGGCCTCGCTCCAACATATCTCTGGCTCTGCTGTCCGTGAATGATTCTGCTTTTCTCCAGCCTCCTCACACTGCCCGAGAAAAGCTTCGGGAGTGTGCCCCCCGCTGCCGGACTGCAGGTAGGAGTCGGACCTGTGTTTCTGTTGCTACCTCTTGGAGGTGCGGGAGGAAGAGGCACACACATGACTGTCAAAGCCAGGGGGGTATTGCTCACAAGAGGGACAGGGCCCCACTGTCTTAAGTTCCCTGGGCCCCCCAAAGGTTTAATCCAGCCCTGCTATAGGAGGAGACAAGATGCTGCGCATGCCCTGCCGCTGCCACACCTCCCATGGGCCTTTGCGTAGTAGAGCTTCCAGATTAGCCGCCGCCTGCCACTGCCCAGCGCCCAGCCCTTGGACCAGGCATCAAGAGCAGCAACATTAGCTGCATCGAAAAGTGAGTTTAACCAGGCACTGTAGGCAGAGAGGGGGGCTGAGCTGTGTCATGTGTATATATATATCTATCTGTACATTATATTATAGATATATATGTATATATCTATAGATATATAGCTCCAAAAAACAACATCACATTATATATATATATATATATATATATATATATATATAACGCTGCGCTTCTGCGTTTGTATAAAGGATGTGCACCCTTGCCGTTTCGTTTATATTTTGTGGCGCCAGCCTCTGTCCGTATTATATATATATTTATGTGTGTATATATGTATATATATATATATATATATATATATGTGTGTGTGTGTATATATATATATACAGGTTGAGTCTCCCATATCCAAATATTCCGAAATATGGAATATTCCGAAAATACGCAATTTTTTTGGCATGACTGAGATAATGAAACCTTTGATTTTTGATGGTTCAATGTACACAAATTATTAAATATATTATATAAAATTACCTTCAGGCTGTGTGTATAAGGTGTATATGATACATAAATGAATTTCATTTCTGTACACAAACTTTGTTTGAGCCACAACATTATTGAAAATATTGTATACAATGACCTGCAGGCTGTGTGTGTAAGGTGTATATAACACATAAATGCATTCTGTGTGTATATTTGGGTCCTATTCCCAAGATATTTCATTATGGTATGCAATTATTCCAAAATACGGAATATTCCGTTATCCAAAATACCCCTGGTCCCGAGCATTTTGGATATGGGAGACTATATATACCACTGTGATATTTTTGGTGTCCACGTATAAACACTTAGGCCCCCATATATCAGCAATGGTAAACACCAGCACAATTTTTCGTTTAGTATCACTGTGATACAAACTAAAAATTTACTGTTATTTAGTAATACTTAAACCGCCGGTGAAGTCCTCCTCTACGAGGTCCTCGCCTGGGCTGCTGCCTGCCTAACGCTGCCAGCGACAGGGCTCTGGTGTTATGCTCATGCGCAGTGGGCTGTCTGAGCATGTGCATAACACGGGGAGCCGGCAGTGCCTGAAAGGCTTTGCTGAAGCCGGAAAGGCACTGCTGGTTCTCCACTGCCAGCAATGGGAACCGCATCACACTCGCCATCTAAAAGATATTGAGAGCGATGCTTGACAAACAGCTGTTTGTTCAATCCAGAAAATATGGCATAACCCCTTTAGCGAGGGGTTATGCTTCGTTGATAAATGGGGGCCTTCGATTGGGGGTGGGATTATCTGATAGGGGGCACTGGTCAAAATTTTGCCTAGGGCACCAAATTGGCAAGGGCCACCTCTGTGCGTTGATGAAGACAGCATTTACCAAGCTGTACTTTTCCTGCCCAAATACAGTACCTTATCTTGGTATATACAGCAGATGATCTCTATTTGCTAGATACATTGCTGGATGTGGACCATGCTATACCTCAATGAGCGGGACACAGATCCATGCTGACACCTGCCCCTTCCATGGGAGAATGAGCAGAGCGCCAGGTGTCCAGACTACTCCACCGTTTATGCACAGGATGACACTGCAGGATTGCGGTCAGGAGATCAGCAGTCAGCTCAAAGTATACCTGCTACATCAGAGCACAAGCACTTTGAGCATCCACAGTGGCATTTAAGTAAGCCACGCAAAATACACATCCACCTGTGGATGGCTCCTTTTGCAGTGTATATAGTGTATATAGTGTACATCCTGTGAATAATATATCTGATGAACTGGTGTATAGAGCAATCTAAATAGTAACTAGTCAAGCACTTCGGGATCTAGATACTAATAACCGGAGCCCCATTGATCTCAGGACACTATGTATTTTTCTATATACCAAAGGACTATACTACTATACCACTTCATATAATTATTGGGCATTAGCAGCTGTAGATTCTTAGCAAGCACATACTGTACATGGAATTTTCTATATTGTTATTGTGCATTTTTGTCTATTGTAATATATGTGTTATAAATAAATATATTGTAAATAATAGCAGCCATCTCTTCCAATATTTTATTGATGGGCAGCTATACACAGCGTAGTACTCCTTATACACATTATGCCACACAATAGTAGTGCCCCTTATAATACATTATGCCATGCAGTATAATGCCTCTTCTTATTATCATTATACCATGCAGTAGTTGTGCCCCTTGTAATACATTATGCCACATACAGAAATACACTTTGTAACACATTATGTCACACAGTAATGCCCCTTACACACATTAATACCCTTTATAAATTATGCCAAACAGTAATGCCCTTTACAAGTGATACCACACAGTAATGCCCTCTACAAAATTTGTAGTACAAATTATGCCATCCAGTATTAATGGCCCTACACATTATGCCACATAGAAATGCCCTTTATAACATTATGCCCCACAGCAAAGCCTCTTACATTATGCCCCACTCCTGCAGCCTCTTACCTCCCCCTTCACAACCGGCCCCCCAGCAGCCTCAGACTCACAGAGATGACATGATCAGTAGAGACTCTCATCTCCATGTGTACTTAGTGCCTGGCCCCTGCCTGGCAGGCATCCATGGATGGAGAGACAGCAGCAGCGCTTCACCGTAATTTCAAATCTGGCACTGTTTGCGAGCCAATCAGGAGCCGCCACTGTGGCAGGTCCTGATTGGCTGCCGGTCTGCAAGCTCCAATTGGCTAGCGGACAGTGCCAGATTCGAATTGATGGTGGCTGGGTGCCACTGTTATTGGCTTGATACATACAGGGAATGTGGTCAAACCTACGAAAACTGCAGATTTCAGTGTTTTGAGAGGAATTTTGCTGTTATTACATCCTGCCCTCAATCTTGTCTGAAAATTTTGTTGTTTGGCGGGGTAGGGAACCTTTTTTCTGCCAAGGCCCATTTTGATATGTATAACATTATTCACGGGCCAGGTGAAGTCCACGCCCCCTCCACGTGACGCCACACAGGGGCAGAGCCACAATTACCAGTGATTACAGGAATGTCCGCAGCAATGCCCGTTGTGACCGTCTGAAGCGTCCTAAGGACACACCAGGAGGCACTGCTGCATAGATTCTGGCTACAGTGTGTTATTCTAGACACCCTGCTAGCCAGATGAGGCTAGCACAAAAAAGCTCAGAGGGCCAAACCAAATGATTCCGAGGGCCTTATACGGCCCCCGGGCAGGAGGTTCCCCATCCCTGGCCTAAGTGATTCTAAACAAATAAGACACCTATAAATGGCCAGTTGAGTAGGCAAAAATGGCTAACCATAAGCCTAGTATCCTTACAGTTAATAACTTGCTGCGTGGGTTCTCAAACAAATTGGAAATTGGAGTTAAAAAGTCTGTATTTTATTGATAGGTTCCATAATCCCCACTTTGAAGGCTTGTACAGAACAGTAAAATGCAATGAACTTTAATATAACCCTTATAAAAGTAATGTTAAACACTTAGGAAAAGTATATTTGTGGCAACACACGTGCCACAGTAATTATTATATAGTGGAGAGCAGTACACATGAAACACCTCAATTAATACTATAGTGTACCGTATTATACACTAGTCCCCCCTCATTAGTGCTGTAGTGTGGGGCAGAATACATAAACGCCCCTGCTCCCACTGCCGCCCTCAATTATTATCATAGTGCCAAGCAGTATCCCCCCTAATTATTATGCTAGGATGCAGGGGCAGAACTATGGGAGACAATGTGAGCGCCTGCCGCCAGGCGCCAGCACTGAAGGGGCACCTCCTCCAATGCCCACAATATATTCACTCCAATTAGGACTGTAAATATGTAGCTGGAGTGTACCGTTATGGCCGCCCAATACGTGGCACCTCTTCCCGGGACACCTGAGAAGCTACCATAACCATATACTAGTGGAGAGCTCCATGTCAGACCATCAGATGCCGCTTCCGTCTATCTATAGCCTGTCCTGTTTTTTTAGGAGGGGGCATCAAATTATAACTTGCCTCCGGGCATCTGGGATGAACTTACGCCACTGCTAGGATGGAGCCTTATTAATCAACCCAATTATTACCCTAGTACAGAGGAGTAGTGTACATTACACTCCCCAGTGTACATCTTGCTCCCCAATAGTTATTGCAGTGTGGAGCATAGAATTCTCTTACGCAGGATTGAAATTCCTTTTAATTATGGACATAAATACAAATTTATTTTTTAAGAATAATAAAGCGGAGTAAACAAAACATTAATTGTCACAGTGATTTAAACTGTTTTTATAACAAATATTTGCTTTTGTTTGTGAAGACATCACAACATGAAAGACATTATTAGGAATTAGGCATGTTATGTAATCTCTTGCTCCTATGCTTGCCAACAATGTCAGCATGGCCTAATTAGGATATTGTTGTTTTGCTGTTAGTTTTAGAAAAAAGGACATCAGAGATAAAACTGAAAAAAAGAATTCTCTTTTGGAACTGATAATAACTAAATGAGATCATGCATGTACACTCTAATCCAACATTTATCCATGGTGAGCCAAGTTACTGTACATTCTAGCAAATATCACTATGGGTGCCAGTAATGTAGTATCAAATTCAACTTCAAAATTAAAAACCACAGGGAATAAGCATATGTTAAATGTCACTGTATGTATAACACATACTGTATGTTTAATCAATAAAAAAAATGGCAATATAATTTGTAATGCTTAGTAGGGATACTTAGATGTACATTTTTCTTTTTAAATCCTATAAAGCTTCCTTTGGATATAACCAGTATGTATCACATGATTCACATAGTCAAGTATTTGTAACAGTGGCGTAACTAGGGTATTTGGAGCCCAGGGCAAATTTGTAAATGGAGGCCCCCCTCCCATATGCGCGCGCTGCAGGCGCATGCAGCAAAAATGGGCGTGGCCACAAGGGGTGTGGCCACTGAAAAATGGGGCATTTCAACATGACACACCCCTTGTCACTGGGAACATTTCTTTCCATTTGCACCTTAATGCAGTGCCCCTTATACAGTCCCCCCTCTGCAGTGCCCCTAGTAGTGGTCCCCCTTATGCAGGCCCCCAGTAGTACCCCTTATATAGTACCCCCAGTATACAATGCCCCCAGTAGCGGTCCCTCTTATGCAGCCCCCAGTAGTGATCCCCCATATGCAGTGCCTTTTATACAGTGCCCCAGGAGTGATGCCCCCTTATGCAGGCCCCCAGTAGTTTTCCCCCCTATGCAGTGCCCCCTGTAGTGGTCCTCCCTGTGCAGTGCCCCCAGTAGTAAGCCCCTTATATAGTGCCCCAGTAGGAGTCCCCCTTGATGCAGTGCCCCCAGTAGTAGTCCCCCCCAGTAGTAGTCCCCAGTAGTGGTCCCCCCCAATGCAGTGCCCCCAGTAGTTGTCCCCCCTATACAGTGCCCTTTATATAGTGGCCACAGTAGGAGTCCCCCTTGATGCAGTGCGCCCAGTAGTAGTCCTCCCTATACAGTGCCCTTTATATAGTGGCCCTGTAGGAGTCCCCCTCGATGCAGTGCCCCCTGTAGTAGTCCCAAGTAGTGGTCCCCCCCAATGCAGTGCCCCCAGTATTATCCCCCCAGAAGCAGTGCCCCCAGTAGTAGCCCCCTCTTTAGTAATAGTTTCTCCCACCCAGTAGTGTCCCCAGTAGTAGTCCCCTCCTTAGTAATAGTGACCCCCCCAGTAGTGGTCTCCCCCCCGAAGCAGTGCCCAGTAGTAGCCCCCTCTTTAGTAATAGTTTCTCCCACCCAGTAGTGTCCCCAGTAGTACTCCCCTCCTTAGTAATAGTGACCCCCCCCCCAGTAGTGGTCTCCCCCCCAAAGCAGTGCCCCCGTTAGTAGTAGTCTTCCCCCCCCGATAACTACACACCGACATTAATAAATAAAAGTAAAATACTTACCTGAATCCACGCTCCGGCTCCCGCCGCCGTCCGCACGTCAATCCTCCCGGGCTGGCGCGCTCTGCATTATGGGAGAGTCGTCATGACGTCTCTCCCATTACCCACTGCAGGAGCCGGAAGGGAGCCGGCTCTTGCAGTGGGCACTGCGGCTGCAGCAGTCAATGAGAGTCTATCTGACTCTCATTGGCTGCTGTTTAACACACACATCGCCGCCAGCGCTGGTGGTGATGTGTGTGCAGCAGCCAATGAGAGTCTCTGACCTCATTGGCTGCTGATTCACACACACATCGCTGCCGCTCGGCGGTGATCTGTGTGAAGTAGCAGCAGCAGCCAATGAGAGTCGTCTGACTTTCATTGGCTGCAGGTTAACACACACATCGCCGCCAGCGCTGGCGGCAATGTGTATGTTAGCACAGCCTGAGCTCGCCCACCTGCCACCCTCCTCCTGGTGCTATTGGGCAAGCGCTCAGGGGGGAGGGAAGGGGCTCAGCTGTGCAGCATAGGACCAGCACTGGGAAGCCTAGCGCTGGTCCTGTGTAAATGTGTAGCGCTGACCACACACACTGTGGTCAGCGCTATACTGGCTAACTAGGGCGGGCCGATACCGTGGCCGGCGGCGCACCACCACACACACACACCCCGCGCGCGCCACCGGTCCCACAGCGCCCAGGGCACGTGCCCTGCTCGCCCTGCCCTAGTTACGCCACTGATCTATAAAAATAGTCTGGGTCGCACAAACTTCAATCAACACAAAAAAACAGCAGCACTGTACAGTAAATATAGATTTTATATAAAGTAACACTTCAAAGGCAATGTGACAAACACAATTTGCCTATCCATAATCCATACAAGTCCACATACAAAAAGTCTGTAGTTCTATAGCACTGTCAAATGTCAGGTAAATGTAATAGCCTGTGAGATTCAAGCATTGGCGACTTCCTGTAGAGTCTGGCCGATGTTGTAAAGTGGCAATCATGTAAAAGTTAGAACCAGGTTGGTTCTGCCTTTTAAAGGATTGACACTTTAAAACATTGGCCAGACTCACCGGGATCTCACCAATTCCTGCATCTCCCAGGCTATTACATTTACCCGACATTGACAGTGCTACAGAACTACAGACTTTTTGTATGTATGTGGACTTGTAAGTATGGATAGACAGGCTATTACATTTACCACGTGACTTGAAGTTTTACCTTGGACAAGCTTTGCATGTAAGGTACAAATGCTGATAATTTTTTAATTTATGGGGTATATTTACTAAAGTGCAGGATTTTAGAAGTGGAGTTGTTGCCAATACATAGCAACCAATCAGATTCTACCTATTATTTGCTAGAAGGTGCTAGATAAATTATATGTAGAATCTGCTTGGTTGCTATGGGCAACAACTCTACTTCTAAAAACCTGCACTTTAGTAAATATACCCCTATGTGTTAATGTGTATATAATATGCATAAAACATTTATATAAAAATGTATTGTAGCAGACCGCACTATCCAGTGTTCAACTAAAATATACAATAAGCTTTTAGATACACGTAACCTACTGCATATATCAGCAATTGCTATTTGCTAAGTGCCAACTATATGTAGAGATACCATACTTACCAGTCCTTTCTCAGTCCTATCTTTTATTAGATTATTGTTCTATGCTATGAAATATGCTTTGATTATATATTGACAGTATTTGTATTATATCTACAGCCAGGGGGGAGATGTACTAAGCTCTGAAAAGTAATAAATTAGAGAGTGATAAACTACCAACCAATCAGCTCCTGTCATTTTTCAAACACAGCCTGTAACACGGCAGTTAGGAGCTGAGTGGCTGGTATCACTCTGTAATTTATCACTTTCCAGAGCTTAGTACATCTCCTCCTAGATCTTTATTTGGTTTACTTTGTGAATGTCACAGGTCTGCCAAGCTTTGTATTAGACCTCTGTGACCTTAAAAGAGTTATAAAATGGATCCTTGCTCAGGGATATCCTTTTATGGTCTCACAACCTGTGACTGTCACTTTGTTAGTCTACCACCACAGAAATCTACATTTTACATTCTTCTTGTTTTTGTGATGTCAGCACTTTCTCGGCAGATGTATGTAAATCAGGCACGTCTTCTTAAAAGGTTGCCATACCATTTGTAATGCTAACACATACAGAACAGCCACATTAAGGAAATAAAGTGACATCTAATGTCAGCATACTCTACCTCTATGATAAAGACCAGGAACCAGTAAATCATTCAACCTTTTTCTTAGAAAGTAAAGGAACATTTACTTAAACGTAAATGCAGATGTTTGAATGCTGATAATGATTATACCATACAGTATGTTATGAATGATTCTTATCACACAGCACAGAGTGCATGTGACCTCAGTATAAAGCAAATGTATTGTTTTGTAATAATTGGCTTATACTGGGCCCGTTTCTCTGGATAGGTTTCCCATTGCAGTGCATCATATTATTATTAAACTGTCAAGAAAATACATTACAAAAATAATTTTCAATGTTTAAAGAAATATAAGAAATAAGCACATTATTGTTTCATTAAGAAAGAAACTATATTGGCAATTTACTTAGAAAAACACAAGCTTGCCACTTATCCCTAAACAGCTACTGTGATTGATACCCTTTCAGTAGTGTTGCACTGAATTTTTTCCCAAGATAATGCAGTTTCAACAGTGTTCAGGACTCACACTGAAATAGGCAGTGATGACTTCCTTGTGGCAGTAAGTAGATGTACCTATATGTCAGGACAGTCTGTGGGAATACTTCTGCAAATTAGAAAGAGTAACAGTCACACTAGACATGAAGACAGAAACCAGACCTCAAGGGAGCAAAGCCAAGAGACAGGGATTAGGGGGTCTACAGTATTTATGAAGCCTAAAGACATGCAGAAATGGCTGTTTCAGCAAGGTTTAGGCAATTTAAAGTAGTGGTGCTATTTAACAAATACATATATAAGACAGAAGATATCAAAGATATCTCCTGCATTAGGCAGATTAATGCTGAAGACCACAGTTCCCATAATTCTCAATGGAGATTTTGGTCTGGGACAATTTCTGATGCTCCAAAAAGCTTTGCGTTTTATGACCGTGACCTTGATATCTAATGGCGTTAGCCACTGTAGGCTACAGTTTCACAGAGAGGGATGGTTGGATCCAGTGGAGGCTCTAGAGGTGGGGCTGCAGCGCAGTCCAAAATTTAAATAGGGGAACCACACCAACTACCCTTACAATTGCTGCCAAACATTGCTGACTAGGACTCACTGGCATTGTGGCCCCCATGATAAATGGTGCTCCAGCCAATCAGCTCCCAACTGTCATTTTTCTACCAGTTGACAGTTGGGAGCTGATTGGCTGGAGCACCATTATCATACACAGTGATATTTATCACTCGTTTTGGTGATAAAACTCATTAGTAAATGAGGCCCTTAGTATGGCTCCCCTATTTGAATTATGGACAGCACTGCAGCCCCACCTTTGGAACCGCCACTGGTTGGATCCCTCCCCAGCACCTGACTGACCGTGCATGTGTACTAGTTAAGCCATGTCAGAGTCCGGAAGTAAAGTAACAGAGAAGGTTATGAAAGTGGATTACCTAATTTTTCACAACATGATCACGTGCAGATAAATTCACCAAGATTCTCTAGTCTAGTCTTCATAGACAATTGCAAACCTGAAAAGTGACACTGGTGCAATATAATATTTTAGTTTACAGATCTGGGCAATTCATGAAGTAGTGACATTCAGTGTAGTGAATTATTGCATAGCTTGTGCTTTGTGTAAGCAGCAACATTTTCAGCACCTTGTATAAATGTGGAGGTAATTTGGTTTTCCCACTGGCATAGCCAGGGCCGGACTGGGACTAAAAATAGGCCCTGGCATTTAAAGAACTCAGGTCCACCTCATGTCAGCATCTGAATACAGAGGATGACACATCTGTGCACACTAAAGCAGAGCCATAACTACACATTGTGGTGCCCTATGTACATGAAGAGCATTGGTACGACCATCAACAAATGCAGTAGGGATGGTGCATGCTAACGGCGTGTGCAGAAAAAAATAGGTATGGTAAGGGGCCACACAAAAGTACCTTCAATTCAAATGATGCCCCTTAGTCACATTAAACCGCACAGTAGTGTCCCTTATACACGTTTCGTTACATAGTAGTGCTCCTTATTCACATTACGCCGCACAGAGCCCATTCACGTTATGCCACACAGCCCATTATGCTACACGGTTGTAAACATTATACCACACAGTAGTAGTGCCCTTTATAACACATTGTGCCACACAGTAGTAATGCCCCTTATACATTATTCCCCACAGTATTGCCCCTTATAACACATTAAGCCCCAAAGTATTGCCCCTTATAACACATTATGCCACACAGTATTGCCCCTTACACATTATGCCACACAGAAATGCCCCTTACACATTATGCCATACACAGTAATGCCTCTTATAACACATTATGCCCCACCCCACTCCACCCCCTGTGTCCCTCTTGCAACCTCTTACCTCCCCTGTTGAATTTGGTGTCACGCCACCAGCACCTGCATGTAGCCACCAGCAACTGCATGTAGCCACAGCCATGGGGAGAAAAACAGCGCTGCCGTCATTTTTAATCTTGAGCCGGTTGCGAGCCAATCAGAGCTTGCAGACTTGCAGCCGCTGCTTATTGGCTGTTGGTCCGCGGGTTCCCATTGGCTCACAACCAGCGCCAGATTCCAAATTACATTCGTGCTGTTGTTCAAAGCTGCCATGGCTGCATGCAGGTCACCAAATCAGTGCCAAGGGAGGAACTGGGCCCCCCTTGGTGGCACTGGCCAGACCGTTCCATCTGTCCATCGGTCCTTTTGGCATTTCCGGCCTTGGACCTAGCTGGATCACTCAATGAGGTTGCAATGGTCACTACACGTTGAGCATAAAAGGAACAAATTGTGATCAGATTTCGCTGGCACAGACTTGATTTTTTATACTAGTTTCCATGCAGTTATTCTATTCTCGTTTGCAGAAAAAAAACTACATCCAAAAGGTTGGGATCCAAGAAAGTAATTAAAATCTGGCAGATATTACATAATTCTTGATGTCTACTAATGAGAGATTCATTGTGACCTTAACCTCTAAAAGTGGCCAGGAAATAGTTTCTTCAACAAACAGATGTTTTATAGTTTACTCTTTAATGTAACATACAGTACTTGTGGATACAAGTTCCAAATTTATAGTCTGTATGAACTAAATGCTAAATATTTTGAGCTGAATTTAGAAATAACAATGTCAGTAAGGATTTGGGTATTAGAACCAACATGTAAGTAATAGCTTTTGTTATTTAGATATCTGACAAAATCCTTTGGCTGTGAACAAATGTGTGTATAGCAACAATTAACTCACACCCAGAAAGTATACAAAGTGCACACTTGCCTATCAATCGCTGCACTGTGATGGCAAATACGCAACAGCAGAAGCAACATATTGTGTTTACAGTAAGTTTGTCCTTCTGTACAATGAGGTCCACTCAGGGCTTGATTAAGAGATGCACGCTATTGCACAGCACAGCCACCACAACATTGTATGTAGCGGCTGTGCAATAATATGATCCACTGCTGCATCCAAAGATATTTACCAATTTCCAGAATGCAATGCATTCCGGAGTTTGGCCCCTGCGGTAGCCCATAGTAACCTAATGGGCTACACATTGCGGATGCAGCTAGCAAAGGACCCTCCCTAGAAATGGACACTGTGCATGTGCGGTCAGCATCCGTAATAAACCCGCCAGCACTTGGAGCACATCGCAGGGACCGGCTCTTTTCGGAGCCCCTGTCCCTGTGGGTGCCCTTTGATACATCCCGCAGATATTGCGCCTAGGACGCTTTGTAAATGTGATTAATGATAAATGGGCACCATACAGACAGTGCAGCTGGAGAAAGAGCTAGCATGGAAATATAAATTGTGTAACACCTCAATCTGTTCAGAAGCACCAAAAATATACAATTAGCCAACTGCATTAAACATTGCTAAGGTTGCATGAAACAGTGGCACAATTTCAGCCCCTGCAGTGCACCAGTAGCACTATTACAGTATACTATTTATATTATCACCTAAGAAAATAGTTTCCCATATTTTTGTAGTGTAGTGATCCCAACACTCATCCTCCCCATCTCCATGAACCTCCTCTACTATTTTACTTACCTTATGGTTTTCTGGCTTGGCTCCTCATGCTTCCATCTTGTCCCTTCCTGGTAGCTCCTGGTAGGTGGGCCCATATGTCTTCCCACCCTATTCAAAATGGACTGGGTTCTCCAATCCTACTGATCATGAAGTCAGATCCCAGTCACTCCTCCCTCACTAGCAGGGTGAAAGTCCGAGTTTGAGCCTAGTGCCCCCGCGATGGTCAGCTTGGGAGGAGCCTTCATAAGCCATCATCTAACAAAGGGGGCCATGACACTACAAGCAGCACTGCTGCCCACATCGGCAAAGGTGTCATACACCGATATAGGTGTGTTCTGCCAATCATGAGGCAATAAATTCCAGTAAGTGTGCCCAATCACTACACAGCCGCAGAAGTCATATCATCTTCCCATAACATCGTTGGCAACATACCTTGATTATATTAAGTTTGCAATTGCATTTCCCCGGGCGCCCAACTGTCAAAAAGAAAAAAATTTTGGAATTAGTAGGGAGGGAGGGTGGAAAAGATTCCTTACAAAGAGAAAGGACATTCCTGTACGCTGCCTTTTGTTGTTTCTGATTCATCGCCTCCCACTTCTCCTCCTCCTGGACCTCCTTTCTCTTGTGAGTAACTTTTACCCTGTAATGTCTGGGTCATGCTCCAGTCCCCTTCAGTGTTCTCCCCAGGCTGTTTTTGGCGGGTGCACCACCCGGCAAGAAACCGCCTACTACCCGGCACTTTGGGAGCCTGCAAGTGGGGACAGTATCTAGGAGCTGTATAAAAAGGACCAGATCCTACAAACTTTGCAGCTTTTTCATAATCAGAGGACTGGGCCCCTAACAAGAAGAGGAAAATGAATATATAAAGTGTTATTTCAAGTTTAAATCATAATGTCAGGGTTTAAAACATTTTTTTTTTTGCGAAGGCCCCCACCCGGCTACTTCTTGATGCCACCCAGCTGGAAAAAAATTCTGGGGAGAGTACTGCCCTTGCTCCTGCAGTAAAACACATCTTCCCTGTGACAAAAGCTATTCATCAAACTAACCCCAATTTATATCCCCAATACCCCATTGCTTATCTACATTGCGTCCAGATTGCAGACGCTGCTTCTCCATTTTAGCTGTCCCCACGTCCTCCCCCAGCATGTGCAGGTCACAACTCATTAAATGCATGTCTGCTTGCTGATCCACAAGTTTATCAGTAACACAGTTCCCACAGTCATTCTCCACCTTTAACACTTGTTGTAGAGTAACATCGGGCATGTGGAGTGCACTGTACCCTATAGGGAGCCGAGAGGTCTTCTGGAGCGAGCCCTTTATTGCATATGGGGTAAATGTACCCAACCTGCCAGCCACGAGTCAGCAATCCAATCGCCCCGTAATGAATAGCAGTGTAGGTTACCAGGAGCCTGAGTCATACAGCATTGGCAACACAGTAGTCACCAGAGTGAAACATTCAGGCTTCATAAAGATGGGGATCACAAAATAGAAAAAACATGAACCATAGGTGGAGAACAAAGGTGAAGGAGACAGCAGGATATACAATTATATGATTCATTTAAAAAAAAATGATTGTACAGACCAAGGAATAATTGTTGAGTTTTAAATACAAAATTGTAGCTTACATTAGGTACTGTTTAATTAAAACATGCCATAGTGAAGTAAACCAGACTACTCCCATTGTGTAAATACAATGCAATATACTGATGAGTTTTGTAAACTATTTATTATTATCTTGTCCTCAGTAACCTACATTGTACTCTTTGTACTCTACTCAATGTAACTTAGAAAGATTTGCCATATATTCTTAATATACATTGTTTATGTGGCAAGTTTAGACTTTTTCCCATACTTCACACCCTTTTCACATTATTTTAGCATCACCTATAGTTATTACAGGGCAACTGGAGTAGAATTCGTAAAATTCTACTCCAACCCCTAAGTGTCACTTATTTTTAGTAAAGCAGATCGCATTTCCCATAACTGTAATGGGAAATGTGATCCGACCAGAGTTACTAACAATAAATTGTGAAAAAATATCGGGGAAAGCCCTGTGATAATAACCAGGGTCTCCGCCGGTTACCGGACTCCTGCCCTGCTCTAACGGGGAGAGCAGAGCTGTGAGTCGGTCCCAGTAATCAGCTGTGTGGTCTAAACAGACCGCAAGCTAATCGCTGCTAAAAAAAAAGAAAAAAAAAAATAGTAAAAAAAAATAATTTACTTACCTGACTCCAGGGACCGGTGATCGGGCCTCCGGTGATGACTCCCCTCCGGTCAGCTGGTCTCCCATAGTGCACTGCTGCCCGGTCATCAGGTGATCGGGGGGTCACACTGCAGTATGGGATATCACCTGACCGGAGGAATGGAGAACATCACCGGGGGCCTGGAGCATGCAGGTAAGTGTAATTAAGGAAGAGAGGGGTTGCGGGGGGGGGTCGCGGGGGGGTCCGCGATCGCGGGGGCGGGGCTTAGTGTCGGGGAGGGTAGCAGCGGCGACCGGTCGGCGCATGCGCGGGCACTTAATCACAGTATTTTTTGCGAAAATACCGTGATAAGGCTCTGAAGGGGATTCGCAGGGACAGAGTTTTATTGCAAGCTCTGTCCCTGCAAGGGATTTGTAGTAAATCCCTGTGATATTGCCTGAATTCGCAATGCAAATTCAGTCATTAATATCACACTACAATCTGCATTCAATATGCGGATTGTAGTATATAGAGCCCAAAGAGTGAATACATATTGCTAGTTTGCAATTGTTAACCAAACCCAAGATGAGCTTTTGAAGGTTCTTTAAAGGAGTTCAATATATTCATATGCAAATAGAAACATGTTTTATGATTCATAGGTATAATATTACTGACAATATAATTTAAACATTGCAACCTACATATAGGACAATAAAGATCTGGAGATTCTGGTTTTTAGTGGACACTGCAGTTCCATTTCAGTCAGCCATAGTCCAGAGAATACTGCATAGTGCATTTTTCTGATTTGCTGCTGTAAAATAATATTTACTTTACTTTGGGCATATTTTCCTGTCACTTGCATATGCTTGGTTACAATGGTCCGCACTTAGCAACAGAAGTAAAGCCAACTAGAAGGTACAGTTTTACACTTTGGCAAATGATGTTGTACCACAAAAGTGGGTTTTAGGGATTTTCCTTATTTTATGATCCTCGTGGAATGCAAAGGCCACCGCTGGGTATCGTTGGTGGTAGCCATTGCAGGGGTTCTAATGCAATAGTTTCCCCATGCAGTGGTTCACAAACTCTGTCCTCAGGACCCCACACAGTTCACTTTTTCCAGATCACCTAGCAGGAGTACAGGTGTATTCATTGCTCACTGACACATTTTAAAAGTTCCACAGGTGGAGCTAATTATTTCACAGATTCTGTGAGGAGACCTGGAAAACATGCACTGTTTGGGGTCCTGAGGACCGAGTTTGAGAACCTGTGTCCCCATGTGAAGGTGAAAGCCTTAAGCTGCATATACACGTAAAGATTTTCTGTCCAACCATCCAACTAGTTGATTGGTTGGAATGAAAATCTGGTAACGTATGGGAGTAAATGATGATCAGCAATTTGCTCCTAAATGCCAGAAAACAGATGAAAATGGTAGTGCAAACAAGTTTGTTAAATGTTTTTGTCCATTTTCTGGTATTTGGGAGCAAATTGCTGATTGTCATTTGCTTTCATACCTTACCAGATTTTCATTCCAACCAATCAACTAATTGGATGGTTGGACAGAAAATCTTTACGTGTTATGCAGCTTAACAGTGAAAAAATATCATTATTTCAATAAAGCATTTTTCAACTTACAATTATATGAAAATATATTTTTTCCATTCCATATTTTTATTTTTCCTATATTTACACCTGGAAGCCTGAGACCAGGCATCAGATGTAGTGCGCATGTATGACTAAGCAATACCTGGTCAAGCATGCACAGAAGGGACCCTGACTGGCCAGCGATGCAGTAAGTTACTTTAATAGCCACGAAAAACATTTTCATGTTCGATACCATGTGTTTGCACAATACTATATTAGTAGAATTTACCCTTATTTTAGGCAAGAAAAAGAAGATAATCTAATGGTGCGTACACATGGTACGACTTTCATGAACGATATGAACTATAACGATATAGTTCATATCGTTGTCATTCACTTTTTTGCAGTCACCAACCTGACAACGACCAACGATGATCGTCCGTACATGCAGGCCAACTTGAACGATATCGTCAACTTTGCCTGTTCAGCGATGTGGCAGGTTGACTTCACTGAAATACATGCACACATCCACTTAGCGATAATACTGAGCGATTGCACGATTACGACATCGTAATCATGCAATCGCTCAGTAATCGTGCACTTTTATGTAGGAAATGACCAGAGATGCGCGCTCACTCTGGTCGTTTCCGACATTAATCATTGCTCAAAAATGCTGTACAACCTGACGATAACGTCATGTTGAGCATGGTAGGGGATGATTGTTGTGTCTGGACTGAACGACTGAACGTTCAGTGTAGGCAGGGCTGCCATCAGAAAATATGGGGTCCGGGACTGACAAAATAGACAGGGCCCCCACCAGGTAGGGGGGGAGGGCAAGGCAGAGGTGGGTGGAGCTACACCAATTTGTTTAAACAGCCAGTAAAAAAATGCTGTAAAGCAACGTTGATTTCTGATTTTATTATATATATATATATATATATATATATATATATATACCGTGTTTCCCCGATAATAAGACCTACCCCGAAAATAAGCCCTACCCTTACTTTTGTAGCCCGGTCTAAAATAAGCCCTACCCCGAAAATAAGACCTACCTTTTTTTCTTTTTGAGTTGGGAACGCTGCAGAGACCAGCGTTCCCAGTCATGCAGTGCGCGGGTGACGTCATGACGTCACCCGCGTGCTGAGGATCCTGTGCGGCCGCGCCTGCTGGATCATATTAGATCCAGTCAGCGCGCAAGTGAAAGGGACATCCCGGACGGCGGTGACTCAGGTAAGTACCGTACTTGCACTGCAATAAGGGGGCCTGCATAAAGGACACTGCTACGGGGGGGGCCTGCATAAGGGGCACTGCTACACAAGGGAGGCTGCATGAGGGGCACTGCTACAGGGGGGGGGGCCTGCATAAGGGGCACTGCTACACAAGGGAGGTTGCATAAGGGGCACTGCTACAGGGGGGGCCTGCATAAGGGGCACTGCTACAGGGGGGCCTGCATACGGGGCTGTCAATGTTAATTAAAATAAGACCTACCCCGAAAATAAGCCCTATGGTGTTTTTTGGAACCCCCAAAAAAATAAGACAGTGTCTTATTATCGGGGAAACACGGTATATATATATATTAGGGGTGAGCGGGTTCGGATTTCTGAAATCCGAACCCCCACGAGCCCCCCCCGATCCCCCCCCGATCCGAGGCCGATCCGAGTCAGGCTCGACTTTTCCCGCCTGACTCGGATCTGAAATCGAGGCAAAACGTCATCATCCCGCCTTCCGGGTCTCGCGGGTTTTGGATCCTATATAAGGTACCCGCGTCGGCGCCATTTTCTCACTCGGCTGTGGACAGTGAAGAGGGAGGGTGGGAGTTAGGGCTGGCTGGGCTGTGTAGTGTAGTGTAGTGTAGTGCAGAGTAGTGTTGTGCTGTGCTGCGCTTTGCTGCTGTTGTCCATAGGGGCTGTGTCCAGTACTTCAAAGTCCATAGGGGCTGGCTGTGTTGTGCTGTGCTGCTGTTGTCCATAGGGGCTGTGTCCACTACTTCAAAGTCCATAGGGGCTGGCTGGACTGTGTTGTGCAGTCAGTTGTCCATAGGGGCGTCCACTCCAAAGTCCTGTGCAGTGTCCCAGTCCTAAAGGGGTGCTGTAGTGTTGTCCAGGGGGTGCTCTGTCCGTCAGGGGTGCTCCCCCCAAGTGCTAAAAAATATATATTTTTTCTGTGTTTGTGAATTGTGTGCGCAGTAGCCGCACGTGCATCAACAAAGTAGTGCCATGCGTGCGCCTGTGTCATAAGTAAAGGGCCGGCTGGCTTGACCGTTAAAGGGTGCTGTAACCCCCAAAGTACACTCCAAACCAAATAAAAAAATATTTTCTGTGTTTGTGAATTGTGTGCGCAGTAGCCGCAGGTGCATCAACAAAGTAGTGCCATGCGTGCGCCTGTGTCATAAGTAAAGGGCCGGCTGGCTTGACCGTTAAAGGGTGCTGTAACCCCCAAAGTAAACTCCAAACCAAATAAAAAAATATTTTCTGTGTTTGTGAATTGTGTGCGCAGTAGCCGCAGGTGCATCAACAAAGTAGTGCCAAGCGTGCGCCTGTGTCATAAGTAAAGGGCCGGCTGGCTTGACCGTTAAAGGGTGCTGTAACCCCCAAAGTACACTCCAAACCAAATAAAAAAATATTTTCTGTGTTTGTGAATTGTGTGCACTGTAGCTGCAAGTGCATCAACAAAGGAGCAGCGCCAAGCGTGCGCCTGTGTCCCATAAGTAAAGAGCCGGCTGGCTCATTTCTTAAAGGGTGGTGTAACCCACAAAGTGCACTACTCTCCAGCAAAAATAAAAAAATATTTTCTGTGTTTGTGTGCGCCTTAGCCGCACGTATATATCAATATAACATAAATGGAGGACCAAACTTTCTCCGATAAAAATAAAATAGGGAAAGATCAAGAACCACTTCCTCCTAGTGCTGTTGCTGCTGCTGGCAGTTGTTCATCATCCCAGAGAGGAAGTAGGAACACCACTACTTTTACTAAACAATTGACCCTCCAACAGTCCCTAGCGATGAGGATGAAGTACGACAGCAGTCATCCTGAAGCAAAACGTATAACTGAGGCCTTGACTGCTATGTTGGTGTTAGATGTGCGTCCGGTATCCGCCTTTAGTGCAGTGGGATTTAGACAATTGATGGAGGTAGTGTGTCCCCGGTTCCAAATCCCGTCTAGATTCCACCTGCATCCTCAAAGCAGCAGCGACAAGCGCCTGTCTGTTAAAGGGTGGTGTAACCCTCAAAGTGCGCTCCACAAACAATAAAAAAATTCTTCTTTTTTTTTCTGTCTTTGTGAATTGTGTGGGCTGTAGCCGCACTTGCATACTCAAAGCAGCAGCGACAAGCGTGCGTCTGTCTGTTAAAGGGTGGTGTAACCCTCAAAGTGCTCCAAAAAATACAAAACAATGTTTTTTATGTGTTTGTGACTTGTGTGCGATGTAGCCGCACGTGCATCAACACAGTAGCAGCGCCAAGCGTGCGTCTGTGTCATAGTCAAGGGCCGGTTTGGACATCTGGTCCGGACTGAAGGACGTGCCAACAATTTCTGACAAGTCTACTGTCACTGCATATGATACTGTCCTCAAAGCAGCAGCGACAAGCGTGCATCTGTCTGTTAAAGGGTGGTGTAACCCTCAAAGTGCGCTCCACAAACAATAAAAAAATTCTTCTTTTTTTTTCTGTCTTTGTGAAATGTGTGGGCTGTAGCCGCACCTGCATCCTTCAAGCAGCAGCGACAAGCGTGCGTCTGTCTGTTAAAGGATTACATCGGTGACAGCATCCAAGTAGGCATGCCAGACAGTCCGATCCTGTACTGGCAGGAAAACGAAGCAATTTGGAGGTCCCTGTACAAACTGGCTCTATTCTACCTGAGTTGCCCCCCCTCCAGTGTGTACTCCGAAAGAGTGTTTAGTGCAGCCGGGAACCTTGTCAGCGAAAGGCGTAGGAGGTTGCTTCCACAAAATGTGGAGAAGATGATGTTCATAAAATGAATTATCAACTCTTCCAGGGAGACCAGCCTCCAGAACGTACAGAGGGACCTGTGGTTGTGGATTCCAGTGGGGACGAATTAATACTCTGTGAGGATGAGGATGTACACAACACTGAAGAGGGTGAGGAATCGGTGGATGAGGAGGATGAGGACGACATCTTGCCTCCGTAGAGCCAGTTTGTACAGGGACAGATTAATTGCCAGCTTGTTATGTGGGGGCCCAAACGAACCAATCATTTCAGCCACAGTCGTGTGGCAGACCCTAGCGCTGAAATGTTTGGTTTGTTAAAGTGTGCATGTCCTGTTTATACAACATAAGGGTGGGTGGGAGGGCCCAAGGACAATTCCATCTTGCACCTCTTTTTTTTCTTTGCAGTATGTACTGTTTGGGGCCTAGTTTTTCAAACTGCCATCCTGTCTGCCACTGCAGTGTCACTCCTAGATGGACCACGTGTTTGTGCCGCCCACTCGTATCTCTTAGCATAGTCATCCAGCTACCTCGGTGCAACCTTTTGGATATAAAAACACTATTGTGAGGTGTTCAGAATAGACTGGAAATGAGTGGAAATTAAGGTTACTGAGGTTAATAATTGCATAGGAGCAGAAAAACACACACATTCTGTGATTTTAGCTGTTTTTATGCTTTTTAAAAAAAAAAATACAGATCCAAAACACAAAACCCAGAACCCAAAACACGGAAGGGTGGTTTTGGCAAAACCAATCCAGATCCAAAACACGAAGAAAGATCCAGATCCAAAACCAAAACACGAAAAGTGGCCAGTGCACACCCCTAATTATATATATATATATATATATATATATATATATATATAAGCCAGAACCACATAATGCATTGAAAAAGTCAGGTCCTGGATCCACATATCATGCCAGAGAGGGCTGGCAGGACTAGGAGGGGGATATAGAAGGCTGGCTGGACTAGTGGGGGAAGCACAGTGTAGAGAAGGCTGGCAGTCTGGACAGGGAAGGCTGGCAGGACTAGGAGGGGGATATAGAAGGCTGGCTGGACTAAGGAGGAAAGCACTGGGCAGGGAAGAATGGCTGAAAAGGGGGGGACAGGGAAGGGATGGCTGGCTGGACTGGGGGGGAGCACAGGGCTAGTGTACCTGTAGAATTTCTTCAACTGGCTGCGCCAGCGCAGCCAGCCAACCAGAATCAGCGCCGAGAGAGAGCAGTGAGACCCCGGGTGGCTCTGGCAGCAGTGTTACATTGGTGACGGCATTTCATATATGGCGCCTGCTGCGAGCCAATCACAGCTCGTAGACCGGCAGCCAATCAGGAGCAGCCGCTTCTGATAGGCTGCTGTCCTGCAAGTTCTGACCAGCTCGCGGTAATTGTGCAGTCATTTTGATGTCTTTTAGTCGATGTGTGCCTTTTGAAAGATATTTGAAAGATCTTTTGGTGCATACACACGGTCAGGTAAAAAGGACCATATAAACGATAACGATATCGTTTGATCGTTTATATCGTCCTTTTTATTAACCCCTCCAACGACCAAACGATGGTCGATGCGCGGGCACGGATGGTCGATATCGACCATCGCCCGTGCATGCAGGCCAACCTGGTCGATGTCGACCAGGTTAGCCTGTTTACTTTAGCCTGTTTATATATTATCGTTGATCGAGGGTCGCTACGTCGTTTGGGGGTTGGTGCATGTTGCTGGATGTTCGATATCGAACATTCAGCACATGCAGGACGATCAGACAACGATATCTGATCGTTGTCTGATCGTCCCGGGTGCACGGGCCATTTGAAAGATATCTTATTGAAAGATATCTTTTGAAAGATATCTTTCGAGTCTTTGGTGGTACAGATCGTACCGTGTATATTTATGCACCACAACATGAACTCATTACTAGCACAGACTTCTGAAATTGCTAAATATATTGGAAATGGAAATGCTGGCATTGCAGACAGCCTTGGAAGTATAACTAAAAGGATTGTTACTGTATATCTAGTATAGTATACATGGCATGTGTTGTACAAATCAAGTACAGATGTAAGTCAGAGTAGCTAAAAAAGATGTCTGCAGATAATCAGCATTTCCCTTGTTCTTTTCTGTGGTTCCAAAACACACATCAGCACATGTGCAAGGCTTACAGAAGAACAATGGAGTGTGTCAAGTTGGAGGTATCAGTCAGCCTCGCCATAATATACTTCGCTGAGTTAATGCCTTATTCGCTAATGTAATGATGTGTAAAAACAATGGTTGTAATGGAGGCCATAAGTGCTGAGGTAATGTTACATTATTTCAGGCAGAAAGCTGAGTTACATGATATAAAGCAATTTAAACAAGTTATTGATGTAGACACAGAGCCAGAATTTGGAATGCTGATTTGCATGTAGTACATTTATCTAAGGCCCTCATTCAGAGCCGCTCGCTATTTGCGGTCATTCGTTCTACAACAAGGAGTGGCTATTCAAATGAACCGTTTGCTAATTGCAGTCTGTTCACGCCTCTAAGTCTGAACGAGCGAGCAAAACTTGCGGTTGTAATTTTGAAAAATACGCCCCCTTGCCGCTCGCACCATACGTCATGTCCGCTATTTATTAGATTAATCGAGTACATCGAACAGCGTATGAACTGCTCGCTATTCTTGTGGCTGGTTTTTTCAACTGCTATTTTGCGAGCAGTTCAGAGTAAAAAAAAAACAAGTGACGTGGTCAATGACGCTGCTGTATTAATTATGCACTCCCTTAAAACGCCCGTTTTGACCTTTAAGCACGCCTGCGTTCGAATTCCACAGCCCCGTTTTCAAGCACCTTCCCCTGTTACCACCCACATACGCCTCCTTCTGTCACTCAAAATAGCAGGCATTCGCTATATAGCGAACAAACGATTTTCGGCCGCACTGACTGGTTCGCGCATGCGTATTAAAATCCGTACGCATGTGCAGATGTGCGAACATCGGTCACAACGAACGAGCGGCCGCTTACGATCGGCTCTGAATCAGGGCCTAGGTGTGCTGGTGAAGCTGCATCTCCAGCAAGATTTGTCCATCAGAACAGCTGTGCATAAGCCTGGAGTTAGCAGTATAGATCACCTGAAGGTATAGAAAGAATGTTGCTTGTAGTGTATTTGCAGCAAATATCAGCAGTGGGTTTGAGTCCCTAGTATGACAGTATTTAAAATGTGTGCATTAAATAAATTATGATGTTACTGAAGGTGCTTAGGTAGGTGGCCACATGGAGGGGGAATTAGCCACAGAGGAGATAGGGGCGGCCAGGAGATGCCGAGGACTAAAGAAGAGCAAGTGACAAGTGACAATGATTACGAACAGAAAATTGCCAAGCATGGCTGAACAGCGCCCCCTGTACTCCGGTGCCCTGTAATGTGGCACATGTTGCACCACTCTAGTTACGGCCCTACTCTACCCCGGCTAAGTAAAACTCTGGATTGTATGGTAAATTTGCAGAATCAATCCAATACTAATTTTGTATAGATAAAATTGTTTGGTGTGGCTTTAATTTAAGATTCCTATCAGCGCCTGACCACCCATAAGGCAGATTAGGCTGCAGCCTGGGGTGCCAGGACTTGGGGTATGCGGGGTGCATGCAGTTGGGAGCAAGGGAGTAAAATGAAGATCTAAATGTATGAGCAACATTAGACCCACTTCTGTTTGCAGATCAGATAATATTTTATATTAACAGCAAAAAAAAAATCTGAAAAGATGTGAATTTTAACATTTTAACTTGTGATATAGATGGGAGCAACAAAACTAAACAAATCTGTCTGGAAGGTTAAATGGACTGAAGGTGGAATGCTTCTTTAAAGAGTGGATAGAACTGCTGGGATTACAGGCCTGATTCTTACATATACTGTATTTACTAAAGGTCGATTTTAATCTATTTCAAATTGATCTAAATCAATCAACATTGATGTTGTGTTTCTGGGGCTAAATAACACATTTACTAACAGACAATTTTTTCTTTGTTTTTTTAATGTTATAAACAATCGATGTTGATCAATTCAGATCGATTTGTAAACAATTAAAATCGACCATTGATAAATATACCCCTTAGCTGGGAATAAAGCAAGAAAGAGAAAGTAACCTTGGTAAAACCATGCTGTACTGCAGATGGGGCAGATGTATAATGTGCAGAGAGATTTAGATTTGGGAGGGCTGTGTCCAAACTGAAATCTAAATTGCTGTGTATCATTAAAGCTGTCCAGCATTTGCGGGCTACATGCAGCAGCAGTCAGTATTTACTCCACATGCAAAACATGTACGTATAGGTGCACCGTTACTTCTCAACTCAGCACCCTGCCCTATATGTGGGGTACTACATATACTGCAGTTGTGCAAAAATCTGTAACTCTCAAAGCACATGCATTACACAGTGAGTATGCATAAAGGTTCTGTGACAATTGAGATGCACGGTATAACTCTCACAGCACATGCATTACACAGAGAGTATGCACCCTGCCCTATATGTGGGGTACACTACTGATATAATGGGCTGGAGTTGAGCGATTTTCAGCTACTGCAGTTGTGCAAAAATATGTAACTCTCAAAGCACATGCATTACACAGTGAGTATGCACAAAGGTTCTGTGATGATTGAGATGCACGGTATAACTCTCACAGCACATGCATTACACAGAGAGTATGCACCCTGCCCTATATGTGGGGTACACTACTGATATAATGGGCTGGAGTTGAGCGATTTTCTGCTACTGCAGTTGTGCAAAAATCTGTAACTCTCAAAGCACATGCATTACACAGTGAGTATGCACAAAGGTTCTGTGATGATTGAGATGTACGGTATAACTCTCACAGCACATGTATTACACAGAGAGTATGCACAAAGGTGCTGAGATGCACGGTATAACTCTCACAGCACATGCATTACACCGAGAGTATGCACAAAGGTTCTGTGATGATTGAGATGCACGGTATAACTCACAGCACATGCATTACACAGAGAGTATGCACAAAGGTTCTGTGATGATTGAGATGTACGGTATAACTCTCACAGCACATGCATTACACAGAGAGTATGCACAAAGGTGCTGAGATGCACGGTATAACTCTCACAGCACATGCATTACACAGAGAGTATGCACAAAGGTGCTGAGATGCACAGTATAACTCACAGCACATGCATTACACAGTGAGTATGCACAAAGGTTCTGTTATGATTGAGATGCACGGTATAACTCACAGCACATGCATTACACAGAGAGTATGCACAAAGGTTCTGTGATGATTGAGATGCAGGGTATAACTCTCACAGCACATGTATTACACAGAGAGTATGCACAAAGGTGCTGAGATGCAGGGTATAACTCTCACAGCACATGCATTACACCGAGAGTATGCACAAAGGTTCTGTGATGATTGAGATGCACGGTATAACTCTCACAGCACATGCATTACACAGAGAGTATGCACAAAGGTGCTGAGATGCACGGTATAACTCTCACAGCACATGCATTACACAGAGAGTATGCACAAAGGTGCTGAGATGTACGGTATAACTCTCACAGCACATGCATTACACAGAGAGTATGCACAAAGGTGCTGAGATGCACGGTATAACTCTCACAGCACATGCATTACACAGAGAGTATGCACAAAGGTGCTGAGATGCACGGTATAACTCTCACAGCACATGCATTACACAGAGAGTATGCACAAAGGTGCTGAGATGCACAGTATAACTCACAGCACATGCATTACACAGTGAGTATGCACAAAGGTTCTGTTATGATTGAGATGCACGGTATAACTCACAGCACATGCATTACACAGAGAGTATGCACAAAGGTTCTGTGATGATTGAGATGCACGGTATAACTCTCACAGCACATGTACTACACAGAGAGTATGCACAAAGGTGCTGAGATGCACGGTTTAACTCTCACAGCACATGTATTACACAGAGAGTATGCACAAAGGTGCTGAGATGTACGGTATAACTCTCACAGCACATGCATTACACCGAGAGTATGCACAAAGGTTCTGTGATGATTGAGATGCACGGTATAACTCTCACAGCACATGCATTACACAGAGAGTATGCACAAAGGTGCTGAGATGCACGGTATAACTCTCACAGAACATGTACTACACAGAGAGTATGCACAAAGGTGCTGAGATGCACAGTATAACTCACAGCACATGCATTACACAGTGAGTATGCACAAAGGTTCTGTTAAGATTGAGATGCACGGTATAACTCACAGCACATGCATTACACAGAGAGTATGCACAAAGGTTCTGTGATGATTGAGATGCACGGTATAACTTTCACAGCACATGTATTACACAGAGAGTATGCACAAAGGTGCTGAGATGCAGGGTATAACTCTCACAGCACATGCATTACACCGAGAGTATGCACAAAGGTTCTGTGATGATTGAGATGCACGGTATAACTCTCACAGCACATGCATTACACAGAGAGTATGCACAAAGGTGCTGAGATGCACGGTATAACTCTCACAGCACATGCATTACACAGAGAGTATGCACAAAGGTGCTGAGATGCACGGTATAAATCTCACAGCACATGCATTACACAGAGAGTATGCACAAAGGTGCTGAGATGCACGGTATAACTCTCACAGCACATGTATTACACAGAGAGTATGCACAAAGGTGCTGAGATGCACGGTATAACTCTCACAGCACATGCATTATACCGAGAGTATGCACCAAGGTGCTGTGACGATTGAGATGCAGGGTATAACTCTCACAGCACATGCATTACACAGAGAGTATGCACAAAGGTGCTGAGATGCACGGTATAACTCTCACAGCACATGTATTACACAGAGAGTATGCACAAAGGTGCTGAGATGCACGATATAACTCTCACAGCACATGTATTACACAGAGAGTATGCACAAAGGTGCTGAGATGCACGGTATAACTCTCACAGCACATGCATTACACAGAGAGTATGCACAAAGGTGCTGAGATGCAGGGTATAACTCTCACAGCACATGCATTACACCGAGAGTATGCACAAAGGTTCTGTGATGATTGAGATGCACGGTATAACTCTCACAGCACATGCATTACACAGAGAGTATGCACAAAGGTGCTGAGATGCACAGTATAACTCTCACAGCACATGCATTACACAGTGAGTATGCACAAAGGTTCTGTTATGATTGAGATGCACAGTATAACTCACAGCACATGCATTACACAGTGAGTATGCACAAAGGTTCTGTGATGATTGAGATGCACGGTATAACTCTCACAGCACATGTATTACACAGAGAGTATGCACAAAGGTGCTGAGATGTATGGTATAACTCTCACAGCACATGTACTACACAGAGAGTATGAACAAAGGTGCTGAGATGCACGGTATAACTCTCACAGCACATGCACTACACAGAGAGTATGAACAAAGGTGCTGAGATGCACGGTATAACTCTCACAGCACATGCATTACACCGAGAGTATGCACAAAGGTGCTGAGATGCACGGTATAACTCTCACAGCACATGCACTACACAGAGAGTATGAACAAAGGTGCTGTGATGTACGGTATAACTCTCACAGCACATGCACTACACAGAGAGTATGAACAAAGGTGCTGAGATGCACGGTATAACTCTCACAGCACATGCATTACACCGAGAATATGCACAAAGGTTCTCTGATGATTGAGATGCAGGGTATAACTCTCACAGAACATGCATTACACCGAGAGTATGCACAAAGGTTCTGTGACGTTTGAGATGCACGGTATAACTCTCACAGCACATGCATTACACCGAGAGTATGCACAAAGGTTCTGTGACGTTTGAGATACACGGTATAACTCTCACAGCACATGCATTACACAGAGAGTATGCACAAAGGTTCTGTGATGATTGAGATGCACGGTATAACTCTCACAGCACATGCATTACACAGAGAGTATGAACAAAGGTACTGAGATGCACGGTATAACTCTCACAGCACATGCATTACACAGAGAGTATGCACAAAGGTTCTGTGACGTTTGAGATACACGGTATAACTCTCACAGCACATGCATTACACAGAGAGTATGAACAAAGGTACTGAGATGCACGGTATAACTCTCACAGCACATGCATTACACAGAGAGTATGCACAATGGTGCTGAGACGATTGAGATGCACGGTATAACTCTCACAGCACATGCATTACACAGAGAGTATGAACAAAGGTACTGAGATGCACGGTATAACTCTCACAGCACATGCATTACACAGAGAGTATGCACAAAGGTACTGAGATGCACGGTATAACTCTCACAGCACATGCATTACACAGAGAGTATGCACAAAGGTTCTGTGACGTTTGAGATACACGGTATAACTCTCACAGCACATGCATTACACAGAGAGTATGAACAAAGGTACTGAGATGCACGGTATAACTCTCACAGCACATGCATTACACAGAGAGTATGCACAAAGGTTCTGTGATGATTGAGATGCACGGTATAACTCTCACAGCACATGCATTACACAGAGAGTATGAACAAAGGTACTGAGATGCACGGTATAACTCTCACAGCACATGCATTACACAGAGAGTATGCGCACAGGTACTGTGACGATTGAGATGCACGGTATATCTCTCACAGCACATGCATTATACAGAGAGTATGCACAAAGGTGCTGTGACGATTGAGATGCACGGTATTACAGATGTCTTAGAAAAGTGCCAGGCGTTCTCGGGCATTGACTAGGAGGTAGCTAAACAGATGCACACATATGTTCCGTCTTATGGCCGTGTTATGGGAGTGTTGTGGGCGTGTCCCTGAAGTGCTTGCATACTCAGACCCTCAGTTATTCACTTTAGGGGCTATACTTAGTAAATCTGCACCTGCCATCAGGGCCACAGAGAGCCAGCCTGGATGAAGGGAGCGTGGTCTAATTGTGAGAGGTGTGGCCACCTTAGAAAATAAAGAAACGGAAAAAAAACTATTTGCAGTGCCTCTAACGCTGGGGAGGTGGGCCCAGAGCCGGCCCTAGCCAATTTGGTGCCCTAGGCAAATTTGGACTGGTGCCGCCTAGCAGATAATCCCACCAGCACTGTAGTGTACCTGACCTCATCAGCGACTGGAACCGGTGGGGGAGCCAGCATCATCAAGTGCAATACACACTTGCAGATGCCGGCAGCGCTAACAATATCCCCCGTCGGCCCTGCATGTAGGGTCGATGGAGGATGTCGCTGATGACATGTGGCTATAAAATACATATAAAAAAAAATCTATTATTGTGTGTTCTATGAGAAAAATAAATAAATATAAAAATAAATAACATGGCTACTCACACTTGCTGATCAATGGCATGTGTTCCACAGCGAGTCAGGGTACCTCCCCGACTTATAGTGCACACATTGCCCAAATTGGACCTACTGTATAATCCTAGTTCCCCTGTATGGAGCGCATAGGTCCGCACAGCCAATCAGCAGCGCCATGCGTCCATTTCCAACACAGCCAGGAAGCACCTAGGTGAATATATTAATTACAACAACAATAAAAGGTAAACAATCACCATTAGTAGCTACACACTGATATATAAACAATCCAGAATATGGTAATATACCATTAGTATATAAGGATAATAATAAAAAAATATATATATATACAGTGTGTATGTGTATGTATGTGTGTGTATATATATATATATATATTAGGGATGTGCAGGCTCGGATAGGTTCGAGTTTGCACGTGGAGTTCGGATTTTTCCCTCCAAAAAAACGGAACTCAGAAAGAGGCAAAACGTCATCTTGCACGGACGAACATCATCATTCCTGGACTTTTGTCCAGGAATGATGATGTTCGTCCATGCAAGATGACGTTTTGCCTCTTTCTGAGTTCCGTTTTTTTGGAGGGAAAAATCCGAACTCCACGTGGAAACTCGAATCTATCCGAGCCTGCACATCCCTAATATATATATATATATATATATATATATATATATATATATCTTCTGTTCAAACAAGCAGCGCACTCGGTGTAATTTCAATAAAAAAGTTAGACCTACTCACCTTGACAAAGGGTCGTCTGAGCCCCAAAACGTCGGATGTCTCATTGATGTTACCAATATAACTTTGTTTATTGAAAGTGCCGCTGCTTGTTTGTACAGAAGAGGTCTACATTTTAGGGCACCGGTGGACTGTATTATGGTTGTGGGAGTGCCGGACTGTTGGCTACACATATACATACAGTATATGTATACACACACATATTTGTATACACCCATACATACATACATATACATACAGATATATATATATATATATATATATATGTATATATATATATATACAGCACCCCTGGGATGTCAAATAAAAGTGTGTGTATAAGCTCAAGGGATGTTAAATAAAAGTGGTTATAAGCTCTAGACAGTATATATATATATATATATATATATATATATATGGAGTGCTGATCAACTATATATATATATATAAACACACACAGGTACATACACACAAACATATATATATATATATATATATATATATATAAACACATATCTATATATACACATATATACAGTCAGGTGCATAAATATTGGGACATTGACTGAATTTTCATATTTTGGCCTCTATTCACCACCACAATGGCTTTGAAATGAAACAAACAAGATGTGCTTTAACTGCAGACTTTCAGATTTAATTTGAGGGTAATTACATCCAAATCAGGTGAACGGTGTAGGAATTACAACGGTTTCTATATGTGCCTCCCACTATTTAAGGGGCCAAAAGTAATGGGACAAACTAAACAATCCTAAATCTAACTTTCACTTTTTAATACTTTGTTGCAAATCCTTTGCAGGCAATTACAGCCTGAAGTCTGGAATGCATAGACATCACCAGACGCTGGGTTTCATCCCTGGTGATGCTCTGCCAGGCCTCTACTGCAAATGTCTTCAGTTCCTGCTTGTTCTTGGGGCATTTTCCCTTCAGTTTTGTCTTCATCAAGTGAAATGCATGCTCAATCAGATTCAGGTCAGGGGATTGACTAGGCCATTGCATAACATTCCACTTTTTAGCCTAAAAAACTCTTTGGTTGCTTTTGCAGTATGCTTCGGGTCATTGTCCATCTGTAGCCTAGCCAGAATGAGCTTCTGTGCAGAAGCTCATTCTGACCTGGCTCATGCTGCGCTGCCCGATCGGAGCAGAGAGTGGGTGGCGGGGTAGGGGCAGCTGCCGTCGGCGCAGGGAGTGGGTGGATAAGCGTCACGGGAAAGGGGGGCAGTGGCAGGTGGGGAGGCAGGGTAGCTGCAGAGCCCTGGATTTTCTACTGCAAAAACAGGTTCCATAGGTCTTTATGGGGGCTGTTTTTTGATAAAATTATCAAGCTCTGGAATGCGATGCACCTTTTCCAGTTGTCATTAGCAAGAGTTACCGGGAGAGGGATCCGCACTCACCACTGGTGCATGCATGGTCAGCAGGGATGTGTTACAAATCGGAGCCCTGTCCCTATCGGAGTTATGTCCCTGTGTGTTTTTTTTTTATACACAAGAGCGGATCTTCATTACTTACTGCCGCCATAAGAAATTATAATTATTTGGTCTAAAACTAGATAATTAACAAATTTGGCCCTTAATCTAAGAGTTCTTACATCCAGTAACAAGTTCAGATAATTTGAAATGTACGCTATATTGTAGGTATTTGGGGATTTTAATGCTTTAGGCATTTATGGAGGAAATTCAATTAGACGCGAAAACTTTAAGTTTTCGCATGTCCAAACTTTTCACACCCTTCGCGCAAAAGTGTCAATTTTTGCCGCTATCGTGTAAGCGAATTTTTGGGCAATCCTACTACAAAAGACACGATGCGGCATTCGCCGGAAAAAAATACAGCAAAAAATGCGTCTGAAAATAGGGAAATGTGTCTGTAACCCAAGAAAAGGTAATCTAACATTGGGTAATTGTTTAGAAGTGTACTATTGGGTAATATCAAAGGGTTTGGGGTTTTCAAATTGTGTGAAATGGCTGTTATATGCATTTTTCTTTAACAGTGGAAAAATGATAGAAAGTTTTTGGGGGCAAAATAAATGCTGCAGTTAAATTAGGGGTGCATACAAATGGGTGCAACTATATTTTTGTGTCATTTTAGGGTGCTTTTAAAAAACTCTTTCTGCTGCAGGCACCTGCAATCCCACAATCACGTCCCATCCATACAGCACCCCAAATTACCTACAATACGTTAAAACAATTTTTCAACACTTTTTACATTTTCACCCGAAAAATTACATGTCTTTATGCTTTTACTTTCACTATTAAATTGGGCCCCAGGAAAATATTCTAGCAACAAAGCTTCAGGTTCACACAGAGCAAAGTATGTCATTATTATTATTTCATTTCCATCAACAGTTATACAGAAGTAATTACTAACATGAAACATTTGTATATTATATAATACATTAATATAAAATATAATAGCATTGTGTACTACTTTACAAATTCTAAAAGAGCAAATGAACCACTTACAAATCTGAGATCCAATGAAATAAGAAGACAAATGTACTGTATGTGCTATATCAATGAGAGGGAGAGCTTCCTTAGCTTAAAAGCTACTCTTATAAAGCCTGTAATAAAGGCAGAGTCTGAGTCTGTGTGGAATGTTAATGTTTATGGATCAGTATCACTGAATAGTCTTTGAACTTCCTCCAATGTACTATTCCATCCACTAGATCTCTGTAAGCAGCAGCAAGCTCTTTCTTTTTATTTTTGAAGTGAGCTGTTCTCTTACCATCTCCTGTAAATCATCATTAAGGCGTACCAGTGCTGCTACACTTTGCCAAGAGGATTCCTTTGAATTATTTTAATATCAAACACAGTACAGCTGCAACAGTGTCAGCCATGGGGTCTATTTATCACAGGGATAATAAGATCCCTCATATTTTGATGCCTACATACAGCAATGGCAAACGCCAGGTATCACTGGTGGTCGCCATCGGAGGAGTTAGTAGCACCTGTGCCATCGGCTGATCTTCTATGCTCTCCGCAATTTCAGGATGGCGATAGCATATGTGAGGAAGAAGAAAAAAAATGCTTTATTATTTAAATAAAGCATTTTTCTACTTTAAAGAATATTTAAATAAAAAATAAAAAAACAATTATTCTAAAAAAAATTTAGAATTGAATCTGCAACTGGAAGCCTGTAGTTGCGCTTCCAGTACATTGCTCCTGCTTGAGGGCTGGGAAAGCAGTCAGTCTTGCTTACTGCTGCCAAACAGTGTCGCAATTTATTTTTTTTGATAAATAGCTTTAAAAAAAATTTCTATTGCTGTGGTGAGACACAATTAGACAAGGACACATAAGCTGATAAGCCTGTCAGTTGATGTATCTCTTGTGTGCTGGAGGGAATCGGTATGACATACCACCAGACATAAGCCCCGGCGGATGTAATACCGACACCGGAAAGTAGAAGTCTGAAGATCCCAACAGGGTAAGTATTTTTTTTTACTATCCCTAACCATGTCCCCACTCTAACCCTAACCCTCATTTAGGGGTGCCTAACCCTAACCTTCCCCCTAGTGCCTAACCTCCTGCCAGGGTGCCTAAACCTAACCCCCCCTCCCCACACCCTAAACCTAACCCTCCCGGGGGGTGTGCCTAACCCTAACCTCCCCCTGGGGGTGCCTAACCCTAACCCCCCTTCCCCTAGCCTAATCCTACCCCTCCGGGCGGGCCTAACTCTACGTCCCCCCGGGAGCCCCTAAATTCGGCGGGTGGATAATTATAGGTATCGGGATTTTGACGCCTATCATTAGTCCCTTGTCTGGATTTCACAGTCGGGAAGCCAGCGGTCGTCGTTTCGACCATCGGCTTCCTGACTGCATACCTGCTGGAGGACTGATGTATCTCTTGTGCTGGAGGACTGATCCACCCCTGCCCTGCTATACTTACCCTGAGCCAGTGTTACGGCCCCTACACACTAGATGATATTTTTAATAATTTGGCCTATTCCGATGAATCGTTCATATCGTCCATTGTGTATGCACTATGCACGCTCCCGCGGTGTCCTTCCTGCATGTACAAAAGATCTGAAGATGCGATGAATATCTGTCAATCTCGTTAACGATTCCCCTCAGATCGTGCAGTGTGTACGCACTACCAAACGACCAGGCGATATGGTTAAATTATATAGCTAATGATGTAAACACCAAACAATGCAAGATACATCGGTTGGTCGTTTGTTAGATTGCACAGTGTGTATGCTCTAGATCATTTCCCAGGAGTTCAGGGGAAATCATTGACGACATTGCATCGTTTGCAAGTCGTCTAGTGTGTACCTAGCTTTACAGGGTTCTCCAGTTGTGGTCTGTCCCAATTTTGCATTTGGAAGCTTGGACCCACCAGGTTAAAGCTCAAGAATAAATTGCATTCCGTAGCTTGGTACATATGGAAATGTGTCCAAAACTGAGAATACTGAATTTTCAAGCTTAGTACATCATCATGCCCTTTATCTTTTTAGAGACTTTTAACCAAACTTTTGCCAACTTTGTATTGTTATTATTGGGACTACAGTAGTTCCAAGTTTTGCCAATGGATTCAGTATGATTTACCACCGACCATTCAAATCCCGACAGCGGCAGCCTGACAATGAAGAAAATCCCGATCATCCCAAGGTAAGTATTCATTAACCTATTCTACACCGTAGCCCTCCCTTAGGGGTGCCTAATCCTAACCTCCCCCCTAAGTGCCTAACCCTAATCCCCCCTCTAAGTGCCTAAACCCAACTCCCCCTTCCCCGCCGCCTAAACCTAAGTCCCCTGGGGGGTGCCTATACTTAACCTTCCCCCCGGGGGTGCCTAACCCTAGTCCCCCCTTCCCCTAGCCTAAACCTAACCTTCCAGGGCGGGGTGCCTAACCCTAAGTCTCCCCCCGGGAACCCTAAACCTAAACCTGCGGCTGTCCACGCCCGTCGCCCGACTTACCTTCGATCGGTAAGCCGGGTGTCGGTCTCCCGGAGTAGGGAAAATGAAAGGCATCAAGAATTTCGATACATTTAACCCTTGCCAGGATTATACAGTCGGGAAGCCGGTGGTCGGGATTCCATCCATCGGCTTCTCGACCTTGCCGATGAGCAGTTATTTTGAATTAAAACTGAATAGCATGAAATATGATATTAAATACTGATAGATTAGTGCTGACTGGGCATACGTTCCGCACTGATTATTAACAGAACCTATATGGAAATTCTAATCAATGCTAATTCAAAACAGAAAATAAACCTCAAGTAAAGGCCAGCAAAATAGTAACGTTTCCATTTTTGTACAAATGATTGCTAATTAAATAATTTTTGTATGCTGTCATTTGACTACAATCATCTGCTCTTAATATTTCTAATTATCTTAAACTCCCAGTGTCTAGGCATACATGAAACCCATATATAGTTTTCCTATTTAAAATAATAGGTATAATGCAGCCTACAGATGGTTCTAATATTCTACAGATATTTGCAATACTTCTGTAAATGGGTTACGTGATACTTCTCCAGCAAGGCATATTGTATGCTATATTCATCAATTTTTTTAAAATACTTTATTAATTAATAGATTATACATATAGTTACTGTAGATTAATCAAAATGGTGAAATTTGCTCAGTAAAATTAAAGGGCTTTACAATGCCATAAATATCTCATCATGATGTGTCTGCTGATATAAGTGATGCTGATGCTGATATTATGACATTGTGGTGTTTTTCCATGGAAAATGCATAGAAGATGGAGATTTTCTTTTATGTTCAATCACCTTCCATGACATTGGATTAATTGCTTAGATGCTTAGAGTGCCAAAACGGTCCCAGGGACACTTCATATGTGAATACAAAGCATTGGTTAGATGTAGGGCATTGCTCCAAAATGTGTGCAATGGAAATTAAGGGGATCTGGTTAGATTAATTATTAAGGTGCTTACAACATTGTCTAATATTTCATTTAATTTACAAATTAAATAATACTATACAAGGTGTTATAACGGTATTATATGGAATATTCTTTGAGTGTTGAAATGTTGACTATATTCAAGCACAGTGTCCAATACTCCAAGACCTAATTACTCCCAACTAAATAAGATTAGAAAATCACACCTCTTCCCGGCACTTGCATAGGTGATATAGTTAAGATGGTTCTGGAGTTGTGTTATGAGCTCACACTTGTTTTAAGAGCCGTCTTCAAACCTACGGCCCAGAAGCTTCTCCCAACGATCTGAGTCTATCCATAGTATTACTGACAAATATGTAAAATTCTGCTTAATATGGTAAAAGGACAACTTATCAAAATGGTAGCTGACATCACAGGTATGTGCACAGCGTCTGCATGATATGTGTCCTCATACCCTTTACTCAGTTCCATCTCCTACCTAAGCGCCTCCTCCCCATGTCTCAGCTGGCTCTCTGGGAAGAAGCAGCCTCATTTTGAATCCAACATGGCTGATGTGAAACTGCTACATCCGAACAGAGCTGTTTCATATTGGACAACTTGGATTCAAACAGTGGATATATAGTATGCCTGGAGCATGGGAGAATCACAACCAACATATTGAAATACTAACTAATATATTTTGTGTCTGACATAAGCGCACCTGTGTGATATAAATCTAATTTTGTGCTAACTTGGATTCAAAACATGGCTGCATCTTCCCTGGTTGCCAGCTAAGATCCGGGGAGGGCACAACAGTAGTGATCATAGTGACATTTGTATGTCCTGGAAGGGTAGGAAGGATAGTGCAAGTCCCGTTTGGTGGGGGTGGGTAGGGTATGTCCTGGAGAGGAGGCTAGGGTATATCATGGAGGGGTGGGTGAGAGACCATATCTCAGAGTTCCCATCTATATTAGGGTTCTTGCCAAAAAGTCAAAAAGAAATGAGAGAGGTGACGAGATATGCCTTGTCCTATATATTATATATTGGTTATTGTACTCTTATTGGCCTTTCTGGTTTTACATATGCAAATACGATTGTTGTAAAGTTTTTTCTGAGCAGGTTCCTATCAATCTGAGTGGCTAGGAGAATTTTATCTCAATTTCCAGTTGTCCATGATTCACTCACCTACAGTAGTTGAATTGATACATATTTAAATTCTGTTTTGGTGTTTTTGTTTATCTCAGTTATAGTTTTCTGTCTTTTGGTGTTGTATTTAAGCTACTTGTGACATCGAAGGTGCCAAGAAGCTGTCAAGGGTAGGAATCAATGCATCATTTTTTAATTTACTATGTATATAAGTCTGAAACAAAAGGAATATATTTCCAAAAAATAGAAGCAACACAAAAGACTGTAAACAAGGTTTTACTGCATAGTCATCCAAATCAATTTAGGCTAAAAAAAAGGAAAGAAATATAGAGCCAAGATTAGTTACATTTTATCAACATAATCTGATGATAACTGTAAACATTTCTAGCTTTCATATTCTGTAGAACATAAAAATAAATGCTGATTTCAATTGGCAGGCTACAGAGGAGCAGGGTTCACAGTGAGATCCCACAGTACTGTATGTTGTATGACAGCCAAACAAGGAAATGTTCTACACAGTTTCTAAGACCAATACTTAAAGCTCTTATCTTATCTGACAATTAATATAACTTATTCAGCTACCAATATACATACATTTTTAGAGCATTCAAATCAAACAGCAACATAGTTGCTAAAAGCTAAGTGTTCTGACCGCAGTGCTCTGGTTTTAGAACAGGTCAGCACCATATGTAAGGGCTATTTCTTGTATACTACTTAGTTCTGCTCAAAAGGATGGCAGAGCTGACCTTGGCCACCTCTGATGTGTTGAAGATTTTGGTGCACAGCTGGGAGGAATGTCTAGCAAATAACAACATAAAAACTTTATTTAGTGTTAGCAATGATGTGATTGACCCAGTTGCTATATATATAATTAGGCTGATGTGTACAACATGTATATAATAATAGACAGTGGTCTTTCCCATCACTGTCATGCACAGTGAGAGCACCTCCCACTTTCAACGCATTCAACAGCAGAGAGAGGCAGACCACCAGGAGAGGATGACCATTAGGCCAACAACAGGGGGGGAAGTAAAGCAGAGAGGGGAGGGAACAGGATGGGGGCAGACTAAGGAGGTGACTAGTTTTTAAATATTTCACATCTGAGGAAGAGTCTTCTTCAGTGTCGGAACTAAAAAGTAAATTTAGTGCCAATAAATCTGTTTCAGAACAACTTAGTAACAAAGAAAATTGAATACTCATCTCTCCAAAAACTAATTAAAGATATTAATATGTTGTGAGAATAATAGAATTGGACCTTTGCCCTCTGTTATTGATGGACAGTCTCATGCTGGCCATTACAGTGGGTTCAAGGCAACACAGAAAAAGTTGTCTAGTGGCAAAAAACATTGAATCCTGACATTAACTTGTCAGAATAAGTAAAGTGGCTGTACCATTACAAAATTATATTTTAATATTGGTGAGGAATGAGGATACATATTCTTGGAAAAATCCTCTGCCCCAGTTGCTTGCAATTACAAGTACAGTACCAGTTCCTTGTTCTGGGTATCCAATAACCACTAGTACTCTGGGATAGTGGTGAACACAAGTACTGTACTAGTTTCTGTCTCCATGATGTTGATAACCACAGATACTGTGCTAGCTTGTGGCTCCAAGCAATTGATAATTATAGGTATAGTACTTTGAGCAGTTGATGACAACTGGAACACTGCTAATTTTTGACCTCAGGCAGTTGGTGATTATAGATACCGTTACACTTCTTCCTAGAAAGCATAATTACTGGCATAAATACTGGCAATGTGCTAGTTCCTGGCTCCAGCAAGTTGGAGATTGCACAGGCTCTGTGCTAGTTCCCGACAACAGGCAATTTGAAATTACGCTTGCTGCGCGACTTCCTATAATGATAATTATAGGCAGGGACGGACTGGGGCTGTAGATCAGCCCTAGCAGTCCGCCCTGTGCGATCGCTTGTGAAGGGGGTGTGGTTGTTTCAAGGCGGCGTGCCGCGAGTCACAGGAGCACGCCCCCATCTCTTCCTGGCCGAGCACAGCGCACCGGCCAGTTACTGCCTCCACCCCTTCCATCTCCCTGAGCTCACATAGTGAATCTGGAGGCAGAGGTGGAGGGTAGGGGCACTTCTGTCCTCCTTGAGCCGGCCGTGAGACCATCGGCCCTTCTGGCCTTTTCCAGAAGTGCCGATGGCCAGTCCAACCCTGATGATAGATACACTACTAGGTATATTACTAGTACCTGGCTCTGGGCAGTTGGTGATTATAGCACAAGATCACATTCCATGACTCACCAGTCAAATAAGTGTAATAAGGACCATGCTTTTAACTTAGTACCTGCTAATCAAAAGTCAATGGACATGTCCAATTGCCACTCTACATTTCTTCTTAACTTCACTGTACAGATATATAAATTTATAGTGTGAGCAGAATGTTGTTCCTGGACCCTTCATGATTGCCACTTAGGCAGTGCTGATTGGGAGAGGTTTGGCACCTTCATGGAGACTTGGGGGTTTCTGACTGTCGGAATGCAACAGCCAGAAGTTTGGGCACCTACGCAGTATAGTTGGCGTAGCCCGACTGTAACTTTCATTCTGTCTGCCAATATTTAAGGACTTTTCCCCTAATGTTAATTGTTAGGTGACTGGTCTTCACTCAAATGTTGCCGTACTTGCCTTGCCTCTGTATACTGGATACCTGTGTTGCCAGACTTTAAAATCGGACTTTGACCTGCCTCTGCATTTGCTCCTGTATATTGGATACCTGTGCTGCCAGACTTTTTAATCGGACTTTGATCTGCCTATGCCTTCTTCATTGTACGGTTATTTGTATTAAGCAGGAAATATCAATCCTGCACTTAAGGCTGCATTCTTCTGCTGTGCAGGACCACCCTGTCATTTTAACTGTTTCTCTTTGCCTGCAGCTGTGGTGCACAGAAAACTTCAGGAGCAGGTGTGAGACTTTAGATATTTAGATATTCTTTCCAGAAATTAAGTATCTTGAACTAATTTTGTACATCAGAATCCAATTTTGTATATATATATATATATATATATATATATATTATACATACACACACAGTAACGCTAACCTGTCCCCGCTTACCCTTGCTCGGGATGCCGGCTGTCAGTCTTTCGGCGTTGGGCTAAAGATAGACGTTGGTATTTAGATGCCTATCTTTAATCCCGAGTCGGGATTTCGACATTGGGATTCCAGCCGTCGATAAACTGACTACATCCCATTCATATAGTAGATCACATGGTCTGGAAGATTCCTGTTTGTGTAGGAATATAGGCAATGTGTCACGGATGTCTATTTTTTATGATATGTATCGGGACCCTTGGGACTAGCTGAGGCAGGAGTGTAGCTGAAACTAGAACCTTGTTGAGACCTCTGCTCATTAGTGAAGTGCTGAGAAAAAGCCATGTAGATGCCTGAACCCAGATCAGCACTAACAAATAATGAATCCTAACACCAGGGTCTGTGCCGGAAACACGGAATTGGAGTCAGCAGCTATAGGGAACTAGAATCATTCATGGAGAACTCAACTCCAAGACTTAGTGGCTTAATGTGATCGCTGGCCCTGGAAATGTGATGTCTGAAACATTAAACTGCACTTGTATGAGGCAGACTATAGCTTGTTAATTGCTAATTCTGCCCTCTTCGTGACATGGCCACACTCGCTCTAAAATCAAGCATTTGGAAACCCCCCTCTAGAAATCCTGCATTTGCCCCTCACCAGTACTGGATTTTCCACTAGGCACATGCCTTGGTTTGCAACTAGCTGGCGGCACAGCAGTCCTCCTGCATGAGAGCTTTCCAGTACCCCATTTCAGCCACAGACTCAGAAAAAAGGCTATATCCACCATGATGCTTCCTGGGGAGTCTCAGGAGAGGGCCCATTTGCAATCCAGGAGCCCGGAAGATTAGGTTTGTATCGGGGAAAGTCTTGGGAGCATTCGCATGTACAATCCAGGATCCTGGAAGAGGAGGTTTAGCAAGACAGACAACCACGAATGGTCAAAAAACTAAATGGAGGAGTGGCCGTCCAATTATATTGTGCCTAGGGGCAGCCTGTCCCCTTTATACACCCCTGCCCCTGACTGTATTACTATTGGCCAAGAGGATCAGAATCTGTCGAATGTATGTGCCTAAAAGAGCTGAGTATATAATGCCCATGTGATCACCTCCAGGTAGTGGTCACTTTTCATTGCTGAGCATGTCATGCAATGTGATTCAGCCAAGATTAAACTTTCCCTTTGTTATAGGTAATAATAACTATCCACAAAAACTATGAAGCACTAAAAAGTATACTTTATGGGCTATCCTATTGAATTTAGAGGCATAAGAATGAATAACAGGTCAAGGCTGAAGGATACCAGGGTTTGGATTAAAAACCTGAACGGTATATGAAGATGTAATAAAGCAAATAAGAAATTTTTCCCTAAACCCAAAACAAAAACTTGAACCCATAAAACATGATCCTCAAGACTGTGCAATCCAAAACACCAGTAGTGTTCCTTAGTCAACATAGATTTCATGATAACTGATTGAAAGATTGTACTGTTGTTCTCTTTTGGCAACTTAATAGGACAGCTTACCATAATATTCTGTGATAAAGCTCTACTTCTGTATATCAATATATGCTAGCACTATATAAAGCTTGAATAGCCATTTCCCATTAATGTTCAATTACATAGTAAAAGTCATGTACAGTTGCCAACTGTTACTAATTTGTAAGACAGACCCATATTTTTAAGATTTGCCATTGGAATATTTTGTCCTTGTAAAAGTCCATATTTCTTTTATTTCATATATTCCGTGCAATTTTAATTATCTATATGTGTCATCTTGGCTCCATCTGTTAATCTGTATTGAATCCAAATATTTAAATATGAAAAAAATACTTTATAGCTAAATTTCCTAGACATGTCATGGTGGGGATTGGAAGAAAGAAAGGTAATTTTTCTAGAAAGTATTAGTGGTGGGATGCAACACGCATCACATTTTGAATGTGATGCATCCTGGCACTGGTCACATGCATAGCGCCATTTATTAACGCTGTGTGCATGAAAATTTGTGATTAAAACTGCAAAGGACAGCTCTTCTAAAAAGAGCTATCCAGGTTTATGACCTGGGAGTCCTTCTGTGCATGCCTGGCCATCGGCCAGCACATGCGCAAGCTGCTGGGATATGCAGTCCCACTGCAGCTGGATGGCCACGAATTTGACACCCATGTTTTAAGAATATAATAACTAGAATCTGATTGGTTGCTATGGGCAACATCTCCATTTCTAAAACCCTGCACTTTAGTAAATATACCTGGTGTAAAATACAATGATGATCATAATCATCATCACAAATCTTTACAGTGATAAAAAGAATGGATGATTCAAAAATCTACAATCTCACAGTTGATTCCCATAAATCCACACGCTTCATCAAAACAATGGCTATATTTGTGCAAAAATTGGCACATAACTTCACAAAAGAGCATTCACATTGTGGGCACACATTTATTCTGGTTCTCAATTAGAGAGGGATGTACTAAAGGAAAAATGCAGTAAACACACCATTTTCAGTGTTTTTACCACATTTTCATATGTACTAAGCCCCGTCCGCCCTATGGGCTTCTTACCGCATCATGCTCCCAAAGCTTCGCCACCTTGCCGCCCTTCAGTCACCCAGCACTGGCCCCCACTCACCTAAAGCTGCCCATACACTAGACCAACTTACATCCAACCAGCCAACTTGTTGATTGGTTGGAATGAAAATCTGGTAACGTATGGGAGTCAATGATGATCAGCAATTTGCTCCTAAATGCCAGAAAACAGATGAAAATGGTCGTCAGACAAGTTTGTTAAATGTTTGATCTAAACTATTTGTTCAAACAACAGTTTTTGTCCATTTTCTGGTGTTTGGGAGCAAATTGCTGATTGTCATTTACTCACACTCCTTACCAGATTTTCATTCCAACCAATCAACTAGTTGGCTGGTTGGACAGATAATCTTTAGATGTGTGGCCAGCTTTAGTCTCCTGGTTGCCGGCCCGTGCTCCTCCTGGGTCCTCTGCCTCCTTCTCCTCCTAATCTTCTTCCGAGTGCAGGGAGGAGGAGGAGGAGCCCAGGGCTTCCTGCACAGGTCACCAGCAGAAAGCTCCTGGGGCTCGGAGGGAGTGGAGACCCCCTCACCCCGGCGTCGGCTGCTTCGCAAAGAGCAGCTCAATCGCAAGAGCTGTCCTTTGCGATACTAATCGCATATGTTAGTACATATGCGATTAGTCATTTTGTGGTGACTGGTGGGATGTAGACAAATGAGTAGGTGGCTCTTAGTACACACAGCAAGGGGTAATCTGTATAGATTTGATTAAAAAATACATTTTACCATGAATAATGATAATACAGGATCAACATTTATAAAACTCCTCGGAGTGGGGATGTAAATTCAACAATATAATTACCAAAAAATCACAGTACACATTGAAAATATAAATCGGCTTGTGACAGACTGCTACCAAATAGTGTAACTTGATACATATGTAACAAACAAGGACTTGAAACCTTATTATTGTAAAAATGTAACAGTTCTCCTTGAGTGCATAAATTCCGCTGAAAGGCAACAAGTGTAGCAATAGATGATGGTGGTAGCGCATTCACAGACAGAGCTGGATGTACATTGCAAGGTTAGTACATCCCGCTCTTAAACTGCAGTATAACAATAAGTTGCAGATGTCTCTTTAGTGACACCTAGGGGCAAGTTTACCCTTTTCTGGTCTGTGAAACAGCTGAAATATTCTGTACTCTAGAGGGTAAATTTACTAAAGTGAGAGTTTTTAGAAGTGAGTTTTAGAAGTGATGTTGCCCATAGCAACCAATCAGATTCTACTTAACATTTAACTAGCACCTTCTAGAAAATAATAGCTAGAATCTGATTGGTTGCTATGGGCAACATCACTTTTAAAACTCACTTCTAAAAACTCTCAATTTAGTAAATTTACCCCTTAGAGAACAGAATATTTCAGCTGTTTCACAGAGCAGAAAAGGTACATAAAACAAAATCAACGAGGGATGAATCTTTTAAAGGTTTTAACGTGATATTCCACTGTAAAGTAAGGTTGGATAACCTAAGACTCTCTGCTGATCATATGTATCAATCTCTCTGGCTGTTATCTGCTCTTTATTATTTTGGAAAACATATGTACATATTAACAGGATAAGTGATTCAGGGTGTTCTATATTATTTTCTTAAATTACTCGATACATCATGATCTGTATGTCTGTCCATATTTATTAATGCTATCATAGTTCTGCCTTCTTAGAAACAAATTAGCACATAAAATTAGAGTGTGATGTAAGAAATATTTTGAAATCTAAAGATCAAACCATGAGCTGCACTGCTGTGTTTAGGAAGAGCGGCATCTCCCCAAACCAGAAAGTACTGTCCAAAATAGAAAAATTGAAATCAGATGAAAGCACAATTCACAAGTAGGCCTAACAGTGGGTTTATCATTCCCTTGGACTCGATTGTTAAGTTGTTAATGTAATTACATTTCCTAGTGATAATTATTGCAGGTGGGACTTTACATTGGTGACCATCAGATGCTGCCTGATGGATGTAGGAATACCAGAGGATTTGCTGAGGCATACTCAGGGCCACACTAGCTGATTTTATCAGGAACTTCAGCAGCATGGAGGAGGAGGATTATAGTGGTGACACACTCACAGTTCACCTAAAGGAATTGTCCATCATAGAATCACCTACCCCCATTGTAGGAAATAAGCGCTGGATGCTGTGTCCTGATCATTTTTACTGCAGAGAGGCATCCACTCCTAAAATATGTTGTAATCTATTCAGTTTACTTCATTAAGCTTAAATGTGTCCTGCTCACAGTCTCAGGTAAGGGAGACATCCTCCTACCTGGAGAGATAGGCTCTCACCTTTTGTATAGTGGGGTGGGGCATCTTCTCCTCCTGGTATTGCTCTCTGATAGACTATCGTAATACTAGAGTACTCCCACATTCTCAGGGATACTGGGCCTCATTCAGAGGCGGTCGGAGGATGCAAGCGGTCGCTCAGAAACTGGGCGGCCACTTGCATCCTGACCGCCCGCCTCTGTTGCGGTCGTTAGGCTGTGGGTTAACACCCACAGCTCTAACGACCGTTCGGGTGATGGTCGCGATGGTCAGAGACCATCGCGACTATCGGGGCTTACGACGAGACCCTAGGGTTGGGTCTCCCTTGTCGTAAGCCCCGGAGAGCTTCTGGCTCTGTCTGAGCTGGAAGCTCTCCACTGACATCACTAGTGATGTCAGTGGGGCCTCCCCCAAACGGCAGGCGTTCCCATGGGAACGCCCCCGTTTGGGCTGCCACCCCCCCGGCCCGCCTTCCAAACGGGGTGAGCTGTCAATCAACATCGACAGCTCGCCCCCTTTGGATCGAGACCCGCTACGACCGGCACTGTCGGTCGTAGCGGGTCTCACGCATGCGCAGGTCGGCGCCGGCGCCGTCGTGCACATGCTCTGTGGGGGGCCATCGACCCGGTCCGAGCGCATCGGCGCTAACGACCGGGTCTGAATGACTCCCACAGTTATTAAAGGTCGATTTTAAATCGATCTTAATCAATGTTGTGTTTCTGGGGCTAAATCACAGGTTAGGTATGAAATACCACAGAAGCCCGACTATTTAAGATCCCGACTCAGGCTGGTGAGTACCCTATCCCTCCCTTAGTGGTGCCTAAATACCCGGGGGGGTGCCTAACCTTAACTTCCCCCCAGTCGTGCCTAACCCTCCCGGGGAAGTGCCTAACCCTAACCTCCCCCAGTGGTGCCTAACCCTTAACCCCCCTTCCCGCAACCTAAACCAAATCCTACTGGGGGCCATAGGGGGTGCCTAACCCTAATTTCCCCCCGGGGTCTATAAACCCAACCCCCCCCATTCCTGGCTAAAGCTCTAATACTTACCCAGATCCTTTGTTCGGGACTCCGGCAGTCGCGATGCCAACGCCAGTATCCTGATCCCCTTCGGGATATCGGATGCATTTTGCTCGTCCTCCAAGTAGTAGTAGAAAAAACCTGCGAGATGCAAAACCTATCCTACCTGTGCCCTTCCAGTCAGAACAACTGGAGAGGTCCCCCGGCAGCTGCAGTCTTGTGTTGGAAAGCCAAGATCACTTTTAAATAAATAAAAAAATTAGAATGAAAGTGGTGGGGGGAGGGACTTCAAGTCCCTATAACTCCCCAACCATACCACCTAGATATATAGGGATGCCTTCATTCAAACGGTATGCCCATAACAAATGTAATGTCTGGTGATCACACTGCACAGAAAAATATTGTAGTTCAGGCTTGTGGGAAATTTTTATCCCAACCTGGCTACAAATAATTAAAGGACACCCTATTTTGAAAGGGTGGTCCCCTCTTTCAAATTTTTGTACCCCTTAGTACTTTTTGTCTGGTTCCATATACAAGGAGAGGACACTACGTGCCCTATCACCCCCCCATAATGACACTGGCAACCAAGTAGGCACCCATATTTAAAAGCATAACTTTCAAATGATGTGGCGCTCTAGTAGCTATTGTATGGTGATTACCAGACAATATTTCCCTGCGCTATGGAAAACAGATGTTTTCTGAATATGAATTGGAGGGCACTATGTGCCCTATCATGTCCATAAATACATCTGTAAATGTAGGGTCACCCACATATGAAAGAGGGGAGTCCTCTAATTCAAATTATGTGGCTCACTTAGCCACAATTGCTATGGGGGAAGGGCATGTTGTGCCCTATCTCCCCTATACTGGCCTGCACACATATGGAGGCATCCTGTCTTGAAAGATGGGAATGTACCCCCTCAGTAGATCACCAGCCAATAACAAACTGTACACAAAAAATAAAATTTTTCGCAGATGGGGAGATCTAATTCCCAAATCTCCCCCAACTTGCGTCAAATAACAAAAAGTGATCCCTCATTTAATGTGGTAGGTTGTCTAGTTTTCATATAGTTAGGTCTTGTTGGGCTCCCATATTCTTCCTATACATACATACAAGCATTAACATTGAGAAAGTGAAAATTTAAAAAAATGCATTTTCATTTCAAGTGGTTTTCGTCAAACCCTCACATAGAATCCTGCTTGTTACTATTTTGGAAAGGTGGATTATAGGTTAAACTTTAACCACAGAGTATTTCTTTGTGCTGCTTGTAAGACAGGAAAAATCATGTTTGCTTTTGGTTCTCTTTCTTGAAATTTTTATTTTTTAACTTTTTTTTAGCCATTTGGGTTACATTTTTTTATGTGTTAGAATACAGGGGGCACTGTATAAGGGGCACTGGATAGGGGGGATAACTACTGGGGGCCTGCATAAGGGTGACCACTACTGGGGGCACTGCATAGGGGGGACCACTGCATAGGGGGGACCACTGCATGGGGCACTGCATAAGGGGGATCACTACTGGGGGCCTGCGTAACGGGGACCACTACTGGGGGCACTGTATAAGGGGCACTACTGGGGGCCTGTATAAAGGGGACCACTACTGGGGGCACTGTATAAGGGGAACTAATGGGGGCTGCATAAGGGGAACCACTACTGGGGGCCAGCATAAGAGGGACCACTACTGGGGACATTGCATACTGGGGGTACTGTACTACTGGGGGACCACTACTGGGGGCACTGCATAGGGGGACTGTATAAGGGGCACTGCATTAAGGTGCATATGGAATGGAAAGGAATGTTCAGAGTGACAAGAAAGGGTTGTGTGTCATGTTGACACACCCATATAGGTGGGGGGGCTCCATTTTTCAATTTGCCCTGGACTCCAAATACCCTAGTTACGCCACAGGTCTGTGCTTAGTATAGCAATTAGTTGCTTTGTTTATAATGTGCAGATTTCTAGAGATTTTTGCATTTTCAGTTGCCCTATGAACACTATTGCCCTTGTCTATGTCATTTTTCCTAAATATCAGAGCTCTCCCTAACTATGAGTAATATTTCCTCAAGGAACAGAGGCCAGATTAGCATTAGGAATTGCTGTTTTACTTAACAACAAGTTGCACAAACTACAGTATTACTCTACATAGCCATAAGGCACAGTGGGCCTGATTCAGAGCCGCTCGTAAGCGGCCACTCGTTCGCTCCGAGCGATGTTCGCACAACTGCGCATGCGTATGGGTTGTAATACGCATGCGCGAACCAGTCATTGCAGTCGGAAATTGTGTGCTCACAAAATAGCGAATGCCTGCTAATTTGAGTGACAGAATGAGGCGTTTGTGGGTGGTAACAGGGGAAGGTGCTTGATAACGGGGAGTGGAGATCCGAACGCAGGCGAGCCAAAAGGTCAAAACGGGCGTTTTAAGGGTGTGCATAATTAACAGCGTCATCGACCACGTCACTTGGTTGTTTCTTAGCCTGAACTGGTCGCATGATTGTGGTAGGAAAATCCAACCACAAGCACTGCGAGCAGTTCAGATGCCTTTCGATGTACTCAATTAATCAAATAAATAGTGGAGATGACGTAGGATGCGAGCGGCCAGGGGGCGTCTTTACAAAATAGCGAGTGCATATTTCGCTCGCTCGCTCAGACATAGAGGCGTCAACAGACCGCAAGGAGCGAGCGCTCAATTTAAATAGCCGGCCCCTTTTTCTAAACGAGCGAGCGCAAATAGCGTCCGGCTCTGAATCAGGCCCAGTATTCCAATCCAAACTTTGTGTATCCACACTTTTTCATAGCTGTCATAGGGAAAATTAAATTACCACATGTCATAGAGAACCTTACTATCATATTATGTGGGGCTCCTGAGAAACATATCTGTTACACTTTGCTATAAACATCATAATGTGGTCTATTAACATGACTCCATCGCCTATTAGGTGACAATAGCAAGGAATTATTGTTACTACTCTCCAGCCATAGTTCTGCAGGAAGAATGCTTTCCCTGGCTCCTTGTATTTATTATAGTATTGTATAGGCTTAACGTACAAACCTTATTTACAGTCAAAGAATTTTAAATGCAATCTCTTCATACTTTATTGATTGCATTGCGGTTTTCTTTAAGGGACGGTAAACCTAGTTTTTTATCTTTCCATTGTATTTACCTACTGTAAATATTAAGGTATAAGCGTATAAACAGATTCTTGTTATGGAACGTTTCAGTTTCAATAATGGCGCTAGTGCTTCCAGAGCTCATAATTCAGACAATTTCCATTATTTGCATTCTCTTTATCATAGTTCCTTTATCTCCTCAGAGACCTCCTGCAGCTTGGGGGGTCCTGTAACAGGATCAAGTAATGCATAATATTTAAAATGATTACTACTAACTGTACATAATATGTAATCTCTGTGTAATATGCCACACCTCCTGAAGTGTATTAAAGATGTTATCACAATGTTACCTTTGTATTCTCACCAGGATTCTTCATTGTTTAGTCACACCATTGAAAATATTTCTGTATTCTATTCAGACTGCTCTTAATATCCGATATTACCGACTGTATCTAACATCAACCTTTTTAAGGAAATCACAATAAAGTTGCTGTATCATAATCTTAGAATAGAAAAAAAATCAGTATAATAATTGTAGAAGGTCTGTCCTGTCTCCACAATGTGCGCAGTGGAAGCCTGGGTATGCACCCTAACAGCTCCCACTGTGGGGGAGACAGGGCAGACCTAGGGGAGAAGGTCTGGCCGTTGGGAATGGCAGAGAAACAGAAGGGTAGCGGTTGGGTGGTATGGAGTGGGAGTGGGGTGGTGGGACAGAGAGGTGGGGGTCAGAATAGAACAGAGGGGGAAGGGCCAGACAGAGTGGAGGGGAAGGAATGGTGTAGAGAGGGGGGCAGAGCCTGATGTGACCCAATATATGCCCGGTCATATATCCTTTACTTACACAATGTTACAGCATACAGATATGCCCAGCTATATCCTTGCCGCAGGCGCGGCAAATCTTTCCATGCATAGCGTGAGATGGGTGCCCGTGAGCGGACGCATGCCATATCATACCACTATATATGCAGGTGTGGGCAATCGCATGATGCCTGTGCACGTTTGTGGCGCGATCAGCCACAATGTAACTCGGCACATCTGTATATCTTCAATATCATAATTTTTAAGAGAGGAGGGGGCCCGTGTGCAGACTCAGTGCGGGCCCCCTCCTCTCTCTAGCGGTGCCGCGGCAGGCGCAGTAGAGTAGATTCTAGAGCAGCACTCTGGAGACAATGGACAGGTAAGTATAATGACAGTATGGGTGCAAGGTGTGAGTTGTGGGCCCTCCTGGACCCAGGGGCCCATGTGCACCGCACACCCTGCTCCCATTATAGATACGCCCCTGGATCCATTTATTATTTTAATTATCGGGGGCAGTATACTGCGAGCAGCAATGTTGGATACAAGATTTCCAGATCAATTCACTATTGCTCTGATGCAGAGACAGATGATTCGAAGATCAGCTGTCTCTGCGAAAATTAGTACTGCCGAGTCTGACTCAGCGGTGCTACTGCAAGTGTGTGAATGTCGGTTCACGCATGTGCGACCTCTGCATGAAGGAGCCAAATAGGTCCCTCTTCACAACCCAAGACTCTGGGCCTGATTCAGACCCGGTCGCGAGCTCTGAGCGCTCGCAACCGGGTCGATGTTTGCCCACTGGGCATGCGCACGACGGAGCCGTCTCCGTCATGCGCATTCTTGAGACCCATCTAGTGATGGCTGCTCCTTCGCTCCGATGGTGATTGAAAGCTCGCCCCGTTTGGTAGGCGTGGCCGGGGGGGTGGCTTCACAAATGGAGGCGTTCCCAAGCGAACGCCTGCCATTTGTGGGCAGCCCCACTGACATCACAAGTGATGTCATTGGGAGAGCTTCCAGCTCTATTAGAGCCAGAAGCTCTCTGGGGCTTGCGGCCACGAGACCCTACCACAAGGGTCTCGTCACAAGCCTGATGGTCGCGATGGTCTTGACCATCACGACCATCATCCTGGCCGCTCACAATAGCTGTGGGTGGTCACCCACAGCTATGCGAGCGGCCAGGAGGCCGCACCAAAAAAAAAAACGCCCAGATTCAGAGCGAGCGCTCTTTCAGAGCGTCCGGCTCTGAATCAGGCCCTCTTTCCCATAGGAAGGAGCTGTGGTCCGGAAACAAACGCCATCTGAAGATGTCATGCTTCGAAAATATAGTATTTTTGGAGCTTGATGAATTTAGGTCTCCATACTATTGTATGGGGAGGGCTGGGCCATATTGAGGACAAAATGGACAAAAACTGTTGTTTGAACAAATTGTTTAGATCAAACATTTAACAAACTTGTCTGAACAACCATTTTCATCTGTTTTCTGGCATTTAGGAGCAAATTGCTGATCATCATTTACTCCAATACGTTACCAGATTTTCATTCCAACCAATCAACTAGTTGGCTGGTTGGACAGATAATCTTTAGATGTGTGGCCAGCTTAAGTGGGATGTAGTTCTCAATACCGACATCCGAATCCCAACAAGGGACTTAAGATCATCAAAATACAGACGCCTATCTTAATCCCAATGCCAGAATGCCGAAGAACACCAGTCAGAATGAGGTAGGTTAGAGGCGCCCTTAGCATTAGCCGCTAAGGAGGGTTAGGTTTCATGGGGCTGGGAGGTTATGGTTAGGCACCCCCAGGGGGAGGTTAGGGTTAGGCACCCCCCTGGGAGGGTTAGGTTTAGGCAGGGGAGTAGCAAGGGTGGTTCTGGTGTAGCATTAGCTCTGGGCGCCAAAAAATAGACAGAGGGCGCCATCCAGGGTTTCGGAATTCATGGGTGCTACTCAGTATGATGGCCGTCTGTTCGTTTTATCTCGGTTTGTTTGCTCTATATCCTGAATAAGTTATGGATCTGAGATCCATTTCTACATTTCATGCTCCCTCAAGCTGCCCGAATTGCCTCCTATCCGGCCCATCCTCTTCTGTGATCATCTTCTGTCACTTCCCCTTACCTGTCAGATTGATTACATTCACTTCTCACCTCTTTAATTCCCTCCCCCCTTTACCATGAGTTTGGCTCTTTACCCCTGTCCACTACTTTCTTATTGGCTTCTGTCACCACCCCTCTCCTTTTCTTATTGGCTTCTGTCACCTCCCTCTCTCCTTTCCTCTTTGATCCCCTCCCTCCTTCTCTCCTCATTCATTCATTGTGCTTCAATGGACTTAAAGTGACACATCTGAGGTAAAGTCCTAAACTTCAATTATACGGTATTAGATTAAACAAAGTCACTGCTTTGCTATTTAAAGTAATGAGGTGTTCCCAGGCATGACCACACAGTGTTATTTGAAAGGTCTTTTAAAAAATATTAGGAGACCTAAAATAATACTAGTGGTGGTAGACAGAACATCATTAGTAGTACTCACATTAATATAGGTGCAATATATATTTGTGAAGTAGGACCATAGCTGAGAAGGGAGCTTCCTATAGGTGTCCCCACTCCAGTGAAAGCTGCTTGGGGCAGTAATTGCAGTAATAAGCTCTGCACCCTGTGGAATCTCACTCTAGCACATATATTCTGTCAATTTAAGTTAAATGATCAGAATATATGATACAATCTTTTCTATTGCCTAATAACAAAGATTCAAAGGAGATAAACGTCAGATCCTAGGTGCTATACATAAATAAAGCAGTGCCAAAGGAGTTACCCCTTTATGTCAGACAGACCCTCACCGAAGCATTCCATTCCCCCAATGGTACATCCATGCCAAGTGTGATACTGCCACTGTTTGCCACTTTTTCTCTTCACTTCAGTATTCCCCCCACAGACATACCCCACTGGCACATTTCAGTACAGGGAGTTATGACATGCACTTTCTCCGGGTGCCATGGTTCTATGCCACTCCTCTGGGTTTAGGGTGCGGTAAGGGGGGGGGTTAGGGTTAGGCACTGGGGGGGGGAGGTTATGGTTAGGCACCACTAAGGGAGGGTTAGGGGGGTGAGAGGGGTAGGGATAGGGTACTTATCTGCCCTGTCGGGCTGCCAGTGTCGGGATATGAACCGGCGGGACTTCATACCCATTCCACCATAAGCTAGTAACAACTATAGTAGGTATGGTAACAATAACAATAGAAGCAAAGTTTTCTAGTATCAGATCTGTTTTCTTTAGTTTTACTAGTGCTAAAAGCACTAATAAACTGAATGTAATAAGTGACAGTAATTCTGAGCACTAAGAGACATTTATTTGCAAAAACCCCTTAGATAGAACGTGCAATATATCTTCTTCAATCTGCATACCTGCCAATGGCCATGATTTTTGTGGTATCATTATGTTTTTTGTCGTCTAAAGAAGTTTCCAGGTAGAGACCTGTAAGGTTGTAAATGCCAAACAAACTTCCACTTATTTTGTAAAATAACTTGAGCTCCTCCTGCTATGTAAATGGTGACTTCACAGTATCCGGAATTGAGGATTACTTTTCTGTGAGATGACCTTTGTCATCTTACAAACTAAAATGCTACACTGTATATGCAATCATGATATATTTGAAGACAGTGCTTAACAACGAAAAACAATGAAATACAACTTTGGTTGCCAGGTTGTTTCATATTTTGAAACTTCATAAGACAAACCCAAGCATTGTTGATGTCAGAAAATGGTTCTGCAGAAGATAATGATTTTAGCATAATGAAAATAAAAACTGCCTAGGGAGCATTTGTTACTGTATGTTTATATTCAGTGTAAACAGTGTATGCATCACTTGACACAGGCTTAGAAATAGGCATGAAGTATGACGGCATTTTGGTGAGACAAAACTCTTTTATTTGTGTCACTTATTATGGTTACATAAAAATCGTACTTTGCATCAATGGAACTCTTGGTAGTTTGCAAATTGGTATTCGACATCATTAGCAAGATTATGGGAGGTGATAGCAAATAATATGAAGAAACTAGAAAACAAAAGACTGACCCATGCAACAAATTATTCCCCTGAATGACAAATATATTAAAGGTTATTTATCAAAGCTGCAAATCTATATAATAAGCAAGAAAGTGTATGTGTCTGTCTGTTTGTCCTTTATGCACGGCCAGAGTTTTGTACCTAGCTCCACCAAATTTGGCATAGTGGTGTAGTTTGACCAGGAATAGGTTTTTGCCTTGGTTTGAACTTTGTCAGGGCCACACACTGTCACACAATCCCATAAAACCGGGAGACTCTTGAATTACACAGGTTCTCGGGCTGAGGGGCTGGCTTCATTCACACACTGTCACACTCTCATCTCTTCCAAAGTGCTGTATTATATCACTTTTCCAACAGCCGCATACATGAGTTAGTCAGCCCCAAGATAAACATTGACATTAAACCATACTTGCCGACATTCTGGCAGCCCCTCCGGGAGGGGGGCTGCGAGGTCGGTGAAGCAGGAGGTATGGGGGCGGCTTAAGTGGGCGGTGCAGGGGCTACCCCGCACCCACTTTATAATGCCGATATTACCGGCATTGTAAAGCAGGGGGCGGGGCTATGATGATGTGATTCAGCGTGAATTGCGGGGGACTTGCCTACCCTTGCGGGGGGCTGGGAGCTGCATACGATTTTTGGGGGTCATCCGGCAGTCCCAGGAGTAGGCAATTATGCATTAAACAGTATGGATTATTAGCATTTCACTCACTGTCTCATCTTACAGGCTCACGAGCAGCTCAGAACTCGATATATTCAGACTGTGACAGACAGCATAATCAAACTACAATCTTTGATCCTGGCAAATCTTAGCATATGGAGATTACAAATAGCAGGCGAGATAGATCACAGCCTCATAGTGCCACTGCAGATGGCCCCCTTCTGTCCGAGAACAGGACTCCAATCCCGGGATTGCAGAGAGGTTTCAAGGAGTGATTCAGCTGCGGATGCAGTGACAGGGATCAAGTAGATTCTTGATTATTGGAAAAGCTTATCTACAAAGTAGGAAAGTATGGTTATAGATGAGGACAATGTAAAAAATTAAGGCTGCAGGTGTACTTCAATGTCCGGTCTTCAACCCGGGCAATGCCAGGAATCTCAGCTAGTCTACAATAAAACCATAGTATGGATTAGACAGATCATTGTAAGAAACAGATAAGAAACAAGTAGTGGCTGCAATAGATCAAGTGTGTCAGATGTTTTTAAAATGCTAAAAATAAAATATTGCATTAACAAAGGCATAAGCAGTATGAACGGAATCGGCATGTAATGCCAGCGGTGGAAGAATGATGGTTCGAAATCCAGACGGGGGGTCGTAAGTACCCTCAGCCTCCACCCTCTCTCCCTACCCTAACCCTAACCCTCCCTTAGTGGTGCCTAAACCTAACCTCCCCCCTGTTGGTGCCTAAACCTAATCCCCCCTTCCCGCACCCTAAACCTAACCCTAACCTCCCCCTGGGGGTGCCTAACCCTAACCCCCCTCTTCCAGTAGCCTAACCCTAACCCTCCTGGAGGGGTGCCTAACCCTTAATCCTCCCGGGGGTTCCTAAAGCTAACCCCCCCATGGCTAGAACCTAAGACATCCGGCTTACCTTTGTTCGGTATGCCGGGTGTCGGGATTTCGTCGTGGGGCTAATTATAGGCATTGGGATTTCGACGCCTATCTTTAGTCCCATGTTGGGCTTTACTGTCGGGATTTCGCTGGTATCCTGACTACATCCCGTATGAACATATCATAGCTGTCCTGCTGCTACATGTTTCACGTGGGAGATCCTTCAACATGCAATGTGAGCACACAAAATAAACAATAAAACTGGAACAATCAATCACATATTTGCTCTTAATGTCTAATTTGCACCGGACAGCAAAGTCCCCAATACACTGTGCGATATAGCAGCTGATCCGACGGATTGGTACAATATCGCTGCTGCGTATGGGCACGATAACGGCCAATGCATGCTCCAGTGGGGTCGTACATCGCACCTCCAGATCTTACTGCATGTTCACTTGATCTGGGGATGCGATGTACGATCCCATGCAGCGCTATGTGGGCAGGGGGTGCCGGCATATCAAGCGGTCGGCCACCCGATCGCTCCGTGTGTGGGGACCGCCCTATATGTTGGCCGTTGGATCGCAAGTCTCATCACAAGGTGCATATCGCACCGTGTATGGGGGCATTAAAAGTTAAATGCTGATTAGTTGATATGGGTTTAGTACAGATTTGCACCTCTAAGCTGTAATCCTCAAAAATAAATAACACTACTCAACAGGGACAGTGAATGGCATCTTACAGATGTGTCCTCTTGCATCCTTGGCCATCGCGCTATAAAAGTGCGCACGCATCACGCCATGTGATTAACCATGGCCGCATTTGCTACGCTACGCCATGGTGTGCACTGTGTGTCTGATTCAGACCCGGACGCTATTTGCGGACGGTCATTCCAAAAAAGGGGCCGGCTATTTAAATTGAGCGCTCGCTCTTTGCGGTTTGTTGACGCCTCTATGTCTGAGCGAGCGAACGAAAAATGCACTCGCTATTTTGTGAAGACGCCCCTTTGCCGTTCGCATCACACGTCATCTCCGGTATTTATTAGATTAATCAGGTACATCGAAAGGCATCTGAACTGCTCGCAGTGCTTGTGGTAGGTTTTTCCTACCGCAATTACTGCGAGCAGTTCAGGCTAAAAGACAACCAAGTGACGTGGTCGATGACGCTCCTTTACTAATTATGCACTCCCATTAAACACCCTTTGGACCGTTTGGCACGCCTGCGTTCGGATCTCCACTCCCACGTTTTCAAGCACCTTCCCCTGTTACAACCCACAAATGGTACATTCTGTCAATCAAATTAGCAGCCCCTCGCTGTTTTGCGAGTGCACGATTTCCTACCGCAATGACTGGTTTGCACATGCGCATTACGACCCATACGCATGCGCAGTTGTGCGAACATCGCTCAGAGCGAATGAGCGGCCGCTTACGAGCGGCTCTGAATCAGGCCCTGTGTTTGCACCATGTATTCCTATGGAGTCGAGGGTGCGAACGCAGTGCGCGTATCATCTCATGGGCACGCAACTCGCGCCATGCGTGGCGCGATTTGCCGTGAATGCAGCAAAGATGCAAAAGGACACACCTGTATGGCGATTTCCTTTCAACCATTCTGTCAGATTAGTTGCGCAGATTATGCAAGAAATATAGGGTGTACAGATTTTTTCCTGGTCACCAAGTGCACAGTGAAAGTAAAATTTATGAGCCTAATTTATCAAGGTGCTAATAGGCTTTCTATGAGTTTTTGGTGTAAAGTTACTGGATGGTTTACACACCCACGAATTTTAGCAGCTGCCATCACTTTGTGTGTCCCTACAAACAGCGCAAAAAATGTACTAACAAAGATACGAAATAACGAACAAAAGAAAAAAATACCACTGATTTAAAATGGAGATATAAAAACAAAGATAAAATCGCCACATGCACTGGTCTCTGCCAGTGGTGTGAGGGCCACATATCTCCTTATGCATCAGCCAGAGTGTTGGGACACAGAGCCGGAGGTTCCATCACAAAACACCCCCCCCTGGTTACTGATGGTCATGGTACAGTCCGGGTAGTTTCCTGCTTTCTTCCCCCTCGGCATGCCGCCCCGGAGATGAGACAAGAGCTAGTAAGCAACATGGCATCTAGCGCTAAGAGGAGGGTTCTGCCCCAGGAACAGCACATGGAGGGGAATTAAGGAAGTTGAGGAGTGGGATTCTCATGACAGAGGATGAGGAGTCTGGGCAGGATGTGTACCCCATAGCGCAGGGAGAAGGGATTCTTGCCAAGCACTGCGATTAAATACTTTCATTTTCAAATTTACATATTTCTAAATATCTGAAGAACCCTACGTGATATTAAATTTCTGATGGCATATTTGGATTCTACGCACAAAGGAGCTCATTCAGAGCCGCTCGCTAGATGCGATCACTCGCATTCAGCATATGCAAATTCGGCAAAGTGACGCCATGGCAGGCGCTTGCTCGGAAAGGCATTAGTGGGAGGCACATATAGAAAATGTTGTAATTCCTACACCGTTCACCTGATTTGGATGTAATTACCCTCAAATTAAATCTGAAAGTCTGCAGTTAAAGCACATCTTGTTTGTTTCATTTCAAAGCCATTGTGGTGGTGAATAGAGGCCAAAATATGAAAATTCTGTCAATGTCCCAATATTTATGCAACTGACTATAGATAGTGACAGCAGCACGTTTGTTCAGTTCACCATCCACACCCGGAGTGAAAATGGCGCTGATCACCGGGACCTTTATTGAATCCAAAACCCGTGAGAATCCAACAGCGGGAGGATGATGTTTTGCGGGAAAACCCGAATCGAGCTCAGTTCTCGCCTTGTATATTGAAGTTCAGGTGAGAACCGAATCCGCTCATCTCTATACAAAAGTAAATAGGATTTAAAGGATGAATGGTCAAAGGTTTGTGTCTGACTCTGATGCCCCCAGTCCCATAGTTTTAGCTTAGAGTTGTGTATGCGCAGTTGCTAAAAAATGTGAGAGCCATCCACACAATGGACTTGCGTGCATATTTGAATTATGCACATATTGGACCTCATTCAGAGGCGTTCGCAAAAAGCGAACGCTCGCTCTGAATCAGGGCGGCCGCTTTTTTTTTTTTTAACCCGGCCTCCTGGCGCTCGCTAAGCTGTGGGTGACCACCCACAGCTTTTGCAAGCGGCCAGGTGATGGTCGCGATTATCGTGACCATCGGGCTTGCGACAAGTCCTTTACACTTTTTTTCTTGTTGTGTTTGCACCTGTCTATTGTATATTGCAAGCCATGCAAACCCCTTGTTGCACCATATATAGGATAATAATAATAATAGCCAGATAACACATTAAAGAGATGAGTCAAGATTTTCCTGAACCTGTGGTCATGCAATTAAATTGTATATGATGCCTTTAGTTAAGGATAAGCTGTTATTAAATGTAAAACAAGACGAAAGCAACTCTACCAGCAGAATGTTAATAAAATATTTGAAGTAAGGAATTGTTATTAAGGGCTCTATTTACCAACATTATTTTTACTAAAATAAAGTGAAAAAGTGTGTTTTCACACCCTTTTCACATTATTTAAGTTTCACCTACAGTTACTATAGGGCAATTGGAGTAGAATTTCGTAAAATTCTACTCCAAACCCTAAGTATCACTTATTTTTAGTAAGCAGATTGCATTTCCCATAATTGTAATACGAAATGTGAATCCGACCATCCGACCAGAGTTACTAAAAATAAATTGTAAAAAAATACCGGGGAAAGCCCTGTGATAATAATGCCACCTGGAGGTGGCGTTATCCAGGGTCTCCCCCGGTTACCGGACTCCTGCCCTGCTCTAACGGGGAGAGTAGGGCTGGGAGCCGGCCCCAGTAATCAGCTGTGTGGTCTAAACAGACCACATGCTGATTCACTGTAAAAAAAAGTAAAAAAAAAAATGTACTCACCTGACTCCAGGGAACGGTGGTCAGGGCTCCGGGTGATGTCCTCAGGTCAGCTGGTCTCCCATGCTGCACTGCGGCCCGGTCATCAGGTGATCGGGTCCCAGTGCAGTATGGGATATCACCTGTCCTGAAGACATGGATGACATCACCAGAGCTCGGATCATGCAGGTAAGTGTAATTAAAGGAGAAGGGGGGGTCTGTGGTTGTGGGGACGGGGCTTAACGATGGCGCGGGGCTTAGCACCGGGGGGTAGCAGCGACGGTCGGTCGGCGCATGCACGGGGCACTGATTACGGTATTTTTTTGTGAAAATACCGTGACTAGTGTGCAGAGGGGATTCGCAGGGACAGAGCTTTTTCACAAGCTCTGTCCCTGCAAGGGATTTGTAGTAAATCCCTGTGATATTGCCTGAATTCGCAATGCGAATTCAGTTGATAATCACACTACAATCTGCATTACCAATGCGGATTGTAGTAAATAGAACCCTAAGTCCTGAGACCTTGAGAAAAACATAAAACTTCTAACTGTTAAGCTACATATACACGTAAAGATTTTCTGTCCGACCATCCAACTAGTTAATTGGTTGGAATGAAACGCTGGAAAATGGACAAAACTGTTGTTTGCACAAATTATTTAGATCAAACATTTAACAAACTTGTCTGATGACCATTTTCATCTGTTTTCTGGCATTTAGGAGCAAATTGCTGATCATCAGTTACTCCCATAGGTTACCAGATTTTCATTCCAACCAATCAACTAGTTGGATGGTTGGACAGAAAATCTTTACATGTGTATGTAGCATTAGATTACTATGTGAAAGTTTTAAAGATGTTGCCTATTTAACCCTTTCATTTCTTAGTACTTTACAGTTCAAGCTTTTTAACACAGGTAAATCATTGTAATAGGTATAAAATATGGGTTAAAATGTTAGGAGCACATGAATTACTGTAAACACAATTTACTGTATATAGAAATTAAAACATGTCGTGCCCTACAAAACCCTTATTAGACTTTATGCATATAAAATATCTTGTTAACGGATTTTCCACCCTGGAGATCAAGTATTGTAACATTGTCAATCCACCAGGGGGCACTGCTGCTTTCCTTACATGTAACAATGAGTTGCCGTTAAGAACGAGTGCCTGCATATACTTCTATTTAGTTATGAGTAAGTCCAGGACAAACTCTTTTCATTATTTTGTTTTTCTCAGAGGCCACACACTAGCAGGAGTAGTGAAGTTATAATATCATGCATGAATACTGAACATATTTATCAATAATTATAATATTATAATACATTTTTTAAATCAAACAAATATTCCCAACTATAGTTCCCTTCTGATGGTCAGTAAAAAGTGGTACTATGCAGATATACCTGTGATCATTTATAGTTTCTTAAAATACTCTACAATCCATACATGTTTCTAAAAAAATAACAAAGAAGTTTTTTAAACATTTCATTGTCACAAATTTACATTAAACTAGCTTATGTATATAGAATTCAATGTAAACCTCATTGATATCTTTGAAGCTTGTGGCTACTGTGCGCTGCCCCTCTATAATATACATATTTATCAGTGTAGCAAGATACAACAATGTTAGCTTTCAGACACGAGGAGATAGACAGACTGCATAATGTTCAGATTTACCTAAATATGAACAGTTTGGATATTTCAGGTGCAATAATTAACTTAGTAAATATTTGACATGTTAGCTAATAAGGAGTTTAGTTGCTTATAAAAGGTTTTGGACCTAGAGGGGAAGCAGGTGGATGGCTCAGACTGTTTTGCTGTTTTTCAATGGATCACTGGGTATGGTTCTAAAAGGTCGACAGTATAAAGGTCAACATTCAGAAGGTCGACTAGTTATGAATGTCGACAGTAAAAAGGTCGACCTGGTCATTAGGTCAACAACCATTGAGTAGACATGTATTTAGGTTGACAGGGTTAAATAGTCAGACATGTATTTAGGTTGACAATGTTAAATGGTCGACACAGTCAAAATATAGATGTTTATCATGCCAACACTAAAATGTCAACACATTTTTTTGTTATTTTAGCATAACCCTAAACCTAATCAGACCCCTAACCCTAACTATCATGAAAAAACAATGTGTCGACATTTTAGTGTTGACATGTTAAATGTTGACTTTTTGACTTTGTCGACCTAAATACATGTCTGCACAATGATGGTCAGCCTTTTTACTGTCAACATTCAGAAAGTGTTGACCTTCTGGATTTCAACCTTCTTAATGTCGACCAATCAACTGGTATACGTATCATTGATCTCTTTACCTGGGCATTATTAATGTGTAGCTACCCATGTGATCACTATTACTGCTGATTGTTCTCCCTTTATGGTGCTAAAAAGAGCAACGCACATCTGACAGGGTATGCAGAGCATCTTCTCGCTTTTAAAGTGGCAGCATTATACTAACATTTGCCTGGACAAGGCTCTTTAGCTGTGAGATGTAAATTCATTAGTATCCTGGCAATTTCTGGCTTAAAACAGAAGGTGGAGTTACGGAAAGGTTTCAGGTTATATTATGTGCCTCTGCCTATTGTACAATTCTGTCTACAGCTCTCATATCCTTTTATAGCTGAGTGCAGCAGTGTCCTATAAATAGTGTGCCTGTCACGTTCAGGTACAGGGCCGTATAGAAGCCTCCTCAAACACAGTGTGAACAAGATTAAACCATGGTGGTGACAGCTAAATTGTGTTCTTATGTTCCCTGGTAATTGCTTGCAGAGAGCAGTAAAATGTGTTTTAATTCAAGAGAATATACAGTATCTCTAAACGCAGGAATGGACATATACAATGTAAAAACATATATATCATTAGGTGTTTAATGTTAAGAATCCTTTTTACTTCTCTGCTGTTGTACATTCTCATGCAGTCTACAGCTGTTCCTAGTAATAATCATGTCTGAATGTATGCTCTGCCTTTAGCCTTTTCCCAAGATCAGGAACTCCCTGCAGCGTGTCACTGATGTGAAACAGCTTCCATTACTATAAAGATGAATGTGACAGGAAGCCTCGGAACAGTTCAAAGCCACCACAATTACAATTGCACTGCAAGTCCAGAAAGAGACGCCTATATGCGCCTATATGCAGCGTTGTACGAATTATGCCCCAGGATGTAGCTAATAAACCTACCATCGGGATGGCGGCTGTCAAAATCCCGACATCAGTGGAGATGCCGATGCCGGAGTCCCGACAGCCGGCATCCCGATTGTAAATATAGCGGGGCCGGGTTAGCTGTTAGCAGCGAGCAGGAAGGGTTAGATTTAGGCACCAAAAGAAGGTTAGGGTTAGGCTGCGGGAGGGGGGAGGTTAGGGTTAGGCACCCTATGGGGTGAGTTAGGCATCACTGGGGGGGTCAGGGTTAGGCACTAAGGGGGATGAGGTTTAGGCACTAATGGGGGGGGTTGAGTTAGGCACCACGGAGGGGGGGTGTTAGGGTAGGGCACTAAGAGAGGAGGGTTAGGTTTAGGCACTAACAGGGTGGGTTAGGGTGCAGGGTAGGGAGGGTTAGGATTCAAGAAAGGATGGTTAGGGGGTGGGTTAATGTACTTACCTAACTCCTGTCGGGATTCTGAGCATCGGGATGCCGCTGTCGGTCTTTTGACAGCCAGCATCCCGACCTTCGGTCTCCCATACCCAACCCATGCCAACGCCCTATTCATCATTATCAGTGCGCACTATAACTAATGCTCAGGTGGTATTGGATATAAACATCATCTGTATTTGCAGTATAAAATGATTCCTAACTGTAACCTATTCCGTCTTCCTTTTCTTAAATGGACTGGTTCAAACCATTCTGCTTTCACGTTACTCAGGGGCAGATTAATAATGGGGCAGATGGAGCTACAGCTCCAATGCTCCACATAAAAACAGGCCCATCACATACTTGCCTATATTTTTATCTCCTCTCCGGGAGCAGCCCTGAGAGGAGCTGCAGCTGGCTACTTTGGGGGGTGGGCCGGTCTCTGACATCTTTTTTGTGTAAGTTTAGCCCCACCCCCTTCATATGTTAGGGCTCATAGTGTATGGGGTGTACACACCCACGTGGCTCTAGCCACACCTACACAGCACTGGTCACAGCCCTTCTCAGTATATGCCCTTGAACATTTTCATCCCTAGTCCCATGAGGCCCTTAATCTGGCCCTGACATTTTGGCACACTTACTTTTGAAAAAGCATTTCTGGGAGATTGTGAAAGCAACACCTATGAGCGTGGCGTGTACGGCTACATCCGAGAGGCATGCCGTAACATTTACTTACATCCAGAGCAGTTAGTAAGATCTACTTGTTGATGAAAACACACTGATACTCTTCAGGGCTTGCTAATGTATTGTGTTTTACAAGGGGTTCCATATAAGTGGCCAAGAGAAAGCTTATAAGAAAATGTATGTAGCCATAGGGATCATTGGGCCTGATTCAGCAGAGGAAGCCAATGCGATCGCAGCTGCGCAAAAATGCTAATGCCGCCCACTGCTACTTTCTCATATCTGTCCACTGTCGCTCTTCTGCGCAAAGATCAGTACCATCGACACACATCGGCCAGTCACACAGCATATACAACAAGTCTGACCAGCTGAAAACACTGCATGTCTCCTCGCACACACAGAGCTCTCATGCTGCATATGCAATCGCAGTGGCTAATTTATGCACCACCATGAAATGGCGTTCAAACAGACACGCTTGTATTTTTCCGACCACCCCCCCATCACCACCCCCAAACACTGACAGCCTGTCACTCACTTTGCGATGGATTTCTCTGTGCATCCGTAATCGCAATGCCATCACTGCGCATGCACAGTGCGGCTTATATGCATAATTGGTGGCAAACAAGTGCTCAATGTGCGTCCGTAATCGCCATTGTGTACGCTGCTGAATCAGGTCCATTGTGCCTTATAACCAATGCGGGGAGATGGCAATGATTATACTATTTGAATGTATATTCTTTGTTTCCCCAAGTATATAACAGCTACATAATGGGGGTAAGGTGCAATCAGGGAGATTACTAGACTCTTCAGGGAGTCAGGGAGATTGGTACTATGTCAGGGAGTCAGGGAGATTGGTACTATGTCAGGGAGTCAGGAAGATTGGTACTATGTCAGGGAGATTGGTGCTATGTCAGGGAGATTGGTACTATGTCAGGGAGTCTCCCCGACAAACATGGAGAGCTGACAAGTATGATTTTTGGTAGTCAGAACCTCACTGATAAAAAAGTATAATGCTATTAATATCTAGTTTTTAGCAAATAATGAATGTTTATATTGTGCCATGGTATAGAAAGTTGTATGGCACAAATTTTCACAAGTGAAACTTTAACTGATTACAAGCAGTTTGCATGCACTGAATGTGTATCACTCTGCACTGTTTATACAAGACATAGGAGCCAGTTTATGAATTTTGCCATTATAATTTTCATTTCTTTCTGCAACAAATCACGGGACTAATAAAAGATTTCTCGCAGAAATGCCGGGACCTGAGCTCTGACAACAGCCTATCCCAGGAAAGAGTAAATCACTTTACTTTCAATTTTGGACCCAGCTTGTCTAATGTACATTTGTGAGGACAGGCTGACGTAAGGGGTATTAGCTAGGGAGGCCAATCCCGGCTCATTTTTTCAATCTCAGGATTCTGTATTAGCGCTCATCGCTGCCCCCAGGCTGAAGACAAGCAGCGCCAAGCCGCACATTTAATCCCGTAAAACCCGGGATTGTAGGCTCTAATGCCGGGATTGAAATCCTGCCGTTTTTTCCCCCTAAATCTCGGGATCGGCGGGATTCGCTTCCCTAGTGTCAGCTATCGGGGCTAAGCTCCAAAAAGCTACAGGGCATTTTCGCATTCCCCATAATACATAAATCCTTTGAAAACAGAATAGGCCCCTTAGTTACAAATCAACACAACCATAACGTAATATTTAGATCATCGCAGGCCTGGCAATTGTAGAAAGGGCATTATGCACATATGAAGGGTGACATAATATGTGCAAAAAGAAAATACACATAGCTTTACTATTGTTTATACTGTAGATTAACTGAAACAGAATAACCTGTCTACATACTGTATAATCCATACATGCGCTGCTTGTTGTTGTCAAGTATTCAAGGACATAGGAACACAATATTAAGTGCTATGGTATGTTTTACATATCATGCTGTTGCCTAGAGCAACAGCTCGATATGTCTCAATTTGAGGATTACTACTTACAATTTAACTTAAATGTTTCCCCAAAAAATACCTGCTGCAGAAAAACAAAATGCAGTATAGGAGTAGAGTTAGTTTTCACTCAAATGACATCATACTTGCCTACCTTTTTTTTCTCCTCCCCGGGAGAAGCCCGAGGAGGAGAAGCAGGTGGGCTGCGATGGGGGTGGGACCTGACAGTTTGCGCCATTAAGCCCCACCCCTTCATGGTAAATTGCAGCAACTGATGCTAATTTAAATAGGGGGCAGGGCTAAATGATGCTAAATGATGCAATTCATGAAAAATTATGTCATTAAGCCCCACCCCCTACACGGGGACCCGCGCTCACCACAGAAATTCTCCCCATTCTGCCCACTTCACTAGAAAGTGGGCAGAATGTGGGAGAAGTTCCTACCCTTCCGGGGGTGCGGGGGATTACCTGAAAAATCGTGAGCCTTCCGCGAATTCCGGGAGGGTAGGCATGTATGAATTACAATATCTAGCAGTATTTTGTCATATATTCCGCTAATAAACATGAAATACAAACAGTAACTATAGCTCAATATTTAATTTATCATTTCAATTAAAAACTGCTGGGGAAAAAAACACATCAGTTACTTTAGAACAGAAATGTTAACTATAATATAATATACTGTAGCTAGGTGGCGTTGGTGAACCACTGAATCTGTGCTGTGATGGTATATCTGCCCAAACTAGTTTAAAAAGGGGTGTTTTCACACCTATCTGTTGCACAAAGGGTGTTTTCACAGCCTTTTCACATTATTTTAGTATCACCTATAGTTATTACAGGGCAATTGGAGTAGAATTCGTAAAATTCTACTCCAACCCCTAATTATCACTTATTTGTTGTGGTGGGAAAAGGCTACCACAAGCGCTGCAAGCAGCTCCTATGGCTCTCAATGTTCCCGATTAATCCTACAACTGCCGGAGATGACGTATGTTTTGAGTGGCAAAGGGGCGTCTTTATACAGGTGCGAGTGCATAGTGCAACCGCTCGCTATTTCTTAGCGAGCACATGATTCAAATATCTTTTAGCCAGCGAGCGGCCGCAAATAGCGTCCGGGTCTGAATTAGGCCCATAGAGCATCAATAATCGTTGGCTATGTATGCGAAAGGTGGCAGGATGTAATGCATTCAAAATGCGATGCTTTATATAGTACCTTTGGTGTGAAGTTGTCCCCAGACCAGCTGCTGTTGATAGTTAGGGCTGGTGCAGTGAGGTAGTGCCCTGAATGGGATTGTCTTATTGTTTTTCTTGTTCCTTTATGCTGACAACAGTAAAGCAACATTTATTTGTTTAATAAACCTGGGGAAGAGATGGCACCAGGATACAAAATGGGAAGAAAGCAAGCATGCGGTGGTAATCTGGGCAATGTTTTGCTAAGAAACCTTGGATCTTGCCATTTCTGTGGATGTTACTGCAACTGAGATTTTTTCCACAGTTGCACTGATTCCAGCGGCCATGTTCCAATGGACATTTTGCGCCTCCATAGGGCTGGTGCAATGTTCGCTGGTGCAATTTTTTTACGCAAAGCGGCAGATTAGCGCCACAGCCGGTGGGCGTGTCTCTTCAAATTCCATTGGATGTTTCATTAGTATAAAGACGCAGTTGTGCTTCGTAAAAAGACACAATCACGGCAGCATTAGTGTCCATCTCTGAATCAGGCCCGCAACTTCAACACGCAGAGGTTACTGTTTGCTCTCACTTGGGGCTCTATTTATTAACATTATTTTGACTAAAATAAAGTGAAAAAGGATGTTTTCACACCCTTTTCACATTATTTTAGTATCACCTATAGTTATTACAGGGCAATTGGAGTAGAATTCGTAAAATTCTACTTCAACCCCTAAGTATCACTAAATTTTAGTAAGCAGATCGCATTTCCCATAATTGTAATGGGAAATGTGATCCAACCAGAGTTACTAAAAATAAAATGTGAAAAAAATACCTAGGGAGGCCCTGTGATAATAACGCCACCTGGAGGTGGCGTTATCCAGGGTCTCCCCCGGTTACCGGACTTCTGCTCTGCTCTAACGGGGAGAGCAGAGCCGGGAGTCGGTCCCAGTAATCAGCTGTGTAGTCTAAACAGACCGCAAGCTGATTACTGTAAAAAAAAAAAAAATAGTAAAAAATAAAATTAACTTACCTGACTCCAGGGACCGGTGATCGGGGCTCCGGGTGATGTCCTCCCACCGGTCAGCTGGTCTCCCATAGTGCACTGCGGCCCAGATGCCTATATGCATGCGGTAAGTGGTGGAATGTATCGTATCCATAATGTGATGCTTGATACAGTACATCCCGCGCTTGGCAGTGTATCTATGAACCTAGCCTTGCCCAAACCATTATTTGGGGTATGATCTGTGTGTGCAGGCTTTACCAAACTACAAACAGCAGCATTACATTCTGTGAACAAAATAGGGGCTGAGGCATAGGGTCTCCGGCACAAAGTGATGGCCATCGGGACGGAAACCAATATTTACAACCATCAATATGGGAGATGATTTTTCCATTCAATGTTAGGTTAGCCGCCATTGCATTCTTCTTTTGATGTTTGTTCTCCCGATGTCTGGTGATGTAATACACCACAGGGAGAAACACTGGCCCATCAACACTGCTCCTTTGTGCATGTACAAACCAGCTCTGTCCTTGCATGTGCACAACTCAATGGTTTAAATTATCAGATGCATGAGAAACGATGGTCACCATCCATCACAGGGCATGCAGCAATGACAGTAACACCACAGCAATTTGAATGCATCCTTCCGCTGACTACTGGAAGCACACTTGGGAAGTGACGTCACGGGGAGGATAGTGGGGGGAGGGCAGTGGCGTCACTAGAGAATAGTGTGGGTATGCGGACCGCCTCAGAGGGTGACACCTGGCTCTTCCTCAGTGATAGGTAACAGTGCACTGTACACTAACATTACAGTGCATCGCCCTGCTCCCAGTCACTGAGGAGGAGCCGGCAGTGCAGGAAGTCTCTGGGTGCACCCCGGCTTCTCTGGGAGTGCCAGAGTCATGAAAAGGGAGTTGTGCCTAGAGGCCACCCCCCCTTTCAACATGGTCATGCCCTCTTTTGCAGCGCACAGGCGGTTTAATGGCCACACTGAGTGTCACTGACCACAGTGCTGCCACTGCATTTGGGGGCTGATTCTGAGCCAGATGCAGCTGCCTCCGTGTCTGTGTCTTTTGCCACAGTTGCATCTGCGACTTTATTCTAATGTCACTACAAAGCTCTTCCCTGGTGTACAACCATTTGTCTTAGGGCAGCTTGCTGAGGGTAGCAGCTTGATGTGGTTATGCATTAAGTGGTTAAAATCAAGTGGGCTTTCTGAACAGTTAAATAACATTTATTCTGCATGAACCTCATGAATCTCACTGAATATGGACTTATCATCTGTCTCTTTTCATCCCAGGTATGTGATTGTCCTTGCTGAGTAAAACTGCCAGAGCCTGCATTAACCCCCATGCACCATCAGCTGTCTAGGCAATGTATGTGATTGTTCTTGCTGAGTAAAACTGCCAGAGCCTGCATTAACCCCCATGCACCATCAGCTGTCTAGGCAATGTATGTGATAATATTTGACATCCTGCAAACCACAACTCCTAATCTATAGTTGCATTAATGCAAAATTAGCTGTGTATTTAAAGTATGTGTTTAACTTTGTACAAGTTTGTAATTGGTATTGTTTAAATGTCTGTGACTCTTTTTTGACTTGCTAGCCATAGTCATGACCTGTGTTTAGATGGGGATCACTGAAGCATAGTTTATAGTGCCATACTGCCTGTTTACTTAAACTTAGTGCAATATATGTCCACTGATCAATCTGCATTTCAACCAGCTGACCAATTGGCTCAGATGTAAGCTAGTGTCTTAATCAGGCATACTATTTCTTAACATTCAGTCTTAGGGCAGCAGCTTGATGTGGTTATGCATTAAGTCTGGTTAAAATCAAGTGGGCTTTCTGAACAGTTAAATAACAGTTGAAAAACATTGAACAACATTGAAGACCAGGTAATTACAAACCCATTACTTAGAACATTTTATTTTTTCCAAATACAAAAAAGACAATGTATCAAAAACTTCTTTTTATAATCTCACTTCATGGAATCATCTTTAAGGCTACTACATCCTTTACTCTTCCTGCAGCTCACCCTTCTGTACATATTGCTACCTCATTAATCTACTCACCACTTATGAACACACATGAGCTTTTAACTTACCTATAAACACTGACAATAACATCCACAACCTACCGCCATAAAAATAATTCGGACAAATCCAACAATTATATTTATATCTCTCTCCTGCTGCTTCTATTAGCTGGTGACATATCACCAAATCCAGGCCCAACCCACATTCCACACCCACAAGGAACTATAAATCCAGCTAAACCTTGCGTGCCTCCCTTCACCATCCAAGTCACTAAAATGTGCCTTATGGAATGCACGCTCTGTCTGCAATAAGCTAACATCCATCCACGACCTCTTTATTTCAACCAACCTCAACCTTCTGGCAATAACAGAAACATGGCTTACACAATCAGACACTATCTTCCCTGCTGCCCTTTCACATGGTAACCTACACTTCTCACACACTTCCAGGCCTGGTAATTGTAAAGGAGGTTGGGTAGGAATATTACTCTCCCAATCTTTCACATACACAATTCTCCCACAGGTACCTTCACTCACATTTACATCATTTGAAGTACATTCTATCAGGACGTTCACCCCTTTCTCTCTGCGAGTTGCTGTTATCTATCGCCCACCTGGCCACCTCAACAATTTCTGGAACGCTTTTCTGCCTGGCTCCCTCACTTTCTATCCTCAGACATCTCCACCATCATTATGGGTGACTTCAATATCCCCATTGACAGTCCACAATCTCCTCATGCCTCCAAACTACTCTCTTTAACATCCTCTCTTGGCCTCTCCCAATGGACTGACTCCTCTACTCATCAGGAGGGCCACTGTCTTGATCTTGTATTCACCAAACTATGCTCAGTTTCTGATTTCACTAATGCTCCTTTCCCTCTTTCAGATCACAACCTTATCACCTGCACACTCTCCTCCATTACATCAACATCATTGAAATCAACCAAACCTAAACCTAAACCCCGTAGAAATATTAATGCCATTAACCTTCAACAACTATCTACCTCTCTACAACAACAACTTTCACCAATTTCTACATTCACTTCTCCTGAGACTCCTGCATCACACCTAAACCAGATTCTAGAAAAAGCCATCGATGAAGACCCATCACACACCACGTAGAGTTAGACATCAACCGTGGCATTCTAGCTTAACAAGGCATCTACAAAAACTCTCGCGTAAAGTTGAACGTCAGTGGCGAAAGTCTCATACTCCAAGTGACTTCCTCACATATAAGACTATCTACAACTCTTATCGTACTGCTTTGGACACTGCCAAACAAACATATTTCCAATCTCTAATCTCTGCTCAAGCTTCTAACCCCAAGCGACTTTTTAATACATTTAAACTGCTTCTTACCCCTCCATCACCCAAACCACCTGCTACTATCTGTGCATAAGATCTTGCTTCCTATTTTAGGGACAAGATTGATAAGATCTGAAATGAAATGGTAGACTCTTCCTCAGCTAGTGACCTGCTCAATTTCCCTACCTGAACCCTCTGGCACATTCTCTTCATTTGATCTCACAAACGAAGATGAAGTATCTACACTCTTCTCATCCTCCTACTCTATTACCTCTCCTCTAGATCCTATACCCTCACAAATCAGTAAAGCTCTGTCTCCTGTGCTTATCCCAACCCTAACTAAAATCTGTAATCTCTCTCTCTCTCTACTGGCAACTTTCTATCACTGTTCAAGCACGCAGTGATTACTCCCATTCTGAAAAAACAAAATTCTGACCTTAATACTCTCTCAAATTGAGAGACTTGTCTACACCCACCTCACACACTTTCTTAACTCATACAACTCATTGGACCCACTTCAGTCCGGCTTTCATTCCCAACACTCCACAGAGACAGCACTGGCTAAGGTAGTAAATGATCTTGTCACTGCCAAGGCTAAAGGTCATTACTCACTCCTAATTCTTCTAGATCTCTCTGCTGCTTTTGACACTGTTGACCACTCTCTTCTCATACAAACACTGCAATCCCTAGGTCTTAAGGACACAGCTCTTTCTTGGTTTTCTTCCTACCTATCTGATCGCTCTTTTACTGTTTGTTTTTCTGATTCTGCCTCCTCTTCACTACCTCTTTCAGTTGGAGTACCGCAAGGCTCTGTCTTAGGTCCTTTACTATTCTCAATCTATACCACCTCTCTTGGCAAACTAATCCGCTCTTTTGGATTTCAGTACCATCTGTATGCGGATGATACTCAAATCTACCTATCCTCTCCAGATTTATCTCCATCTATATTGGTCCATGTCACTGAATGTCTTTCTGCCATTTCATCTTGGATGTCATCTCGCCACCTGAAACTTAATATTTCTAAAACAGAATAAATTATATTTCCACCGGCCAATAACAGTTAACAACCTGATCTCTCTATCACTGTTGATACCTCGACCGTTCACCCCGCCCCACAAGCTCGCTGCCTTGGTGTCATCCTTGACTCTGAACTGTCCTTTGTTCCCCATATTCAATCTGTCTCAAAATCATGTTACATACATTTAAAAAACATATCCAAAATTCGACCATATCTCACTCAAGACACTGCAAAAACTCTAATCCATGCACTTATTATTTCCCGCATTGACTATTGCAATAGCCTCCTTAATGGTCTTCCCAAAAACAGGCTATCACCATTACAATCCATTATGAATGCAGCTGCAAGGCTTATCTTCCTTGCGAAATGTTCTTCTTCTGCTGCCCCGCTCTGTCAGTCCCTCCATTGGTTGCCGGTTTTCTACCGTATTCAATACAAAATACTTTCACTTACACATAAGGCTATTAACCAAACCACACCAACATACAGTACATCTCTTCACTCATCTCAAAATATCTCCCAACCCCACCTCTCCGCTCAGCACAAGATCTGCGTCTCTCATCCCCATGCATTACTTGCTCCCATTCACGGTTACAGGACTTTCTTTGCGCTGCACCCACTCTATGGAATAACCTACCTCGCACAATAAGACTTTCCTCTAGTCTCCAATCCTTCAAGCGTTCCATGAAAACTCACCTCTTCAGGCAAGCTTATCAGATTCCAGAACCTCCCACATAACTTTCATAGCTTCCATATCTAATTACATCCCCTTTTACAGCCCACACACAATCTCACACATCTGTCTCTCACATCCTCAGGACATTTGGTCGATATTCCTGTGTGACTGGATCATGCAGCCAACTAAGAAATTGTGCATTCTGGCTGGACCAAATTGCAATATATAGCACCTATCCTTGTGTGTCAATGCCTATTTCCCTTAAGATTGTAAGCTTGCGATCAGGCCCTTCCTACCAATATATCTGTTTGTTATTACCCAGTTTTGTTCTATCAATGTTTCAATTGTAAAGCACAACGGAATATGCTACGCTATATAAGAAACTGTTAATAAATAAATAAAAATTTGTCTGAATGTGCAATGACTGAGACTAGAGCCAGTTCTAGACCAAGTAGAGCCCAGGGCGAGAAGTCCCTTTGGCGCCCCCCTCAAAAATGTATATTGTCTTTTGTGTGTAATAAATAAAATTACAACTTACCTACAGTATATTATGATTTCTCTGCAATGGGGAACTTCTGAAGAAATTGATTCTCCCTGGCAGACAGAGTCTTCAGTCGGTATTCACTTTTCATGTAGGAGATTACATGGTCCAGATGATGCCTGTTTGTGTAAGAATATAACTGTCATCATCATACAACAGAGGTTCAACCAGACTCATCCCCTTCAGCCTCCTGCATTCTGTGTCTCTCCAGCTTCCAGCCTCCTGTTTTTCCAGCCTCCTGCCATGTGTCACTCCAGCATTCTGTATTTCCAGCCTGCTTCCTCATGTCACACCTGCCCCCTGTCACTCCAGCTTCCAGGCCCCTGTCACTCCTGCCCACTTTCACTCCAGCCTCTTGCCCTATCACTCCAGCATCCTGTCACATCACTCCAGCTTCCTGACTTTCAAGCCTCCTTCCCTGTGTCACTCTAGCTTCTTGTAGGATTGGCCATCAACCAATGGTTTGAAACCAATGGTCAGTGGTTTTGCCATTAATGGTGGAGGTCAGATTGTTCTCCACCATCTTTGGCAGAGATTCCGCAAGGGTTTTTATCTATGCACAGGGGCAGCAATGGAAACCCTGGCTCCTTATCCGATTGGTCCTCTGTCCACCATGTCCCCTCCAGCACCTAACCCCTAACTGTAAAAATTTTGAAAAACCATAAAAATGTCAACCTTTTAACCCTGTCAACCTTCTGCACTGTGGACCTTTTGTCAATAAACCTCTTGTATCTGTCAACCTGTTGCATGTCGACCGTTTAGTGTCAACCACTTGATTGTCAACCGTTACATTGTCAATCTTCTCTACGGATACCATCTGTAAGGCTCCCAACAACATATGGGAAAGTGCATGTCTCCAAAAATTTCAAAACCACCAGACAGCTAAAGACAAAAAAGGAAAAAATAGCCATAATAAAATAAAAATAACATAGAAAACATAGCACAATGAACCAGATTCAGAGGTGGACTGGGGTGCAGTAGCTGCTGCAACTTTTGTTGCTGTCGCTACTGTGAGTTTATGCTAATGCCGCAGCTGATGGGCTTCCTATTGAGATGTCCACCTGCTTCGGTTCTAATTTGCTGCAGTGCACTGAAAGTTGTACCATCGTTTGGCAACCCTATGGTTGCTCAGAATGTCCGACGGTACATGGCCACTGATGCCAATGGAACTGTGTCTTTCAACGCAGTCCCTGACATTGTCATGCCCCAGACGCGCCCACCGACGATTGCCACCTCGCAGGAGTGTCTATCAAAATTGCATATATCTCCATGCAATTCCAATATTTGTACGCTGACGACATGTGTTAAAGTGGGCAGGAACGGGGTGGAACTGAGTTCCGTCACCTCTAATGGTAGGTGAAACTACTTCCACTTCCACCAAGTCCCTGCTACCAAGTCCCTGCACAGAAGTCCTACAGACAGAGAGCCGCTCACTGTCTGCCTAGGGAGGCTCGATTTCTTCAGAGGTCCCTTATTTCAGAGAAACCAGCATATAGGTAAGGAAAGAATCATCAGAGCACATGCGCAGATTTAAAAGATTGGGAGTTTGTGCCCATTATCACAAAAAGGCTGAAAAATTATCATAATGAAATCATAACACATGCAATAAACTCAATTTCCTGCAAATATTCCTTGCTCAGTTTCAAACCTGATGGCCAGGGACATTTTAAAAATGGAGAGGGCCCCTGTGCTGATTCAGTGCAGGACCCCTCTTCTCTGGCAGTAGATTCTGGCTTGGTGCTAGAATCTACTGCGCACGCTCTGGTCTCTGGCAAAATGGAGACCGTGCCCTAATCCCGAGGACATCAGAACTTCACATGCGCAAGTCATTGTTTCCCAGTGATTTTTGCTGCTTTACAGCACTCTGGAGACTACATACAAGTAAGTATAACAGTATATGGGTGCAGGGTGTGCAGTGTGGGCACACCCTGCACCTATTATAGATATGCCTCTGCTGATAGCACTGTCAAGTGCTAATCTCTGCAGGCGGTACATCCTGAATCATGAATATCTGTAGTAAATTAAGACTTCTCTTAAGTACATACTTCTAGCTTTATCCTTTCTATTCCTCATGGCTCATGCATTTGCCTCTGAGTGAAAAGCAGTAGAATGTTAACAGTCTTGCCTCAGCATTCTGTGGCTGAAATTCTATATTGAAGTAATGCCAAGAATGTAACATAATGAAGTCAGTGGTACTGTAGCCATCCACCAAGATTAAATTGAACAATGTTGGGATATTTTATGGTTATTTTTTGCACTGTTAATTATTTAGCAATTATATTACTATAACTCTTTAACTGTTGTGTCTTTTATATAGAACTAGCTGATGTGCCTGGATTCACCCGGGTATTTACTGTTTCCATTTCCATTTCACCACTCCAGTAACACATTAATCCTTCACCTCTATAGTAATGCATCCCCTCCCTCACTGCTATAGTATAGTAATTACCCTCCCACACCTGTGTACTATTCCACTCCCTCACCTCTGTAGTAACAAATTTCCACCATTTTACCCCTTTGCAGTGCTGTCTGCCTCATAAGCCATGTCAGGATCATACGGCTCGTGGCGGTTCCAGAAGTGTGGCTGCAGCACAGTTCAATATTCAAATAGGGGAGCCGCACCAACTGCTAGTTACGTTTGGCAGCATTTGGGGTGCCAGTTGGTGTGACTCCTCTATTTTAATATAGAACTGTGCTGCAGTCACGATGAGACAGTCAGTCAGGATATTGCACAGGGGGAGGAAAAACGTAAGCCCATTTCATCCCTTTAGAAATCGAATTTGAAAAATCTCCTCTTAGTGTTCACCTATGTCATGGAAGGCATATACTCCCGATACACATGTTTCTAGGTCCAGGGGTTAGAGCTGCGTGTTGATGAGTCAGTGAGTTAGTCAGGACATTTAATTTTATATACTTGTATATAGATTCATGTATGATTGCATGCATTGGTATATACTAACCATTGTCTCAGTTCATACTTGCCTACTTTTGAAAAAGCATTTCAAGGAGATTGTGGAAGTAACAACTATGAGCGCGGCGGTAAAGTGGACGTGTACTGCTACATCTGAGAGATGTGTCATAAAACTGACATACCGGCACTTCAAACACTACATTTTTTTTTTACAAGTTTTTAGCCATGCTTGAGCTGTGATGAAAGTACAGGGAGCCTGCCGTAGAGCTAGGATCCATTCGGTGTACCTTTATAGCTGGCAGTCTCCCTGCATCCACAAAAGGGATGTGGCCTCACCACAAAAGGGGCGTAGCCTCACCACAAAGGGGCGTAATCTCAACACAAAAGGGGCATGTTACATCTCACTGGGGCATTGCGTGAGTTACGGGGCCTGGCCTACGGCACTCCCCCGTATTGCTGGAGGCGGAGCTGCTCGGCCAGGCGTTGACACCGGCCCATCAGGCCATCGAAGTGCCAGATGGCCAGTCCAGCCCTGGACAGGTCAGACTTGCCGCATATGCTGCCCGGTCTGCGTCGATGTTACCGAAGAGGGCAGCATTGGGCGTCCCTATGCTCGGGTAAGCTTTGGAAACATTAGCATATTTTTGCAGCTGCGTTCCATGCGAAACACCTCTGAATCAGGCCCCTTAGTCTGTAGATTTAAAGTGGCAATAATTTATAAGGCACAACAAGGTTTAAACTATTGCCATCTTAAATCTGCAGACTTACAGAAATTTCACCCTATTATCTGTACCTCGACAACGACAGGTGTGAGAGGACAAATGGGTGTGTGTGTGTGTGTGTGTATATATATATATATATATATATATATATATAGAACTGTATACAGTTGCCACAATTGTATTTGGTTGTCTTCAAAGCAGACACTTGCTACATATGCAGATCCACATGCTTGAAAAGTATACTCACAATTAATGTGTTTATAATATGCACGGTAACTGATTGAAAGCTACATATGTGTTTACATAAAATTGGCTTAGTAGTTTATTTAAAAGGAAGACACATCTCACTGCTTTATTATCATACTGCTGTCACCCAGTTGTTAAAGAGTCTCTTTTCATGTTGCTCCTTCTGCTGAAGCAGTGCGATAACCTAGTGTTGTCTGCAGAGTCTTTTCCTAATACAGGGACATTACCTCATGTCTACTTATGTTTCTAGCCCAGGAACTGTCACACAAATAAAGATAAGCACGGTGAGGACATCTTTATAAGCAAAGTTACATTTACATCACCTCCGTGATTTACTGCACAGTCAAATATGGCATTGCATTTAGAGATTTTGAGTGGGGCTCAAATGTTACTTACACTCTTTCACTTCTGCAGTTTGTATATATTTCCACAAACATTAATAGGTGCATTTTGTGTTTTTGGGGCAGGGTATAAACCATATGCACCAACATCAAGTCAGAGGGGCATGACCAGGCAAAATAAATAAGGCCTGTGCCTGAATTGCAGGTGGTCTGCATAGTGCTTTAGACTAGAGTCCATAGGTCACCATTCAAACACCACCAACTAAATGCACAGCATTTCTGCACACTCTGGGGGTCATTCAGAGACGCTCACGAGCACAGGACGCTCGCAAGCGGGTCGATGGTGCCCTACTGCGCATGCGCACGACGGAGGGAGCTCCATCGTGCACATGTGTGAGACTCGGCTAGCGACGGGCTCTCCGTCGCTTCGGGTCACGCACCAAAGGGGGCATGCTGTCGATGTTGATTGACAGCACGCCCCCTTTGGTGGGCGTGCCAGGGACGTGGCTGCCAGACGGAGGCATTCCCATGGGAACGCCTACCGTCTGAAGCCGGCCCCACTGACATCAGTAGTGATGTCAGTGGGAGTGATTTTGGCTCTGATAGACCCCTACTGCATGGTCTCAGTCACAAGCCCGATGGTCGCGATGGTCTTGACCATCGCGACCATCATCATGGACGCTCGCTATAGCTGTGGGTGGTCACCCACAGCTATGCGAGCGTCCAAGAGGCCGCTCCATTTACATGTAGGAGGGCCCTGATTCAGAGCGAGCGCTCTGGTCAGAGCGTCCGGCTCTGAATCAGGCCCTCTATTGCTTGGTCTCAGTACACACATTGCTTTGCTCTGTGCCACATAACAGAGCAAAGGGAGACATACACTATATGTATGACTGCCAAAGTTATGGTTGCATGAGACAGCAATACTCCAGCATGAAGAAGCTTCCTCCTTGATATACTGTGTTAATACTTAACTTTTATTAATAACAAAAATACAACTGTGGAGACAACTCCTTAATCTGTGTGTTTAACACGTATATCCCTTTGTATTAATTGTTGTTTGTATTATATTTAGCATCCTTCACGTTAGACTGGGACTTTCCGGGGCCTATTCATCAAACGATAAATGGCCCGGTACCGGTTACTGGGCCATTCATCATCAGGGGTCCGATAGGACCTCCTTGGTGCTTGTTCTCAGCAGCAAACTTTTTTTTTGGTGAATACCATCTTCAGACGGCGCTTGCTCTCATAGCCCCGCTCCTTCCTATGGGAAGGAGTTCCAGGGATGCAAAGTGGGATCTGAGCAGATCCCGCCGCTGCCGCCTCCTCACTACCTCCCCGGCTGTGCGCATGCGTGACCTCGGGTTACACATGCGTAGCCGGCCCGACGGGGAGGAGGAAAGTAACCGAAGGGACAGCTGCCTTTTCGGAGCAGTTGTTCCCTCACCAGAACAATGATGAATTGCTCCGGTGCAAAGTTTCCCCTGCTGCGAGTTGGATACTTAAGTATCCCTCGCAGCGAGATCATCCTTCATCATCAGAGGCCATACAGCCTTCGATGATGAATAGGCCCCTCTGTCCGTTTGCTTTCACATTCCTCCACCGTAACCTGCCTCATTTTATATAGATATATAGTGTAGGTACAAAATAGGCAGCCCCCCCCCGTGTTTCTGCAACTCCAACCTCACAGTGTCTCCCCAGCCAGCACCCCTTCTGTCTCCCCAGACAGCACCCCTTCTGTCTCTCCAGACAGCACCCCTTCTGTCTCTCCAGACAGCACCCCTTCAGTATCTCCAGCTAGCCCCTGCATCCAGCCCTTACAGTCCACAGGCACCTTCTCCTGTGTCTTCTGGCTGCACCTCTTCTAGAGAGGAGGCCCAGGTGGCAGCGGTGAGGAATGCACCGGACGGCAGGCAGGGAGAAAGAGCATCAGTGCTTCAGGCATATAAACCATGGAGCCGGCCGCGAGCCAATCACAGCTCGCGGAACGGCAGCCAATCGGCTCCATTGTTCAAATGCCGCAGCACCAATGCATTCCTCACCACTGCCACCTGGGCCCCCACTCTCTCAGGAAAACTAAGAAAGCAGGTATGCTGAACCTGCCCTGTGCCCCCCCTCTAGTATAGTCAGCCTTCCCTGCACTGTCCCCTCCAGTCCAGCCAGCCTACCCTGCACTGTCCTCCGTCAGTCCAGCCAGCCTTCCCTGCACTGTCCCCCCCTGTCCAATCAGCCTTCCCTTTGCCCCCCCAGTCCAGTTAGCCTACCTGCCCTTTGTGCCCCTACCTCAGTCCAGCTAGCCTGCCCTACACCCCCTACCTCCCAGTCCAGCCAGTCTGCTGTCCCTGCCCCCCCAGTCCAGCCAGTCAGCCCTCTAGTCTAGCCAGCCTGTCTTCCCTGACCGAGTCCAGGCAGTCTTCCCTGTGCCCCCCATGTCCTGCCAGTCTGCCTGTCTTTCCTGCCCCAACCCTAGTCCAGCTGGACTTTCCTGCCTTGTGCCCCCTTACTCCAACCAGCCTTCCCTGCCCTTTGCCCTCCCTAGCCCAACCAGCCTCCCCTGACCTTTTCCACCCATCCACCCTTCCCAGCCCAGTGCTCCCTTTGTACAGTCTACCCTGCCCTGTGTCTCCCCATTAATGTCCAGCCTACTCTGCCCTGTGCCACCCCCCCCCCCCCACACCATATCTAGCCTTCCCTGGTTTACACTCCAGAACTGCTGGGAGTCTTCCAAAAATTGGGTGCCACTCCCAACCCCCCCCCCCCCCCGTAAGAGTGGGCAAGTCTTCAGGAAAGGACACCGCCCCACTCCCCGTGCCCCGGGACCCCCCACCAATCAGGTATCTTGACACGCTCTCTGGTAAGGAGGTCCCTCCTCCACAGCATCATCTTCCCAGTGATATTTGTGAAGCTGGGGCATGCGCACTAGAGAGTAAAGGCTCTGACACAGTTCCACAATCTTTGCCGTCACTGCGCAGCACCATCTTCTTGAAGAGGTCACTGGAAAGATGGCGCTGCGGAGGAGGAGGGGCCAGCTTGTCTGAGCTAGGTAAGTATACTTTGGGTGCAGGGTGTGCAGTGTGGGGCCCCCTGCAGCCATTATAACTATGTTTATTCATACACTTCATAAACTCTCTATCAGCTGATGTCAGATAACATAATACACAGGTTACACTATAGCTTATCTAAAATAAAAACAATGAGACTTATTGGCAGGGAAAAAAGATCAGCCTTATTTATTTTTTTAAAGGGAAAGGGTATGGTGGTGAAGAAAGAACAACCTACATATAGTGAACGATCTGTTCCCAGCAAGATAATCTTAAATAGGGGCCAGCTGCCAGCCCTTAGCAAATAATACTCCAACCTAGATGGGGCCAATAGCCAGACCATCAATAATCGCTCAAGGTATCCACCTCCTCCCCTAATACACAGAAAGCCCACATGGACCGGTGGTGCTGCTGACCGCAGTAGGGTAGCATCAACCTAACCCATGTATTGGCAGGGAGAGCACCTCAAAGTCTACAAAAAGACAACCACTGCTACCATTCTTTCCTGCAAAAAAGCCAACAATCACAACCAAAATAGAGAAATCTAAATAAAATAATAAGGGGAGGATGAGAAGGACATCCGAAGAGCAAGAGACCTCCCAGACCTAGAAACAGCAATAGTAAACACTATGCCACACTCCCATCATACACTACAAACCCACTATTAGACCCAATTACAGAACACACCACACTTGGCCAAGCCATACATGCCTACCCTCCCGGTTTTTGCGGGAGGCTCACGATTTTTTTGGGTAAACCCCGGCACCTCCAGAACGGTAGGCACTTCTCCCACATTCTGCCCACTTCACTAGCAAGTGAACAGAGAACTTCCGCGGCAATCGCGGGTCCCCGTGTAGGGGGCGGGGGTTAATGATGCAAATCGTGTCATTTAGCACCACCCCTTATTTTAATTCGCTGCAATTTGCAGCGGAGGGGACGGGGCTTAATGACGAGAATCTACAGGCCCCGCCCCCGTCGCGACCCACTGTTTCTCCTCCCTGGGTTCTCCCGGGGAGGAGATAGAAAAAGTTGGCAAGTATGGGTCAAGCCCCCTAACAATTTAACCCCTGTTGCTAAAATGTATGCTGACACATCCTAGAGGTTTAAATTCTGTGCATTCTGTCTTCCAAAGTAATGAAGTGTCACATACAAAAGAGAGATAATGAGCCTGATGCCTGGTTCACAAAATTAGTGTAATTTACAATAAAAGTAGCACAGGCAAAAGTAGCATATTCTGCCCTATTTGCAAATCTAATCACATCTCAAGATGCATCTGGTGCCGCATCAGCAGCATATGCGCCACATTCACACCAGTTGCAAAAATAGCTTACTTTACCCATATGAAGAGTTGGAAATGACATATATTTATTAGAGATGTGCACTGACCCCTGTGTTTTGGTTTTGGATCTGGATCTCCCCTGGTTTTGGATCTGGTAATCTGATAATTGGTGGTGCAGCCCCTGGCTGAACAATTGATAATTGGTGCAGCCCCTGGTTGGCTGAAGAATTGATAATTTATGCAGCCCCTGGCTGAATTGATAATTGGTGGTGCAGCCCCTGCCTGAATTGATAATTGGTGGTGCAGCCCCTGACTGAAGAATTGATAATTGGTGCAGCCCCTGGTTGGCCGAAGAATTGATAATTGGTGTTGCAGCCCCTGGCTGAAGAATTGATAATTGGTGGTGCAGCCCCTGGCTGGCTGAAGAATTGATAATTTATGCAGCTCCTGGCTGAATTGATAATTTGTGGTGCAGCCCCTGGCTGAAGAATTGATAATTGGTGGTGCAGCCCCTGGCTGGCTGAAGAATTGATAATTTATGCAGCTCCTGGCTGAATTGATAATTGGTGGTGCAGCCCCTGGCTGAAGAATTGATAATTGGTGGTGCAGCCCCTGGTTGAAGAATTGATAATTGGTGGTGCAACCCCTGGCTGAAGATTTGATCATTTTTTGGTGCAGCCCCTGGCTGAAGAATTGATAATTGGTGCAGCCCCTGGCTGGCTGAAGAATTGATAATTTATGCAGCCCCTGGCTGGCTGAAGAATTGATAATTTATGCAGCCCCTGGCTGAAGAATTGATAATTGGTGGTGCAGCCCCAGGCTGAAGAAATGATAATTGGTGCAGCCCCTGGCTCGTTGAAGAATTGATAATTTATGCAGCCCCTGGCTGAAGAATTGATAATTGGTGGTGCAGCCCCTGGCTGAATTGATAATTGGTGGTGCAGCCCATGGCTAAAGAACTGGTAATTGGTGCAGCCCCTGGCTGAATTGATAATTGGTGGTGCAGCCCCTGGCTGAAAAATTGATAATTGATGCAGCCCCTGGCTGGCTGAAGAATTGATAATTGGTGGAGCAGCCCCTGGCTGAATTGATAATTGGTGGTGCAGCCCCTGGCTGGCTGAAGAATTGATAATTGGTGGAGCAGCCCCTGGCTGAATTGATAATTGGTGGTGCAGCCCCTGGCTGGCTGAAGAATTGATAATTGGTGGAGCAGCCCCTGGCTGAATTGATAATTGGTGGTGCAGCCCCTGGCTGGCAAATAATTGATAATTGGTGGTGCAGCCCCTGGCTGCCAAAGAATTGATAATTGGTGGTGCAGCCCCTGGCTGAAGAATTGATAATTGGTGGTGCAGCCCCTGGCTGGCTGAAGAATTGATAATTGATGCAGCCCCTGGCTGGCTGAAGAATTGATAATTGGTGGTGCAGCCCCTGGTTGAAGAATTGATAATTGGTGGTGCAGCCCCTGGCTGAAGAATTGATAATTGATGCAGCCCCTGGCTGGCTGAAGAATTGATAATTGGTGGAGCAGCCCCTGGCTGAATTGATAATTGGTGGTGCAGCCCCTGGCTGGCTGAAGAATTGATAATTTATGCAGCTCCTGGCTGAATTGATAATTGGTGGTGCAGCCCCTGGCTGAAGAATTGATAATTGGTGGTGCAGCCCCTGGTTGAAGAGTTGATAATTGGTGGTGCAGCCCCTGGCTGAAGAATTGATCATTGATGCAGCCCCTGGCTGGCTGAAGAATAGATAATTGATGCAGCCCCTGGCTGGCTGAAGAATTGATAATTGGTGGTGCAGCCCCTGGTTGAAGAATCGATAATTGGTGGTGCAGCCCCTGGCTGAAGAATTGATAATTGATGCAGCCCCTGGCTGGCTGAAGAATTGATAATTGGTGGTGCAGCCCCTGGCTGAAGAATTGATAATTGGTGGTGCAGCCCCTGGCTGGCTGAAGAATTGATAATTTATGCAGCTCCTGGCTGAATTGATAATTGGTGGTGCAGCCCCTGGCTGAAGAATTGATAATTGGTGGTGCAGCCCCTGGTTGAAGAGTTGATAATTGGTGGTGCAGCCCCTGGCTGAAGATTTGATCATTTTTTGGTGCAGCCCCTGGCTGAAGAATTGATAATTGGTGCAGCCCTTGGCTGGCTGAAGAATTGATAATTTATGCAGCCCCTGGCTGGCTGAAGAATTGATAATTTATGCAGCCCCTGGCTGAAGAATTGATAATTGGTGGTGCAGCCCCAGGCTGAAGAAATGATAATTGGTGCAGCCCCTGGCTCATTGAAGAATTGATAATTTATGCAGCCCCTGGCTGAAGAATTGATAATTGGTGGTGCAGCCCCTGGCTGAATTGATAATTGGTGGTGCAGCCCATGGCTAAAGAACTGGTAATTGGTGCAGCCCCTGGCTGAATTGATAATTGGTGCAGCCCCTGGCTGGCAAAGAATTGATAATTGGTGGTGCAGCCCCTGGCTGAAGAATTGATAATTGGTGGTGCAGCCCCTGGCTGGCTGAAAAATTGATAATTGATGCAGCCCCTGGCTGGCTGAAGAATTGATAATTGGTGGTGCAGCCCCTGGTTGAAGAATTGATAATTGGTGGTGCAGCCCCTGGCTGAAGAATTGATAATTGATGCAGCCCCTGGCTGGCTGAAGAATTGATAATTGGTGGAGCAGCCCCTGGCTGAATTGATAATTGGTGGAGCAGCCCCTGGCTGAATTGATAATTGGTGCAGGCCCTGGATGAATTGGTAATTGGTGGAGCCCCTGGCTGGCTGAATAATTGGTGGTGCAGCCACTGGTTTAAGAATTGATAATTGGTGGTGCAGCTCCTGGCTGAAGAATTGATAATTGGTGGTGCAGCCCCTGGCTGAAGAATTGATAATTGGTGGTGCAGCCCCTGCCTGAATTGATAATTGGTGGTGCAGCCCCTGGCTGAAGAATTGATAATTGGTGGTGCAGCCCCTGGCTGAAGAATTGGAAATTGGTGCAGCCCCTGGTTGGCCGAAGAATTGATAATTTATGCAGCCCCTGCCTGAATTGATAATTGGTAGTGCAGCCCCTGGCTGAATTGATAATTGGTGGTACAGCCCCTGGCTGAAGAATTGGTAAGTGGTGCAGCCCCTGGCTGGCTGAAGAATTGATAATTGGTGGTGCAGCCCCTGGCTGGCTGAAGAATTGATAATTTATGCAGCTCCTGGCTGAATTGATAATTGGTGGTGCAGCCCCTGACTGAAGAAATGATAATTGGTGCAGCCCCTAGCTGTTTGAAGAATTGATAATTTTTGCAGCCCCTGGCTGAAGAATTGATAATTGGTGGTGCAGCCCCTGGCTGGCTGAAGAATTCATAATTGGTGGTGCAGCCCCTGGCTGAATTGATAATTGGTGGTGCAGCCCATGGCTAAAGAATTGGTAATTGGTGCAGCCCCTGGCTGAATTGATAATTGGTGCAGCCCCTGGTTGGCAAAGAATTGGTAATTGGTGGTGCAGCCCCTGGCTGAAGAATTGATAATTGGTGGTGCAGCCCCTGGCTGAAGAATTGATAATTGGTGGTGCAGCCCCTGGCTGAAGAATTGATAATTGGTGGTGCAGCCCCTGGTTGAAGAATTGATAATTGGCGTTGCAGCCCCTGGCTGAAGAATTGATAATTGATGCAGCCCCTGGCTGGCTGAAGAATTGATAATTGGTGGTGCAGCCCCTGGCTGAATTGATAATTGGTGGTGCAGCCCCTGGCTGAAGAATTGATAATTGGTGCAGCCCCTGGCTGAATTGGTAATTGGTGGAGCCCCTGGCTGGCTGAATAATTGGTGGTGCAGCCACTGGTTGAAGAATTGATAATTGGTGGTGCAGCCCCTGGCTGAAGAATTGATAATTGGTGGTGCAGCCCCTGGCTGAAGAATTGATAATTGGTGGTGCAGCCCCTGCCTGAATTGATAATTGGTGGTGCAGCCCCTGGCTGAATTGATAATTGGTGGTGCAGCCCCTGCCTGAATTGATAATTGGTGGTGCAGCCCCTGGCTGGCTGAAGAATTGATAATTGGTGGTGCAGCCCCTGGTTGAATTGATAATTGGTGGTGCAGCCCCTGGTTGAAGAATTGATAATTGGTGGTGCAACCCCTGGCTGAAGAATTGATAATTGGTGCAGCCCCTGGCTGAATTGGTAATTGGTGGAGCCCCTGGCTGGCTGAATAATTGGTGGTGCAGCCACTGGTTGAAGAATTGATAATTGGTGGTGCAGCCCCTGGCTGAAGAATTGATAATTGGTGGTGCAGCCCCTGGCTGAAGAATTGATAATTGGTGGTGCAGCCCCTGCCTGAATTGATAATTGGTGGTGCAGCCCCTGGCTGAATTGATAATTGGTGGTGCAGCCCCTGCCTGAATTGATAATTGGTGGTGCAGCCCCTGGCTGGCTGAAGAATTGATAATTGGTGGTGCAGCCCCTGGTTGAATTGATAATTGGTGGTGCAGCCCCTGGTTGAAGAATTGATAATTGGTGGTGCAACCCCTGGCTGAAGAATTGATAATTGGCGGTGCAGCCCCTGGCTGGCTGAAGAATTGGTAATTGGTAGAGGTGAGCGGGTTCGGATTTCTGAAATCCGAACCTCCCCGATCCGAGGCTGATCCGAGTCAGGCTCGACTTTTCCCGCCTGACTCGGATCTGAAATTGAGGCAAAACATCATCATCCCGCCTTCCGGGTCTCGCAGGTTTTGGATTCTATATAAAGTACCCGCGTCGGCGCCATTTTCTCACTCGGCTGTGGACAGTGAAGAGGGAGGGTGGGAGTTACGGCTGGCTGGGCTGTGTAGTGTAGTGTAGTGCAGTGTAGTGTTGTGCTGTGCTGTGCTGTGCTGTGCTGCTGTTGTCCATAGGGGCTGTGTCCACTCCTCCAAAGTCCATAGGGGCTGGCCGTGTTGTGCTGTGCTGCTGTTGTCCATAGGGGCTGTGTCCACTCCTCCAAAGTCCATAGGGGCTGGCTGGACTGTGTTGTGCAGTCAGTTGTCCATAGGGGCTGTGTCCACTCCAAAGTCCTGTGCAGTGTCCCAGTCCTAAAGGGGTGCTGTAGTGTTGTCCAGGGGGTGCTCTGTCCATTAGGGGTGCTCCCCCCAAGTGCAAAAAAAAATAAATATTTTTTCTGTGGTTGTGAATTGTGTGCGCAGTAGCCCCACGTGCATCAACAAAGTAGCGCCAAGCGTGCGCCTGTGTCATAAGTAAAGGGCCGGCTGGCTTGACCGTTAAAGGGTGCTGTAACCCCCAAAGTGCACTCCAAACCAAATAATAAATATTTTCTGTGTTTGTGAATTGTGTGCACTGTGGCTGCACGTGCATCAACAAAGGAGCAGCGCCAAGCATGCACCTTTGTTCCATAAGTAAAGGGCCGGTTGGCTTGCCGTTAGAGGGTGCTGTTAACCCCAAAGTGCACTCCAAAAAATATATATTTTTTTGTGTTTGTGAATTGTGTGCGCAGTAGCCGCACGTGCATCAACAAAGTAGCGCCAAGCGTGCACCTGTGTCATAAGTGAAGGGCCAGCTGGCTTGACCGTTAAAGGGTGCTTTAACCCCCAAAGTGCACTCCAAACAAAATAAAAAAATATTTTCTGTTTGTGAATTGTGTGCACTGTGGCTGCACGTGCATCAATAAAGGAGCAGCGCCAAGCGTGCGCCTGTGTCCCATAAGTCTGTTAAAGGGTGGTGTAACTCCCAAAGTGCACTCCACAAAAAATAAACAATTCTTTTTTTGCTGTGTTTGTGTGCGAAATGTATGCGCAGTAGCCGCACGTGCATCAACACAGCAGCAGCGCCAAGCGTGCACCTGTGTCATAAGTCAAGGGCCGGTTTGGACATCTGGTCCATACTGAAGGACATGCCAACAATTTCTGACATGTCTACTGTCACTGCATAATTACTGTCACCACTGACAGAATGGTGGAGGAATTATTTTCTGTGTTTGTGAATTGTGTGCACTGTGGCTGCATGTGCATCAACAAAGGAGCAGCGCCAAGCGTGCGCCTGTGTCATAAGTAAAGGGCCGGCTGGCTTGTCTGTTTAAGGGTGCTGTAGCCCAAAAAGTGCACTCCAAAAAAAAATTAAAAATTATTTTTTTTTCTGTCTTTGTGAATTGTGTGGGCTGTAGCCGCACCTGCATCGTCAAAGCAGCAGCGACAAGCGTGCGTCTGTCTGTTAAAGGGTGGTGTAACCCTCAAAGTGCACTTCACAAAAAATAAAAATCCTTTTTTTTCTGTCTTTGTGAATTGTGTGGGCTGTAGCCGCACCTGCATCCTCAAAGCAGCAGCGACAAGCGTGCGTCTGTCTGTTAAAGGATTATATCGGTGACAGCATCCAAGTAGGCATGTCAGACAGTCCGTACCTGTACTAGCAGGAAAAAGAGGCAATTTGGAGGCCCCTTTACAAACTGGCTCTATTTTACCTGAGTTGCCCCCCCTCCTGTGTGTACTCTGAAAGAGTGTGTAGTGCAGCCGGGAACCTTGTCAGCGAATGGCGTAGGAGGTTGCTTCCACAAAATGTGGAGAAGATGATGTTCATAAAAATGAATTATCAACTCTTCCAGGGAGACCAGCCTCCAGAACGTACAGAGGGACCTGGGGTGGTGGATTCCAGCGGGGACGAATTAATACTCTGTGAGGATGAGGATGTACACAACACTGAAGAGGGTGAGGAATTGGTGAATGAGGAGGATGAGGACGACATCTTGCCTCCGTAGAGCCAGTTTGTGCAGGGACAGATTAATTGCCAGCTTGTTTTGTGGGGGCCCAAACGAACCAATTATTTCAGCCACAGTCGTGTGGCAGACCCTGGCGCTGAAATGATTGGTTTGTTCAAGTGTGCATGTCCTGTTTATACAACATAAGGGTGGGTGGGAGGGCCCAAGGAAATTCCATCTTGCACCTCTTTTTTTCTTTGCATTATGTACTGTTTGGGGCCTAGTTTTCCAAACTGCCATCCTGTCTGCCACTGCAGTGTCACTCCTAGATGGGCCACGTGTTTGTGCCGCCCACTTGTGTCGCTTAGCATAGTCATCCAGCTACCTCGGTGCAACCTTTTGGACATAAAAACACTATAGTGAGGTGTGAGGTGTTCAGAATAGACTGGAAATGAGTGGAAATTAAGGTTATTGAGGTTAATAATAGCATAGGAGCAGAAAAACCCACAAATTCTGTGATTTTAGCTGTTTTTATGCTTTTTAAAAAAAAAATACAGATCCAAAACACAAAACCCAGAACCCAAAACACGGAAGGGTGGTTTTGGCAAAACCAATCCAGATCCAAAACACGAAGAAAGATCCAGATCCAAAACCAAAACACAAAACACGAAAAGTGGCCGGTGCACACCCCTAATAATTGGTGGTGCAGCCCCTGTTTGAAGAATTGATAATTGGTGGTGCAGCCCCTGTTTGAAGAATTGATAATTGGTGCAGCCCCTGGCTGGCTGAATAATTGATAATTTATGCAGCCCCTGGCTGAATTGATAATTGGTGGTGCAGCCCCTGGCTGAAGAATTGATAATTGGTGTAGCCCCTGGCTGAATTGGTAATTGGTGGAGCCCCTGGCTGGCTGAATAATTGGTGGTGCAGCCCCTGGCTGAAGAATTGATAATTGGTGGTGCACCCCCTAGCTGAAGAATTGATAATTGGTGCAGCCCCTGGCTATATTGATAATTGGTGGTGCAGCCCCTGGCTAAGGAATTTATAATTGGTGCAGCCCCTAGCTGAAGAATTGATAGTTGATAGTTAATTGTTGATGCAGCCTTCGGGCTTAGTAGTAGTGGAATACAGAGCTATGATTAGTCCTGCAACAGCCTTGAGGCCTAGAACTGTTGGCAAGTTACGGCCATTACAGCCTTGAGGGCTGGTGAGGAGTGACGACAGCTGACCTTTGGGCCGTGAAGCAGGATGCGGCCTTTGGGCTGTGTAGCAGCCTTAAGGGCTGAGAACCCTTGGCTGAATGACACTGTTGTGTGACTTGTGCTGTCTGTGGCCATTACTATTTCTGGACATTCAGAAACCATAATATTAAAAATGTCAGGCAGCAATGCCCCAACCAGTCGATAATGGAAAGGAAAAAGGTGCAAGATGGAATTGTCCTTGGGCCCTCCAACCCACCCTTACATTGTATATATGAGGCAGGACATTCACAGTTTAACAAACCAATCACTTCAGCTACAGGGACTGCCATTTGTGGCTGAAATTATTGGTTTGTTTGGACCCACCACAAAACAAGCTGCCAATGCGCAGTGGACATTGGTGGTAATGATCCCATACACAAACTGGCTTTACAATACATTAGATTAGATGTCGTCATCGTCTTCATCATCGTCATCCCCATCAGTGTGTGCATCCTCCTCTTCTTCACACAATATGAATTCGTCCCCGCTGGAATCTACCATTACAGAGTCAGATGCTAATGTCTTTTTTGGACTTAAGTGCTGGTAAAGGTCTTCCTCGTGGAATTTGTATTTCATTTTGATGAACATCATCTTTTCCACATTTTGGGGAAGTAACCTCCTTCGACGATCACTGACAAGGTTCCTGGCTGCGCTGAAAACTCTTTCAGAGTACACACTGGAGGGTAGGCAACTTAAGTACAGCAAAGCCAGTTTGTGTAAGGGACTCCAAATAGTCTGTTTCACTACTGGCAGGTAAAGAGGCAATCTGACATGCCTATTTGGATGCTATCCCTAAAATAGTCATCCACCATTCTCTGAATGGTGACCGTATTAGACAAAGTCACAGTAGACATGTCACTCATTGTAGGCAGTTCTTTCAGACCCAACCAGATGTCATTAGATTTTGCTGACTGATCTGCATCACCACCAGTAGTGGGTCTCTTAGCAAAATTTAGTTTTTTCCAGGCAGCTGTAGAAACTGTAGGAGGAGATGCAGCCATGTCACATTCTGCTTGAGCTGACAATTTTTTCACCACCAGCTCTTTGCATCTTTTCAGATTTATGTCCATTGGAAAGAAAGACACAAGGTATGACTTAAACCTAGGATCAAGTATGGTCACCAACATATAGTGATCTGATATCAAGAGATTGATGACCCTTGGATCCTGTCGAAGCAAATGAAGGGCTTGATCTACAAGTCCCATATACTTAGCAGAATCACTCCTTTTCAGCTCCTCCTTCAGTTTCTCCAGCTGCTTTTGCAAAAGTCAGATGAGGGGAATGACCTGACTTAAGCTGGCAGTGTCTGAACTAACTTCCCGTGTGGCAAGTTCAAAGGGTTTGAGAACCTTGCACAACATGGAAATTATTCTCCACTGCTCTTGACTAAGGTGCATTCACGCTCCTCTCCCTATGTCAAAGGCCGTAGTGTAGCCTTGGATGGCCTTTTTCTGCCCCGCCATCCGCTGAAGCATATAAAGGGTAGAATTCCACCGAGTTACTATCTCTTGCTTCAGCTGATGGCGGGGAAAATTCAACAGTTCTTGCTGGTGCTGCAATCTTTGATACGCAGTTGCTGAATGTCAAAAAAGTCCAGAAATCTTTTGTGCCACCAAGAGCATCTCCTGCACGCCCATGTAATTTTTTTAAAAATGTTGCACCACCAGATTAATTGTGTTAGCAAAACATGGGATGTGATCGAATTCGCCCACATGTAATGATCGCACAATATTGCTGGCATTGTCAGAAATCACAAATCCCGAGGAGAGTCCAAGTGGGGTAAGCCATTTTGCAATGATTTCCCTGAGTTTCTCTAAGAGGTTCTCAGCAGTATGCCTCTTAGTGAAACCGGTCATGCACAGAGTAGCCTGCCTCTGAATGAGTTGGCATTTGTTAGATGATGCTGCTACTGCTTTTTGCACAGTTGGAGGCAATACACCTACCCAGTGGGCTGTCACCATCATGTAACCTTTAGTTTGCCCTGTCCCACTTTTCCAGATATCTGTGGTTAAGTGGACAGTGGGCACAACGGCAATTCGGAGGACATTAATAAGATTTTTTTTAATGCCCTTGTACAGATTGGGAATTGCTATTCTAGAGAAGTGGAATCTAGAAGGCACATTGAAGCAGGAACACAGGACCTCCATTAACTGGGTGAAACCCATTGCATTAATTGTGGACACTGGATACACATCTAATACCAGCATAGCTGTTATGGCGTCAGTAATCTGCTGTGCAGCTGGGTGTTTGCTGTCATACTTGTTCGCCAATGCAAGGGACTGTGTGATAGTCAATTGTTTGGTTGAACTTCCTGAACTACTAAAAGTAGTCTTCTTCCTGGTCCCCTTCTGGGATCAAGATCCACTTATAGCAACAGCAGCAGCAGCAACAGACGTAGCACTCAAGGATCCTTCTGAGAAACAACGTATAGGAGAGGAGTCAGTCCTTATGATATTGGATGCAGGACTACTTCCGATCACGAATAAGGATGTCGATGATGATGCAGGTGTTGGTGGTGGATATTGCAGGCGCTTGGATCCAGATAGAAGGGAGCAGCTTGGTGACACTGGACTAATTGTTGCTTTTTTTTTGTCCCCAAAGTTTCTGTACCCTTTCTGATTTGATGAATGCGCTGCAAGTGACGTAACAGGGAGGAGGTTCCAAGATGGTTATGGTCCTTACCTCTACTCACTGTTACTTGGCAATGGTTACAAATGGCTTGGCAAAGGTTGACCGGATTTGGGTGGAAATAATTCCACACATGAGAAGTTGATTTTTTGGTCCTTTGCCCAGGCATGGCAACAATGGGATTTTTCCCACAATGGGCAAAAACTGTTGCCTGATTTACAGTGTTTACACAAACATCTTCGCCATCAACATCCTCATCATCAACATCCTCATCATCCTTATTGTTGTCGCCAACTACATAAATATCCTCCTCATCCTCCTCGTGCAATTCCACAGATTCAGCCTCGATTTCTACATCAGAAGGCACACAAATGATGGAAGGAGGATCCTCTTCAAGTACAGTATTAGAAAGGTCAGGCTCACACATGGCAACCGTGGACACATTTCGACTCTCCTGGGATTTCTGATTTTTCCGAGCACACAGTTGGTTCCGGTGTCTTACTCGTCTTAACAATTTTTATTCTTTTTGTACAAGCAGAGGGGCTTAAATTATCATTAGAACCATTAGTCATAAATACAGGCCAATGCCTTATCCTTTCCTTGCCACTTCGTGTAGTGACTGGCATATTGCCAATTTTTTGTTTCTCTAAAGCTGACTTAGCTTTACATTTTTTTTGCTTTTACAGTGTAAAAGTTGATTTTTTTTTAGCTTGACTTTTTGGCCTGACTTAAGCCCTGGTACATCGGCCTTCATAGATGACGTTGACGGCCTTGCATCGTCATCATGACTGCTGCCGGCAGCTACAAGACTGGTATGTGAAGCCTGCTCTCTGGTCATGTGACTGACCTCCATACTCATTACACACACTACCACACACAAAAAAAATTGTTGGTTTTATTTTTATTATTTTGGGCAGCAGCGCATCGATAGACAAGAGCACAGCACCCCTGCGCAGCTACGCCGATGACAGGTGTGGCTAACATGCACACACATTTTTTTATTATTTTGGCCAGCAGCCCCTCGACAGACAGGAGCACAGCACCCCTGCACAGCTAAGCCGATGACAGTGACAGCCAGGTGTGGCTGACACGCACACAAAAAAAAATATTTATTTTTTGGGCAGCAGCCCCTCGACAGACAGCAGCACAGCACCCCTGCGCACCTACACCGATGACAGGTGTGGCTAACATGCCACACAAAAAAAAGTTTATTTTTTTTTTCTTAACACTGGGGTAAACCCCTGAAAAGAGGCAGCAGCCCCTTAACAGACAGAAGTACAGCACCCCTGCTCTGATGACAAGTGTGACTAACACTAATTTTAATTTTTTCACACTGGGGGTGGGTGAAGAGCACCCCTGAAGGACAGAGCACCCCCTGGACAACACAGCACTACAGCCAGCCAGCCCCTATGGACAGGAGAAGTACAATAGCCAGCCCCTATGGACAGGACAAAGACAGCCAGTCAGCCCCAATGGACAGGACAACGACAACCAGCCAGCCCCTATGGTCACGACAACAGCCAGCCAGCCCCTCTAGTCTATAGACAACAGCCAGCCCTTATGGACAACAGTAGCTAGCCCCTATGCACAGCATCAGTGAGCAATTAACAATAACACAACAGCACAGCACAGCTCCCAGCTCCCTCCCTCTTCACTCTCCTCAGCCGGAGTGAAAAATGGCGGCGAATCCTGGGACCTTTATAGGATCCAAAACCCGCGAGAATCCGACAGCGGGATGATGACGTTTTGCCTCGTTTTCAGATCCGAGTCAGGTGGGAAAACCCAAGCCGACTCGTATCTGCCTCGGATCCCCGTAATTCGGGTGGGTTCAGTTCTCAGGGAACTGAACCCGCTCATCTCTAATATTTATGCCTCTGCACCAAAAGCATATGCGCATAGGCGTATTTATAATGGGTGCAGGGTGTGCGGTGCACACTGGCCCCAGGGTCCAGGGGAGCCCTGCACCGCTCACCCTGCACCAATAGTATACATGCCTTGTGACAGCAAGCGAGTCCCTCCTCCTCTGCGGCACCATCCTCCCAGTGATATCAACTCATGCCAGAGCCTTTGCTCTCTTGTGCCCATGCGCCAACTTATCTGGAGGAGGAGGGACCCGCTTCATGGCACAAGTTAAGATGCTTGGGGGGGTGCACTGCACACAGCTCCCTCAGGCGTTAATATGGCCCTGCATATGCACCATGTGTAGGCCAGTATAATTACACTTAAACCAACTCAGAACTGTAGTACTACTTGCAAATAACAACTCATATTAACAACTCAAAGCACAATACTAGTCCCATATGTGCATTTTTTATTCTCTGCAACACATCACATGTGCACTATATTGTTACACCAGGGTCTGTTAGACTAATCCTAATTAGGCTTTTGTTATGAATCCCTGAGAAGATTCACATCGGAGATGTAGAAGATACCCCAGGATACTGGATGAGTGCTGGAAAGGTGCGGCCTTGGCCGAGTAGCAGCCTGAAGGCTGATATACACCAGGCAGGTGGCCACCTTAAGGGTTGATGTGTACTTGGCTAGTTGCTGCCTGGAGGGCAGATATGTACTTGACTGGTCGAAAGCCATGAGGGCTGATGTGTAGTTGGCTATTTGGAAGCTTGAGGGCTGATCAGGGGTGCCGCGAGGGGGGGGGGGGAGGAGAGGGGAGCAGCAGTCACAGCAGTCTCCTATGCCTGTGGGGGGAGTGATCACCCTGATGGTGCCCCCCCTGGCTTTGTGCCGGGCTGAGGAGCTCACAGCACCCCTCCTCCCCAGCGCTGCAGAAGTGTGTTATTTTGTTTTTGCTCAAGGGAGCGTGCCTCCCATGATTAGGCCATGCCCCCTCATTACCTGGGCCCGGCAGGGCACTCTATGCCCCTGGGGCTGATATGTACTTGGCTGGTAGCAGCCTTGAGGGCTGATGTGTACTTGGCTGGTTGCAGCCTTGAGGGCTGATATGTACTTGGCAGGTTGCAGCCTTGATGGCTGATGAGTACTTGGCTGGTTGCAGCCTTGAGAGCTGATGTGTACTTGGCTAGTTGCAACCTTGAGGGTTGATGCAGCAGAATTTAGGTAATAAAAGTCTATCTTGCTGCTGGTGGGTGGCAGTGACTGCCGTGACGTAATAACGGAAAGGACACTCTGACACTGAGGTGCAACTGAGACTGAAGAAAGGCCAAACAAGAGTACACGGACACAGTTTAGCGGCTGAGACTGTCAAGATGTAAATTAGTGATTGTCCACTCAGATGCTGTAGTGCGACGAAACTGCAGCTATTGCTGGTAATAGATGGAACACTCTGACACAGAGGTGCGGTAGAGACTGCCGAGATGTTGGTAACCACTATATTGCTCAAACACTGACAAGAAGATGACACTGCTGAGACACATGCTGGAATGGAGAATACACACGAGGATGATCTCTGCACACAGGAACCGGAAGGCACGTACTGGACACTATCACAGGCATCTGAGCAACCAACAAGCGGACAAGAAAAAGGAGATGGAACCAATCCGGTCAAGGCGGAGATGACGGAGCAGCCAGGTAGGAGGGCTTCACAAAGTGGCAGCGTGGCATCCATGTCTCCTAGCAACGGGCCTGAGAGAACTGCCCGAAGCACTGTTGTCAACAAGATGCAGTGGCAGCTTGTGACAGCCTTATTGTCAAGGAACACCTTATTACTATAATTTAGATTGTAAGCTCCTAGGAGCAGGGTCCTCCTCCCTACTGTCTCACAGCCCTCTTCTCTAGCACTTCTATGACAGCCTTCAGCTTCTCAGCTGTGTTGTGCATGGATAATTGTGTTGCTAATTGTTACTTGTGCTCTGTTTATGTTCTGGTTACTGTATTGTAATGTAATGTTCTGTGTACCCTGTACTGTTGAAGTATATACGGTGCTGCGGACCACTTGTGGCACCCTATCAATAAAATGTAATAATAATAAAAATAATTTGGAGGATGATTATGTTGTTGGTTACTGTTTAAGTATTCTTATATTAAAGTATCTGAGAAAAATATTATATGTGTTTATTTGCTAATGGTTACCTATATTCTTTTTCTTACACCACTTCTGCTATGTATTACCCATTTCCAATATTATGTCACTGCCCATTTGTAATGAATAAACTCTTTTTACACCTTGACTATTAACATATTATTAGCTCCATGTATTCCCTAGTGTCACTGCAACACTGACATCTTAAATCACAAGAAAATTCCCTTCACTTAATCTGAATGAAACCATACCAGTTATTTGCAAGGAGACAGCCAGATGTCAGGAAAAATATATTATCATTATTTAGGCATCATAGCATCGCATGTCCTCCACACATATATCTGCCTTGGCACACCTACTGTCCAAAGATGCAGTAGGTGTGCCAAGCTTGTGGAATCATATTCAAAAAGACTTGAGGCTGTAATTGCTGCCAAAGGTGCATCAACAAAGTATTGAGCAAAGGTTGTGACTACTTATGTGGTTTCTTAGGTTTTTTTTAATTAAATTTGCAAAAATCTCAAAAAAGCTTTTTACAAGTTGTCATTATGGGGTATTGTGTGTAGAATTTTGCGGACAAAATGAATTTATTCCATTTTTTAATAAGGCTGTAACATTACAAAATGTGGAAAAAGTGAAGCGCTGTGAATACTTTCCGGATGCACTGTGTACAGTATAATAAATGCAACAGGTCCAGCCAAGAACATACTAAACTCGATTGCCGACAACGGGAAGCACACACCTGTACATACACTATTAGTGGTGGCACTGGAGCATGCACCTACTTCCATATACCGGTGGTGATACAGTGGAATATGCAGGGTCTCTCCTGTGTATGTACTAGGCTGGAGAGTAGTACAATAATGAGTGTCTGCAGGTAACAGTGAAGAATGGTAGAGGTTCCTTGCAAATTTGGGGCTGCATTTCAGCAAATGGAGTTGGGGATTTGGTCAGGATTAATGGTGTCCTCAATGCTGAGCAATACATTCAGGTACTTATCCATTATGCAATACCATCATGGATGCGTCGGATTGGCTCCAAATGTATTCTGCAGGAGGACAACCACCCCAAACATACAGCTAATGTCATTAAGAACTATCTTCAGCGTAAAGAAGAAAAGGAGTCCTGGAAGTGATGATATGGCCCCCACAGAGCCCTGATCTCAACATCATCGCGTCTGTCTGGGATTACATGAAGAGACAGAAGGATCTGAGCAAGTCTACATGCACAGAATCTGTGGTTACTACTCCAAGATGTTTGGAACAACCTCCCTGCCGAGTTCCTTCAAAAACTGTGTGCAAGTGTACCTAGAAGAATCAATGCTGTTTTGAAGGCAAGGGGTGGTCACCCCAAATATTGATTTAATTTAGATTTCTCTTCTGTTCATTCATTTTTCACTTTGTTAATTGATAAAAAATAAACTATTAACACTTCTATTTTTTATAGCATTCTTACTTTGCAGCATTTCTTTCCACACCCGCCTAAAACCACCTTTTGTCCAGTACTGTAATATATATATATATATATATATATATATATATATATATAGCACTTAGTGACTCATACATATGTGCATATCATGCACTGTATAATTAAAGCATTATTCAACACAGTATTTTTTTATTGTTTTTTAAAGATTTTCTGTAATCTATTTTCTTAAAATAGATAATTCTTAACTCTCTGGACCAGCATCAATTGCTATTGCCAATTTGCAGAGCTAAGTGATTTTATCACAGTTTTAAATAATCACCCATATGGCCACATTTACATAAATACTGGTCTATGGGCCTGATTCAGAGTTGGATGCAAAGGCGATTAGGCACGCAGATTGAGCGTTTGTTTCCCATAAGCCGCACTGTGCGTGCGCAACAATAACTTTGCGACTAGGGACGCACAGAGGAATCCATTGCAGAGTGAGCGACAGGTTGTCAGTGTTTGGGGGTGGTGACGGGGGATGGTCTGAAAAATGCAGGTGTGTCTGTTCGTTGAACACCGTTTCATGGGCATGCATAAATTAGCCATTGCGATTGCATACGCAGCTCTGCGTGTTAGAAGAGCTCCCAAGGCTGTGGCAGGTCAGACCTGCCGCAAGGTCAAGATGGCTGCTCGTTGTGCATTGTTGTTACCGAATTTACGCATATGAGAAGGCAGCAGTGGGTATCCTTATGCGTGGGTAAGCTTTGCAACCATTAGCATATTTTCGCAGCTGCGACGCATACGAAATTGCAGCTGCAATTGCATTATCGTGCGTCTCTGAATTAGGCCTGTATGTCCCATCTTACATATAGGCTGGGGAGCATTATGCACCTCATGTTGCATCTGCAAAAAAAAATTATTATTTGAAGGATGGTGTATTTAAATGATTTAAGCAATGGAGAGGCAGCATTTACCATGGTATTACTGGGTTTGCAGAAACAACCAATTTTATTCCTCCCATAAAAGTACTTTTTTTTTTTTCATGAATGACTGGTGTAGATGGAAATCAGATATTTACTTTCATTGGGACACCTTTTGCTACTTCCAGCCTTACTGTATATGGCAAAACACAGTTATACATGCCCTTCTTCCAATGAAACAAATTTTTTTTTAAATGTATTATAGTAATACATTTTTGAAGACATAAACTGGCTGATTCTGAGCTGAGAGCAAATAATAAATAGTAAAAAAAAAAAGTAAATTTGAATCTGGAATAAACCATGTTGCAAAACGAGGGGTGCAAATGCATTTTTTTATTTTTTGCATACAGGGCAAATACTGGCTGCTGTTGCATGTAGCCCACAACTGTTGAACAGCTTTATTTTTACACTGCAATTTAGATTTGATTTTGGCCAGGCACCTCTCACATCTAAATCTTTCTGTACATTTTAAACCGGCCCCACCTGCAACACAACATCGTTATACCATGATGCACAGTTACTTGCTCTTTTTTGCTTCACTCCCAACTCAGAATCAGCCCCAAAATGTCTATGTGGCAATTGCAGTAGAATTAATGAAGGGATATTCCTAAAGAGATAGTGGACAATATTTTGAAGTATTGTTTTCACTCTTTCCTCTATGCTACAAAAGATTGTAGAGATACTGCTGTTTTGGGAGAGCTAGACTTTCTAAAATACCAAAGTAACTTTTATACGTTAAATATCAGGTGCAAAGACTTGCTTGTTTAGTGGAGTGATTGTGTTACTGTCATTAAAGGATGAATAGGAAAGACATCTAATGTAGTTGTTGTTCCCTAGTGTACGTGGTTCAAATTATACTTTCCGTGATTTAATTAGCTGCTACAGCTTAATTGCTTATGTATTAGGAGATTTCTTAAGTGGTTGATGGTTTCCTGTACCTTGATTCAAATATTAGATTAAGAAATTTTCAGAAATTGTACAATATAGTACATTAGTTCATCATGTAAATAAACATACTTTTCGCTTCTGCAACTTGCTAACAAATATAAATATATATGTATATATATATATATATATACACACATAGATACATACAGTATATACCACAATCCAAGCTGTACACATCCCCTAACTAGAACCCACTACTATATGCTTACTCCACTAACCCTGCACCCAATACTGTGTCATTATCCCCCTAACCCTGCACCCAATACGGTGTCTTTATCCCTCAACTCTTAACCCAATACTGTGCCCTTATCTCCTAGCCCTGCTACCAATATTGTACCCTTACCCCATTACCCTGTACCCAATATTGTATCTTTACCCCCAACCCTTCCCTCACTATTCAAATAGAGGAGTCACACCAACTGCCAGTGGTGTTTGGCAGCATTTGGGGTGACAGTTGGTGTTTGCATTCTGAACTGTGCTGCAGCCACGATGAGACAATCAGACAGGACATTGCACAGGGGGAGGAAACAATTTAACCATTTTCACCCCCTTAGGAGTTGACTTTCAAAAGATCCCTTCTTAATGGGTACCTACGTCATGGAAGGAATACACTCCCCTATTTCCATGTTTCTTGGTCTTCCCGGAGTGGAGCCTCAGGAAAACAGGGCAAAGCCTTGCGGCACCCCCCGTTTCCGTCACTGTGGGGACGTGCCCAGAACTCTCAGAGATGCTGGGCATCCCCCAGGCTCTCCCTACACTAGTGAACAGATGCCTTTCCCACGCGCACGGCATCTGTTCTACCTCAACTTACCCGCTGCTCTGTGGGACATTCCCAGAAAAACAAGACTATCCCGCTGATTGTGGGACAGTTGGGAGGTATGTATTATAAGTCATGGACATTATCCTACTTCTGCTATTACTCATTGAGGGAAAGTAAGTGTCTAGGAAAAGGTGCTGCACACCAATTACATGACATAATTTGCTGTGGTAATGTTCAGTGTATATATATACGTGTGATTAGTTACTATGAGAATTGGGAGTGGAGGGGGGACCACTAATCTCCTACCTAGTGAAATCATTTACTCAGCATATGAACATAATCATCATACCCTGAAATAGTCACCACTGTCATACACCAAAATACAAGCAATTTATTTGTTTGTATCATAATCCCTCAATGCACATCTCTCTGTACTATTATCTATTTTGATTGCCATCAGGCATATGTCTGTAGAGTGCAGTGTTCCCTCAGCTGCCTGCCATATATTGCAGGGATAACCCCTAATGACCAGTATAACATAACATAAAAAAACCCTTCATTGCCAGTCAGATATTGTACCATGGTACCCCAACTGCAGCTATACATGACACAGATATAACAGCCATTGGCAGCCAAATATTACCAATGTAACCTGATTGCCATTTAGATATTACAACGAGATGCCTCCCATTGCGAGACATTAATGCACAGATTTCTCTTCTGCTAGATACATAGTGCAGATAAATGCCACTGTATTGCACTGCTGTTAACACTGTGATAGTGCACAAATACCCCCATATTCCAGCCAATCTCATACAGCAACCCCAATTTGTCAGCAATACGACCATGCCCCATATTGTCAGTTATAGGCTGCACAGGCACTATCCCAATTGCTAGCATGCCCCTGTTGCAGAGAAGTCACCCTTATTCCAACCATATATTGCAGAGTAGTACTGCCATCACCAGGCATTTGTTGCATATAGATCATACGTACATTTATTAAATTATACTAGACAGTGTTGAGTAAGAACAACATTACCAGCCTTTTGTTGCACAGACACCCCTCAATTGCCAGGTCATACTTATATTACCCCATTCCAACCAACTACCTGGAAAGAGGGTTCGCTTAATTTCCTTCCAAAACTTCCATATCATGTTGCTATCTAGAAGTTCCTGGTTCATTCACGAGTACACACCCATATAACCTGAATTAGCGATAAGTGAATGAATCCAATACAAAAATAGTGATCAAATTAGCAAATTGGTCATTAATGAAATATTAAAGACTTTCTGACATGTAGTTACTGGTAGAGATAGTCGCTGTCTGAGTCATTCAGCCGTATGAGTGGAGATGACCCGCTAACCTGTTATTATCACCAGCTAGTGGGCATTTGTGCGAGAATCCCAGCTGTCGGGACCCTGAATGTATCCCCTAAGGAATGATGCATGACATTCATTGCAATATGACAGGACTGTAGGGCAGCAGGTTTTCAAAGTAGGAAAACGCACTAAGGGCAATGAATAACATTATTTCAGCAAAAGTCCTTTTTTATTATTTCTACCTTGTTGGCTGATTAAATAACGAAAAACACAATTTGTGGTTTATTGTGTATATTACATTTCACCATTTCAGTTACACGTCAGACAATTTCATGGCAGAATCCAGCAGCATAAATACTAAAGTAATTTCAGTCCTTGGGATAATGTCAGTGTGACAACTATTTATATTGATTAATCTTCCTTGATACAACTCTCCCTGTCATCCTTCCTCTCCATATACTGAAGTAAGAGTCACCTCAGATTCTCTAATGGATGAACAATGTACCATAGATAGAGGCATAGTGGGTCCAATATGAATTCATGAGCATTGACAGCCTTCTGTGAAGTCAGGCGCATATTTTAGTTTCTGTCTGACCCCTGGTTGCCTGTTCGTATGACTTGCAATGCTAGATTTGGGGTCTCTGATGTTCCTTTGTTAAGCATGATGATACATAACGGTACCACACATTTTCTAATGGCTAACAAAGTACAGTAACATTTTGCTTTAAACAAGGGCATAATGGTTTGTGCCCGGCTTCCCATGATGCTGCAATCTTTCCAATGGTGACAACTAGTTATGCATCGCTTCCATGCAATTATCATCCCTAATATTTATACTTCCTGATCACAGCCACAGGAAAGTTAGATGTTAATGGAAACATCTGACTGATGTAACATTGTCATAGACAGGTTTGAAGTGTCATTTCTTTCATTGTTGCTTCCAAAACTACTTGCCTATTTACATTCTAACAGTAGAGGAATAAACTCAGCATACCATTCCTTATTTGTAAATGTTGGGATCACAGTATTTTGGCATCATCTCTCTTTTATAAAACCTGCACATCATGTCAGGTTATGTGCACTCCTTTGTACTATAGGAGATATGTTGAAGGTCAGTATTCATATTTTTGGCATTAAGGGGTATATTTACTAAACTGAGAGTTTTTAGAAATGGAGATGTTGCCCATAGCAACCAATCAGTTTCTAGCTAATACCTTCTAGAAGGTGCTAGCTAAATGTTAAGTAAAATCTGATTGGTTGCTATGGGCAACATCTCAATTTCTAGAAACTCTCACTGTAGCAAATATACCCCTAACTGCATTTGTATAGTTACCACTGTCCCTAATTCCAGTGTCAGCCCTGAGTTGACCCTTGAAAATGTTTCTATTCTGCAATACAGACCAATTCCTATAATGTGGTATTTCATGGCTCATGCAATGTATGATATCACAGTTCACTGAGATTGCACTACTGCATGTTGTTATGCCTATAGTAAATTCCAATGGACACTAAACAGTAGTATTTCATATACGGCCTGTAGATTGATTGTACATATAGATATCAGGAAATGCCTGGGTACAAATCATACTGTTGATTATAATAAAAATAACTGACATGCCAAAACACTGTGAAACCAGTAACTTGCATTCTCACTAAAGTCCTGAGATGAGTGTCAGACCATTGCAGGAACTACTCCATGCTGTTTCCACCATCAGCCCAGCTGTATTTGTTAACTGACCTGGCACTCGCACTGGTTCAACGAATCAGTTTGAAAATTGACTGCATTTTGTTTTATATTTGAGCTATATTTCAGAAAGTTGACCATGTTCGAGTGTGTTCTACCATGTTCAAGCTAATTCACACATGCTTGGGCCAGTTCACACATGGCCAATAGATTTAAATGATAAACAAACATGGATTTTCATTTTGATTTAAAAAAATAAATTAAAATGCTTATTCTTTATTAAATATTTTATTCAAATACTGTTTAAATACATTATAATCAGGAAAAGTTTGCATCATAATTTGCATTCTCCTGCAAAGTGCACCTGATTAGTATAAATGCTGTCTTATTATGTAGAGGATGACTTCCCATTATCAGCAGCACCTCCGCATCACAATCAGCTCATTTAGTACAGAGAAAATGGCTCTGCAGCCCTATTGGGATGTAGTCAGGATCCATCCTGACGGTCACTATACCAACTTCAGAATACTGACCGTCATCACAATACCGTCTCCGGGAATCCGTCTGATGGTCAGAATCCAGATGGTGAGTATTAGGGTTAGGCACTAGGGGAAGGGATAGGCTGCAGTAGGGGATGGTTAGGGCTAAGCAGCAGGAGGGGTTGGTTAGGGTTAGGCTGTGAAAGGTGACTTATGGTTAGGGTAAGGGTCAGTATACTTACCAACATGCATCGGGATTCCGCTGTCGATATTGTGACCGTTGGGATGTTCACTGCCGGGCATATTGTATGCAACATGTCATGTTAACCAGTGAATGAATGCAATGCAATGCTGTACAATGCACAGGAGTGTATCTAAACTGTATTCAGCACAGGACATACTCAGGGCCATCTCTTCCATTGGGCTTGTTGGGCAGTTTCCCAAGGGCCCGAAACTTGTATGGGCCCGCCAACCTGCACCCCTGCTGCCACGGCCAGTTGGTGAATTTGTGATATTTTTGTAAGCCGGCCGCCGGTGCACTGTATTCTGATCTAACCTCCCCCACCCCATCTCCCCCGTTGACGAGTACTCACCTCAGTTCCAGCTTCAGTTCATCTGCCGGTTTCAGACCAGTCAGACAGAGTCTCTTTGCATGTGGCCATTTAAATTTCTTTCCCGTGAATGGGTGGGTAGGGGCCCCTGTGCATTGCTTTGCACAGGGTCCACACTGCTGTTAAGAAAACCCTGGACAGCACCTCTCAGCAACAGATGCAGCATTTTGCATCCCCCATACATTGCCATTTTGAGATCTATCCACAAAGTGAACATATTGAATAATGGATGACATAAGGAAAATAAAGTGGATTACCCTTTATTCATATTTACCTGATCTCCTTGAGTGTGCAGGAGACTCACACATTTAAGGATGGCAAGACCACCCATCCAGATCCAGTCCACTTTCCAATTCAGTGGGCAGTAGGTGGGCATGATGATGTGCCTCTTGCCAAATTGATTCACCATCACCCGCTACATGGTACTGTGAATTGTGGCATTTCTCTATGGGGAGCAGGGTCATTACGATGCATGTTGTATCAACATTCCCTTCCCCGCCTTTGCCACAGAGAACTCACCTCCAAGTTTACCCAGAGGGGGAACTTGAAGGTCGGCAATTATATCTTTGCAATAGTAATATATCTCAGTTTTTCATGTCAGTGTGTTTCTAATTCTGCAATTTCTTGTTTCTTGAAATTATAATATAATTGTCTGCAGCACTGGCCAGTGCAATGGGTGCTATAACCTTAAATATTGTCTATGCTATTCTGTAATTCTCAGTGAGACTGGTGTTCTGATCCTAACATAATGACTTGCAAACATCTCATATTGGCAATCATGAGCATAATAAAGCATGAGACACTTCGGAAACATTGTTTTCAGTGTTGACTCCTTATTTGGAAACATATTCTTGTCTAGAAGCGTAAGAATAATTGCCATTGCAACAACATCCTTTGTACATAATGAAAAAAAATTATTTGTTAAAAAAGTGTACAGTATATGTTATCTTAGTAATGCCTAAGTGCAAATAAATTGTAAATAATAATAAAAAGTACTGAACTGTCAGGACCGTGGGCAGTGAGAAAACAAGCTACATTGATCCACAGTGTTTCAGTATGAGTGGCAGATCAGTGCAGGAACAGACCCATAACGCTTCCATGTCAGCACAGTTGTATTTATGAACTGATCTGACACTCGTACAGGTTCTATAGATCTGTTCTAAACTTTGTAAATTTGCTGCAATGTGTACATTTTTAGATTGATTAAATAATGTATCTAAATTCGTGAAAATGTACTATGTTCACGCTTGGTCAACCATGTATGAATCACTTCATACATACTTGGGCCGATTTGCACATATTGCCGACAAACGTCAAGCACAGTTTGAAGTTTGATTAAAAATATTAATTAGTATATAAAAACAGCAAATTTAACACAAAGATAAACTGTGAACTGCTGACCTCAGACATCAATGGTGAACCTCCAGGGTGAATGGCAGACTTTAAATGCTATTAGAGAACTGCATATTGAAAATATGAGCCACACATTTTAAATCCGAAATTTGAATTGGGGGTCCAGTTAAGATTGTCCCACTAATATGGTCAGCACGGTTAGTGAGGTCTTGGGTTTGCTTCCCACCATGGCCCTAACTGTGTAAATCTTGTACTTTCTTCTTGTACTTGCGTGGGTTTGCCCCGGGCAATGCAGTTTCCTCTTCCAATCCACAAGTATACTGTTCGTTTAATTGGCTTCTTACAAAAATTAACCCTAGTGCGTATGTGTGTACTTGTGAAAGGGAATATAGATTGTAAGCTCCTCTGGGACAGGCAATGATGTTAATGACTGCATTCTCTGTAAAGGGTTGCTAAATATGTATGCTTTATCAGTAACTGTTAATAAAATAATATATATGCTTTATAAGTAACTGTTAATAAAATAAAAATGTTCATGGCCATGAAAGTCATGAAATTCATTAAAGTTTTGAATCAGTTTGAAATTTTTGAGCATCTCTCCCTGTCCGCTGTTACTGTTTCCCAACACCCTGCACCCTTCCATGAATTCCTTTAATTTAGAACCCTTCCTTTATTCTGACACCCTCTCCCCTGTCTCATGGCACCCTCTCCTCACTCCTCTTAAGTTGATGTAAAATGATGCTTGCTTCATATACAAGTGTAGCAAGATATGTTTAAAATGACAAATCTAAACACCAAAATGTTATGGTGTGTCTAATTTGTGTTTTGTTTGGTATATTTATTTCATTAAAACTGAAAAATACAGGTTTTTATTTTCTTTGCATATAACAAAAAAATATAGTGAATTACCTCCAAAATTTACACTGAAAGCTAGAAACCCTATTTACTGTACATACTATCATATTAACTGCTTACACATATATGCATAATTACATATACACATATTCCACAGTCCTCCTATTGAAGTATAGCCACAAACTGATATAGGTATTTGTGACAGTCAGGACATTGTAGAGAGGGAAATATCTGCCATTAATAATAATTCAACTATTGCTCAAATATGAACGTTTTTTCTTATAAATGCAAAGTCTAAGAGGGCAGGTAATCTGAATGCTTTATTGTCAGGTTCGGTTATCCTGTGGCATTTATCACCCACATAAGGTGGGATAAGGATTGTTGCATGTAAATCACTGAGGAAGCCTGAGAGGGGGCAGGTATAGTTTGATGAAAATGTACATCCCTTATAGTGTCCTATGAGCAGGAAAATCTATTACCTGGACCAGGAGATTGGTAAAAAAAAAAGGCCTTTGTCTATGTCTGCATACAGTTTACTTGAGAATGTGTAGCTGGCACTAAGAACAGCAGGGGGATTCATAGCAGTCTGCTCACCAGGAGTTCCCAAACTCATAGAAATATACTGTACCTGAAGTCTGTACCTGAAGTCTGTACACTCAACTGGTGTGATTTGAGGACACCTAGGGTTTATGGTATGGAATAAATGAAGTATCTAACTAATCACACATCACAGAGCAGTCTAGTTTACACTCCTTTTATAGTTTAAATAGTAGAGAGTAATGTGAACATACCATATTTCATGTGGCTAGTACACAGGGGAGATTATTGGGTTAAAATTTACATGGGCGCTCCTGGTATAATCCCTGGGTTAATTAACAAGCCAGCCAGTCATCAATGACTTTGTCATGACATCACTGTTGACACAGGGTATATAAGGTTTGGGAGCTTTTTTCTTTGTGTCAGACTTGGGGGATCATTCTAATTTGAAGCCTGAACCTGCATTTTCCTGTTGTGCCCCCTGGCCCAGAATAAGCAAAGTGTAATTCTGTGTGTTTTTCCTTTTTATTTTGAAATTGCAACACACATGTCTGTGTAATCTGTAATCCTATTTATTTATATAATGTATGTATCTAATGCTGGGCATACACTGCCAGATAAAATGTCTGTCAGACCGACAGACATTTTATCTGGCTGCATGCCAGCCACAGAGGTTGCCGGCATACACTGTGAGAGAAATCTCATAGTGTATAGCCCGACATCTGCGCTCCGCCCCCGGGGGAGGAGACATTTCCCTGTTCCTTCCGTAGGAAGGAACACAGGAAATGTCTGTCTGTCGGCCGCGCTGGGCATACACTGCCCGATGCGGCCGACAGTTTCCCGGGTAAATATCGCATCGGACGGGCATGCTGGACAATCCAGCATGCCCGACCGAGCAATATTTAACCCTCGGTCGCCCGCATACACGCTGCAATTATCGCGGCGATCCGCCGATATCGGGCGGATCGTCCCGATAATTGCAGAGTGTATGGCCAGCATAAGCATTGTACTTCTTTTGTAAATAGAGTGTTCCTTTATTAGTCTATTTTCATTTATGCTCCAGAACCCAGTCTGTGAAGAGGCTATTAGATCGCTAAGGGTACGCTATAACTATTATTTATTGCTAGCAGGGGGAGACCGAGTAACTGAGTGCTAGCTTGTGTAGCAGAGACTGTGCAATTGTGATAAAATGTTTGGGGACCTATGGCCTCTGTATTTTCCATGGGTGGTGGCAGTAAGGAGAGGTATATGGTATAACGGGCAAAGGGATAGATTATTCGGTGTATTACATTTGACTCTGCCCGCGCTACATCAGGACTTGGGGATCTGTGCGATCACGCTAGTGTATTACCAGTCATGGTGATACAGTTATTGGCTCTGACCTAGACAGTGTCAAATAAGGGATACCTATTGAGGTCCCTGACGGTATTTCATACCTCCCAACTGTCCCGCTTTTGGTGGGACTGTCCCTATTTCAGAGACTGTCCCACCTGTGTGTCATGTTGTCCTGTGCTGGGGGGGAGGGGGTGATTTGTGGCGAGCACTGTCACTGCTGTTCTGCATAGCACGGTATCTATTCACAGTATGGAGAGAGCCAGGGGGCAGCCTAGCATCTCCGGGAGTACTCGGCGTGTCCCCATAGTGATGAAAATGCGCCACGTGTCACAAGGCCATTCACTTCCTGCTAGGCCACACTTCCTTTTCAGACATGCGCTAAAGGCCCGAATCAACTGCAAAATGTTGGGAGGTATGGTATTGATTTTGTTAAATTATTATGTTAGCTCTTTTTGAGAAACACTAAAACAAGAAATAATTTGGAGAACTTGCCGCAATATAACAATTCACAACTCTTTTGTTGTAAGGTGCTGTCTAATGCTGAAAATGTGTTAAGTATAGTGCAAAACAGAAGCACCATAGGGGTACTTCATGTTATCCTACTGTACATAACTATGCAAAATCTGCCTAACTCAAAACCACATGAAGGGTATTACATATTATTTACCATCTCTCTGATTTGTTTCAGGTTCGTAGTACAAGCAAGTCCTCCACTGCAGGGTTATGTGTGGGAGATGAGGTGGTCTCCATCAATGGGACACCCTGCACTGACATTCCTTACTCAGAAGTTGTGGCTCTTATTGAAAAATCACACGATGACCTCCAGCTGCTGGTGAAAAGGTAAAACACACAGCAATCTTTCATTTCACTCTCTCTGTTGCCAATCCATTCAAATGTTTTCTAGAGGCCATTTGCTGCAGAGCTACAATAGGGGGGATGGTGTCCAAGGGGTTCTGTACCAAGTCCCGACATTTTTAGCAAAAAATAGGGGTTTTGCACAACTTTTCACCTTCTCGGAGATGGTGAAATCTGTTTTTGCGGCTTTTGACTATGACTATGAGGAATTTGCACATGCGAAAAGGCGCAGCTAATAGGATAGCCCACAATGCATTTTTGGCAAAAAGTTTGCACAATTGTAAACTTTTCGCATATACGTGGCCTATCGCGTCTATGGGATATGGCCCTATGTATACAACTAAATTCTAGGAAGGCACAAAAAACATTTAAAATAAAAAAAAAGATATTATTATTATAACACACAAATTATGTTAATTATGTATAAACACTTGTAGAACTATTAGTATTAATGATAGGCTCTAATGTCAGTTCTTATAGTTGATGATTTGTGATGGGATATTTAGTGTATATTAGGAAGAAGTATGTATCATAAAAAAATAACTAACCCGTTCCTATAATAAATACACACATTATAATTTGTATTTCTATTTTCTGTATGAATTAACTGCTGTGCGACTTATAATATCCTTCAAAAAACAGTACAGAGGACATTATTCCATGTGTTATTAAAGTTTCCTTGATAGTGCCAACATATATCACATGACGACAGTACCGTAACAGAGCACTAATGCACGCTGGGACGGCCCAGCACATGTGATGCCATGACGTCGCGAGAGAGGGGGTTGACACCAGCAATCTGATGGGCGCACCGTTAAGACATGTTGTGCTGTTCTCTGAGCTGTAGGATGTTGTTACAAGCACCCTGCAAGCCAAATACAGGTGCCACCAGGACAGTGATGGTGCCCTCTCTTGGTCTTGTGCCCTGGACGGAGGCCCTGCTCAGCCACTCCTAGTTATAGTCCTGCATGACCGTGCAATCGCTTGACAATAAAAGAAACAAATATATTTAACAGCCATTTAATTTTTTTAACTATACTGACTTATTTATAATAGATTTATTATTTACGTACCTATCATAATATTCAAATTCACTCTGATTAGCTAATGAAAATAATATTTTAGACATAAAGCCAGTGATGGTGCTTTCATGCTGAAACTAGGGGGGGAAATGTTTCAAAAGAGTGGAGAAGAGTATAAGTCCAGAAGTTGTCCGTAGCAACCAATCAGCTTCTTGGTAGCTTTTTTAAATACATTCTATAAAATAAGCTGTTTGGATACTATGGGCAACGTCTCCACTTGTCCTCTCTTTAGAAGGCTTAATACTGTACTTCTCCCCTCATATTCCCTGGCGGGATTTCTGAGTACCCAGTACTCCCTCCTGACATACCAAATAATATTTTCAGAGACGGAGACAGCCTTGTCCCCATCTCTCTAGTCTGCACTCGCTGCAATTGGCAGAGCTTTCGGCACTATATAGTTATACAGATGCACGAGGGACCTGCAGTTCCGCTCACATCATGAAATCTTCGGCTGTGAGCCTCCTCTTCTCCTCAGCGCTTGGTTTGTGCCAGTATGTATGCTATGTGTGTGTTTGCAAGTACGCTGTGTGTGCGCACATGTATGCTGTGTGTATGTGCACGCACGTGTGTGTTTGCGCGTACGTGTGTGCATGCTGTGTGTGTATGTTATATACATAATGATGAGATAAAGAAAACATTTCAGAGCAGCAAACATATAATTATTATTTTTTTAAACAAAATAAAGTGAAATGATAAAAAACAACATTTTTGTTTCTAAAACCCAGGATTAGGGGTACACTTACTAAGCAGTGTTAGGAGAAGTGAAAAGTGATAAGGTGCCAGCCAATCAGCTCCTAACTGCCATCTCACAGGCTGTGTTTGAAAAATGACAGTTAGGAGCTGATTGGCTGGCACCTTATCACTTTTCACTTCACCTAACACTGCTTAGTAAGTAGACCCCTAAACCTGATACAAACAGGATATTTTATTTAACCCTTTAGTAGTGACGGTTAAGCTAACATATATATATATAACATGTTGACATTGTAAGACTAGGGTTAGGCTACAGGAGGGGAGGTTAGACTGGGTTGGGAAGGGGTTAGGGGGATTGAAAGGGGGGTGGGGGTTAGAGTTAGGCACCAGAGGGAGGTTTAGGGAATACTCTCTGGGACACTGGGGTATCGGAGGTCTGACTGAGATGTTAGTGTTATATGACTGCCGGACCAAACCCAGCCAAGAAGCCAAGCTGGAGCCGCCAGGAGCAGATGAGTCACCGCTGGGCCACCAGGGGCAATATGTAGACATTCCAACATGTTGACATTTCATATGCCTCTACATGATGAATGTCAACATAGTAGATGACGACATTATGATCATGTCGACACTCTCATGCCGACTAATCATAACACACACACATATATATATATATATATATATATATATACACACACACACACACACACACACCGGTATATGTACCCGATACCCGGTACTTGTGGTATCCAATTGAAAAAATTGCATGCAGGGTTTTCAGCACCCCACAGTGCGAGGAAATAAAAGAGGAAATAAAAAAAAAAACGTACCTGTCCGGTGGTCTCCACGACTCCCAGTCATCTCATCTCCACCTTTGCACTGAGGAGGAGGCTGCTGGGAGTCGAGGTGGCTGCTGGGAGGAGAGGTTGCTGCCCCTAATTGAATAGCAAAATCCCACACCTGCGGGGAAAAACTGGGTGCAGGATTTTTGCTATTCTCACACCTAATTTAATATGCCCCTATGTGTTGCTGTAATCATTCCCACAATCTGGCCACTGAATTACAGGGGACTTAACAGACAGCAGGAGTTGAAGATAAATAATAATAAAAATGTTTTCTGACCAAGTCAACACCACCTTAATAAATGTACAAGATGAATTATCTACATGCAGTATTGGGATATTTTTGCAAAAACGAATGGAGTTTGTCCTGACTCCTGACATTGGGGGTAATTAATTAAAACCTATGGTTTCTAAACATTTGGAGCAGCTGAACTTGCAAAATTGGCAGGCTTTGCTCCAACATTATGAGGTTGAGAGAGCAAAAAACAATCTAAAGATACCACAATGACCTATGACCTTCAGGCTTCTCCAAAGACCCATCAAACCTCTCTATATGATCCTTACAAGTGTCCTAGACTTTATACATGCCATCATACATCACCATATGACTTCCGTCCCTAGTCTCACATGCCTCTTACATGCTCATAAGACCTCCCCTCATGCCATAAGATCTCCCCATATGCCTCTTTCATGTTCATAAGACCTCCTCTCATGCCATAAGATTTCTGCACATGCCCCTTACATGCTCATAAGACCTTCCCACATGCCTCTTATATGCTCATCAACCTCCTCTCAAGCCCACCCCTCAAGCCCCTGATATGCCCCCAAACCTTCCCATTTCTCCTTACATGACCATCAGACCCCCACATGCTATCAGGCTCCTTACATGCTCATTACATCTTCCCACATATCAAAAAAAAATGCAACAACCTGCAGTCAGATCACCTCACATCCTCCACATGCTCCATACATACAGTACCTTGATTTTTCCACATTTTCCTTAAATGCCATCAGACCTCCTCACTTGCTCGTAAACATGTCCATCAAAACCCCTCCACATGCCATCAGACCTCCCCACATGCACCCTCCAATACCAGTTAGAGCCCCTTACATGCTATTACACATACCCTTGTGCCATTAAACCATCCCACTTCCCCACATCTTCAGAGTGGACGCCCAACAAATGGCCCTCACCTGCATCAGACCTCCTCACATGCACCTTACATTTCACTCAGACTGCCCACATGCCGTCAGACTACCCCACATTTCCCTTGTGTGCTCATCAATCAACAGCCACATGCTAGAAGATCACCCCAAAGGGCCTTTCACCTCTCCAAAACTCCACTCTACTTCTCTTGCCCCCCTGCATTGCGTAGGGGAGGTCACATGATGTGGCCCCTGGTGTCAATCCACTCCTGCCAGCTTCCACACCCTAGCCACTTTTGCTCAAAGTTCCATGATACAACCCTGCTTCTGCTCCAAACCGTGAGCTACATTTACAACTACAAAGAGCCCCATGCAGCTCAAGAGGTGCAGGTTGGCCATCCTGACTTCAGTATAACAGTAGTAAACCGGTGTGCAAGAGAGAAGAATACCTCACACCATTTGAAGTTTGGAAATCGGAACAATAAAGGAGTATGTAGTCACATCAGGTTGGGAGGAATGGCACGTATCCCCAGGTTGGGAGTAATGGCACGTGGTGTCTGGCACTTCCAAGCATAATCATACCCATAGCACCCTCCATAAACTACTTCAAAAGTGGCAGGTGCTTGCTGTACCCATTCACTACTACCTTGCTATGTAGAAAAAGCTGTCCGCTAGTGGGGCAGACCCTTTAAATCGGGACAAGTAGGAGGTATGGTGAAGGTCTTTTATATCAGATACACATGACTACTCTTTGTATGTGCTTGGTTTTCGAACAGGTTGAAATGGTGTAATTCTATTTGCCAGATATAAATCGAGTTAATACATTGATGGTTTCCTGTGAAATGAAGCTGCTGGCAGCAGTTGTTGTCACTGCACGCATGCATCCTAACATTTACATGACCTTTTAAGGAGGGATAAACTCATCCACTCGACCCTGTTTATATCCAGACAACTTACAACATTAAATTGCTTTCTGTGTAGTGACAGGCTGCACATTTTATATGGCAACATCTTGACATTTTTTCCTTAAGATTTGTTCTGATCAATTAAAGTAAATAAACATGTCACCTAAAGTTATGGATGGCAGAAATCTTATTTTCCCAACTTTTTAGGTGTTGTGAAACCCCTACACCAATTATTCTATTCATTTCATGTGGCAACCCTATGTTAAAATATAATATTATTTTTTTATAATGTAATTACTGAATATATTAGTATGTTTCAACTCAAAGGAAAATTACAATTAGGCATTTGGGGGCCAGATTTTGCACTTTTCTTTGCTTTTAACAACCCTGATCAAAATCTTCCAGAGACAGTGTGAGTGACAGCTTGGCAGACTTTATTTTCAAATATGCTCTATGGGTCTGATGCAGAGCTGAACGTATCATACATGAATTCACACTGCACATGCTCAGATAATGGTGCACACAAGTACAGGCGAAGCAGAGGCGACACATTACAATTGCATCTACACATAGCAAACAAAGAGGAAGAACTGGGTTGTGATGGAGTGTTCTCACATAAGCAAAGTTGAGTGAGGGCTTTTACATGCAGATGTGGGCTATGCAGACCTGTAAGTAAGCAGATATATGCCTCTTTGTAGGCATATATTTTGCACTTAGTACAGAATAGATACAAGTGCACTGTTATGATGACTATTAGCAGATCAAGTGCTTATGCTACTGTACATACCCAGCTGAGACACATACACTTGCATATTGCATACAAACTAGGGGTGTGCACCGGCCACTTTTCGTGTTTTGTGTTTTGGATCTTGATCTTTCTTCATGTTTTGGATCTGGATTGGTTTTGCCAAAACCACCCTTCCGTGTTTTGGGTTCTGGGTTTTGTGTTTTGGATCTGTATTTTTTTGAAAAAAAGCATAAAAACAGCTAAAATCACAGAATTTGTAGGTTTTTCAGCTCCTATGCTATTATTAACCTCAATAACCTTAATTTCCACTCATTTCCAGTCTATTCTGAACACCTCACACCTCACAATAGTGTTTTTATGTCCAAAAGGTTGCACCGAGGTAGCTGGATGACTATGCTAAGCGACACGAGTGGGCGGCACAAACACGTGACCCATCTAGGCGTGATACTGCAGTGGCAGACAGGATGGCAGTTTGAAAAACTAGGCCCCAAACTGTACATAATGCAAAGAAAAAAAAGAGGTGCAAGATGGAATTGTCCTTGGGCCCTCCCACCCACCCTTATGTTGTATAAACAGGACATGCACACTTTAACAAACCAATCATTTCAGCGCCAGAGTCTGCCACACAACTGTGGCTGAAATGATTGGTTCGTTTGGGCCCCCACAAAACAAGCTGGCAATTAATCTGTCCCTGCACAAACTGGCTCTACGGAGGCAAGATGTCATCCTCATCCTCCTCATCCACCGATTCCTCACCCTCTTCAGTGTGTACATCCTCATCCTCACAAAGTATTAACTCGTCCCCACTTGAATCCACCACCACAGGTCCCTCTGTACGTTCTGGAGGCTGGTCTCCCTGGAAGAGCTGATAATTAATTTTGATGAACATCATCTTCTCCACATTCTGTGGAAGCAACCTCCTACGCCTTTCGCTGACAAGGTACCCTGCTGCACTTAAAAACTCTTTCGGAGTACACACTAGAGGGGGGGGCAACTCAGGTAAAATAGAGCCAGTTTGTACAGAGGCCTCCAAATTGCCTCTTTTTCCTGCCAGTACAGGTATGGACTGTCTGACATGCCTACTTGGATGCTGTCACCGATGTAATCCTCCACCATTCTGTCAATGGTGACAGTATCATATGCAGTGACAGTAGACATGTCAGAAATTGTTGCCAGGTCCTTCAGTCCGGACCAGATGTCCAAACTTGGTCCTGCCTGCCCTGCATCACCGCCAGCGGGTTGCTTAGGATACCTAAGTTTTTTCCTGGCAGCCCCAGTTGCGGGAGAAAATGAAGAAGGAGCTGTTGACGTGTCACGTTCCGCTTCAGCTGACAGTGTGTTCACCAGCAGGTCTTTGCACCTCTGCAGGCTTGTGTTGGCCGGAAAGAGAGACACCACATAGGCTTTAAACCTAGGATCGAGCACGGTGGCAAAAATGTAGTGGCCTGATTTCAACAGATTGACCACCCTGGAATCCTGGCAAAGCGAATGAAGGGCTTCATCCACAAGTCCCACATGCCGAGCGGAATCGCTCCGTCTTTGCTCCTCCTTCACTTTCTCCAGCTGCTTCTGCAAAAGCCTGATGAGGGGAATGACCTGACTCAAGCTGGCAGTGTCTGAACTGACTTCACGTGTGGCAAGTTCGAAGGGCTGGAGAACCTTGCACAACACGGAAATCATTCTCCACTGTGCTTGAGTCAGGTGCATACCCCCTCCTTTGCCTATGTCATAGGTGGATGTATAGGCTTGTATGGCCTTTTGCTGCTCCTCCATCCTCTGAAGCATATAGAGGGTTGGGTTCCACCGCGTCACAACCTCTTGCTTCAGGTGATGGCGGGGCAGGTTCAAGAGTGTTTGCTGGCGCTCCAGTCTTCGGCACGAAGTCGCTGAATGGCGAAAGTGGCCAGAAATTTTTTGGGCCACCCAAAGCGTCTCCTGCATGCCCCTGTCGCTTTTCAGAAAATTCTGCACCACCAAGTTTATTGTGTGAGCAAAACATGGGACGTGCTGGAATTTGCCCAGATGTAATGCCCGCACAATATTGGTGGCGTTGTCAGATATCACAAATCGCCAGGAGAGTCTAAGTGGGGTAAGCCACTAGGCAATGATTTCCCTCAGTTTCTCTAAGAGGTTGTCGGCGGTGTGCCTCTTACTGAAACCGGTGATACACAGCGTAGCCTGCCTTGGAACGAGCTGGCGTTTCTGAGATGCTGCTACTGGTGACGCTGCTGCTGTTGCTGCGTAAGGTGATACATCTACCCAGTGGGCTGTCACAGTCATATAGTCCTTAGTCTGCCCTGTTCCACTTGTCCACATGTCCGTGGTTAAGTGGACATTGTGTACAACGGCATTTTTCAGGACACTGTGGACACTTTTTCTGACGTTTCTGTACAGTCTCGGTATCGCTTGCCTAGTTAAGTGGAATCTAGACGGGATTTGGAACCGGGGACACACTACCTCCATCAATTGTCTAAATCCCACTGCACTAATGGCGGATACCGGACGCACGTCTAACACCAACATAGCAGTCAAGGCCTCAGTTATACGTTTTGCTTCAGGATGACTGCTGTCGTACTTCATCCTCCTCGCTAAGGACTGTTGGAGGGTCAATTGTTTAGTAAAAGTAGTGGTGTTCCTACTTCCTCTCTGGGATGATGAACGACTCCCAGCAGCAGCAGCAACAGCAGCAGCGGCAGCAGTAGGCGTAGCAATGCAGGATCCTCCGGAGGAATCCCGGATAGGAGAGTCAGTCATGCCAGTGACATGGCCTGCAGGACTACTTCCGATCCTGACTAAGGAGGAAATTGACGAGGAGGGAGTTGACGGTGTGGTTTGCAGGCGCTTGGATACAACAGGACAACGGGATTTAGGTGTCCCTGGACTGCTTACGGTCTTAGCCAAAGTTTCTGAACTTGACAGTAACTTTTTATGAACGCGCTGCAGGTGCCGTATAAGGGAGGATGTTCCTAGGTGGTTGACGTCCTTACCCCTACTTATTTCACCTTTACATATGGTACATATGACAAGACAGTTGTTGTCCGGATTTGGATAGAAATATTGCCAGACCAAAGAGGTGGAATGTTTGGTCTTCTGCCCAGGCATGACCGTGATGGGCTTTTTCATCCCACGGACAACAACAGTCTCCCCCGGAGCCTGATTTAAACAAACCACATCACCATCAGAATCCTCCTCGCCAACTTCCTCCTCAGCGCCAGCTACACCAGTATCCTCATCCTGTTGTACTTCAACAGTGACATCTTCAATTTGCATATCAGCAAGTGGACTGTGGGTGCTCCTTTCAGCACTTGCAGGGGGCGTGCAAATGGTGGAAAGAGCCACCTCTTCCCGTCCAGTGCTGGGAAGGTCAGGCATCGCAACCACCACCACGCTTGGACTCTCCTTGGGGATTTGTGATATCTTCTTAGAAAGCACAGTTCTTCGCAGTGCTTTTGCCAGCTTAACTCTTTTGATTTTTTTAGTGGGAGGAGGGCTTCCATCGTCATGTGAAGCTGAACCCTGTCATGAACATACTAGGGATCGACCTTAGCCGTTCCTTGCCACTCCGTGTCGTAAATGGCATATTGGCAAGTTTACGTTTCTCTTCAGCTGATTTAAATGTTTTTTTCAAGGTCATTTTCCTGAACTTTGTCATTTGGGATTGTATGTGCCCTCTATTATGACATTGGGCATCGGCCTTGGCAGACGACGTTGATGGCATGTTATCGTCTATGTCATGACTAGTGGCAGCAGCTTCAGCACTAGGAGGAAGTGGTTCTTGATCTTTCTCTATTTTATTTTTATCAGAGAAAGTTTGGTCCTCCATTTATGTTATATCGATTTGATATATACGTGCGGCTAAACACAGAAAATATTTTTTTATTTTTGCTGGAGAGTAGTGCACTTTGTGGGTTACACCAGCCTTTAAGAAATGAGCCAGCCGGCTCTTTACTTATGGGACACAGGAGCACGCTTGGCGCTGCTCCTTTGTTGATGCATGTGCGGCTACTGCGCACACAATTCACAAACACAGAAAATATTTTTTTTTTGGTTTGGACTGGAGTGTACTTTGGGGGTTACAGCACCCTTTAACGGTCAAGTCAGCCGGCCCTTTACTTATGACACAGGCGCACGCTTGGCACTACTTTGTTGATGCACATGCGGCTACTGCACACACAATTCACAAACACAGAAAATAATTTTTTTTTTGGTTTGGACTGGAGTGTACTTTGGGGGTTACAGCACCCTTTAACGGTCAAGCCAGCCGGCCCTTTACTTATGACACAGGCGCACGCTTGGCACTACTTTGTTGATGCACGTGCGGCTACTGCGCACACAATTCACAAACACAGAAAAAATATTTTGTTATTTGGTTTGGAGTGTACTTTGGGGGTTACAGCACCCTTTAACGGTCAAGCCAGCCGGCCCTTTACTTATGACACAGGCGCACGCTTGGCACTACTTTGTTGATGCACGTGCGGCTACTGCGCACACAATTCACAAACACAGAAAATAATTTTTTTTTGGTTTGGAGTGTACTTTGGGGGTTACAGCACCCTTTAACGGTCAAGCCAGCCGGCCCTTTACTTATGACACAGGCGCACGCTTGGCACTACTTTGTTGATGCACGTGCGGCTACTGCGCACACAATTCACAAACACAGAAAATAATTTTTTTTTTGGTTTGGACTGGAGTGTACTTTGGGGGTTACAGCACCCTTTAACGGTCAAGCCAGCCGGCCCTTTACTTATGGCACAGGCGCACGCCTGGCACTACTTTGTTGATGCACGTGCGGCTACTGCACACACAATTCACAAACACAGAAAAAATATTTTGTTATTTGGTTTGGAGTGTACTTTGGGGGTTACAGCACCCTTTAACGGTCAAGCCAGCCGGCCCTTTACTTATGACACAGGCGCACGCTTGGCACTACTTTGTTGATGCACGTGCGGCTACTGCGCACACAATTCACAAACACACAAAAAATATTATTTTTTTTAGCACTTGGGGGGAGCACCCCTGATGGACAGAGCACCCCCTGGACAACACTACAGCACTCCTTTAGGACTGGGACACTGCACAGGACTTTGGAGTGGACACAGCCCCTATGGAGAACTGACTGCACAACACAGTCCAGCCAGCCCCTATGGACTTTGAAGTAGTGGACACAGCCCCTATTAACAACAGCAGCAAAGCACAACACAGCCAGCCCCTATGGACTTTGAAGTAGTGGACAACAGCAGCACAGCGCAGCACAGCACAGCACAACACTACTCTGCACTACACTACACTACACTACACTACACAGCCCAGCCAGCCCTAACTCCCACCCTCCCTCTTCACTGTCCACAGCCGAGTGAGAAAATGGCGCCGACGCGGGTACCTTATATAGCATCCAAAACCCGCGAGACCCGGAAGGCGGGATGATGACGTTTTGCCTCGATTTCAGATCCGAGTCAGGCGGGAAAAGTCGAGCCTGACTCGGATCGGCCTCGGATCGGGGGGGCTCGGGGGGGTTCGGATTCCAGAAATCCGAACCCACTCACCCCTAATACAAACACTTTCATATTGGTGAATATATACATTTATACCACACTCACTTCTTGCGATCAGTTTACTCCCCAGGCCCTGTGTGACTTTGTTGATTCATACACAATTAGAGATAAGTAAAATGTCCACATTTGACTGCATACATTTGCATAATTTTGCCAAGGTAATTGGTCTTAGGTTTTATCAGTCCTACCCCAAGCCTACATCATCATCCCAGGTCTGTCCGTAGACCAGGGGTTCCCAAACGCAGTCCTGAAGGCTTCCCAACAGTTCAGGTTTTAGAGTTATCCATGGTTGAGCACAGGTGACTTTAATTAGTACCTCAGTCAATTTGATTTAACCAACTGTGTTCAACAATGGATCTCTCTAAAATGTGAACTGTTGAGGACCGCATTTGGGAACCTCTGTAGACTATAATTACGTTTATGAAATATAATATTGAATGGAGAAGCAAAAGCTGAACTGGAATATTAGATCTCTGGAACTTCACACTTCTGTGAATCGTTCTGTGTTATGGCAAAACTCGATTTGGTTGTTTTCTGAGGTTGTGCTCACTTCTAGCCACAGTGACTGACATGTCTCCTTTCTTGACTTTTAGACCTGCATCAGATCTTGCATGGAGACCAGATTAAGGAGTAGTGTACCTGGAGCGCTAACATAAATAGCACATAGAAGATACGAATGATACAATTCTGGTGTACGTCCCTTATTTGGCTGGAATTTTAATAGGAAATTCTGCAATATATGGGGAAAAAAGAGAAAAGATACAACAGTGTGAAACCTTTTAAATATAAATTGTATGCAACTTATTATTATTACTATTATTAGCTATTATTGCAAGTACTATAAGATAAACACAAATATATTGTAGAAATGAATATCTCTAAATGAGCACTAGTAAATGTTCATAAAACAAACATAAAATAAACACAGTTTAGCTCATATAGGGCTCTATTTATTAACATTATTTTTACTAAAATACAGTGAAAAAGGATGTTTTCACACCCTTTTCACATTATTTTAGTTTCACCTGTAGTTATTACAGGGCAATTGGAGTAGAATTAGTAAAATTCTACTCCAACCCTTAGTATCACTTATTTTTAGTATAGCAGATCGCATTTCCCATAATTGTAATGGGAAATGTGATCCGACCACAGTTACTAAAAATATATTGTAAAAAAATACCGGGGGAAGCCCTGTGATAATAAAGCCACCTGGAGGTGTCGTTATCCAGGGTCTCCCCCAGTTACCGGGCTCCCACTCTGCTCTAACGGGGAGAGCAGAGGCAGGAGCTGGTACCAGTAATCAGCTATGTGGTCTAAGCTGACCGCAAGCTGATTGCTGTAAAAAAAAGAAAAAAAAAAATTAAACATTTTTTTTTTACTTACCTGAATCCAGGGACCGGTGATTGGGCCTCCGGTGATGGCTCCTCTCCGGTCAGCTGGTCTCCCACAGTGCACTGGGGCCCGGTCATCAGGTGATCGGGCCCCAGTGCAGTATGGGAGATCACCTGATCGGGAAGCCCGGAGAAGATCACCGGAGGCCAGGAGGATGCAGGTAAGTGTAAATGAAGGGAGGGGGGGTCGCGGGGGTCCGCGATTGTGGTGGGAGGGGCTTAGCGCCAGGGGGCAGGGCTTAGCATCGGTGGGGAGGTAGTAGCGGTGGTCGGTCGGCGCATGCGCGGGCTCTTAGTCGCTGTATTTTTTCCGAAAATACCGCGACTAGAGTGCGGATGGGATCCGCAGGGACAGAGCTTTATCGCAAGCTCTGTCCCTGCAAGGGATTTATAGTAAATCCCTGTGATATTGCAATGCGAATTCACTCGGTAATATCACACTACAATCCGCATTCAATATGCGGATTGTAGTAAATAGAGCCCCTAGAGCATAGCAATAAAAGATGAAAATAAATTAGCTTACAAAGTGTAAGTGAAAACATACACAGCAATATGCAAATATTGCAATAATTAGCTCTAATTAGCGGGGGCAGAAATAAAAAGAAGAACCAGTATCTGAAGGGGACGGAAAGTCAGAGTGGGTTTGAAAGTAGAGTGCATCCGGATTACATTCTGCATGTCTCACTGGCAGGGATGGCCATCGGCAGTGTTACCATCGATGGCAACCATTGATGATAAAATATAAAGTAACCATCGATGGTTTCACATTATTCACTGGATGACCATCGATGGTTTCACCAACCGATGGTCATCACTGTCTTTTGACTGACTGGCACGTAGGCCAATCAGAACATGGAGGCGGGGCTTCGCTGGTGCCACTGGGTCGAGCTATGCTCCGTGTCCCAGCACTTGATAAAAAAACAAATAAAAACCATTCGGTTATGCTTTTACATCGATGGAGGGAAACCATCTGGTTCTCTCCCACCGATGTCAAAAACATTCGACATCGGCCATAAACCATCAATGATTTTAAATAATAGATGGTCGATGGCCATCCCTACTCACTGGCTTGCACAGGTCCTCTGGAGAGGGGTGCAGTCTGGAAGGGGCATGTGAGAGCCACCACTGTGTTTTGAACTGTTAAAACCTATACTTTGCGTGCTTTACACTGAATGTGAGTACCGCTTTATATTTTCAGCTCCAACCAGCCGAGAAGGGGCAGCTTACAAAAGCCGCCACTTCATTAATATAGCCCTTTGTCCTAAAGAAGTGGGAGGGGATCCAGCAGTCTGTAATGGAGTATGGGGGCAATATTTTACTCTTTATACTCTTTAACGTAGTTGTAGTGAAATGTCTAGTTAAAACATAATTATACAATAAATAGAATCCCTCCCCCCACGCACACTGCTGCCAACAAATAATAAAGCTTACATTCTACCTGTAAGTAAGGTGCACACATTTGCAAATATTTGTTTTCTGATGATGTCAGCCGTCTCTATGGGGAGGGTGATCTTCTGATTCCTCCCCTGCAGGCTCGAGGCTCCTCCTGTTCCTTCTATAGCAAAATGCAGTGAGAAAGCTGAGTCAGACTCTGGATAAAGTTATAGCAGAAGCAGTCACTTTACTATGCATCCTCCGGCGGGACAGGCTCTTATCGGGGCCACTGTAACAGTAACAGTTTTTTTAAATATCTGTGCAATAATTATTTGTAATTTCTGCAATCAGAAATGAAGCTTTTCAGGACCCCACTGCCGGCAATGATAAACAGAACTTTGAGGGGCCTATTCAGCATCACTAAAAGAACGGTTTTAAGGACATTTTCCTTACTTACCGTTTTATTAGTATTCATTAACACACTTAACACAGGAGATATCACAATTACCGCAGCTGTAATCAGTGCTGCGCATGCGCCGCTTTTGTGAACGTAACAGCACTGAGTACAGCTGCAGTAACTTAGAGTAGATAGGTAAAGTATCTATTTTCTGAAAAGCTGTCATCACAAAAATGACAGCTTTTCGGAATAGATACTTATGGAGAGGAGGAATGATGAATTTCTCCGGTAACTAGATAGAACTCCATGCGAGTTCTAAACCTAATTACCTCCATCGATATTTTAGTTATGATGAATAGGCCCCTAAGTCAGAGGGATCCCTGCAGCCTCTGGATGAGAACAACACATATACTGCTGGCCTCCAGGTCATGTCCTCAGTGTTCAGGACAACTAGTAAATCTTATAAGTATGCAGTACAGAGCGCTTCCTTGATCTTTATTATTGCTGGCCCCATATTCAGCCATAAAAAGAAACGGTACTTGCATACATACAGTATACTGTACAAATTCTGTACTGTTTGGCAAAGCAGTCTGGAGAATACTATATTTTATTGATATAATAAAACAGTTTTCAAAGCCAAGCAACAGTTGCAATATAATTCTGTTTCCTCCTTAATTGTAAAGTTATGAGTTGCAAAATGGCTAAGTAATAAGATTAGCAGGTTTTATGGTATATCATGTTTGTGACTGGGAAAAATGTAGAAAAGATAAATATATTATATTGTAGTCAGGAGCTTTAAATGTTTCTGTTTGTGTAATATATCTATTACAATTATAAATAGTAATTAGTATGGGTGTGATAAACCACAAGGGACTGCTTGGGCCATAACAGCCCTAGTGGTATCCTTAAGCTGGCCACACACTAGAACAACTTACATCCAACCAGCCAACTTGTTGATTGGTTGGAATGAAAATCTGGTAAGGAATGGGAGTAAATGATGATCAGCAGTTTACTCCTAAATGCCAGAAAACAGATGAAAATAGTCGTTTGTTAAATGTTTGATCTAAACTATTTGTTCATACAACAGTTTTGGTCCATTTTTCAGCGTATGGGAGCAAGTTGCTGATTGTATTCCTTACCAGATCCAACCAATCTACTAGTTGGCTGGTTGGACAGAAATGGCAAACCAACCAAATTCGCAAATTAACTTAAGCCAAACCTGACAGGATTCTAAAAATACTTTAGAACATAGGACCCACACTCGATAATTTTATATAGAAGACTATAGAAGCAGTCAGATAAACGATCTATGCAGGCTTCTTATGGGTAAAAGCAATTAAAAAGTAAAACATTTAAACAATACTGCATGACGTCCTCCCCTGAATCCATAACCAGCCATGGCCCTTTCAGCCTAGTCTGGTACAGGAAAATAGGAGAAAAACAGTCTTGGGGTCCCCCCTATTTTCCTATAACCAGCACCAGGCTGAACTAGCCTGGGGGACTTACACTATAGTAGGGAGACACACAGCATAAGGTACCCCTGCCATAATGTAAAACCAGCCCCAAACTGGTTAGCCCATGGCTGGAAATCCTCTGAAAGTGGGGAATCCCCCCAAAATTGTGTTCCCCCATCCAAGGATCTACCAGCAGGGCTATTCCCTGCACCCCCTGCACCCTGATGGTGTGTAAACCTTTTATTAAACTGTGTAAACCCTTTATTAAACAAACTCACACTTCATACTTACTTGGATGTGCTCGGTCTCCTCCATGTAGTAGGGCCGTAACTAGGGTAGTGCGACCAGTGCCATTGCACGGGGCACCACAGGACAGGGGGCGCTGTTTGGGCCTGTCAGTTTTCCTGTTTATTATCATTCTAACTTGTAGACTCCACTTCTTTTATCCCCAGTATCTTATGACTGCCCCAGAAGTACCCCTATCTTTTCCCTGGCCCTTCCCCATGAGACCATGGCCCTTTTTCAGGTGCACTATCTATATGTCCCTATTTAAAAAGTCGGGGTGACGCCAATGCTCTCTCTGGCACAGGGCACCAAAAAGTCTGGTTACGGCTCTGAGTTTACTCGTCTTGGTAAAACAAGAAAACGCTGTGACTGGATCACACAGACACGCACTGTATGTACAGCACTTTTTCAAAATTGTAGTTCCCACATGGGTCACTGTCATAGGAGTCTAGGGGGGGAAGCACTGATTGGATAAGAGATGGACACTGTCAGCCAATCAGATCAAGACGTTTTCATATTGCGGGTTGTAGAACCTATATATTCACTGCAGCTAACCTGATCATAAATTACTATATGCCACAAATATACAATATACAGGATGCTACACTAGTACAAATTCATCTCATTTTCAGATTTTGTTTGAAAGTAAATTACCGGTAAAGTCAAATTCTATGTAGAAGTAAAACATTGAGAAATGTCACCCTGTACGTCGTTTGCCTTTTAGTTCTAGAACAGAATGTGACAATGTTTGGTCTTGTGAAAGAATAAAAAGTGTTTCTTTTCCACTTCTGTTACAGGACAGCAAATAAGACACTAGTGGCAGAAAATAATAATGGGAAAGATGAAAATATAAACAAGGAGGAGTACAAGGAAAGTACTACACTGGAAATCCGTCCGGGCCTAAACACTTTATCCAAAGAGAATGAAATCTCTGAAACAAAATGTCAATCATTTTATTCAAGGACAGAGTGTGATATGGGTTTGATAGGAGCAGAGAAAGACAAGGAGATAATGGTGTGTCACGAGATTACCCCTACAGAGATTGAGACTCCAAAGGATGACTTAACATGTGACATCTCTTTGATAAGAAGCAAAGAAGAAGCAACGCAAGGTTCTATTGTGGAACTACAGCTGACCCTCTCACAGGACATGCATTTGGGTACTGGAGGTGCTCCTATTGTGACTCTTGTGGGTGCTGACAAATGTACATCTTCAGTAACAGAACACAATGTACAGCATAGTGAAACTGTGACCCCAGCATGCCTTAATAAAACAGAGACACCTGTGCAGCTGGCATCTACCACATTCCAGATAACAGGCAAACAACAGGCAAAAATTATCCCAGCAGGAGAGACAGAAGCAACACCTTTCCCCAGGGTTGAACTGATCTTAGACTTAGAGAAGGAGCCCAGGTCTCTGCCTGATTGGGGGTGTGATAGATCAGTGGAGGAAGGAGGGCAGTCTGTGGCACCTCCTTCTGCTGTCTCTTTTGGAATCACAGCAGAAGACTCAGTGCAAGGAGAAGAGGATCAGCAGGCAGAAAGTGATCACACTAGACCCAACAAACACCGGGCAAGGCACGCCAGTAAGTATACTCATACAACATGTGTTCTGCGGTTTCATTTGAATTAATATCCTTCATCCACTTTGTATTATTAGTATTACTATTTGTTATGATGACATTAATTTGAAAGTTTTAGGAATAAGTTATAAATGCATTTCATTAAGAATTTGGCAGCGTGTAAAGGATTTGCAATACAATGCATGTGTATTTGATCATTCATTGTACAGAGAAATGAGACTTAGATGGACTAGTAGCAGGCAGACTGGTTAGAGAGCATGATGATCCTTGCAGAAGACAGTTTGACAGACACTAACATGTGTAGCACTGGGGAGTTACATGATCCTTTTCATTTTGTGAGTCTGCTAGACTGTGAAATGAACTTACTATTTCTTCTGCCTTACTCCCTTTAGAGGTCAGACACAGAATCTATTCTGAGAAATAGCTTGACGTAGTCCTAAACTAAATGCTGACTGCACAAAATTCTTAGCTTTCCTGGATAACATTACTATGGTGTGTAATGGTAGTTTTAAATGTATACTGTAAGTAACAGGGCAGATCACATAATATAGAATATTTTGGGGAAGATCATCCTTTATGTTTTATGCCAGCTGTTTTCAGCTTGTGTACTCTCCACAAGTGTTTTGGTTTATGCCCCACGGAGCTGCAGAATTGCATCACCATCAGCATTTAAACATAGTCACATACATAAGGACCAGTTATTAATAAAAAGCTGGGAGTAAGGAGGAGTCAGCATGTTATATGAGTATGTTTGACAGTGAGCTCCGTAACAACTGTGTGACAGGCACCAGCTATGTCAGTGGTTTGTACAGTCATTTCTTTTACCACAATGATGTTTCTGGATTAAACATGAGTTCTGGATTCAACAATATATAGAAGTCAAGGCAAAAAATGTTTTAAAAAGCATTACTTATGTGTTCTGATGGCATTGTTGTTTGATCTGCTTAAACTGATCTAATCCACATATTGGATCGTAAGAAAATACTAAAAATACTAAGAAAACATGGGCAACAACAGGAGAATAAAACACTTGTATTGGTGTTGTATTTTATACTTATGTGGAAACTGAACACTATCCTATTAGCAAAAAGATGGTTATCATTAAGCTAGGTACACAGACGATATTTTGAATGATTTGCCGGAATCCGACGGATCGGAACAACAAATCATTCAAAGCAAGTGTGTACTCACTATGCGCTCTCCAGCAGTGTTGTCCGTCGCATCTTCAAGTCGCGCCTACATGCAGCTCAATCTGACAATCTCGTTAACAATTTTGTTAAAATTGTGCAGTGTTTATTTTCTATCGAATGACTAGGTGATATTTTAACATTATATAGTTAACAATGAAACAGCCGAACGATGCACGCACAATATATCGTTTGGAAGATTGAACAGTTTGCATAAACTATATGGTTTTTGCTGATCGTCTGCTGTGTGCCCAGCTTTACACTGGCTGAAACTTTAGGGTTCTTATATTTTCTGCCTCTCTCTCTCTCTCTCTTTTTCTCTCTCTCTCTTTTTCTCTCTCTCTCTCTCTCTCTCTCTCTCTCTGTCAATCTGACAAGTGCATTCTAAATTATTCCTTTTTTATTTATTGTTCTTGGGCTCTCTGGTTTCTCCATTTACAGGTATCTCTATATACAGGGCTTATATCTGTGCTCTGCCTTTTCCGCACTGTTATAATCAGAGCATGCACGCCAGCACCAGAGCTTTTACAGCACTACTCGTCTGAGGCAGTAACGTTCCCTCAGCCTGCAGGATCCGAGCTGGAATGGTGAACGTCTCTAAGTGCAGCACAGCACTACATACAGTACTTATTGTGGAAGGAGGGAATAATGTCCACTAAAAAGTTATTATTAGAACTTGGTGTTTGAAAGCACAGTGTATTGTCAGCAAGTGAATTACTTAGGAAGAAGCAGCATTTGCACTGACACAAGATGTACCATGTATGTATGTCTGTTTATCTAATCAGCTGTTGGACGCTGTAAACTCCATAGCTAGGACTGTAGATGTACTTAGAATATCTTGAGCTACCTATAAAAGGAACCTGGCAAACTAAACCTGATTACCCTGGTGGTGACATGTAAGTAAAATAAAAACTTTGTGGGGTATATTTACTAAAGTGCGGGTTTTTAGAAGTGGAGATGTTGCCCATAGCAACCAATCAGATTCTACTTCTCTTCTAAAAGGGGCGAGATATATATTAATAGCTAGAATCTGATGGGTTGCTATGGGCAACAACTCCACTTCTAAAAACCCGCACTTTAGCAAATATACCCCTAAGTTTCAACAACTTATGCATATAATTAATATTTGAGTGGAACCTACTACAGGTTAAGTCTGTACTATAGATTTACCTTACTAAACTCTGAGTGTAACCAAATAAATTCTTATGAGGAGGACTGCTGTACATATCAGTATTTTGGGTATTTAATAAGGTTGTATTGCAGCAGATGTTAGAGATATGTGCTGTGGCCGAGGGTAGTATTAACGCTTAAGGGGGCCCATGTGCTGCGGGCCCTCTCATCTTACCTTTTGTAGGTAAAATGGTGGATGTGTCAGAGTCTTTGCTTTCACTGCATAGCACCATCTTCCCAAAGATGTCACTGGGAAAATGGTGCCGCAGAGGAGGAGGGACCTGCTTGCCAAGATAAGTATACTGTGGGTGCAGGGTGTGCACTGCGGGGCCCCCACTGGACCAGTATGGGGCTAACCGTTGTAGCTTATATATTTACAGGGATTTTTTTCAGAGACGGATCAGAAGGATCCTCTCTTCAGTAACTTACACTTGCACAGCCCGATCGGCACGCATGTGCATCAGGTAAGCTGGGTCCAAACCCGAAAGTAAAGTGATAGCTATCACTATACTTTTTACTCTTTGCCGAGATGGACTCTTAGTTCAGTTCTTAAAGGTGTTCCATGTGAACAGTTTTAATAAGCACTTTAAGGATTTTTATTAGGGCTTTAAAGTCAATAGTCTCACAATTAATTCTTCAATAAATGTATTTAGTTCTGGAACAAGGTGATGTGGAGCCTTGGGATATATGTACACATTGGACCACCACGCCACACATGTCAAATATACATTATTGAGGAAAACCTCTCACTGCAGGTACATTTGACATGTAGTCAAGACTTGTGTCCTCCTTGTTAACATTATACCCCCAAGTTGCCTTGTTATCAACCTTACCTCCCATTTTGCAATATGTCCACCAACTATCTTCCCATTATCACATATCCTATGTGAACATGAAAGGAAGCAGGGTGGGGGAATCCATATAAAATAGCTGCATAATCTAACATTATTTTAATACCCCCACTACATTAATTTAGTACCCTATAAAATTGCATTAATATCCCACAAGCACCACAGCTACATGATATGTAGAACTTAAATGGTATTGGAGTAAGACTTCTCGGTTTGTCTCCTGTGTTGTCTTTACACATATTGTTGATCAGCAACCTTCCAATGTGTGTGCTGAATTATAGAGGGGGGTGTCGTACTGTATAGGGGAGGTGGAGAGATTGAGAAGCAGATGGAGAAGCAGGTAGGGAAGGAAGGAGGGGAGTAGAAGAAGAGGGAAAACTGAGTGGAGGAGAAAAGGGGAATGGGGAAGAAGGAACAGAAAGGGAGCCAGTCAGAGCATCATGGTTATTATAAAGGGAACTGAGGGTCTCATTTATTAACAAGCTTTATCATTCATAATGAGTGATAAAACACGTTGCACATGATAAATTATACTCCAGTCAATCAGCTACTGTACCAACTGTCATTTTGCAAAGAGATGACAGTTAGAAGCTGATTGGCTGGATCACTGTTATCATATGCAATGAGTTTTATTACTTGTTGCAAATGATAAAACTAATTGATAAGAGTCAGTAAGAGCAGGGGTTTGATCCCTACAGCTAACAGAAGGACATTTAACATAGTGGTTGGCCCCTAGGAAGGGGCTAGTCACCAGGAAGACATCAATGAAGGACATGCACCCTATAGGCCAGAGTTAGCCTAAAAAAACTCAGGATATTCAGACTTTAGCTGGAAAAATGTTGGCAAAGAAAACAAAATAAACAGGTGCCAGGACAACTTCAATCAAAAATTGTAGGCCACACTCAGGGGCTGATTTAGGGGTCAGACTGTCCCTAGGAACAACAGTACTGGCCACTCCCCACATTGACCACCCCACTGCCACATTATGTCACTGCTGACTATGCCCCTTTTATGTTGGGGCTGGTCCCAATGTCCCAGAAAGTCCAATCTCACCCACCTCCTGCTCCACAATCTCCCTCCACCAGGAGGATCTCATGTCCCTAGTGGGATATACTCTGCTGGCCACACTATTGCCCTGAGCCACAGGCGGTTCATCCCTTTTATAATCCCCCATTTTATATACATAAATTATTTGGCTTGATTTTTTACAAGTGTATTATAACTTTTCAAAATGTCAACAGAATAAATAGTACAATAATGACAATGTAAGTTTCCCTTAGGGATTTATTGATATCTTATTGAGGTTATAGCCCAAACTACAGAAAATAGTAATAACAAAATACTAAAAATAGAGGCAAAATCTTAAAAAATGTGTGAAGATGCAAACATTTAATAAGTGTTAATCTATGAAGAGACCTAAGAGTTACAAAGATTAATAAACATAGCTACATTTTATATATTAGTATAAGGATTCTGACTATAATAATTACAAAAATAAATAGATAAGTTAGAAACAATATTTAATAGACTTTTTTATCTTCATATTTTTTTGCACTAAGCTAAGTACACTTAATTAACACAATTGATTTTACAAAATAATCTTTAGTATTTCTACTAATTGTCCAGCAATAGTTAAAAATATGCATGATCAGCGTAAGCACTGTGTGGGGGCCTAATGGATGCCAACATCCCTTCTGAGATGGCACGCCTTCCCAACTGCTGCTGCTTACATGGGACTGTATGCTATACAGTGACATCATAGCCCCTTGCCACTTACCAGCCCATCAAAGATGTGAATGACCAGCATGCAACAGCTTCACATACTGTATAAGAATCTACTGACTGCTTTTCCTATATGACATACATTAAAAACCCTAGGTAAGTAATATTAAGACACTCATTCAGGGTTTAGGGGTCTCCTAACCATTGGCACCCTAGGCAGTTGTCCAAGTTTACCTACTGTAAGGTTAGTGCTGATAAAGAAAATATGGTATACACAAATTATTTATTACCTTGCAATAAAAGTAGTAACAGTTTTATTTTCAAACCAGTATCACTGTCAAAATTAAAAATAAAAATCGCTAAATAAATAAATAGAAATATAGATTGGAATAAAATACATTGGTCATGCATATTTTTGCAGATAATTTTATTAATATATGGTGAGATGGCTATTTTTCTATTTCTGCTTAGCACAGCCATAATTAATCAGTGAAACCTCACCCAGACAGCTAAGCGATACTGCGTAAACTATCAAGTCAATCTTGGGGTATATACACATGCAACACCTAGTTCACACATGCGTAGTTGAGCATCAGGGGGTCTGCAAAGAAAGGAAATCCAGTAAAGTCATTATGATATCATGGGGAGTTTTTCAGATGTATGGGACCTGGGCTCTTATCAAATCTCCAATGGCATCATAAATATTACATCTAGAGTTGTGTATATGTAGCTGCTTTTAGATTTATGCAACACTAGAAGGAAAAATTGCCTAACCCTTCTCTTCATCCAAAAGGGTTTACCACCAACATATAAAAATAAATAAAAATATATAATAAATAAAGAAAATAATCCTCCCCGCACACACACACAGAATTGGAAAACACAGAAGCAAAGTTTTTCCTCCCAAAATGCTTCTCCTGTCCGTCATTGTATGGCCACCCCAAAACCTCATAAAATTATGATAACCCTCCGAATATCCACACTCTTAGGGGTCAATCCTATTAGCCGCAATGATCTCGCTGGTGCGAGTCATAGCGGTAATGGCCTCACTTTACAGCAGCCCGGATTCACTGAAGTTTGCTCGCAGTCCCATAGGGATCCAAACAAAATTCAGAGAATTCGGGCTCGGAGCAAGCCGTGCACCCTTTGCACTTAATAGGATTGACCCCTTGGGGCCATATTCAGTATGTTAATTATCGTGGTCTGGGCAGAACCCTTTTAATTAACATTTTGATCTGAAAATCAGCTGTCTCCCCGAATGGTTTCACTGTAACTTTTGTAGCAGTGAAACTTAGCAGTGCCGAGTCTGACTCACCAGTGCTAGTGCACTTACGTGAACTAGAGTTCATGCAGGCATGCAAAGCCCCGGCATCTGGCGAAAGGATCCATACAGGGGCAAAGGGATCCGGAAGGGAAGAAGCGGGAGTGCGGGAGCAAACACCATCTGAAGATGGCGAATGCTCTCGCAGTCAAGCTCCAAAAATATTGTATTTTCGGAGCTTGATGAATTTAGGTCCCCATAATAATGTATGGGGACAGCAGGCAAGATCCGGACTGAAAGGTAAGCAAGAGGTATCAGTGATATCTCCAGTGTTACCTTTATGAATGGCCCCAATCCTTCATTTCTACAAAAGTAGGTGGAAATGTTAATTTTCCTATTTCTGCATTCTTTCACCATAAAGTACAGCATGATATCAAGAAATAATTAAAACTAAATTGTGCACATTTGATCCTGGACCCTATAACAATGTTAGATTTTGGATCCGGTGAACTTATTTAGGATTGATATACTTGGTAAAACTACACTATGTAATTTTGTTCCCTAATTTAGCATATTTTTTTTCCTATATAATGCCTATAAAATAAAAAAATATTTACTCCAGTATGTTACCAAAATAAAGCTCTATTTGTCAAAACAAACACTGTATAATGTTGACATATGTTGAATAGGAACATCACTAAAATATGAAAATTAGACTGGTAATGAATGGGGGAAAACTATTCTGCCATGAAAAGGTTACACAGGCCCCACCCATTGTGTATCATGACTCCTTCTGAATGTGTACCTAGAAATTAGGATCACCAGATACACTATAAGTATGTTATAATTTATAAATATCCCCAATGTCTCTCTAAGGGACAGATTCAATGCCAGGTTTAAAGCCCAGAGCAATGAAATTATTGGTGAATTTTCCAGCGCTGTAAACCCGCAGGTAGCGTGCGTTAACATGGAATCTATGGGTTTCCCCGCTTGTTAAGCCCCAGAGAGCGCATTTAGCGTGGTTATTTCCTTGAGGCTGCAAGGAAATAATCTGCAGTTAGTGCACACTCTGGGGTTTAACGCACAAGGATGCGGCACTTAATTTGAATAGCGCAGGGCTGACAATTAGCCACTGGTACATTCTGCTGCTAATTGAATCTGCCCTTAAAAGTTAATATTTTATAATTTTAGTAATATGTCTGGGAATATGAGACCAAAGCCCCATTTTTCTATTAATTATCCAAGTTCTTGCTAGTTTGTTTAAAGTTATGCACTAATTAGACGATTTAATTGGTTTATTGTGTTTGTTTCTTTATTCAGGGCTTAGGCGCAGTGAGAGCCTCTCCGAAAAGCAAGTTAAAGAAGCCAAGTCTAAATGTAAGAGTATTGCCCTGCTGCTGACAGCTGCTCCAAACCCCAAATCCAAGGGGGTGTTGATGTTTAAGAAGCGACGCCAAAGGGCCAGGAAATTTACCTTGACAAGTTACGGAACAGGAGAACTTGAACAGCAGGAGGACGAGGAAGACGAAGACGACGAGAATAAAGAGAACACTTTCAAGGTCACTTGGTACGGTGCAAGTGAATCAGACCTAGATGAAGATTTCTCATCAGAACCTGAAAACGACACACAAATTGTAACTTTTAATTGGGATACTGGACTTGTTGAAGTTGAAAGAAAACTTAATAGTGGTGAAACAATGGAGGAACTTCCAGAGACCAAAGGAAAAGGGGTTCTCATGTTTGCAAGGAGGAAGCAAAGGATGGATCAAATATCAGCAGAGCAAGAAGAAATAAGGAAACATAGTATAGAAGAGAAGGTGTTTATCACAGAGAATGTAAATAGCACAGAGTCGTACCAGACCCAGCAACAGCAAACCATTAAAACCCAGAGCTGCGTGAGTAAAAGTTATATAGAAGTCAGCAACACCCGAGTGCAGAATGGTATCGTTGGAGCACATGAATCAAACTCATTTCAGCCTGCAAACAGAACAGCAAAACCCTTTAGCGGAACACAGAATCGAGCAGCTCTGCCATTTTCATCTGGCAGACACATGGCAAGCCCTATATCAGATGTACCTGCACCACCTCCTTACTCTTCGGTCACTCCACCTCCTGATACAAGGTACCAGGTATCATCACCAGTGCCTGGTAAAGCCCAAACAGCTGTGTGGGCTCCGTCCTATCCAACAGAACAAATAGCTTCTAGAGATGAGAGGATTGCTGTTCCAGCAAGCAAGACAGGGATTTTACAGGAAGCTAAACGAAGGAGCACAAAACCCATGTTCACATTTAAAGAACAGCCTAAAATAACCCCAAATCCTGAGCTTCTGACTCTTGTTCAGAACAGAGAAGGCAAACGTGGTACTGGCAATGAGTCTGGACCAGAAGAAGACTACCTCAGTCTGGGAGCAGAAGCATGTAATTTCATGCAAGTTAACACTGGCAAGCAAAAAACACCTCCACCTGTTGCCCCAAAACCTTCCGTCAAATCCCCTACCACAGTAATGCCGACTTCACCAGTATGGGCACCTCCAACTGCTGCTCCCACATCACAACAGGTGTTTCCAAACCAAAACTCTTTTCAGAGTACAGGTTCTGTAGAAGCCACTGTTGTACAACCAAATGTTCATTCTTACAACCCTCCAAGCACTCTTAATTTATCTGGTCCCTTCAGAGCTCCTCCCATGCCAGCTTCAGGAGTAAATCAAATGCCTACACCAAAAACACCTCCTTTCACTCCATCAGGCAGTTCTGCTGTTGCTGGAACTGCTTATGAGATGCCAGCTTTAAAAGGGAAAGGAGCTGAACTATTTGCCAGGAGGCAGTCTAGGATGGAAAAGTTTGTGGTGGACTCAACCACTGTACAAGAAAAAATTGCTCGATCAATGTCTCCAACTCCATCCTTACCACCATCCTGGAAATATTCATCCAATGTCAGAGCCCCACCTCCTTTAGCATATAATCCAATCCAGTCCCCACTTTATCCTCCTGCAGCGAACAAACCTGGCACCAAGACTGGATCTTCAAATGCCAAGAAGAAGCCCACCAAAGCACTCAGTGCACTTCAAGTCATGAAACACCAACCTTATCAGCTTAATGCTTCTTTATTCACTTTTCAACCCCCATCTGATACTACACCTGCTACAGGAGAAGCTAAAAAAAGCACAAAGTCAGACTTTCTCCCTTCTCAGAAGCAGGCTCAGTTCACAAAGCAAGTCAACGCTCCTTCTAATACTAACTCCCAGCCAGCACCTGAATATCCTCAGCCAATCTACAACACACAACCTTCTTTCCAGTCAAGTGTCTTCACTCCAGGCAGCGAGTCTTACTCCCCTGTGGGATACGCCATGCAGCCCAGACATGAATCACCAATTGCAACATTGATTGCTCCTCCAAGGCCGAAATTTTCAGCAAAGAAAGCTGGTGTTGCTGCCCAGGTGTGGAAACCAGAAGTTGGTGAAGAATAGTATTCAATTTGGAAATTTGTTTCAATTTGTAAAGCAATGAATAGTTTGCAGTGGTGACCTAACATATTTGTCCTGGGTATACTTAATATCATAATATTGTATCATCCTTTAAACTGGGTCCAAATCATTTATCACTTCTGAAGATAACTTAAACATAGGCTTTTCCTATAATAATAGCTTCATTGCAGTACTTGCCTGTAATTAATGTCCCAATTGGATGCATACAGTTCTATATTATTAAGTTATCAGGACTGTTGGGTTTTTGCTTTACAATTATTTATGACTAGTGAACACTGTTCACTATATTTATAAACTATTATGCAATAATACTTAACTTTGTCTGTCCAGATCCCCAACATTTTAGTTTATTTATACCTTCCAGAGCCCATGGTATAGGGAGCTATCTAGAATACACTTTGATGCATTGTTCCTTTTAAATATTTCATATTGGCTGATGAGTGAGTTTGTTATCTTTGATTTATTTATTCTTAACTCAAATAGGTCAAGTAAATATACATGACCTTAAAATGGACAGTATTACCTAGCGAAGATTATTCACAGACATGTAGGCAAACCCTAATGTTATCCTTGATGTACACAGCAAAACCATGGAGCTAGCTCTTTTTGCTTGTCTACATTTACACTTTCTGCATTTAAGGTATTGTAACATAAACTGAATTTTCTAAAGTCTTTCTACTGTTGTAGTTATGGAGAAATAACAAGTGCTGTCAATGAAAGCTCAGCTTTAAGACAACCAAAGTAAAGTCTGTGCCTTGTATGTTTTACCTAGCGGACAGCGAAGTACGTTTTTTTGTTTTTATTATTTTGGTATAAAAAGAAACATTTGATGGAGCTAACAATGTAACAAGCAGACATCTTCTGTCTTGGACTTATGGAGGTTTACTGTATGAAGTATTTTATACCTAGAATATATGACTTGATGGAAATAACATTTTCTAGCATGAAAAGGCTTTGTAGTTACCCATCTATATGTGCATTGAAACAAATGGTTCACTTTTGCATTGCTTAAACCAGTAGTAAAAAAAAAACATGATATTTTGACTGGGCTCACGTGTAGCTCCTTCTCATTAAGGGTCTAGACATTGGTGGAGAGCTATTTGGTTGCGAAAGACTGATTACTGTACATTTGTCTGCAACCATTGTATATACTAAATGTTCACTAGGAAAAGAGAGGAATGTTTATTCAGGTCAGATACCCTATAAACAGTGTTCATGGCTTCACATGTTCTGGAAGCTTTTTGCTCCCCACTCTTCTACAGCCAAAATAATAATAGTTTATGAAAACACAAGTCTGGATTTACATTTAGTGGCATTTTATGTGCCATCTTATAACCCTCTAACATTGGCTCCATCCCCTACTATATTCCATCTGTACAGGGAAAAAATAAATAACAGTTGAAAATGTACAGTAGTCTTTATTGAACTTTTCGTAAAATGTTTATAATAGGTAAATAATTATAAAAGTACAAAATAAACATTTAAAGTACAACGTGGGCAAAGTGCCACCTCATCCATAATCAGCATATTTATGAGGGTTATATTACTATTCTTTGTAGCAATTTAGTTATTATTATTTATTACAATATTTTTGCATTTAATATGCACGAATGTGATGCACAACATACTGTAGATGTCAGATGCTGGGAACACCCTTTGAAAAATAGCTTTTCTAGAAGAGTCTCAATTCTTGTACACTTCTGCCTATATTTATTATGTCAACATTCTCATGTGTAATCACACATGTATCTAAATTTTATTTTATGGAGCCTATAAATCAAACAAGACAGATTTTTATACCCTTTGAAATGAAACTCAACCATCACAGCATAAGCTGTTTAGATATTTTTGAAAATGTTTAGTCTCTATAGTGTATGGTTGATGGTTTCAGGGCCTCTTTGCTGCTTACAGTACGTACATCTTTTCTTTTTAATTCTTTGTTCTGATAACTTTATTTCACTTTCTATTTTATTATTATACAGTATTATACTAGTAAATCAGTCACTGCCCTATATATGGTTTTAGCCTTGGTAGTTATGAAACCAAACAGTAAGATAAGATTAGATATGAAGATAGTTTTAAATAAAAATATTTTTGTAAAAAAATTAATAAAAATAAACATTCATGTTACAGAAAGTGCAGCTTTTATATTTTACTTTCTGTGCCTTTACATGCAAGTAGAGGAATAAAAACACACATAGATGAGGACTCAATTACTCAAATGTGGTTTAAAGCTGCAATCCCTCATTTGTTACTTTTTTATGTTTAAAGTATTCCCCTAGACAAATTGTTCAGTACTAAGCTCTGGAAAGTGATAAATTGAAGAGTGATAAACTACCAGCCGATCAGCTCCTAACTGTAATTTGTCAAACACAACCTGTAACATGACAAGTAGGAGCTGAGTGGCTGGTTGTTTATCACTCTCCAATTTATCACTTTCCAGAGCTTAGTACATCTCCTCCATAGTCACATAGTTGCCACTTAATAGTGTTTTTCAGCTTTCAAGCACGTTCATGAGGACAGTGTAATCTGATCTCTGAGTTAGAGCCAGTTCAGTCAGGAATAGGAATGGTCATTGGTGGGTTAACCAACGATGGTCACCATTGATGGTACCATCGCGGTTAACCTCGATGATGTGAAACCACCAATGGTGTCGCCCATCAATGGTCAGCCCTGCTCTATTAGTCACTGGGAAGCGTGCCAGTCAGATGTATGAATGGGGCTTCCCGTGTTGGGGTGGAGGAAAGAAAACAAAACAAACATGGGGCTCTGTGCCATCGATGGTGCAGAAACATTGGATCTCTGCCATCAATGGCAAAACCAAACATAGGTGGCTACCCATCAATGGTTGGTAATCATTGATGGTCGATGGCCATCCCTAGTCAGGAAGCCCTACAATGGGCATGTGATGGAAAAGCAAGGAGGTTGTAGTAAACTAAATAATTGATAGCAATTTGAAAGAAAAACAATGGGTTTTTATGGGATTGCAGCTTTTTGACTTTCACACATGGTCATAGGTCATCATATTTAGGGTGTTTAACATGTAAATATACACATTAACTATTAAGGGAGTGCATTTGATAACATGGCAAAGTGTGCACAAATGAGCTGTAAAAGAAATTACAAAATGAAAGCAAATGGTGATTTGGCTGCATACTGTACCTCCCAACCGTACTGATTTTGGCAGGACAGTCCTGCCTTTTAGGCACTGTTCCGCTGTCCTGCCCGTGAGCTGAAGTGTCGACCGGTGGTGGTGACGTTGATAGAGTGGTTGGGGTTGAGAGGCCCCCTCTGAGCCGCTGCTCTACCTAGCAGAGGAAGTAGTATATACATGTCGTAAGCAGGCGTGTGGCGTCTGTTTACTGGAGAGAGGGACTGGTGGTATGACCAGCAGCTCCCAGACTGCTGGGCATGTCCCCAGCATTGCAAAAATGGGGGGCATGGCTCGCAAGCATGGCATTTCCCACAGGGCTATGCCCCTTGTCACAAGACCACATGCCCTTTTGCTGGGCAGGCGCTGAATGTCTCCATCTTCATTTAAAGAAAGTTGGGAATTATGCTCATGGCTCTTATTATAATAAGCTGCCATCAGTTCTGCTCTAGTTAATCACTCCAGAAAGACACATCTACAGTCATTTCATGGCACTTTCTAAATCAGTTTCTCAAGCTTGTTCAGGTTGTTTGTTTAATTTCCTTAATTGGGCTCTAATGTTATATCGTAATGAGTAATTAGAGGTAGATCGGTTGCCAAAACCCAGTGGGCTGCCATATCTGATTGGCAAAACAGCCAAGACACGGCACAAAATTCTATTTGGTGTGGTCATGCACAGCGACTTACCCTGATGCACCTAGATTTCTACCTAAGTGCACTGGTTTGTGGACTAATATGACCAGAGCACTTTAGACTGGGGGGCCCTAAAGACCAACATTAGGGACATGGGGATCGAGTCACAGTGCGTAAGTGTCGCTGTATGTCACTTTCACTTCACACTGGTGTACACTGTTTCCAGTGCAGCTTCTACTGCCTCTTCCCCTCCAGTCCTCTCTCCAATGCTGCACTGCCGCAGGCACTAACTGTACAGTGCCATGTAGCCCCGCCACCCTTCCTCTCCTTTTCAATATCTACAGCTTGCAGCACACTTTTGCACTGAAGCTGTAACAAAACTTGCGGATGGTGCTTGAACTTGACCCCTGTTCCACCACCCCCACCCCTTTAATCACTGAATATGACAGTGTCTGTAGTGCAAATTGTCTTACGGAGCAGTGCCAAAATTAGATGCTATTTTGCGAGTGAGATTCAAATGAAATAAAGGTCAAAAATGGGATAGTTCTATGGGTGTTGCTTGATTTGCAGAACACCACAAAGCAGTCTTCACTCCTTTTTACCTCTGCATATTTCTGGTAGAGATAGGGTTTAGTAGCATAGCAATAATTTACACTTTCCAGTTGCACATCAGCAAAAAAGGAATATTCAAACATGTACCTATATTAATAATAATAATAATAATAATTATAGTAATAAAACGTCCACTCACTCATTAATTTAAGACAAAAAGGAGGCTCATACTTGCCTACTCTACCGGGACTGTTGGGAGCTGCCCGAAAATTGGGTGCTGCTCGGCACCCCACAAGAGTAGGCAAGTTCCCCAGATTTTACACCGCCCCCCCCACTCCCACGACCGCACGTGAAAGTGGGCGGTTCGGGGGGCGATGACGCGATTCGCTCTGAATAGCATCGTCGTAGCTTGTAATATCGGCATTATAAAGCGGCAGGCGGGGCCACGATGATGCGATTGTGCTGGCATGACCCGCTCCGTCCACTTAATCTGTGCCACCCTCCATGCTGCACCGACCTGGCAGTCCCCTCCCGTAGGGGGCTGACAGAATGTTAGTGAGTGTGAGGAGGCTTAAAAAAGCAGTATTTTAGGCGAAAATAAATACACAGTAAGGCTGGTGAGCAGCTTGGAGTGTGCAATGCACTTCATAAGGTCTAGAGAGAAACCAGAATTTTTTTTCAATCTAATGTTCATGAAAATGGTGCCTATCAAATCAGTCTGAACCAGTAACTCATGAATAGAAGTAAGATCTCATGAATATTAGGCAAGTAGAGCCACACTGATGTAAGTGGCTCCTAATGCTGATTGGCTGCATAACAACAAAATGATTGTACAGCGTCTAGGTGACATGTTCACTTTAATGTATAAAATAATGTCACATTCTTAGTTAATATAAGTATGCGGACAATGCCCCCTAGTGATGCATAATGATTTGTACAGTTGCTTCTAGTAAGCTTTAGGGATACTTTTCAGCCTCTTGAGAAAGAAGTGAAGTAATCATTAATACAGGAGATCATTGCCGTTAGCACTGCAGTCATAGGGGTATATTTATTAAAGATTTTTAGAAGTGGAGATGTTGCCCACAGCAGCCAATCAGATTCTACTTATCATTTATCTAGCACCTTCTAGAAGATAATAGCTAAAATCTGATTGGTTGCTATGGGCAACATCTCCATTTCTAAAAACCCGCACTTTAGTACATATACCCCATCATATGAAAACCTTCTGATTTTGAAGACTGCAGATCTGGTGAAATATCTGTCCTGAGTTAGCAAGCCAGTTGGACAGTCAGAAAGCAGATCATGTGTCATTGCATACTAATTAACCGAAGTATGAGCGCTGCATTTAGATAGCATGTTTTGCAGTTGCATATCTAAGGGATGACTTTCAAGTGACTGGAAATCAAATACCCTGGCATGAAGACTCAGCTCTGAAAAATGTCGTTCTTGTCTATCTTTTCCGGTAGGACATGACTCTATTAGCCTGCAAAAATCTAGACTGTTGGATGGTATGTAGACAGATAGATGGACAATACAATAATAGTAAACTTTTTTCAGATTACTGCAAATGAAGAACAGTATAATCATTTGCCCTCCTTTATACTTAGGGGGTATATTTACTAAATTTTGGGTTTTTAGAAGTAGAGTGGAGATGTTGCCCATAGCAAACAATCAGATTCTACTTAACATTTATCTAGCACCTTCTAGAGGATAAGAGCTAGAATCTGATTGGTTGCCCATAGCAACCAATCTACACTTCTAAAAACCCGCTCTTTAGTAAATATACCCCTTAGAGTCATTCTCCTCAGATGTACTAGTTTTTATTGCCAATGACTGGTTATACACCTGCACTGATCTAAAAAGACAGTTTCTGTTTCAACTCTTTTCTGCACATTTTCATATTCCCTTTGTTGATTGCTGTATTTTTCACTCAAACATTAAAAAACACAAAAAAACTGTCTTCTCCTTCTGTCTCCTGCTATTTCTTTCAGTATATAGGATACCAGTAAATCAGATTATTAGTTCTTTCACATGAAATAAATAGGATACTCAACACTATGCTGATCGGTACTGCTGGAATCATTAATCGTCTGTCATATGTAAAGTACCTTAGCATGTAAATGCCATGTTGACATATTAAAAATGGTGCTTGCTGCATGTCTGAAATGTGACTTTATCACATCCATCATGCATGTAAATAAATAATTGAACTATAAGTCATGGATGCAAATATTAATTTCCAATGTGCATAGCAATAATTTCTATGCAGAAAATAGTATAAGATAATAACAATAATAATATAGTCTAAGTAATAGGGAGTTTTATACAAAACCACAAATGCATGCAATCCATACTTGCCTACTCTCCCGGGACTGCCAGGAACCTCCCGAAAATCAGGTGCCACTCCTGGACCCTCGCAAGGGTAGGCAAGTCCCCCGGAATGGCCAGCGCCCCCACCCGTAAATGTAGGTGGTTCTGGGGGGCAATGACACGATTCACGCTGAAACGCATAATCGGAGCCCCACCCTTGCTTTACAATGCCAGTAATATAGGCATTATAAAGCGGGGGTGGGTCCATAATCGCCCCGGCATGCCCCCACACTGTCCACTTAAGTCTCCCGGGGGAGGCTGCTAGAATGTCGGTAAGTATGATGCAGTCATCAGTGACATGACTAGGGCAGGGCTCCTGGGCTCGTGCCGTGGGACCAGCAGCGCGGGGGGCGCCGCCGGCCACAGTACAGGTCCACCCTAGTCAGTCAGTGTAGTGCAGACCACAGAGTGTGGTCCGCACTACACAGTTACACACACATCGCCACCGGCGCTGGGTAGTACACTCATACTACCCGGCGCCGATGTGTGTGTTTCAGCAGCCAATGAGAGTCAGACAGACTCTCATTGGCTACTGCATCCACTGCCAGAGCCGGGCTGGAGCTCACTCATGAGCCATCCGTCTCTGCAGTGGGTGATGGGAGAGACCTCATGACGTCTCTCCCATAGTACCGAGTAGGAGGACGCAGGAGCAGACAGCGGTGGGCAGGGCAGGAGTGGGGATTCAGGTAAGGTAAGTCAGTGTTTTGTGTGTGTGTGTATGTATGTCTGTGTGTGTTATGTAAGGGGCACTACTGGCACTATCACGACTGGGGGCACTGAATAGGGAGGACCACTACGGGGGGCACTGTATAAGGGGCACTACTGGTGGCCTGCATAAGGGGTACCACTACTGGGGCACTGTATAAGGGGCACTACTGGGGGCATTGCATACTGGGGGTACTGTATAAGGGGCACTACTGGGGGCCTGCATAAGGGCGACCACTACTGTGGGCACTGCATAGGAGGGCACAGTATAAGGGTGCACTACTGGGGGCACTTCATATAAGGCACTGTATAAGGGTGCACAACTGGAGGCACTGTATAAAGGGCACTATTGGGGGCACTGTATTAGGGTGCACTACTGGGGGCACTTCATATGGGGCACTGTATAAAGGTGCACAACTCGAGGCACTGTTTAAAGGGCACTACTGGGGGCACTGTATAAGGATGCACTACTGGGGCACTGTATAAAGGGCACTGCAACGGGGGATATTGCATAAGGGGCATTACAGTGGGCATTGCAAAAGGGGCACTACTACTGGGGGCATTAAGGTGCATATGGAATGGAAAGGAATGTTCCCAAAGTGATGAGAAAGGGGTATGTGTCATGTTGACATGCCCCATTTTTCAGTGGCCATGCCCCTTGTGGCATGTGACCACGCCCATTTTTCAGAGCGTGCACTTAGGGGGGAGGGCTTGCCCTGGGCTCCAAATACCCTAGTTACGCCACTGGCAATCATACCCTGATAGTATAAAAAAAATATGCTCACAATTGTATAAACTTCACATTTATAACTTTACTTTTAACCAAAGAATCTGATAAATCAGTATGACAGTAAAATAGTGTTATTCAGTATATATATATACTGGTTATTGCTCACCACTGTTTTTTCCTCTAAGGATACTTCTAGGTTGACTTTGGTAAATCATATAACATTAGAAAAAAATATATTTTTATATTTTATATATATATATTACCTGTAGCAGAAAGACGAGCTCATTGCATTGTAGTTCAAACTATAGAAGAGCAGCATCACAGGACCAATATGACCAATACTTAATATATGCATAAAAGGCCCAATGAGTGGAGTCCCATTGAATGCTGGCTGGGATAGTGAGGCTCCCATATCTAACTTTTGTTAAAACTCAGTATGAAATTAAAATCTGGCACAGGGGGACCACCCAAAAAAGGAAAACAAATAGTGTCTACTGTTTACATAATATGAAAAAATTATGATAGTATAAGTATATATAGTGCACTCACCAAAAGTGTAGAGTTCATATTTACATATAGAGCTTAATATTCCATGTGAGTCTCAGAATCAGGAACTTTCTTCGGCGGTGTTACCAATTCTCAGGTGATGACAGTGAAAAGAACGAGAGCTGCTATTATCACAAATACTGATACATTTATGCAGGGCTGCCATCAGAAATTATGGGGCCCGGGACTACCAAAATAGGCAGCCCCCACCTCCCCACAACCCCGGACACTTAAGTACGTTACCACACTCTTCTTATTATTACGTTCTAGCTGCTCCCCATTCCTCACATGCTTCGGCTCCTCGGGGAGAGGCAGTGGCTGGCTGGATAGATAGGTGACTGGTAGATATAATGTGAGATGGAGAAATAGTGGGTGACAGGAGAGGGTGACAAGAAGAGGCAGTGGGTGGTAGGGAGAGGCAGTTGGTGATGCCAGGGAGAAAATGACAGAGAGAGGCAGTGGGTGATGCCAGGGACAAGGTGACAGGGAAAGGCAGTGGGTGACGCCAGGGATAGTGTCAGGGAGAGGTAGTGGGTGACGCCGGGGATAGGGTGACAGGCAATGGGTGACACCAGGTAGAGGGAGATAAGGAAAGGCACTGGGTGATCCCAGGTAAAGGGTGAAAGGCAGTGGATGACAGGTAGAGAATAATGGGGAGAGGCAGTGAGTGATATATAGGGGGGCACTGGGCTGGATGGAAAGAGGGCAGTGAGATGGTGGTGGGAGGGGGGAACACTAGGCTGGAGAAAGAGTACACTGGGCTGAATGATGGCAGGACACTGACTAGACTGGATGGGGTTCTTGCTGAGGGGCAGTTATATGGAGGCAGTGGGCTGGTTGGGCAGGGAAGGGGGTAGACACTGGGTTGGAATGAGTCAGTGAGATGGTGGGGGACACTGGGCTGAATGGGGGTGCACTGGACAGGATGAGAAGGGGGATCACTGTGACTGGATTGGCTGGGGTTCTTGCTGAGGGGCAGTTAGATGGAGGCAGTGGGCTGGTTGGGGAGGGAAGGGGGTAGACACTGGGATGGGGGAGTCAGTGAGATGGTGGGGGACACTGGGCTGGATGGGGGGCACTGGACAGGAGGAGAAGGGGGATCACTGTGACTGGACTGTTTGCATAGTACCTGTGCCAAATAGAATTGCACATGGTACATGTGCTGGGGTTTTGGAATTGCAGAGAGGGAACAGAGCAATGATCTGCAGCACGAAACGTGTAATATGTAGAACTGCTTTTCCACATCTTTTGTTTTGTAGCTCATTGGACTCTCTCTGCAATTCCAAAATCCCGGCACATGTACTATGTGCAATTCTAATATATTTGGCACAGGCACAGCATGTGCATATGAAATAAAAAATACACCTGACCATACCTGTATGGTGGTTTCTCTGTGATGGGGAACCTCTGAAGAAATTGATTCTCCCTGGGCAGATGGCGTCTTCAGTCGGTATTCACTATTCATGTAGGAAATCCCATTGTCCGGAAAATGCCTGTTTGTGTAGGAATATAACTAATGTCATTATCATACAACAAAGGTTCAACCAGACTCACCACTTGTGTCCCCTCCGGCCTCCTGCCCATGTGTCACTCCAGCCTCCTGCTCCATGTCCCATCTATCCCTTGTCTTTCCAGCTACATGCCCCATGTGATCTCCAGCCTCCTGCCTCCTATGTCACCTCCAGATCCCTGCAACATTCCAGCTTCCTGTCCCGTCTCCCCTCCAGATCCCTATGTCATTCAAGCCTCTCTGCCCTGTGTCATCTCCAGATCCCTGCGCCATTCCAGCTTTCTGCCCATTTTCCTCCCAGTCTTTCAAGCCACCTACCCCCTTGTCTTTCCAGCCTGCCACCCCCTTGTCTTTCAAGCCTCCTGCCCCATCTTTCAAGCCACCTACCCCCTTGTCTTTCCAGCCTGCCGCCCTCTTGTCTTTCCTTCCTTCTGCACCTTTCCACCCGTTTTTCCAGCCTTCTGCCCCTTTTCCACCCGTTTTTCCAGCCTTCTGCACCCTTTCCACCCCCGTTTTTCCAGCCTTATGCCCCCTTTCCGCCCCCTTGTCTTCCCAGCCTATGTCCCCCTCTCTTACCTTTTGCATGATCCTCTGTTAGCTGGTCCGGGTCTCAGTCCCACGCGGACGGCAGCTTCTTTCTTCGGCAGGGAGCGCGACATGACGTCACAAGGTCAGCGTCGTGCTTCCAGCAGTCCTTCAGGTGGGAGGAACTGTGTCACAGCAGGAACTGCCGCTGCGCTGCTGAGCAAGACCATATAACTTGGCGGCGCAGCGGCAGTTCCTACTGTGACACAGTTAATAGTGATGGATGTTTGGTGTGGGAGGGCTGGTGGCGGTACTAGGAGTGCCGCGGGCACGGCCCCCAAAGTGTCCGGCTGCTGCCATGGCTTGTGCAGCGCCAGGGCTTAGCAGCAGGCGGGCCCCCCCTGATGACTCCAGTCCCGGCAGTCCCCCCCTGATGGCGGCCCTGCATTTATGGGACACTATCAAGATTTTATTCAGCCTAAGCTATTTTGTATTTTCTTATTTGCTTTTCTTATCACCTGGGAATTGTTGCAAATGGTATATACATATATAGACTACTTCTGGTGAGTACACTATATACGCTATTATTTTCACACTACTTATCCCCTTTTCTGGTGACTCACCATCCACATATACAGATGTGTCCTCATATACCTAGCCTCAATATGCCATAAGCCGCCAGGTTCCATGCACTCTGCAAGTGCCGAGCATCTTTTTTGCCCAATAAGAGTCTTAGTCGCAATGCAATGCATCTGTACCCGGAGACTGTGCACAACTTGGCATAGAAAAAAAGCATTGTAGCACATTGTATACAGACTCAGTCACACACAGATATTCAAGTTTCGCATATCAAATTAATCATTGCAGTCCAGTGACGTGCAGTGAGGTAAATGGCTGGGGAGGCACTGGCTAGTATCAGAGACAGAGTTACAGACACATATATGAACCCGAGAGTTCATGTGGGCATTATACAAAGGTGCAGCAGTATATAGTGCTGGGAATTTGGTGTGTTTTGATCAGGGATGTGCAGATAAAGTAGATCTCATCTACCATTCACTTTTTACTCCAGAGTTTTGACTATAAAAATGATTAGAATAATACAAAGATATTTAGATTTTCTTTATTTTTTTTCTTATCATTTTATAGTCAAAATTTTGGAGTATCCCCAAGTATGACAGGAAAGGCTCTGCCTCACCTGCCTCACCTCACCACACATCACTGGTGCAATCACAGGTGCTCTTGCACTAGTAGAGTAGATAACCTGGCACAGAGAGGGGCTGTTTGATGTGACTGCAGCAACACATCTGTACATGAAAACTGCATTGCCACAAGAAAAAAATAAACAATTTAAATTCAAACTTATTCAATGATATTAGTTTAAGACTGTGAAAACTAGGATCCTGCTTTTTACTATTTTCAAAATGTGGAATATTGCCGAAGTAAGGAGTAGAAAGTATAACACACACACACACACACACACACACACACACGTAGACACTGAAGTGCCAAAAGTAACGGGATAGCAGTATGTAAAGGTAATGGTAGGTGCTGTCACCTTACTGTGACATCTTTGAAATGCCCAGATCTGCATAAGATGTAATCTGACATCTTGTGGGTCAGTTTGAACACCGGCTAGGCTGCTCATGGCAAAGCCACGTGAATTATCGGAGTTTGAACAGGGAATGTTAGTGGGTGCCCGTTGGATGGGACATTCCATTTCCGAAGTTGTGCCGATATTCAACATTCCTCGATCTACGATGTCATGTGTGTATCGGGAATACCTCATCGAAGACATTATCACCCACCGTGGACAGCGCAGTGGCCTACCACAGGTGCTTAATGATTGTGACCAGTGGCGTCTGGCCAGAATTGTCCCTGGTAAAGCAACACTGAATTAAATCACATCCACTTTCAGGACATATCAGACCCATATCCAGCAGGTGAGTACAGAGTTCTTTAGCTTCCATGGGAAATGGGAACAAAAGACCCACCAGAGTGCCCCTGTGAACACTATGACACCAGATACAGCACCTAATCTGGGCTTGTGATGTTACAAAATGGATAAGTTATGGTTCCAGTTGTTTTGGGCTGATGGTAGGGTTCGGGTGTGGCGCAGACTCCATGAGGCCAAGACACCTTGTAGGCTGGTGGTGGTTCCATAATGGTGTTCACGTGGCATGGGTTGTATCCGCTGGTCCGCCTGAACACGTCATTGACCGGTAACTGCTACATTGCATTGCTTGATGACCATTTGCAGCTCTTCATGGACTTCATGTACCCCTACAATGATGGAATATTTTAGCAAGATAATGCACCATGTCATCAGTCCCAAGTTGTCCAGAATTGGTTCGAGAAGCATTCTGGAGAGTTCAGATGAATGGTGTGGCCACCACATAGGCCTGAATTGAGCTCAATCAAGAATTTATGGGACGTGGTGGATAGGTCCATTCGCACCCAAGATCCTGCACCTACAAATATCAGGGAGCTATGGGAAGCTATCCAGAAGGCATTGGTCAACATATCTCCAGAAGTCTTCCGTCCACTTGTGGAATCAATGTCATGTCGAGTTGCTGCACTTCGTCTATACCATGACTTTTGGCACTTATATAACACACACACATACTGTACACACATTTGCTTTTTAGTTCACTTTCTTCAAAATGCAATACTCAAATACCTTTTGGGCCATTTTTTGGGTATAAACAAATTAAAAGTATTTTCTGAAAACTCAGCTTTCAAAAAAAAAAAAAAGTACACTTTTTGTGGGTACTGCATGAAAAAATAGTGATCTTGCTTTTGTAGTGTGACTAGCTCAAAAAGTGTCAAAATAGGTTCAGCACAAGAATAAGAAAACACTCAACAGCGGATGGGGCAGAGGTTCCCAAACAGGGTCCTCAAGGCACCCCAACAGTTCAGGTTTTAGAGATATCCATCGTTGAGCACAGGTGGTTAAATCAAATTGACTGAGGTACTAATTAAGTTACCTGTGGTCAAGGATGGAAATCTCTAAAATCTTAACTATTGGGGAGCCTTGAGGACAGCGTTTGGGAACCTCTAGGTTAAACGGTACAACCTGCATGTGTTCCTTCCCCACACTCCTCTTCTAGGACTATCACCTGATCATTCAGAAGTAGAAGGAAAATGGCATACATGACTTTATTGCAGTATGCGACCTATTGTGGTGACCTAAAATGAGAAGGTCAGTAATTTAGAAATCACATCAGACCAGACCCAGTCAATTGTGTTCCCCTATCCATAGTGTTTATATATCACCGCTCTGCATGCTGGCCGAACACAGGGCGGGGCTGCTTGGCCAGGCTTTCAGGCTGGGCTAGCCCGCCGGGCCATTGGCCCTTCTGGCATTTGCGAGAAGTGCTAGACGGCTAGTCTGGCCCTGTCCTGCTGTGATAAGTAAATTTTTCTCACTTCTTCAGAGCAGTTTACAACCATGTCAGTGGCGTCACAAGGGGGGTGCAGGCCGCACCTGGGTGTCACCCACCGAGGGGTGACACTAAGGTGCAGACTCCCCCTCAGTGACAGGAGCCGGGTGCTGCACTGTAGTATTAAGTGCAGCACTCGGCTCCTGACACTGTGAGGAAGCAGACACTGCACACAGGGCAGTCCACACCTCCTGCACCCCCCTGCCCTAGGCTCCCAGTAAAAAGCACAGGAGTCGGGACTACAAGGTTCAGGTCGCGAGGCCATGTCCCTTCCAGGGTTGTCACGCCCCCTGCCTGCAAAACCACACCCTCTTTTTTCCGGCATGCATTTGCGCCGTGAGCACAGCATCCCTCCCCAAACCAGGTGACACCGCGGGGAGGGATGCCACTGAACCATGTAGAACATGCAAGGGCAAGCAGACTTTCATTTTTGCAAATGTACCTATTTTGCCACTTCGTACAAACATGTGTGTACAACCACTGGCGTCACTAGGGGGAGCGAGCCGCACTGGGTTACACCATCCGAGGGAGGGACACCAAAATAGCAGAGCTGCTCTGCGATTTTGGTGTCACCCTGTCGGATGGTGTCACCGAGCAGCCGCAACTAAGAGAGAGGCAGGTGAGAGGCTGTAGTCTGCCCCAGCAGCTGCCGAAGCGCTGTGTAAGCCCCCTGCGTGCCAAGGAAGGGGGGCGCAACATGCGGTCACGCCCCCAAGATCGACACACATAAGGGGATGTGGCTTTGCTGGGTGAGGCCACACCCCCTTGTGTGCGTGAGTGTGCCTTCGGCGCGCAAAAGAAGTCCTACCAGCTGCACCGGGTGCCATCCAAGTAAGTGACATCACTGTGTACAAGCACTTTCCAGTGTAGAAACAGACCCAGTAAAAACAAACTGCTCCTATATTTGGGTCCAACTGGAAGTGCCCAGTTTGTGAAGAATCTAAATGCCATGTCAAGGGCATTTTATCACTTTAGTTTCACCCCTTTTCCTCTTTTCCCTTTCTCACCAAATATTCTAATTATTCCAGCTTCATTTAATTGGAGAGTTGTGGGGTTATATCTCGCTGCACATTTTAATTCTGTCCAAACCTGCAGTACAGTGATACACAGACTGGAAGTTGCTCAATCAGTTTATTGGCCCATTATAGATGTGTGTATTAAGGTGCCCATCCACTAGAAGATATGAAAATGACTGTACGACATTGTAATCGTGCAGTCGTTTGTCAGTCTGTGCCTACACTAAACGAGCAGTCATCTGCAAACATGCTGAACCTGACGTTATTGTCAGGTTGTCCAGCATGTTTGCCCGATGATAGATTTCTAAATGACCAGCGGGAGCGCGCATCGCTGGTGGTTTTAGACATTTTTGCAATCGATTTATGAACGATAACGATATTGTTTTAGTTCAATCGCTCAATTAAATAGTCTAGTGGATGGGCACCTTAAGCAGGGCTGTTTTAACAGCAGGGTGGGCCCTGGGCACAGCAATGCACTGGGGCCCCTACCCACCCGTTCACGGGAAAAAATGTAAATTGTCAATAAAATTAAACCCTCCTGCATGCCCATCAGACCTCCCACACATGCAGAGAGACTCTGTTTGACTGGTCTGAAGCCGGCGGATGAAGTGAAACTGGGACTGAGGTGAGTACTCGTCACCAGGGGAGGGATGTGGTGGGGAAGGTTAGGTCAGAATACAGTGCACTGGTGGCCGGCTTATAAAAATATCACAAATTTACCAGCTGGCCGCAGCTGGGTGGGTTGGCGGGCCCCTACTAGCTTTGGGCCTTTGGGCAACTGCCCAACAAGCCCAATGGAAGAGATGGCCCTGACCTTAAGGCATACTTGCCTACTCTCCCTGATTGTCATAGCAATCTCCCTGACTCCCTGAAGAGTCTAGCAATCTTCCTGAAATAGTAGCAATCTCCCTGAAGAGTCTAGTAATCTTCCCGATTGCACCTTGCCCCCATTATTGAAGCGGTTATGTAAAAGAAAAAACAGAGATATGGACATTCAAATGGTATCATTAGTATAATTTCCCACATTGGTTATAAGGCACAATGATCCCTATGGCTACATGCATTTCTGAAAAGCATCAGTGTGTTTTCATCAATAAGAAGATCTTGCGAACTGCTTTGGGGCTCATTTACATTTGGATATAAGTCAATTCTATGACACGCCTCTCAGATGTAGCAGTACACGCCCACTGAAATGCACGCTCATAGTTGACGTTTTCATAATCTCCCTGAAATGCTTTTTCAAAAGTAGGCAAGTATGGTGTAAGGGAGGGGCTAATCTAGACAAGAAAAAACACAAATGCAGACAGCACACTGCAATGGGCCAGCAGAAGAGACAGACATCCTATTTATCAACAACTTGCAAAGGGCTCAGGGCCTGATTAAGAGTTGGGAATAGAGGGCCTGATTCAGCGCTCGCTCTGAATCAGTGCCCTCCTACCTTAAAAGGGAGTGGCCTCCTGGCCGCTTGCATAGCTGTGGGTGACCACCCACAGCATATGTGAGCGGCCAAAAAGATGGTCGCGATGGTCAAGACTATCCCGACCATCGGGCCTGCGTTAGGGTCTCGTTGTTGCAAGCCCTGGAGTGATTTTGGCTCTCTCAGACGGTAGGCGTTCCCATGGGAACGCCTCCGTCTGGCAACCACGCCCCCGGCACGCACACTAAAGGGGGCGTGCTGTCAGTCACCATTGACAGCACGCCCCCTTTAGTGCAAGACCCATAACGACGGCTTGGCCGTTGCTATTCGGGTCTCGCGCATGTGCACGATGGAGCTCCCTCCGTCGTGCGCATGCGCATTGGGGGAACATCGACCCGCTTGCGAGCGTCCTGCGCTCCCGAGCGGGTCTGAATGACCCCCAGAGTGAGATATCTCTCTCAACTGTGAACCTGAACAAACCATATTTTTTACATGTGAGGTAAATACTGGCTGATTTTGCATGTAGCCCACAAATACTGCACAGCTTTATTATTACTCTATAATTTAGATGTCAGTTTGGAAACACTCCTCCCAAATCTAAATCTCTTTGCACATTTTAAATCTGCTGGTTTCACCAAGATGATCAGTTGAGAGAGATATCTCACTCTATACCCAAGTCTGAATCAGGCCCTCAGTTACATATATTTGCAAATGTACGTAACTGAGTCCTCTTCATTTATTGGACGGATGTCATCTTTGCTGACCCACTGCAGTGTGCTGAAGGAAAATGTGTGTTGTTTTTTTCTAGTCTAGATTAACCCCTTCCTCACATGCACCTTTGATGGGCCAATACATTGATTGAGCAACTTCAATTCTGTGTTTCTTCTGTTCTGAAAGGCATGTATGGGATCAGTAGCTGGAGGGTATGCTGATCTTTGTAGTGCTATATTGGAGGATCCTGGGATGCCTCCAAGTGAGTTGGCTCTCAATTTAGAAACACATGAACTTATGACCCATTTTGGGGCTATTATTATGTAGTGTCCTCTGCATTTAATTTTTATATAGGATACATGTTTGTTTTGCTGACCAATTGCAGTGTGCTGGGGGTATTTGTGTTTTTTTCCCCACTGTCAGTGCAGAATGGTTTTACCCAGATGCAGTTATACCCCTTTTACACCAACCTAAAAATTCCAGGTTGATACGCATCAACCCGGGATTTTTGTCAGTGTAAATGGATCCACCCAGGTCCAAGCACCCGGGGATCCAACACGGGTACTTTACAGGGTTGGCCACGGGTCGTTCTCATGCCACCCTGCAGTGTAAACAACGTGATCCGGGTCACGATGCCCCGGATCGTGCTGACAATCTCCAAGCGTCCACAGCAACGCTGGAAGAGCCAGGTCACTGCAGACCCGGCTCCAGTGTGAACGGTGCTAACTCGGGAATATCCTGAGCCGGCGCCGCAGTGTGAGAGGCAAGTTCCAGGTCTGATCGGATTGGAACCCTGTTGTTTTTTATTTTGCTCCCAACTCTGAAGCAGCCCCTGAATGAAGTAGATTTATTTCCTTCAGCCCTCATTAAGTGCTGAGCAGTCCCTGAGCATATATACTTGTGTCAAAAATATGCTTCATGTGGGCACAATTTTACCTTTGTTTATTTTTATATTGGAGAGTTGTTTAATGGGAATCGGTATGTTAATCCGCCAGATAGGAGTCTGGCGGATGAAATACAGACGCCGGAAGGCCGGATTATGGAGACCCCAACAGGGTAAGTAAGCTATCCCTAACCCCCCTAACCCTAACCCTCTCTTAGGGGTGCCTTACCCTAAGCCCCCCTCCCTGCACCCTAAACCTAACCCTCCCAGGGGGGTGCCTAGTTCTAACCTCCCCCCGGGGTGCCTAACCCTAACCCCCCCTTCCCCTAGCCTAACCCTAACACTCCTGGGGGGTGCCTAACCCTAAATCCTCCCAGGAGACCCTAAACCTAACCCTCCCCCCCACCTGCGTGGCTATCCAATCTTGGCGCCGGGTGTCGGGATTTCGGCATGGGATTAACGATAGGCGTCGGTATTTAGTGGCTTATCATTAGTCCCATGTCAGGATTTCACTGTCGGGAAGCCGGCGGTCGGCATATTGACCGCTGGCTTCCTGACTACATACTGTTTAATATTGGGAATCTCTTTTTCACAGTCTTGAGAAGCCCTCATCCAGAAAATCTATTTTCAAACCTTAAGAACTCAGGGCCTGATTCAGACCCACTCGCGAGCGGCTGTCCACTCGCAAGTGGGTCGATGTTCTGGACTGAGCATGCGCACGACGGAGGGAGCTCCGTCGTGCGCATGCGCCAGACGCGACGAGCGAAGGAAAGTCCTTCGCTCGTTGTGTCTGATCAAAGGGGGCGTGCTGTCGATGTTGATTGACAGCACGCCCCCTTTGGTAGGCGTGCCTCCCTGACGGGGGCGTTCCCACGGGAACGCCTCCCGTCAGGAGCCGGCCCACTGACATCACTAGTGATGTCAGTGGGAGTGATTTTGGCTCTGATAGAGCCAAAATCACTCCGGAGCTTGCGGTTGAAAACCTCAACCGCAGGCTCCGGCTCGCAGTTTCGATGGTCGCGATGGTCAAGACCATCGCGGCCATCAAACTGCACGCTCGTATAGCCTGTGGGTGGTGACCCACAGCTATACGAGCGTCCAGGAGGACGCTCCATTCTCTTGGAGGCCAGCCCTCATTCAGAGCGTGCGCTCTGCTCAGAGCATACGGCTCTGAATGAGGGCCTCAGTTCACTTAAATGCTGTTTCTATCATTATCATTACCGAGAATGGTTCCATTTTCATCTGTTCAAACTGTTCATGTCTAATACTTCCCAAAAAGGGTCAAGCTAATATTTACATCTGTGTGTATACGGTAATTAGAGCATGTGATTTAACCAAACAAACATTGTTGAATTGTTTAAAGGAAAATTATTAAATTAAACTATGAAGGAGGCATGCATAAACACGGGCTAAACTGTGCTTTTACGTCTCCATTCTAATCCAGTAATCTAGTAAAGTAACATTGTAGGAAAAACATTCACATTAATCTCATGTCATGAAAGTGGTTACAAATGTAATTTGTAACACAATTTTTTCTGCCATTTTGGGAATTACATAGCATATTATTTATCTGTTTATTAGCACATCACCATTGTTTTGTTGTGGCACTTCTATATTGGGCAGACACAAGCCCATTGGGTGAATTTGCGGCTATTTCTTAGAACATGTGACTCATTGATTAGTATCCAGTCTTCTTTGTCTTCTTTGTCCAGTCTTCTTTGTGTCTTTTCGATTTTGAATAGTGATTTCTTGTTTGATTTTGCATGCCCATGTCCAAATGGAACACAAAATCGAACTTCAAATCCCCAAAATAATAGACCTGCTTCATGCTGGAATTTTTATCATGAGCAGGTATGAAATACACAGATGCATGCACAGATCAGTGAGATCCGTGCATGCTTCTGTGTGTAAAAATAAAATCGAACATTAGTAAATATACCCCCAGATCAGCATACAAAGGATTATTTACCTGTACTCAGGCATGCTCAAATATGCTAAGGGAATTAACCAAATGATAATCTTAAAATTCCTGCCTATATGATTTTTTTTACAGTATGTGGCATGAATTAGAGGTGCCGCCACGTATAGCCAATCAGCTCTCTACTTTTTAAGCACATTGCAATCCAACATAGAACCTGTGGAAGTGCTTCACTAAAACTGCTAAAGGCAGACTGATATCATCCTGTTTGCTATATATGGTAGCTGTATAAATTAAAAAGGAGTTGATCAAGTTTACTTATCTCAAGTTCTCACCATATGTAGTATAGCATAAAGTATGGCAAACAAAGATCAATATATTACACCATACGTAACAATATAATAAATATTTATCATAATAGTCTAATAATCAACTTTGTGCATAGCACTGTGCATTGTATGTAGGACTTTTCATCCAATAAGGCAAATAAAGACTTGTTGGAATATGTGTATATATGTATAGTTACAAACCAGCGGATGCCCTGAGTAAATGACCAGCCCAGTACTTAGCCAGTGGGGTGGTTTGTTCTGCAGCAATGTGAAATGTACAGCTATACTCACAATTATGTATACACAGATTTATCACATGGAGTTGAGTATACAGGTCACAAGCCGGTGACTGTATGCGGGTAGTGGTGCAGGATGCAAGCGGTACTAGCATCTCTAGTGTAAATCACCAGTTATACTTGTCCATCTTCCACTGTGACACTCTAACTCAAAATGGTGCCCCGAATGCACAGAAGGTCAGCAGCCATCTTGTTTAGGGACTTGAAGCCTCCCTGTAGGACCCAATATGGAGTATATGTAGTAGAGTTCTCAGCTTCAACAACACCCTCATCTCAGCTGTTACAATCCTGACCCCCAAGTTTATTGCCAAACCCCTCTGCCAATGCTCCAGTCGCAATTCAAGCTCTGCAATTTTAGATTTCAGGAAGGAGGACAGGGTAACCGGATAGCATAAGAGCTGTAGGAACAGTAGTGTGACAGGAAGTATTGTCCATCTTCAGTCATGGTACTCGTAAAACAGTGGCCAGGCTGTGTGTTGGTGGGGGATGGAGGCTGATTTTTATAAATGGGCAGAACACTAATTATCACTGTATTTTCCCTGTCCTCTCTGCCATTTGCCCCCCCCTCATGTCCTCTCTGCCGTCCATATCCCTCCTCCTGTCCTCTCTGCCATTTACCCCCCCATCTTCCCCCTTCTGTCCTCCCTGCCATCCATCTCCATCCTCTCTGCCATCCATCTCCCTCTCATGTCCTCTCTGCCATTTGCCCCCCATGCCCTCTCTGCCATCCATCTCCCTCCTCCTGTCCTCTCTGCCATCCATCTCCCCCCTCCTGTCCTCTCTGCCATTTACCCCCATGTCCTTTCTTCCATCCACCCCCTGTCCTCTTCACCATCCATCTCCCCCTCCTGTCCTCCCTGCCATCCATCTCCCCCTCCTGTCCTCCCTGCCATCCATCTCCCCCCCTGTCCTCCCTGACATCCATCTCCCCCCTCCTGTCCTCCCTGACATCCATCTCCCCCTCCTGTCCTCCCTGTCATTCATCTCCCCCCTCCTGTCCTCCCTGTCATTCATCTTCCCCCTCCTGTCCTCCCTGTCATTCATCTTCCCCCTCCTGACCTCCCTGTCATTCATCTTCCCCCTCCTGTCCTCCCTGTCATTCATCTTCTCCCTCCTGTCCTCCCTGTCATTCATCTTCCCCCTCCTGTCCTCCCTGTCATTCATCTCCCCCCTCCTGTCCTCCCTGACATTCATCTCCCCTCTCCTGTCCTCCCTGCCATCCATCCCCCCCCCTCCTGTCCTCCCTGCCATCCATCTCCCCCTCCTGTCCTCTCTGCATCCATCTCCCCCCTCCTGTCCTCCCTGTCATTCATCTCCCCCCTCCTGTCCTCCCTGTCATTCATCTCCCCCCTCCTGTCCTCTCTGCATCCATCTCCCTCCTCCTGTCCTCTCTGCCATTTGCCCCCCCCAACATGTCCTCTCTGTCATCCATCTCCCTCGTCCTGTCCTCTCTGCCATTTACCCCCCCATGTCCTTTCTGCCATCCATCTCCATCCTCTCTGCCATCCATCTCCCCCCTCCTGTCCTCTCTGCCATCCATCACCTGCCTCTGTGCCAGCCATCTCTCTCCTCCTGTCCTCTGTGCCATCATCTCCCCTCTGCTGTCCTCCATGCTATCCTTCTACCCTCTGTGCCACCTGATATCCTTTCCACATTGCTGTTCTTCTATCTCCTTCCCTCCTGCTATCCTCCGCCTCCCTCCCCTTTCACTTTCCTTAGTCACAAAGCAATGGTCAGAAGAGGCTTCTTTTGCCAGCAGGTGCATTGTTTGGTCTTCCAGGCCCAACTGCAGTAGAAGAGCTGGAGTTCCATGATGTAGCTGCTCTCAGTCACTGATTGGCTGGGAGCGTGCAGCGCAGTGATGATGTCACCTCAGTCATCAGTGGCAGAGCAACTGCATCATGGGACTCCATCTATTCTACAAGCAGCTGGGAGAGCCTGAGAAAACTGGATAATGCAACCAGAACCGAGAATGTTAGTATTATCCCACTGCCCTTGGCCCAATCCACAGTGTGTTTTGAATCCCCAAACACCAGGGATTTAATGATTATAATCGCGGGTATTTTTGGGACTAAAGTATTCAAGATCCGGGGATTGGTATCCCTACTTATTGTGTACACATTTTACTTGTGGAAAGTATGCATTTTTATTCCGTACGTATGCACCAGAAATTGCGTCTGCGTCAGTCTCAAGCTCACAAACTTGAGACTGACACAGACATGTATGCAGACATATATATAAGCAAAAGATATGGAGAATCGGAACTCTCTTTTTTGGGGGGCACTCGTTTGTTATATTAAAAAACTTAACTTTTATTAATCCATCTAAAATACGCAAATATTCAAACCAACATATAAGAAAGTAACAATAGAGCTCAATATTATCTTAATAAGAAGCAACAAAAATATTATTATTATTATTATTATTATTATTAGCAATATGATTTAATTATAGAAATGCAAATACTTCCATTGTGTAGCAGCGAACACAGGGCCTGATTCAGACCCGCTCGACAGCGCTATTCGCTCGCAAGTGGGTCGATGGTGGGGCACTGCGCACGTGCGGCGTGCGCAAGCCCCAGAGCGAGTGAGAAATTAATTTGCACTTGTGATGTCAGTAGTGAGCTTCCTGCTCTAATAGAGCAGGAAGCTCACTGGGGCTTGCGGGAACGAGACCCTACCACAAGGTCGCGACCATCACCTGGCTGCTCGCGAAAACTGTGGGTGGTTACCCACAGCTTAGCGAGCGGCCAGGAGGCCGGTTTTTAAAAAAAAAAAAGCGCCCGCCCTGATTCAGAGCGAGCGCTTGCTTTTTGTGAGCGGCTCTGAATCAGGCCCACAGTCTCAGAAAATATTACAGAAATCTACGCAGAGTTTCACAATTTGTTTGTAAATCACTATATGGTGTCTGATCTGCTGATACCTCTCTATATTTGCTTATGTTATTAGTTACATAGAGATTGAGTACAATTGATCAGACATTAATCAGAATACAGTTGCAGGTTCCTTATAATAATCTGAGGTATACAAAAAGTCATCACAATTTGCCAAATAAATAAATGTCAGAACCTCAGATACCATGAGTATTTAAATCACTGAGTAATTAATTCAGTACATACATCACATGCTTGCCGACATTTAGCTCCCTCCTTCCGGGAGGGAGCTGTCGGGCTTACAGGGCTGGGGGCGTGACGCGGCCAAAGGGGGCGGGGCCCGGCACATGACGCAGCATTGGGGGTGGAGCAAGGGCGTGGCAGCACGATCGCGTCATCGTGGCTCCGCCCCCTCTTCACAATGCCGTGATTAAATCGCGACACCGGCCCTCCTGCTGCCGTTGTTTGTGATTTAAAAGTGCGGGGGGGTGCGAGCACATTGCCGGGGGTCGGGAGGATTGCCTGCCTTCCCGGGAGGTCGGGAGCGGCACCCGATTTTCGGGAGGCTCCCGACCAAATCGGGAGGGTAGGCAAGTATGATACATCAAGATCAGTGGAAGAAAAAAAAATTAGATAGAGATAGAAGAGAGAAAAAACTATTATTTGAAAGATAACAGATCCCTCTCTGGCATGCTCTGGTGCAGCTGCTGCTCCCTGTGTGCAAAGCATTAATACAGGGAGTGGGTGTACCCCATAGTCAGCTCCGGAACGTGAATAAGTATAAGAGTATCTGCTTTTGGACTCATATGATGGACCTTGTTATAACAGTGCAAGGACCTCCAATACAAGTGGTGCAATGAGAGTACCCAGAGTATTAGGGAGAGGTTGAAAAAAGTAATAGTAAATAATGGTTAAGAAAAAATTGTGCACCTTATCACAGTACTACAAGCTGCCGCTTCCCCATATGCAGATTAGCCTTGGTGGAGAGTAAGCGGTGTAGCGCTGGTAGTGACATAGGAATATAGACTGGTATCATGAAGTATGTGTATCCTAAGGTGGTGGAGGGACACAGAGTCCACTGAAAAAGATGAAAAAGTATACTGTACCTGCTACTGTATCGTTAGGTACAGAGAACCGTGAGTACATGAATATGGCCCCGGTATCCTTGTTCCCCTCGGCTGTGCTTGTGCTGTGCTGCCGCCCTCTCAGGGAAAACCCGCTCGTGCACAGTGGGTCCCTGCTGCAGACGTCCATTTTTGTATACCTCAGATTATTATAAGGAACCTGCACCTGTATTCTGATTGATGTCTGATCAATTGTACTCAATCTCTATGTAACTAATAACATAAGCAAATATAGAGAGGTATCTGCAGATCAGACACTATATAGGGGTTTATGTATCAAGCAGTGAAAAGTGTGGAGAAGTGAACCAGTGAAGTTGCCAATAGCAACCAATCAGCTCCTACCTATTATTTTATAGACTGTACTTGATAAATGCTACTTCATAGCTGATTGGTTGCTATAGGCAACTTCTTCACTGGTTCACTTCTCCACACTTTTCACTGCTTGATAAATAGACACCATATAGTGATTTACAAACAAATAGTGAAACTCGGCGTAGATTTCTGTAATATTTTTTGAAACTGTGGGCCTGATTCAGAGCCTCGCTTGCTGTGAATCAGGGCCGTCCCTCTCTTTTTTTAGAGCAGCCTCCTGGCCGCTCGCATAGCTGTGGGTGACCACCCACAGCTATAGCGAGCGGCCAAAAGGATGGTCGTGATGGTCAAGACCATCGCGACCATCGGGCTTGCGACGAGACCCTGTGGTAGGGTCTCGTCTGCCGCAATCCCTGGAGTGCTTTTATCTCTATCACAAGTGATGTCAGTGGGGCCGGCCCCAGACGGTAGGCGTTCCCATGGGAACGCCTCCGTCTGACCAGCCACACCCCCAGCACGCCCACCAAAGGGGGCGTGCTGTCACTCACCATCGACAGCACGCCCCCTTTGTAGCGAGACCCATAGCGACGGCTTGCCCACGGCTATCCGGGTCTTGCGCACTGGCCCAACATCGACCCGCTTGCGAGCACTCAGCGCTCGCGAGCGGGTCTGAATCAGGCCCTGTGTTCGCTGCTACAAAATGGAAGTATTTGCACTTCTATAATTAAATCATATTGCTATTAATAATATTTTCATTGCTTCTTATTAAAGATACTGTAATATTGAGCTCTATTGTTGCTTTTACTATTATATGTTGGTTTGAATATTTGCATATTTTAGATGGATTAATAAAAGTTTTAATATAACAAACGGGTGCCTCCCAACAAGAGAGTTCCCTTTCTCCATATCTTTTGCTCTGTCTAATACTATACTCTAAGGGGTGCACCTCCACATTTGTGATTTTTGGTGATAATTGTACACCAGAAGACTCATTTTGAATAGTGGGTAATCTACTGTACAATTAAATTCATGTCATCATTGCGTTATTTAAATAGTCTTACCAGTGCTTAGGTTTTCCCATGTTCCCCTTCTTCCCTGGTGATTACTATTATAGTATATATATATCTGCCAGGAGGTGTAGCTGTTGTGTGCACTGAGGGGCTGTGCAATGAGGATGATGACAGTCAACTCAACAACACTAATTAGCTTCTTCTGAATGTGTTTCTGGATTTATCTTTCCATTCACTAGAGTGGCTGCTATATCATATATGCTGTACAAAGGTCTGACAATCTATTCCTATTCGTTAATTAATATTTCCATTTGGACTGTGGCAGCACTTTGAAAGGGGAAAACTGAATGTAATTTATACACCGCAGATCCACTTCATACACTATTATTGTCCCATAAAAAACACATGAGCTGATTCAGACCCGGTCGCTAGGAAGCATTCGCTCATAGCTGCCGATGGTTCACATTCTGCGCATGCATTGCAGTGCGCATGCGCAAACTAGTAGAAGTGATCGGGAAGCGTACGCTCACTGAGCATAGACAGCCCAGCTGAATGAGTGACAGGAGAGGCCATTTGTGTGTGGTAACAAGGGTAGGCCACTAGACACGGGGAGTGGAGGTGTGAACACAGGCATGCCTGAGCGTCTTAATGCCGTATCAGAGGCTGCATAATTAACAGGCAGCGTCATAGTGCACGTCACCTGGCTGAATTTGACACTAAAGTGCTCGCAGTGCTTGCAGTAGGGTATAGTCAACCTCAACCACCTGAAGCTTTTTTGGCATGGGGAAGCAACATTTATAATTACACCACTGATTTAAGGCAGCGACACACAGAACGGCAGTAACACTAAGCTTAAAAGCACTGATGGCCACATCTTCTACTAATGCCAGGTTAAGTTACTCACCACTTAAATAGTTATTAGCCAACATGATATTGGCAATATCACCTCCTGTTACATACCGCACTACACTTTACACTATATGTCCTAGAGATTGATATATCTTGTTGCTGTAACCACTGGGTCCTGGAACCAGGAGTGAGTGCGACCACTCAGTCAGACGAGCCAGGCATGCTGAGGCGCTTTGTAATTCCTCCCAAGTCCCTCCATGTCCGGTTGTAGACTGTCCCACTCTCTCACTGAGTCGGCCTGCGCATGTGCAAACCGCCTCTCAGGGCAATTCTGCGTAAAGAAGCCCATAGGTTTCTATTGGCAACACTATCTATAGATGGTGTTGCCTATCGGACACAGGCTTTGGAAAGTTTCGGAGCTTGGTGAATACCGGCACATCGCAGCCCTATAGAATTCTGTGAGGACTGCAGGACCTGTGGGCTGCAGTGGATATCTCTGATATCCGCTGTGGATCACTTTAATGCATATGGGAATTGTGAACAGCATTTTTGGGGTTAACACATCCCACCCAGAGGCCTGGTCGAGTAGCTCCGCCTCCTGGTACTTTGCTCAACAGGACGTAAGATACAATGTGATGTCATGAGATTGCATCATGCATACTGGGGAGACTGGGAGCAGCCAAGAGGAGGCTCTCAGGAGCCGAACGCCATCGCCAAGGTGGGCCTGTGTGCTTTAAATTCCTGGGGTGATTTTTAGTCCCAGTCTGGCCCTGCTGGGGTATAATGTACTGTAGTACAATGCTTATGCCATTTCTGCTCAACCATCACTGCAGTAACAGTGCATTTAAGGTCTTTCCCTAATTTTTTGTGACTTAAATAAACGTTATAAATGGATGGTGAAGAGATATAACCAGTGATCAAACATTAACCTACTATTTAAACAGTATGAACTGTTGCCGCTCTCTATACAGTTTCATATGGAAAATTGAGAAAGTTTTAGCACTTTGATGCACCCATAAAAGTACATGTTACTAAACCCAAACCTCCTAAAATATGTAATGAAGTTTGTCATGCCATCATTACATATTCCTTTCTGCAGCAATATTTTGCAGTACCAGCAGGTGGCAGCAGATACTTCATGATTAAACCAATTCAGCTTTATATGCATTGCTGCAATGATTTGCCACCATACTACTGAGAATAAAGCTGCATACACACGTAAAGATTTTCTGTCTAACCATCCAACTAGTTAATTGGTTGGAATGAAAATCTGGTAAGGTATGAAAGCAAATGACAATCAGCAATTTGCTCCGAAACGCTGGAAAATGGACTAAAACTGTTGTTTGAACAAATTGGTTAGATCAAACATTTAACAAACTTGTCTGACGACCATTTTCATCTGTTTTCTGGCATTTAGGAGCAAATTGCTGATCATCATTTACTCCCATACGTTACCAGATTTTCATTCCAACCAATCAACTAGTTGAATGGTTGGACAGAAAATCTTTACCTGTGTATGCAGCTTAAGGAAGCATCTTACTATTTCATGTACACATACCCATACTTGCCAACTCCCTGAAATAGTGGCAATCTCCCTGTCTCCCTGAAGAGTCTAGCAATTTCCCTGATTGCACCCCCATTATGAAACTGTTATATATTAAAAACAACAGAGATATGTACATTCAAATGGGATCATTAGTATAATTTCCCTACATTGGTTATCAGGCACAAAGATCCCTATAGCTACATACATTTTCTGAAAGGTATCAGTGTGTTTTCATTAACAAGATGATGTTACTGCTTTGGGGCTCATTTACATGTGGATGTAAATCAATTTAATGACACACCTCTCAGATGTAACAGTTCACGTCCACTTTACCGCCGCGCTCATAGGTGCTGCTTTCACAATTTCCCTGAAATGCTTTTTCAAAAGTAAGCAAGTGTGAACATACCTCCCAACATAACCCATTCTAGAAGGGACAAAATACTCTGTTCCTGGACCTCTCTCTTAATATATAGTTGCCATCACCGGTGTTGAACTAGTTAATTGATAAGAAAGGTGCTTCACCACAGGTGATGGCAATCCTAAATTAAGAGGGAAGTCCAGGAACAGAGCATTTTGTCCCTCCTGGAATGGGTCATGTTGTGAGATATGTGTACAGCATATTTTGAAATGTAGACAAATGCATACTAGGTATTAGAATAATAATTAGGTAAAGCAAAGCACACTTAATATAATCCTTTTTCATACATTTTCGGAAGGAAAAAATAGTGTAGCCCCAGCCCAGGCCAGGACAATTTTCTGTACCAGTGTTTCCCAAGCTCATCCCTCAGGGAGCACTAAAGCTCACCATACACCAGACCAACTTTTCCTCCAATCATCCAACTAGTTGGTTGGAATGAAAATCCGGTAATGCATGGGAGCAAATGACAATCAGCCATTTGCTCCCAAACACAGGAAAACAGAAGAAAGCTGTTGTTCAAACATGTTGTTTAAATCAAACAGATGTAACCAACTTGCCAGAACAACCTATTTCATGTTTTCTGCTGTTAGGGAGCAAATTGCTGATTGTCATTTGCTCCCATACATTACCAGATTTTCATTCCAACCAACCAACTAGCTGGATGGTTGGAGGAAAGTTGGTCTGGTGCAAGTTTCCATTTTACCTAGTTGGTGCACAAGTCATACCTGCCAACTCTCCCTGGCAATCAGAGAGACTCCCTAAAATAGTAGCAATCTCCCTGAAGAGTCTACCAATCTCTCTGATTGCACCTTACCCAGATTATGCAGCTGCTATATAAAGGAAAAAACAGAGATATGTATATTCAAATTAGATCATTAGTATAATTTTCCTTCTGCCTACATGCAGGGGCATAGGGAGGGCGGTTCCAATGGAGCGCAAGCTGCAGGTGCCTTAGTTGCCAGAGGGCGCCCTGAGTCGGACTCCGGAAGCAACTGTCAAGTAGCTGACAGCCTGCCGAGTCCGTGTCCAGCCTGCCAGGTGCTGTGATACAGAGCAGCAGCGTCCTGTCCTGCCTTCCTGCTGCTCTAGTGAGAGACTCCATAGTCAGAGGAGCTTGTGCTGAGCCCTGATTGGTGGAGCTCAGCACATCTTCATCTGACCCCAGCTAAGGGTGGGACTACAGTAGCATGTGGACGAGAAGCTGCAGAGATCCACATTAAGGTGAGAGAGGTACCCCAGTTATGTATATCACCCTCCCTGCCTGTATGTGTGTATGTGTAACCCTTCATGCCTGTATGTATGTATGTATGTATGTATGTATGTGAACCTGCCTGTATGTATGTGTGACCCTGCCTGTATGTATGTATTTGTGACCCTGCCTGTCTGCCTATATGTATTTGTGACCCTGCCTGCCTGTATGTATGTATGTGTGACCCTGCCTGTATGTATGTACTGTATTTATGTATGTGTGACACTGCCTGTATGTATGTACATATGTATGTGTGATCCTGCCTGTATGTGTGTATGTATGTATGTATGTATGTGAACCTGCCTGTATGTGTGTGTATGTGTGACCCTGACTGTATGTGTTTGTATGTATGTGTGACCCTGCCTGTATGTATTTGTGACCCTGCCTGTCACTATGTATGTATGTATGCATGACCCTGCCTGTATGTGTGTGTATGTATGTACTGTATTTATGTATGTGTGATCCTGCCTGTATGTATGTGTGACCCTGCCTTGCTGTATGCATGTATGTGTGATCCTGCCTGTATGTGTATGTATGAATGTATGTTACCCTGCCTGCCTGTATGTATGTACATATGTATGTGTGATCCTGCCTGTATGTGTGTGTATGTATGTATGTATGTGTGACCCTGCCTGCCACATGTTTGTATGTATGTGTGACCCTGCCATGTATGTATATATGAATAGTGGTTATATTATATAGCACACTTTTGGGGGGGGGGGGCGCTGTAGCACGCTCGTACTCGGGGCGCCCTGGCCACATGTTGCACGTATGGCTACATGCATTTTCTGAAAAGTATCAGTGTGTTTTCAGCAAAATGTAAATCTTACTAACTGCTTTGGGGCTCATTTACATTTGGATGTAAATCAATCTTATGACACGCCTCACAGATGTAGGTGGAGCTAATTATTTCACTTGTGATTCTGTGAGGATACCTGAATGCACTGTTACCATTGTTCCTGTTTTACATGCAGCACAGAAATAGGTTAGTGTTCCAAAAATCAACTTCATGGGCCATCTGTGCAGATGCTGTATGTAATCATTGTGGGTTTGTCCAGTGACTCAAATGCACCTAGATTTAAAAGTTAAACAGTTTTTGTGCTAATTTTGAGTTAGGTGTAGAGTTTGCAGCCAAGGAAATCATGTTGTAATACAAGAGGTACGACATACTTACTTACCTACTTTTTTCATCTCCTGCACCAAAGAGAAGAAAGGTGGATCATACTGTTAAGTGGAATTGGATTGAGAAAAAAGTATAATTAATGGAGTGTAATGTTAAGAATAAAGGGTTAAGCTTACCTACACACTATACAATTATTGGGCCGATTTGCAAATAATAGGGTGATTGGCCCGATTTATTGTACAGCGTGTATGAACGATCATTTAAGCGTTTCACCGATAAAAAAGTGAGAAAACATCCACAAACGTATTTCTTTCATTATCTGATCTGTTGGTCAAGAAGAAAAATCTCAGCCTGAATTTCCTGATATTGGGCAGTGTGTGCGCATTCCCAATAATCTGCCCATATTTGCTATGTTCTCCTGTCACTATGTCATCATCCTTGTGCCTGGACATATTCAAAATCAGGGTGGTGTGGTGAAAAAAATCAATAGCTTCTATGGAAAAATTGCATAATGTGTAGTACAGATGTCGGGGCTTTCATTTTTCCGAAATATCGTCCTATCCCTCGTCCCGATTAAAAAATCTGACAGTGTGTAGCTATCTTTTGTTAGGTATGAGGGTAAGGGAGTTAATACTGCAATGGAGTTAATTAAGATGAAGGGGTTATTTTGAGGAAGATAGGTGGTTAATGAACATGAATGGAATGAATTAATGTAGAGGTTATTAAAATGGGGATGAGGGAGTTAATGATTGTAAAGTGGTTATTTATATTGGACTGGATTGTAATGATGATGCTGAAGGATTTTTTTTTTAATGAGAATTTAATTAGCCATGAGAGCATGATAAATCTGTCAAAAGTGTGCTCTCCATTATAATTTATAATTATAATAATTTATCACTAAGATGTTATCTGCATTATATGGCTGACACTAGGGTGATCTCTATTTTGCATTACGATTACTACTGTAAGATGTCCTCTGTATATCAGTCACTAGAATGGTATGTTGTACTCTACATATTGTGTATCAGTCTTAAAGTTGCTCTCTTTGTTGTATATTGATCTCTGGGATTCTCTCTTTATTGCGTTCCTGTCCCTGGAATGTTCTTTGTATTGTATATACAGGGGCGCCGAGAAGGGGTGGGGGTACTAATGGCCTGGGCTTGCTGCAGGTGCCCATCAGGAGCCGTAACTAGAATTTTTGGGGCCCTGGGAAAGAAAGAGCCTTAATGCCCCACACACACATTTTTCAAATAGGGACATAAGACAGGCACCCGAAAAAGGGGCATGGCCTCATGGGTAAGGGCAATGACAAATCTGATTTGTTCTGTACAGTGATGAAGGGGTACCAATCCCATTGTGCCACTGTATTCCAGGTGTCACTGCCAAATACAGTGTGAATGCAGTGGCTGCAGTGATAATACACAATAATTGTGCAGTATAACTCCCCAGCTCTTGATGTAGGAGAGCGCTGGTGAAGCTGCACCTGCAGCAAGATTTGTCCATCACAACAGGCATGCACAAGCCTGGAACCGGTAGTGTAAATCACTGACTGAAGGTATGGAAAGAGTGCTACTTGTAGTGTGTATACAGCAAATATCAGCGTCGGGGAGATTCGTGTATGTACCCTGCGCCGGCAGCTGAACTCATCTACAAGGGTACTCAGGTGTTCTGGTAACACCTAGGTTGGGAATCGGTGGCTGTGTTCAGGGCTGCCATCAGAAATTGTAGGACAGATAGCTGTGCGTGTTAAATAAAAGAGGATGTGACTGAAGGTGCTTGGGGAAGTGGCAGAATGTATCGGGAGTTGGCCAGGGAGGAGATGGGGCGGCTAGGAGATGCTGAGTATGAAGGAAGAGGAAGCTACAAGTAAGAATGATTATAAACAAGAAATTGACAGGCCCGAACAGCTCCCCCTGCCCTGTGGTGCCCTGTGCTGTGGCACATGTCGCGCCACCCTAGTTACAGCCCTGCTGCACAGCCAATGCAATATATCTGTAAACAATGTGGTTCACAGATACATCGTGTGTACACATCTGCCGACGGTCGGGGCGATATATCGTTTGTCAGCTGTGCAAATTACATATATCATCCAGTGCGTGCACCCAGCATTAGAATTATTGCAAGTCTGAGTAACTAGATGCAGAACATGAAGAATGCTTTATTGTCCATAAATCTTAATTATTCAGCTCAACTTTGTTGCTTTTTCAAGTGGAAGGAAGCAATAAAGTGCCTGGCACCTGTTTCTGCAGCATTCCAGAAAAATGCAGAAATGATGCAGAACATTCCTAGAGAGTTTCACATTCCACCCTCAGTAGTAGAGGAAAGTGCTGCAGCAACAGGTTCCGCCACACAGGACAGGAAACCAGACAGAAACAGTAACATTGTAACACTGATCTCTGTAATCTGTAAGGTGGAATCTCAGCATAGTTACAGTGATATAAGCTATTATTAATAATAATAATAATAATAATAATATCATTGTTTATTTATATGACGCCACAAGTGTTCCGCAGCGCCTTACAAAGTACATAAACAAGTTGTTGACCAGTGACTTACAGAATAATACAATACAGGACGAGGACATGGATAATATACATAGCTACATTAGCGACGATAACACCCAGATAAGCAACAGAGCATAAGCAACCAAGTGTTAGGTGCCCTAGTGGGGAGTAAGAAGCAGATGAAACTAAAGTAGGGAGAAGCACAAGAGGGTAGAGGGCCCTGTTCATAAGAGCTTACATTCTAAAAGGGAGGGGCAGACAAACAGATGTGACACAGATGGGGTAGACAGGGAGGAAGGAGCATGTAGCAGCGAGTAAAGGCCCCCATACACGGTGAGATTCAAAGTTGGTAAGATCAGTTGTACGATTTCCCTTGAAATTCTTCATAAGATGTGGTCAAATGGTGTACGATTGATCATCAAGATCATAGGATAAGATGCATAGAAGTATTACATCGTACACGATCAGTTGAGATCTCTCTACAAAACCATCTGATCTGCGATCCAATTAGACGACAGCGGGGACGCGCATTGGGGTCGCAGAAGACTCAAAATACAACTATTTGCAAACGATTGGTCTGTCCAACCTGTAGAAACTGCCAAAATAGTGTTAAAAATCGTCCCGTGTATGGCCAGCTTTAGGATGATAGCTGGAAGGCTTTGATGAAGTAGTGGGTCTTGAGAGCCCGTTTGAAGGATTGCTAAATACTGCAGAATCCACGAACACTGGATAAGCTGCTATTCCAATGACCATTATAACAATATTTTTAAATGGAACTTATCATTAAAAGTTGCACATGAAATGACACACAGTATGCTGGGGCTGATGCAGAGTGAGCCAGTTGCAATGGGCATGATCAGAGAGTGAACACACTGACATGTTTATTTAGCATGTAAAATACCTCAGCACTGGGCAGGATGAATTATGGTGGCTGGAAGTTCTCACGTAGGGCCTGATTCTGAGTCAGACATAAGTCCAAATGTGAAGTGATCTCTGCACACTGCGCATACACCGTACCATACATATGCACATAGATGGAGATTGAACGTGTGGACAGATTGCTCCTTTCTTTGATGAATCTCCCTTGGCAGGAAATGGGCGTTGCTGGCCAGTTACTGTGTGGACACACGGAACAGATTGGCCTTGTGAGAGTTATTGGAGTAAAGCCCGATATCTGTGCTCATTTGGAGCATGTGGGTGAAGATAGCACACTTAATTCAAAGGAATATTTTGCAACCAGCATGGAGTAGGTGTAAGTCCAAATACTACAGATGATTATGGCTTTGGGCAAAAAACAAAAAGGCCATCCAGATGAAGACGGCTGGCTAATTGGCATAGATAATTGTATAAGGTGGCAAGCAGGATTCTGCGGCTACAAATGCACTGGCTCAGAATCAGGCCTGTAGAGTAAAGTAGAGGCCCCCATACATCAGCAATTGATTGCAGCAATCGTGCAATTGATTGAAAAAGGGAAAGATTTTTATACACAATCGATTGCAAATTGTACGATTGCTGCAATCAATTGCTGATGTAAGGGGGCCTTTAGACTCCTACATCTGAGAGCTGTACTATTTGCAGATGGTCAGCAGCTGGTGTGCATATTGGATGATGAAGGTTGCTGGTACTAGTGAACAGTTTGTGTGCAAATGCTTTCCTGATTGGTCCTTTCATGGTCACTGAGACACAGATTATGTTTTTGTTTAAGCACATTTGTATTTATTTTTCGTGCATATGCAAAACAGAGAGCTGTTCCTGCTGCATTAGCATTTATAAGCGTTTATTTGTGTCTAATAACGAATGTATTTTGTGTGCATGGAAGTGGAACATAAGGCGGGTATCCACTACTAGATATACAAACGAGAGCACGATTACGACATTGCAATCGTGCTCTCGTTTGTATATCTAGTGATGTGCCTAGACTAAATGTTCACTTGTTCAGTCCAGGCACATCCATCATCCCCACACGTGCTGAACCTGACAGGATCATCAGGTTGACCAGCATGTACGGGCAATGATAGATGTCGGAAGCGACCAGCGGGCACGCGCATTGCTGGTTGCTACCGACCAAAACATGCCCGATGTATGCGCGATTTGCAAGCGATTGCACGATAACAACGTCGTTATCATGCAATCGCTTGCAAAAATCGCCTAGTGGATACCCCCCTATAGTGTCTCTGATGTAAAAATGAAGCATATGCTACAGTTACTGACCAGGACACACAATTCTCCAAGCCCAGTTATTTATACTATATCCCACCTATCAATCTTCTCATTAGCTATTTGCACTCACCAACAAGGAATTAGAAGAATTCTGTTTCCCAAAAGGCTTCAACACACAGGGTGCTTCATAGTTGGATGTATGTTGTTGCATACATTTACCCATTTGTAAACTGCACATATGTAGGTGAATCTACCCAGAATTCCAGGTGTGTAGCTATTGGAGGCCTCTTGTGAAGATACGTGTAGCTGATGATGATAATAATGGCACCTGCAGCACAATCTAGTTACTTCTGATTAGAGATTTAGGAATTGATCCCTCGACCTGATAGTATTTAATTCCTTAGGGTTCTGGCTATATAATATCCCTTTTACACTGGAGCTAAAACCCGGGCTATTGAAGGGTTAACCCGGGCAGCTCCCTGGTGTAAAAGGGAAGAGGGTTGGATCGCCGGGTCGAGTTCATAAACAGCAGGGTTTAACACGGAGCGACAGCTTGGCTGTCGCAGTCCGGGTCTCGCGCATGCGCACGACGGATCTCCCTCCGTCGTACGCATGCGCAGTGGGGAACATCGACACACTTGCGAGCGTACTGCCGCTTGCGAGTGGGTCTGAATGACCCCCTTATTTAGTACCTCAGTCAATTTGATTTAACCATCTGAACTCCGGCATGGATATCCTTAAAACCTGGAATGTAATAGCGGAGTTTAGGAACCTCTGAACTAGACACAAGCACATAGGATGGACATCGACTATAAATTGTTAACAACCAACAATGGTTAACCACCGATGGACGATGGTTTTGCCATCGATGGGGGGGAACCAATTCTCCATCATCTATGGCACAGAGCCTGGCAGTGTTTTTTTTAAATTCTCTTTGGCGCTGAGACACTCAGCATAGCTCCGACCCCCATGTGACCTGCGAAGCCCAGCACCCAACTGTTATTGGTCTGCTACCCCTTGAATAAGAGTGCAGGAATAACCATCAGTGGTCGAAACCATCGATGGTTTTATGCCATCGAAGTTAGCCACTAATGGTACCATTGATGGTGACCATTGATGAGGATGATTAGCAGCACTAGACAGCTGCTTCTGGTTGGCTGATTACAGAATGAGCCCTGTAGCTGAATGTTTAATTCAGTAGTGTGGCTACTATATGATATTAAGTTGCAGACATCTATTTGAATTAATTAATTTCTATTTCCATTTGAACTGCAAAAGGAAAGAGGATTTCTATTGATATTTAAAGATGATAACAACAGTTGGGTGTATTTAACTGAATTGTGTTTGTATTTAGTAGTGATTATTTTCTGATGGTACTTAATGGTATGCAGTGAAACATTTTTCAGCGGTCTTATTTTAATTTTTAGTACTAGTTCCAGAATCAGAAATAAATAAATGAAATCCAGTAGAGAAAGTAGCGTGGTATGCGCCGGTACAAAATTGGTAGCCAGTTTGCCAGACCTGGCCCTAACGCCTTACCACCGCAATTGGCTGCATCGTCAAGTGAGTAACTGTGCACGCCCGCAAGATGGACCCTGGCACTGGGGCAGCTCGTGACTGACTAGGGGCAGCCCAGCAGCGCTAGATTTGCCCCCAGAATGCAGAGAAACTGGGGTTGTCGCATGGACTTTCCTTGTGATGCGTGGTCATGCCTCTTGTGATCTGTGGTCACTCCCATTTTTGCATGCCGTGGGCCCCCTACACCTCCTGCCAATTGGCATCTTTTGGGTGATATATACAAAAAGTTTGTGCTTGCACAGAAGATTACAAAGTCTTCAGGGTATATCATGAACTTTCTAATATATACGCTCAGCAGCAACACTGGGCAAGCTAATCCTTCTCTTGAAAAGAGGAGTGGGCACTGGAGGGAGGATGGGGGCCACATGCTTTGCCAGTAGCCAGCATGGCCCCAAAAGGGGAAGGAAAAGTGTACTGTATTCGGTGTGGCCTCAGACCACCTACTCACAAACCGCCACCACTTTCCTCGCCTACATGGTAATTCTCTTGTCCCATCCAAAAGTTAATAAATCATAGGAGGTAAAAAAAAAAAATTGGCCTTCTGAGAATCTTGCTGGTAAAGCCTGGCTATGCTTGTCATTGAGGGTAGGGGGTAATGCTACAATGGGAACCTCTGTACACAGGGGTAGGGGATAATGTTACAGGGGCATCAACACTGTTGAGTGGGTGAAATGCTATTGAGGGGGTTCAACTGGGGGTCACAGGTTCCAAAATGTATCAGAGGACATCATTTTATTGGGTGGCCCTGTCTGTGAGTGCACCATTGTGCTTACAATAGATCTCAGTGCAGCTATTCAACTTGTTTAATATCCAAAGCTTTTTCCATGTTTATATTTTACCTGCCAGCAAATAGACTTGTACTAAGTTCTATTAGGAGAGAATTAACATACAACAATTAAATTTTTTGCTGACCAGCACTTCTGCCCCATACCTTTCCACCTCTGTACAGCGCCTAGCCACCTCTGCATCATATCTGTACAAAATAAATACATGGAAATGTACTAATTCTACTTAACTTTCCGGTGACCGTAGAACATGTCATTGTACTATGAGTACATATTTCTATATATCAGATTACAAGGGGTAAATTTACTAAAGTGAGAGTTTTTAGAAGTGGAGTTGTTGCCCATAGCAACCAATCAGACTCTAGCTATTATCTTCTTGAAGGTGCTAGGTAAATGTTAAGTAGAATCTGATTGGTTGCTATGGGCATCTCCACTTCTGAAAACTCTCACTTTAGTAAATTTACCCCTTGTAATCTGATAACTATTTACTAAGCCTTGGATGTAGATAAAGTGAACGGAGATAAGGTACTAGCCAATCAGCTCCTAACTGTCATGTCACAGGCTGTGTTTGAAAAATGAAGTTAGGAGCTGGTTGGTTGGCACTTTATCTCCGTCCACTTTATCTCCGTCCACTTTATCTCCATCCATGGCTTAGTAAATAGACCCCTTAATGCCTTATGGGCATCCCGTAACAGTATGGCAGTGGTTGCCAAGCAGTTCCGCAGTTCTATTTCTATTGTATCTTCTTATGAGGGTTAAGAAAGATAATATCATTGATGGGTCCGGATTCAAGATAGTCTCTTGTAGAAGGGCCCTTACTAGAAATGTTATCAACTAACCAAATACATTATATTTTGTGCTGGCCCTAAGCTAATAAAGATCATAATCTGGGGAAAACATCATGCAATGAAAAATATAAAAGTATAGTTCCTTGAAGTAGGTGCTCTGACACTTCATTAGTTCATCAAGAGCAGCTGGCTAGGGACTTGTGGTGAAGCCTTGGTATTTTTGAATGCAGACTGTTATGGGCACATGGGATGGTCTAATTTTCTGTATGAACAGTGAGTTCTGATGTCATCACTTCAGTGTCTTTAAAAATAATGTTTTTTAAATAAATAATGGACCACATACGATAAATTACTCTAATATTAACATTCCTTAGCTTTCTGTGACCTTAGAAATTATATGGCCACAGAACTATTTGGTCACTTCTAATATACATTTAATTTAGAATAGTAAGTACATTATGGGGGACCCAACACATACATACATACATACATACATCATACATACTGTACATAGTAAACAGAATAATAATTGTGACAATTCAAGTGCGCACGGTGCTAAAAAATAATAATCAAATACTTCCCAACTATATTGATGTAGGGATCCCATATATATCTGTTAGTGTCCGGCGATGGTACTCTCGTTTACATGAAAGACATAAACATCATACAAGACATAGTATAATATAGTAAATGACAAATTTATTACAATTTCTCCAAGAAAAATATGAACATAAAAATAGGTGTGTCCTCCATGACACTCCCCACATATATATAAAAACTATTCTGCAGTAGGCAAGATATCCAACTTGAAACATGAAATGTACACACAAGCACATTCACTGCCTCTATTTTCCAATGAAAAAGATGGGGAATTACCAGAAGTCCCTCATATAAGGGCCCGTAGTTATATAGGTGGAGGTTTCCGGATAACCTCTCCCTCAGATCCTTATTAGAAGGTCTCTCAAGTGTAATTTCTCCTGAGTATGTGATCCTGTCACCATGCACCAACACGTTTCTGGAGTTTACACAGTGCACACAGCCTTGAAGAAGGGAGGTAAGGTCCTGAAACGCGTTTGTGCATGGTGACAGGATTATTAGCACCGTGCACACTTGAATTGTCACAATTATTATTCTAATTAATGTGTTCTAGTATCCAAGGGTGATACTATTTTTGACAATTTTATCTGCAGCAAATTGAAAGTGCTAGGCGCCTGTGATCACTTCTTACTACATTTATTGTATCTATACTGTACATAGTGACTGCCTACCACTCATTACTGCTTTCTACTCTAATGTGAATAATTCTTGTTTGTATTTTGTGTAGGGAAGTGATGGTGGAAGACCCACGTTATTCCCAGTCAGAAGTTTTTCATCTGCCAGCTCTCCGCATTTTGGCTCACCTTTGTCTCCTAGACTTTTCGAGCCTGCACCTGGTTACACTGGCACGTCAGCGACAACACCAGAAATACCAGGGAAGAGAATAACTCCTTGGGAAGCAGCATCCAAATCACCCATGGGTTTTGTGGATGATATGTTCATGCCACAAACTATTCATAAGTCAGTGTCTGCCAATGTAGTGTCTGCTGCACGTAGAAAGACTCTACCAGAACCACCAGCAGCCTGGAAGTCCACCTCCAATGTGCCACCTAGTGCTAGATCCTATGCCTATAGAGGCTTATATGAGAGTAAGCCTAGTGGTATTTCAACAGTACCAAAAAATGTAGTGTCTGCACCATCTTTGCAATGTGGTTATCAACTCAGGTATCCCTACTCCAGCTCACACTCTATAACAAATGCTGGTTCTCTTCCTTTGGATACCAGGTCAGAATATTGCATGTCCACAGGGCGTAATGCAAACTTTAATCCTTATCCTAGAGCCTGGAGGAGCTGAATATCAAGTCTAGCTGTTCTGTCATTCTAATGGCTCATGATTTAAAATGATATCCCTAGGTTATGGCTCCATATGGCTTTATAGTGAATCGGAAAGAACCAGATAGCAGGGATCTAAACATACAGAACTATGCTCTGTGTTCTTCAAAGTTTTCATAAAATTGTCTACACAGTATTTTCAAACATTCAACTACTTTATATAGAATTTCACATAATGTGTGAAATATTGTAAATCCTACAAGATGTGCCTATTGTTGCTATCAGTGATTTACACTATTGAAACCAGCTGTTTAATATTTAATTGACTTTAATGGTATAGATCACTGGGCACATGTAGCATCACTATAATCACTGTCTTAACACATCCAATGTACTATTAAATGTTTAGTAGCCGTTAGTAATTGCTGTGATACAGAACTTCTACCTGCTGAGCAAGGAATGCGATTGGATTAAAGTGCATCCCTCTGGGATCAGTTCAGCCAGCTGTTTGACATTATATCTATAAAACAAAGCATTGCACTTTTCACACTAGCAGCATGTCACCCATTATCACATAGGACTTGAGTTAATGCTGTGAAGTAGCATTTCCAGTTTCCAAGATATTGACTTCCCCATATTCTCCAGGAGCAAACTATAATTGTTTGGAGGATTGACAATACATGTGGATTCTGTATTATATATCCCATTCCATTATAGCTTTTAAGAAGGCAAATGTTTATATTAGTTTTTATAAACTGTCAAATAGGCATGTACCCCCCAGGCTGGTAATAACAGAGTCACTTGGCAGAGGATGGGGCACATGAGCAGGGCCGTAGCTACGGTAGTGTGACCAGTGCCATGGCACCGCAGTACAAGGGGCGCTGTTCGGACCTGTCAATTTTCTGTTTATCATCATTCTCACTTGTAGCTTCCTCTTCTTTTATCCCCAGCATCTCCTGGTCTCCCCTATCTCTTCCCTGGCCCTTCCCCATGAGGCCATGTCCCTTTTTTGGGTGTGTTATGTCCCTATTTTAAAAATAGGGGAGCGCCAATGCTCTTTCTGGCACAGGGCACCAAAAAGTCTAGTTACGGCTCTGCACATGAGCAAGAACCAAAATAATGGAAGATACACTGAATGTATGTGAGTAATTGGTAGAATAACTAACCTGTTCTAGATAGCTATCTATATATTGCTTTTGAGGATGAGAATAGAGTTAGGAATTATAATAGTATGTGAATTCTACATGTAAAATGGTGAAAGCGAAAAATTAGTGTTTTGTATGAAAAATGAATGGAGAGAACACTAAACAGGTACAGGACATGCAATGTATTTCTCATAAACTAATGTTACAAGAATGTATATTTTGAGGCCAGGAGGTAAGTGTCTTATCATAGGTTTAGGAATGTTCTCATATATTTCCCATCATGCTTTATGATATGCCTATTATTATACTGTACAGTGCTCTTAGTTTTCTTATTCATGTTTTATATGCGTTATGCTAAAGATTTCTTGAAGGTGAAATGTGCATGTTGTTAGAAAGTGAATTAGTGGTGAATGGACCAGGAAGTGTTAAAGTAAGGCTGCCTATCAGATCTACCAACATGACACTGAAATGAGATTGCAGACAAATATGATTGTGCCCTCAACTGTACACTCAGTAATACATTCATAGAACAGATGGCTGGCATGACACTTTCCATGGCGTCATACAGTCAGCACCTTCCTTCCATTTAGTACCAGTATGTTGCCTTGGTCTGATGCTTTGTCATTGTAGGAAAAAAGGAGGGGCTGGGCATCCTAATCTTACACATAATAATAGGTACTACCATGCTGAGACCTGTAGTTCTACAGCAGAAAAGAAGGGGGGAGAAGCAAGTGTACACACTAAGCACATAGGGGCTTATACATCATACGATAAATGGCCCGGTAACCATTTAGGTTACCAGGCTATTCATCATCAGGGGTTCAATAGGACACCCTGATATTCAGCAAACTCCGAAAACTGAAAGTTTTCGGAGTTTGCTTCAGAGAACAAGCTATGGGAAGGAGTTTCCGGGGATGTGAAGAGTGATCCGAGCGGATCCCTCCGCAGCCTCCTCACTACCTCCCCGGCGGCTTTGCGCTTGCGTGACCCGAGGTCACACATGCGTAGCCGGGACAACGGGGAGCAGGTAAATAACGCAGATACTTCTGTAGCTATAATACTAACCACGGGGACAACTGGTTTTTGGAGCAGCTGTCCCCTCACCGGAGCAATGATGAATTGTTCCGGTATCACGTTTCCCTCGCTGCGAGTTGGATACTTAAGTATCCTTCGCAGTTAGTTCAATACTTCATCATCGAAGGCCATATGGCCTCCAATGATGAAAAGGCCCCTAAAAATCCTAATAATCAAAATATTTATAATAAACTCCGACAATTAACATGGATTTTAAAGTAAGGTTTCTTAGTACATATTTGGCTAAAAAATTTTGCCCACCTACTGTACCACGTCACGGTGAACCTTATAAGGTGGGTCCGTAACATCACTAATACTGACACACTAAATAATTTATCTAGGACTTACCTTTTATAGAGCCCATTAAATGTGTGCACTGCAATGCAAAGGACCTATACCAATTAATATCACCTTGGTCAGGTAGGAGTACTGCTAGCCCAGGAGAAGGAGCTCACCTTCAAGTGTACCTTAAATACACACATGCACATAGGAAAAAAGGAGGGGCTGGGCTGCACATCCTAATCTTATCTTATCTTTATCATTGTAGATCAAAGTAACAGAGACCATGGGACTAACTTAGAGTTGGGAGCAAAGCAAATAAAAAGGAGCAATACAGCACCTTGGTGGAACCATGTTGCACTGCAGGTGGGTTAGATTTCCTATGTGCAGAGAGATTGGGAGGAGCGTGTCCTAACTGTTGCCCTAATTCAGAGCCGGACGCTCTGACAGAGTGCTCGCTCTGAATCAGGGCGTCTTTTTTTGTAACGGAGTGGCCTCCTGGCCGCTCGCATTGCTGTGGGTTGCCACCCACAGCTAATGCGAGCGGCCAGGATGATGGTCGCGATGGTCAAGAACATTGCGATCATCTGGCTTTCGACGAGGCCCTTGTGGCCGCAAGCCCCAGAGAGCTTTCGGCTCAAACAGAGCCGAAAGCTCTCCCACTGATATCACTTGTGATGTCAGTGGGGCCGCCCCCAGACGGTAGGCGTTCTCATGGGAACGCCTCCATCTGGGCAGCCACCCCCCTGGCCCGCCCACCAAAAGGGGGCGTGCTGTCACTCAACATCGACAGCATGCCCCCTTTGGTGCGAGACCCGGAGTGACGGATTGCCCGTCGCTATCCGGGTCTCGCGCATACGCATGACGGAGCCGGCTCCGTCGTGTGCATGCGCTCTGGGCCACCATCGACCCGGTTGCGAGCGCTCAGCGCTTGCGACCGGGTCTGAATCAGGCCCTGTATTCTAAATTGCAGTGCAAACATAAAGCTGCCCAGTATGGGTGGGATTTTTTTTATTTGCTTTGCTCCCAACCTTGAATTGGGCTCCTTTTGGTTGATGACCTACAAAACATATATAAAAACACTATTGTTGCTCCAATCTTTCCCAGCCAGATGTAAGTCAGATAAGCTTATTTAGTTGCTTTGCAAATGACAACATGAATTCATTGCAAAATCATCATACTGAACACATACTTAAAATATATATATATGATATAATATTTATTATATTATATAATGCTAGTTCCACCTACACCAAGTCCCTGCACATAAGTCCCACAGACAGAGAGCCACTCACTGTCTGCCTAGGGAGGCTGAATTTCTTCAGAGAAACCAGTACATAGGTAAGGAAAGAATCAAGCAAAGGCAATACATAGGGGTTGCATAAAAACATTGAGCATCCAAGTGACATAGGGCCTGATTCAGAACCGTTCGTTCCGAGTGATGTTTGCCCAACTGCGCATGCGTACGGATCGTAATACGAATGCGTGAACCAGTCAGTGCGGCCGAAAATCATTTGTTCGCTAAATAGCGAATGCCTGCTAATATGAGTGACAGGAGGAGGCGTATGTTGGTGGTAACAGGGGAAGGTGCTTGAAAACGGGGAGTGGAGATCCGAACGCAGGCGTGCTTAAAGGTCAAAACGGGCGTTTTATGGGTGTGCATAATTAATACAGCAGCGTCATTGACCACGTCACTGGGTTATTTTATAGTCAGAACTGCTCGCAAGATTGTGGTAGGAAAAACCAACCACAAGAATAGCGAGCAGTTCATACGCTGGTCGATGTACTCGATTAATCTAATAAATAGCGGACATGACGTAGGATTCGAGCGGCCAGGGGGCGTAGTTATCCAAAAAACGACCGCAAGTTTTGTTTGCTCGTTCAGACATGGAGGCGTGAACAGACCGCAAAGAGCGAACAGTTCATTTGAATAGCCACCCCCTTTTCCTGAACGACCGTCCGCAAATAGCGTCCGGCTCTGAATCAGGCCCATAGACTCCATTGTGGGGACTCCATAAAAAAACTCAGAGGCACGGCAGCAAAATATCACTGATGATAGATCACTTAAAAAGAAAAAAAAATGTTCTATAACATTACAGTCTCAGCTGATGGCAGGAGTGCTAAAGAAGCATCTAAAATGTATTTCACACTGTCATAGCCCCCAAAATTTCTGGGGCCTATTCAGCCCCCAGCCATTGTTTTCACACTTGTTTTGGCCTGTCAGACTAGCATGGCGGGGGAGGGGGGGGGAGTAGGCGGCGGGAGAGATGAGTTCCACCACCTCTCCAGTACCACTTTAAGTTATATATATATATATAATATACAGATGTGCCCTGGGTGTCTTTGCAATATATGCTGTAAGATGCGCAGCGTGTCTGAGACGCTCTGTGAGGGGTAGCGTGCCGTATTTTTCTTTAGACTTTGTGTCTCAGTCGCATTACAGATGCAGTGAAAAGCCACACACAGTGTACTAGAGACCAGTGGTGGATTTTACCACCACCTCCAGTGAGCCAGTTGCAAAGAACAGATAGACCCATGTTGCAAAGAACACTCCCATGTGTTTACGTCAGCCCTACCCGGTTTCAAGGGACTGCAGCCAATGCAGTCCCCAGAAGCCGATGTTTGTGCACCTGCCGACCTCATAGATGATGCAAAATGGGTAGTCCAGAATGTCGAACATCCGGACTGCTGCACAGCCTGCAGTCCCCCTCATCAAGATGGGTAGGAGCCACCACTGCAGGAGATGCTAGGCTATGACTTTATATGCACATTAATAGATTTTACACATGTGCAAAGTTGCAAATGAAGCACAAAGGACCTTGGCGTGGTAGCTGCTTGTATCAGTGCCCTTCTTACATAGATTCAGACTCTCTGTCAGCAAGATGTACAAATGTCACACACTGTTGCTTCTAGTTGTTTTAACTATGTGTCTCCTCTTGGTGCGACTGAAGTATCAGTAGCGAAGGAAACATCTGTGTGTGTGTATAAATATATATATATATATATATAATGTATATCTGGTACAGTAGCTGACCAACAGATTAAAAATGTCCAAGCAGAATGGATTCACATCACTTGGAAATATATTCTCAAAACTGTTATGGCACCGACACATAAAAATATCTACATCCATCCCTGTTACATTTACATCAGTTGATTGTTCACAAGATAAGGTGCATACACACGTAACGATTTTTGAACGATTTAACTATAACGACATGGTTATCGTTCAATCGTTCAAAAAAATCGTTCAGTTCCTGAGTTATAACAATGAACGAAAATCGTTCAAGCGCGCTCCCGTTTGTAGTATGTAGTTCATTTCAGACTGACCACCATAACGATTTTCATTAAGGGAAGGAACATTTTTCGTTCATCGTTGTAAAAATCGTTCATTACACTTCAAAAAATCGTTCACTTTTCAAGGGAAAATCTGACAGAAATTCTGACAGATAATCGTTTGCTAGTAAAATCGTTACGTGTGTATGCACCTTTAATTGTTATTTGCTGTTGAGGCAGAAAAAGTTTGACAATGGTATTTGTGAAAAAGAGTAATCTCTTAACCCCTGCTGCCTGCTCTGTGCCTATTGTTAAATCCGGTCGTGTGCCTCAAATATACTCTTTAATGGATGCAATTTCATATTTCTGAATGAACATTGATTTCTGGGTAAGGAAACTGAGCTGTAGAAATGAGGCACAGCAGTGGAGGACAATTCTTACAGCAATAGCAAAAGGGCTGCAATAGCATAATAGTTGCCACATTCTGTTCTACCCTTTCAATGGAGATTTATTGTAAAAAGAGTCCTAATTGTCTTTTAGAGGTTTGCTTAAGATGGGAATTTAGTGTACGTCAGGGAACAATAAGTCCATTCTTTTATACATGCTGGTGATCTGTCATGACAAAAATCATAAAACAGGATGCACTGTGTGAAGGATTGTTACTTTAGTACGTTCTCTGAAATGAAGGCATGGGAAGTTAATGGTGCTGAAATCCAGCTGTCTGTTTTTAACATTTGCATACAAGGGGTTTGGACACTTTGCTATACAGAGCTAATTCTGTATCATATTGGAAAGAAGTCAAATTGCAGCCAATAAGTTACAGAAATACACTGTAATTGGACAAGTTGCTGTACTTATAACATTGAGTAAACAGCTTAAAAGCAATTATCTAGTGTAAGTAGCAGTAAACTAATTTAACTGAGCACCTGCAAAGTAGACTATACTGTAAGTGTAGCGCTGATGCTCATTTTTAGCACAAACATTTTATTTCTTGCTCTTTCAAAAGCAAAATGGCTTTTGTGTTTCTAAGTGGTTTGAAAATGATGTCTGGTTTGCTGACTGCTTTGTACTGATTACAAGGTCACCTGAACTCTTTACATTGTATATTTCATTTAGCTCATATTTGCAGTCTGACTTTTGATATGAGTGAAAACTTTACACATAGCAATACAAGCACAGACTGTGTGTTCATTTCCTTTTCGTAGTACATAGAAATGAGCAATGTTACAGCAAATCAGATTTCACAGTGATGTTTCGTTTATATAATCTTTGGGTTCCGCTTTTGCTGAGCAATCTATGGAATGGTCATTCCACTCTGTTGGCCTGATTCAAAGTCGCATTCAAAATGGCCACATTGCTTGCCTGAAAATGGCTGTATCCAGTGGTGGCTCCAGAGGTGAGCTGCACCAACTGCCAGTGAGTCCTGGCCAGCTGTATTTGGCAGTGTTTGGAAGAACAGATCGTGTGGCTCCCCTATTTGAATTTTGGACTGCAGCCACACCTCTGGAGCCACCACTAGCTGTATCACCCCTAGTGGCGGAACTAGAGAGTGGTGGGCCAAGGTTCAAGAATATGCTTTGTCCCCCCCTATTCCTGGCACCCCACACCCAATATCTGGCACAAACTCACAGAAGAAAAGCCTTTTTTTTTCACCACCTCAACCCCCAGTCATTAAATCCAGTGCAAGTCCTGCTGCCCAGCCTTTTTTTTCACTACCTCACTCCCCCCCCAGTCATTAAATCCAGTGCCTGTCCTGACTCCTGCTGCCAAGAATTTTTTTTCACCACCTCACACCCCAACAACCCCCCCACTGCTCAGACTTTTTGTATCACTGCACACCGCAACCACCCCTCCACTGCCCAGACTTTTTTTTTACCACTGTACACTACACAGCACCCCCCCCCCCACTGGCTTGCCTCTTTTTCACACTTTACAGCGTACACAAGCCCCCCGCCCTCTGCCGTGCCAAAACAAGGGCCAGGCCACGGCGCGTGTCTGTCATGTTAATGGAAGCCGGAGCGGCGGGCGGCGGCACTGTTCTGCTTTTCAAGGAATGTTCATCGTGATGTGGTAAGTGGGCAAGGATAACGCCAGTGTCACCTCATTCTTCCTTTGGTGTGGTTTGAGTTCTGAGCTGAAGAAGAATAATAGCAACGGTGAGTTTCCACACACCACCATCGACACACCATCCTGTGCACCATTTACACTTGCACCAGCCCTATGGCTGGTGCAGCATCTCTCTCTGTACATGTCCTCTGTGGCTGCAGGTGTGAGATTGGGAACGTAGCCACTTTCACTGACACGCAATGACACTCCCATGAGACTGACTTTTTTTGTATTCACTTCAGGCCACCTCCCAGTCACCACCCAGGAACGCTCATCACTTTGCCGCCCCATTTCTGATATCGTCTGTCCCAGTCTCAACAGCATCTTGTAGTGTACACTGACATGCACTGTAGGGGTTTCCAGGGCCTTTTGTGCATGCGCAGTGGCAAATAATCACTCCACTATGTGACAATCGCCAATGCCTCCTCCAAATCAGGCCCTTAGGCCAAATTCCTTGTTAGAAATGTGCATATTCCTCACAGCTAAATACAGAATGAGATGAATAATATGTTTTGAAAATATTGTTCATCTCTAATAGTACTGTATAGAAATACTGGTTTTACACAGTGTTTTTTATTATGCTCAGAGCCAGAAATACCTTGTATGGGTTCTATGGCAACACGTTACTAGAGTTTATAATGAATCCACAATTAACAGCCAACCTGTACTTTAGGCACAGTCAGTGATGACTTCTCAGTCCTTTCTCTCTATACACAGCAAGCTGTAGTACTGACATCAGCTATGGCTTCAATCACTATGCATATTACTTTTTTGTTACATAGTCATCTTACTGTAGACATGCTGTATACTTTGTGTGCGTATGTTGCATGCAGTAACATATTAATACAGTACAATAAAAAAATTTGCATTTTAAGATGGTCACATTTCCGTCTGCGTAGCCTGAGCACCAAAAAAACAGATTCAGCGGGATCAGTATCCAATTACAGTAGGTCACCCCATTAGGTGATCAAATGGGACAAAATATTGCCACTGTGTGTATGAGCCGGGCAGATGGATCTCTTCCATTTATACTTTCAGTGCAGTTGAAAGATGACCACACAAACAGGTTAATAGCTGTCATCTTCTGGCCACACATACCAAAGCATCCCATAATGGTCTGGTCATTTTGGAACCACACACACGTAGTGAGATCTGTTAGGGATGTCCACCGATACAGTAAGTCTCCAATCAATGGTCCCCATTGAAGATGTCTGCGCATGCATCCCGATAATTACAGCAAGGAGACATAGAACTCATTTGTACAAGACCTGTGGACTTCACTGAGCGTTCCTGTGAGATAATAGGGTGGTGGCTAGCCAGAGGCTGGAGTGTTGTTGACAGCGACTGTCTAAAGAAGCTCTGACGCAAGTCGCCATGTTCAGATGGAGAAACTGCGTATGCATTAGGGCAGGTGCAAGCTGCGATGCGGTGACTGATGGTGCACCTAAAAGACACTGCTGCTGCTGCAAATGGGCATCTCAGTATGTTCAGAATCGGCCACGTCTACGTCCACCTTTGAATCGGCCTACAATGCACACTATCACCTTGTTGTATCCATGCAAGGGGATGTGAGAGAATATTTTTGATACAATAAAGATATTTTATATAAAATATATTTCTGTGGCACCCATACCATGGGGTACATGTAATAGCCTGCGAGACTCAGGCATTGGCGAGTTCCCAGTGAGTCTGCCTGATATTTTAAAGGAGCAATCGTTTAAACGGCAAAACCATCCATAAGAATGGTGCAATGTTCGATGCTGCGACTGAGGTGCGGCACGCTGGTGAGTCTTAATGCTCACAGAGGTGGATTTGCGCAGCAGCTGGTGGGCGTCTCTGTACAAATACTGAATCAGGCCCTGTGTGCACTAAGCATATTTTCAGCCACTGTTGTACTGTTATATTTTAAAAGATGGACTTAGGGCCTGATTCAGCAGCGGACGCAAATGCAATCACTTACGGAGGGCAGATGCTGAAATATGCTAATATTTGCCAAAGGACAGCCGACATAAAGACGCCCACTGCTGCCTTCCCATATATGTCCAATGTCGCACTACTGCGTAAACATCATACATCAAGCAGTCCTGCAGCATGTACGGCAAATCTGACCAGCTGCAAACCCTGCTGCTCTCCTCGCAAAGAGGTCTCATGCTGCGAATGAAATCGCTATGGCTAATTTATGCACACCCATAAATGGCATTGAAATGGTCGGATACGCCTATGTTTACTTGACCATCCCCGTTACCACCTCCGATTGCCTACCACATGACACTCACTGTGCAAATGGATCCCCTGTGCGTACGTAATCGCAATTCAATTGTGACGTGCGATTACACTCATTCGCAATGGTAAATAATTGCTCGATCTGCGTAAACATCCGCATTGCGTCCGCTACTGAATTAGGTCCTTAGTCATTGTAGTGTAGAGCACATTCACGGAGCTGCACACAGGAGCTCATTCAGAGATGCAAAGCCAAGAAAAGGAGCAAGTTTGCATCTGGACCAATGATGTTACAATGCAAGGGGTGCAAATACATTTATTATTTTGTCTGTGAAGTAAATACTGACTGCTGTAGCATGTAGTCACAAATGCTGGACCGCTTTATTTTTACTTCAATTTAACTATCAGTTTGGACACATCTCTCTGTACATTATAAATCAGCTCCAGCTGCAGTGCTGCATGGTTTTACCAAGGTGGACAGATACTTGCTCTTTTTTTGCTTTACTTCCAAATCTGAATCTGCCCCACAGTGGATAATGGAATCTAATTTTCTGTTTGTGACATGTCTGTTGATGTATTTGTAATACTTAAGGTGCATACACACACAACGATGTTAGTAACCAACGATTTTAGTGAACGATTTTAGTTCAGATTTTCCCTTGAAAAAGTGAACGAAAATTGTTGACTAAAAATTGTTGGTTACTAAAATAATTAATGATTTTCAAAAACGATGAAGTTTAAGGGGCCGATTTATCATTGGGGGCTGTATTCACCTCGCCGTGATTGGGGGCTGTATTCACCTCGCCGTGATTGGGGGCTGTATTTACCTTGCCACGGGGAGGGATACTTATCACCAGAGCAATTCATCATTGCTTTTGTGCGGGGACAGTTGCTCCAAAAAGCAGCTGTCCCCGCAATTAGTAGCACTATTACAGAAGTAGCAGCGTTACTTACCTATTCCAGCTTCTGCACATGTGTGACCTGAGGTCATGCATGCCCAAAGCCGGGGAGGCAGTGAGTAGACAGCGGAGGCATCTGCAGGATCCTTTTCTCATCCCCGGAGCTCCTTCTCATAGGAAGGAGCAGGGTTCCGAGAACAAGCTCCATCTGAAGATGGCATTTATTCTGTCAGTCAAACTCCAAAAACTTTACATTTTCAGAGTTTGCTGAATATTAGGTGGTCCTATTGGACCCCTGATGATGAATGGTCCGTTTCCTTAAATATACAGAAAGTAGCGTTTCCGCATGGTTAACGGGCCATTTTAGTTATGATGAATAGGCACTCAAGGCCCCTTAATGTCCTTTGTTCACACACAGGTTTAAAAATTAATTAATAGTAAAACATTGGAAATTTGCAGTTGGTCCAATAGAACATTGATAGTTCAAGATGTTATATATTGCACTGCTCAATGCTATTATTATTATTATACTGGTTTAGCGCAGCAATGTTAATTCACATATTTTCAGTGTTTTTTTTCTTTATTTATACATGCATGTTTTTTATTTTTATATTTTTACTTGTAAACATTACATCATGATCTATGGTCCCTAATTGTGTTTGCGATTTCTCATTCTAAGGTTGACATAGACACCTAATGTATCTTGGATATTATATTGCAAGGGGATGGGTACAGGATGCCGGCGGTCGGGATCCCGGCTGTCAAAATCCCGATGCTGGCATCCCGACTAGGTTACAATACTGACATCTTTAGGTAAGTAACCCTAACCTAACCCCTGACCCTCCCCAGTGCCTAAACCTAACCTCTCCCTGCCCGCACCCTACACCTAACCCTTCCCCCTGTAGTGTCTAACTCTAACCCACCCCCTCGTGCCTAACCCTAACCCTGATACTTACCTTAGGGATCCCGGCTGTCAGGATGCCAGCGCGGGAATTCTGATAAGCCGGAATACCCGCTGTCGGGCTTCTGAACATATACCATTGCAAGCTTTGTTAAATTCATTAAGTACCATATACAGATGGAATGTGTTTTATGCTATGTAGTATGTCTAGTATACGTATGAAACATTATAAGTAACTTCCTCCCACATAACCACCATTTGTTTGTAGATTTTTGTGATAATAAAAGCATATAGGGATCAACTGTACTTACTATTGGAGGTAGTGGGTTCCGACGGTAGCTATCAATCCCAGCGACACATAATTATGTACCCCCGCAATTCACTGTACCAGAGTTCCTATGGGTGCTGTGATAAAAAGCCCACTCTTCTACAAGGCTTTTCTCCCTGTGACCAGCAGCCTAATGTTGCAGGTGGAATGAGGATGTGATAAGCACATGTGCAGCTAACGTTTACAAAAGCGCATAGTGATTTGACCCATCAGAGTTTCTGCGTACTGTCCCCATTGCTGGGTAGAGCTAACACCATCCTGATATGGTGTTCGACTGTTCGTGTGTGGCAAAATTCTATGCTTCTCAGCGCTCGGTAAATGGACTTGGGCCTCCATCCCCATAGAAGTGTATGGGAAAAACTGCAAACAAATGAAAATTAGATACTGCAGAAGAAATCAGTGATTTTACAGGATTAATATAATAAATGGTGGAAGCGGGGAGACAGCCTTTCTCCGGCATATCTCCACCTCTAAAATAGACTCCATCATCTTTTTAGGTTTAATAAGACAAAGTAAACATTTGTCTCCCTAGTATAACTATATGGCGTTACCTTAATTCTAAGGGGGGATTTCATTGCAGACTGTGGGGTCTATTTACTAGGCCTTGGATAGAGATAAAGTGAACGTAGATAACGTACCAACCAATCAGCTCCTAACTGTCATGTCACAGGCTGTGTTTGAAAAATGATAGTTAGGAGCTGTAACTAATACAATACTGCTAATATTTATGTGAATGCTGTTATTATGGCTACATCCACAATAAGAACAATGAATTTGTTCAAAAAGTATAAAGTAAGTGTTACACTGTCAGCCTCAACAGATATTATGTCTACAAATAAATGGAAATTTGGCGTCACCTATAAACAGGTTAATAAATTTCTCAATATAAAAAAAACCCCATCATATTGATTTGTAGTAGTTTCCTAATGTAATAGACTATGCTATTTACCTGTATACCATTATACTGTATAAACTGATCATTGTGGAGAGTGTACTGTATACATAACCTAAAATAACTTTTACAGAGAAGAGAATAGTTGGGGACAATTTATCTATTGTAAATCACTTATGCATTCAGATGTTATGTTAGCTTTGTTTGAATGTATTAAATGTTGTTGTTTTTGAAGTTTGAATGTTTATTTTGATATCCTGAATGTCCACAGAAAAAAAGACCACAAGGAAAACCCATGTTTGCAAATGTGATTTAATAAATATTACTTTGGAGCACAAACAGAAGATGAATTAATGTTTTGATATGTGGGCTATTGGATAATCGCTTAATCTCTTTCTCTGTACAGTTTAGGTTTAGATCCCATGAATCCAGGAGATTATCAGAAGACAAGGTCAAATAGCAGGATATGTTGTCCAAAGTGTAACAGAAAGAAAATGCCCATATGCTGTCGTTGTAAACATGCAGACTTAGAGCAATGGACCATTACACACAACAGTCTATTGTTGCATTGTCTGCATGATGTCCTGCCAGATCGTACAGTATTACATCAGGTCTTTTCAGGATGGGGATGGCAGTATGAATATACAGTTAAACACATGACTGCTTTCTGGAAACTAAAAAAAAAATACAAAGAGAGATGTTGCACTGGCAATGTGCTGTCAGCACTTCCTGGTATAAATAGGGCACTCTGGTCACAAGTCTCACACAGCCTATTAGCACTCAGAGTGCTGGGAGCTGATTAGACACAATGGATCATGTGATACAGTCCAAGATGGCACGCGTCCATGCAGGGCCGGATTAAGGTCTGTGGGGGCCCCTGGGCAACAAACTTGTGGGGGCCCCTATATACCACCGTCCCCTGTAGTAATGCCCCTTATGCAGTGCCCCCAGTAGTGGTCCCCCTATACAGTACCCCCATTAGTGCACCTTATATAGTGCCCCCAGACCCAGTAGTGTCCCCCCCTATGCAGTGCCCCTTATATAATGCCCTAGTAGTGGTCCCCCTATACAGTGCCCCCAGTAGTGCCCCCAGACCCAATAGTGGTCCCCCCTTTGCAGTGCCCCTTATATAACTCCGCAGTAGTAGTCCCCCTATACAGTGCCCTCAGTAGTATCCCTTCTATAGTGCCCCCAGACCCAGTAGTGCCCCCCCATGCAGTGCCCCTTATATAGTGCCCCCAGTAGTCCCGCCTTATGCATTGCCCCCAGAAGTAGCCCCCTATACACTGCCCCCAGTAGTAGCCCACCCCTGTTCAGTGCCACCAGTAGTTGTCCTATGCATTGCCCCCAGTGCCCCCATGAAGCGGGCCCCCCCTATGCAGTGCCCCTTACACACAAAAAAACCCCCCACAACTTACCTGAATCCCCGCTCCTGACGCGACCGCCGCTGTCCGCTCCGGCTCCTCTTCTCCTGCAGTATGGGAGAGACGTCAGCGTTATGACATCACTCCCATCATCACCCGGGGGGGAGCCGGAAGAGGGAGCTCATAAGTGAGCTCCAGCCAGCTCCCTCCGTTGAAGCAGCAGCCAATGAGAGTCTGTCTGACTCTCATCGGCTGTTGTAACATACACACATCTCACTGTGCGGTCTACACTACACTAGCGTCGGGGACACTAGCAGCGGGTGATGCCACCAGCTGCACCGCTGCTAGTGGGGGCCCCTCTGTGTTTGGGGGCCCAGGGACGACCGCCCCTGTCGCCCCCCCCTTAATCCGGCCCTGCGTCCATGATGCAAAACAGTGGGAACTGCCAGGAGTGAAGTGCCAGCCTCATTAACAGATAACTTAGATAAATATAGAAATGGATAAGTCTCTAAGACGCAAACTGAAACTAGCTGCCACACGTAGTTCAAAAGAAAGCCAGACTTTCTAAAACGGATACAGATACAATACACACATACCAAACAATTGGCGATCTGTCGGTTTCACATACAGTATGGCAGTTAGCTGATACCACCAGACCCGATAACGGGACCTGGACCCCGATGTGTAACACCCCCTCAATATTCTGACTGTCGACAAGTCGAGCAGATACCAAACATTTTATATGACAACATTTTGATCATGTTGACATTATGACTGTACACGTCGACTTTAAGATTGTAGACATTGTGATAATCTACATAATGACAAGTTTCAATGTACATTACTCTTTTATAATGATAATAATTCCTTTAATCTATATATCAAATATAATTACTTTAATCTGTATATCAAGTGTGTATAGATGAGCAACATTTTTGCATTAGGAATTGGAATTTTGCTCATTTCTTTTTTATTGACAGGTATATATCATAATGCCGTTATTACACAACCAAAGCACAGTAACATAACAATCACATTACAACAGTATATAAAATATACAAAAATATCAGATCAATACAAAATAAAATGTACAGATATTAATAGATTATATTGCAGAACACACAAATTGACGGTATAATCATTACAAAAAGAAATGAAAAGTAAGGCAACCTGACAAACTTCTCAAAATGGGACTCCGGAACTAAGTACTGTACTTCCATATTGTACCATGAAGTGAGATGAAAGCACTTTCTTAGGGCCTCCCTTACTGTAATTCATAAAGTGTGGACATACGGAAGCCATATTTCAAAAAGATTTTCTGTTAGTTTCTCCTTTTGTAATGTGGCGTTAGTCCAGTCCATTGAGAACAGGAATGAAAGTCTGGGGTACAGTAGAGAAATCGGGACAGGACCGGAGGTTATCCACTGGGAAAGTATAGTTTTTTTGGTGGCTGCAGCTAGTTTAATAAGCAATATGCGGTTACCCTTGGGCAATTTGTATGAGGGTGTTTTGGGATAAATGCCCCAGAAAGCCCAAGTTTTATCAATAATAACTTGGATCTTTAACTCAGTGTTAATGTAAGTTTAAAGTGACCCCCATAGTACCTGTACTTTTGAGCAATACCACAAGCAGTGTACAATATCCGCCTCTGGTGACCCACATTTATAGCAATTAGAATTAGGGGCATCCCCAATAAGGAACTTCAGTTTGGGTGTAAAATAAGATCTATGTAGAATTTTCTTCTAAATTATGTAGAATCTTAGATTACCGCTGTTTGTACAGCATCGCTCTCTCCATCTTTTAGATGACGAGAGTGATGCGGGCCCCATTGCCGGCAATGGAGACCCGGTGGTACCTTTCCGGCTTCAGCGAATCCTCCCAGGCACTGCCGGGCCCCCTGTCATGCACATGTGCAGACATACCGTCACGCATGCACATCACACTGGAGGCCCATCGCTGGCAGCGTAAGGCTGCCAGCAGCCAAGCGGAGGACCTAGCTGAGGACTTCGACTTCGAGGGACCTCGCCAGAGGGGTGAGTGTTACTAAATCACAGTGATACTAAACAAAATTTCCTGCTGGTATTTTGTTTCGTTTGTAAATGGGGCCCATAGACACCAATTGTTTGTTTAATCTTGTATTAGCCTCCAAGAGTACTTTCATTGTGAGGTCAGGAAAATCTGTCTACCAGCTCAACAGTCCTACATTACCGGACTCCAAATTAAGTAATGGGCGAGAGTGAGCATATATAAAAGAGAGGTGGTGAATAGATTCCCCGATCTACAGCGCACCATCCCATCCAACTCACAATCTTTATCCCTGTCAGTCAGGGATGACAAAACTGTGTACATAGCTACCAGCTTGTAAAAAGTGAAATAGGAGGATATTTATAGTGAGGGGTATTTCTCTTGTAGCTGAGAATGTGTAAGGAGAGTCAAAGTCTCCGTAAGTAGGGACTTTGAAATATAACGGAGGCCCCATTATACCATATATGAAGTATTGGAAAGGATTTCTGCAGAATGACACTACGATTACCCCACAAAGGTAGGAAAATAGAGGAATACCGTGAAGTCTTCAGTTTTGAGCAAGAGGGAAACTAAATCCCAGTGTGGTAAAAAAGATTGCTCTAAATTCTTTGTTGTATAAATATTAAACCCTCCAATCCAATCTAAGGCAATCCTGTAATTGGCCGCCAACGCAAAAGAGCGAAGACATGGCACATTAAAGACCTCAGAAATTCCGTGATTGCTGCAATTCAAATAAAGAAACTCTCGGGCGTTTACCTGCCCAGATAAATTTAGTTGAGGCTCTGTTAAATTGCATATGGGCACATTTGGGCGGGATTATAGAAAGCATTTGCAATACAATTTTGCTAATTTCTAATGGTGAAATTTGACCTTAAGGGGGGAAGATAATTGGTTGCAAATTTTCAGCGAGTTAGTTCACCGGAAATTATGGCAAATTTCTAATGGCTTTCCACTGTCACCAGATGTAAAAAAAGGTTATTGTGAGGTATTGCATGACTATTAATAGTGTTTTTCAGTAATTTGGACATATAAGAAAGGGCAATCTCACTGAAAACCAGCCAGAAAATGGCTCTAGTCCAAAAGATTGCTCAAACTACATGCATTTTAAGCCATCTATCCAGACAGAACATAATAAAAAAAGCTGCATTAAACATTTGTATTACTTTGTCACTAATTAATACTAAGATAAGGGCCCCCAAAATAATGAGCCATAATTATTTATAGGGGGCATGTTTAAAAATAATAATATTTAAAATTATGCGGACAATAATATTTATGTTCATTAGAGGCATATTTATTAATTAAATTAATGATAGTAGCACCATTTATGTTACAGACTTGTTTAACTACAATTGCCTGCATGGATCTACTACTATCATTAATTAATAATGAATTAACACCATTCATTCTTTCATTCATTCATTAATTCTCTCATATAGCCTCAATTATCATAAAACATATTATTGTCTTGATAATTTTAAGTGGTTTTTTTTAACATTATTGCCCCAATAATACATTAATTAAATAAGTATAACCGATCAAGATATTTATTATTTTTTGGGGGACCCGTTAATTGAGGATTAAGTAGTGGCAAAGAAATACATGTTTTATTTGGCTCTTTGTTATGTTCTGTCAGATAGCGTAAAAATTGCATGCAAGTTGAGCAATCTCACCATCCAGAGGCTTTTCAAGTTTTTTTGGGCAAGTCGCAGGCTAGTCTGATTACTTTTATGTTTAACATTACAATTGCGACAGCGACTTTTATTCAGGAGAGAGGGATTCTGGTGGATGTCTTGTGACTTTGCCGCTAGTCTCATTCTATTACATATAGTGACTTGAAACTTGCTGGAAACTCTCCTAAAACTCACTGGAAAATAAAATAAAAAATTTAATTGGAGGTTATTACATCCCCCTGTGTGTTTTGTGCAGACTTCCCTACTTCTACTCTGACCGCACAGCAGAGCTGAATAAATGGACACTGATGTTGTTTCAGTTCTATCTATACACTATATATTCCGTGGGATGTAACTACTACAGTGGGGAATACCATACTGTACCATGGGATGGCAAGGCACAATGGAGTTTGAATATCGTATCACTATAACGTTGTAGCTCTAAGAATTAGCCAATTCTGACACAAAATTTAATTTGGACAATATTCTGCTGCCAAATCACATTACAATATGCCTGTCGTCTACACATACCTGCGCATTTAACAGATACCTGAAAAGACATACAACAAGCGGCCGTATACAATTAGTTTTGCACCTGCGATACTTTTCCACCTGCCGGACTTTTCACCTACATTGCGTGTTTTGCATGCGGAGAAGTATTGTGCGCGCTCCCGCTTTTCGCCGTATTCAATTAGAAAGGACGCGAAAACGGCACCTGGCGAAACTGAAACAGGCGAAAAGTCTTGTCAAAAATGGGGAACTCAGCCTGAACCCCCAAAAGATGCACTAACATTGAAGATCACTATAGATGCCCACGATTAGCCCTAATGAAGGTATTTGGGGTACTTAAGTTGTGTCAATTGGTGCCAATTAGTGCATTAACACAAGTGGTGAAGAATAGTATTAAGCAGTATTTTTTGGTGAAAATACCTACTCTCAGCAAATTTGGGGTACTTGAAAATGGGGGGTAGCATATTTTTAAGTTGCTTAAGTGAAGTTTTAAAATATGTTAAAAATCCACCTGCCACAAGCACCTGCAATCATAAAAACACCTGCCCCATACTTGGGAACCCCCCAGATGTCTATTTCGATGGTTTTTAAGTTTGTCCCCCAACTTTGCACTTTTTCACCCCCAAAATGAAAATACTTTTTTGGGATGTTTTAAAGCTTTTTAAAAAAATGTTTTTACAGTTTATCTTTGGGGGACTGTCCCATGGGTGCAGGGGGGCTTCCCGAAGTTTGCACCCCAAAAACGCTATTTTGCCCTTTTTTCCGCCTGCTATTCATAGGCGAAACTTTTCCGCCTATTACATTGCATTGACTTTTCGCGGAAACTTTCTGCCTGGCAAAATTATGTCATCCGCGATACCTTACCGCAGATTTGGACTTTTCACGTCTAATTGAATATGGCCCATAATGTGTTACCTCCATATAGGGTGAATCAGCCAGTGAATTAACATTTTCAGGGTTAATACAGTAATCTTAAATTTTAGTGCATACAATCTTATGCCGCATACACACTAGACGATAAGTTTTACGATAACCATATTGTTATCGTTCATCGGGTTCAATATTGTCCAATGTGTATGTAAGACATCGTTAACGATGCACGTTCCCGTGGATCGTTAATGATGTCTTTCATCGTCCGTATTTGCATGGCAACTGACGATATCATCAGGTTCTGCAAGTACAGGGATGAGGGAGGGTGCTGTCACTGAACGATATCATTAACGACATTGAGCCCAGCAGTACAGAGGAAACACTTAACAATATGCTCCATGAGCGATATCGTTAAGTGTGTATGGGGCATTATAGATTATATCTATTGACTGTTTTATTAATTTACTGGACTCGTCTGTTCATATGCTAGCATTGTGCATTCATTCCCTGGTAATTTCTACACTTCTCCTGTTGTTTGGTTGTACAATTCTAACTATTCCTTCAATCTTTAAATCAAAAATGTAGGTTTATAGACATAGTAATAATGTTGACAAGTCTCAAAATAATTTTTATGCTGTATCTTCTACATACACCATCCCCTTAAATAAGAGAATTCCCTGAACTGTTCAGTACAGTTTATTTTCTTCAGTTTAAGTAATGTTAGCCATATTTTTGCCATCTACGAACATTCTTGAGTATTAATGCGAGTATGAAAATACAATCTGCTGGCAGGAGAATGGTCACTGTAGTTCTGAGAACCTGTTACCTCATCAAGTTGCTAGCTTGCAGCACATTGGCACAGAATAATCACATGAACTCAGGGCCTGATTCAGAGGCGCTCGCAAGTGGCCGTTCGTTCATAGTCAGACGATGTTGTCCAACCACGCATGCGTGTCGGTGTAACAGTGCGCATGTGCGTATGTCTGATTGCGGTAATTTTTCAGTCGATCGTAGACACAGCGAACAGGAAGTGACATGTCAAATGTGATTGACAGGACTGTCCGTTTTGGGGTGGTGACGGGAGTGGAGATGGAAAAACGCAGGCGTGTCGAGGCGTTTTTTGGGCGTACATAAATTATCTTATGCGAGCGCCAAATGTGAACGGAACAAGTGATACGTCACTGTCTCATACAATTTCCATTAAGACTGCTCGCTCAGCTTGTAGTCTGGTATAGTCTACCGCAATGACGATGGTCTCTTTGTACTTGCCTGGGCTCATCGATGATGTAGCGATTTATCAATTGAGGCCACAAAAACAATCATCTTTTAATTGCAAAACTGCTTGTAAGGTGTTTAGCAAATAGACCTTTTTTAGTAGCTAAAAACCGAACGCAGGTGACCTACTCAGCTGCTAATTTCTGGGTTACCAAAAAAGAAGAGGAAAGGGATGAAATGTCCCTATTGGTGCACATAATTGGATTTTAAAATATAACTTATATTATTGAATATTAAGAAGAACAGCGAAAATTGGTTAAAAAATATAGAAGTGAATGTGAAAATAAAGAAATGTGATTAAAAAAGCGGCACATTAATACCCCATAAATCTACGTCACAATGTGATAATTACAGTAAGTTATGACATCCAACATGTATCACATACAATTTGAGTGTCTGATTATACAAGTATGTATATGATAGTCTCAAATAAGGCTATCAAGGATTCTATTCAATATTAATATACTTATATTAAATCACAAGGAGTCACCCATGTGTTATTATGTTGTCAGTTCTCAAATGATGTTTCAATAACTAGGACAAAACTAATAATATGTCCCCTAAGTGTATTCAAAATATTTCTATCATTTAGTACACATACAACGATAATCAATTGAAAGGTGATTCTCTTAAATCACTAATATGGTTATAGTGATACATGTGTGGGTCACTTTCCTAAAATGCAGTCTATCATCCTTATATATTTGATGTGATGCCCAAGAGTGATATCAATTTATATTTTAATTTTCATTTATTACAAAAACACTCTCAATTTGAGTATAATATTATAAATCTTTTTAGCACACACATGGATGCTGCTGGGAAATATGCAAATATAACACACAATGTAATGCTCTGGGAACACCGCACCGCACTGGTCACAGTTATCCAATTTGACAGAGCTTTTGATAGTAAGAGTCGCGTATATTAAGGCCCTTCTCAGGACAATCACATATGGCTCTCACTATAAACATACAATGTAATCGCTTATTTCAAGACATAAGGGGTATGAACATGCGCTGCTAACCGACGCAGCGTTTCGCTTCCATGCTTTATCAAGGTAAGCCGAATGTCTTACTGAGATAGCCTTAAATACCCGCGGGTGCCGTAATTAGCCAATCCCCAGCATTCAGATCGTCAACAGGCCTATTGCGTTCCGATTTTGATTTAGTCCCGCCTTCTTATCCCTGATTGACAGACATAGCTGCACCAGGGAAAAGATAACGTCAACCCAGGATATTCTAATGGATGCTCGAATCTCCAGATCTTTTTCAGGCTATAGTAATCAAGCCCCGATCTTATTCTAATATAGTTCCTATATCCACAATTAGATTCCAGAGTAAATAAGATTATGTATAGGATTGCTTATAGAATAAATAGATCCTCTATATATGGACAGTCAAGGTTCTCACAGCGGAAATAAATAGCGCTATTAAAAATATAAGGTCACATGATCGCTATATAAGATATTGGATATAGCCTATTCAGATTGAATAGTAGATTACCTATTCCCTGATTGCCATCTATTCTCATATAAATACATGGAATTGATCTTAAATAGCATCCAATATGTATAATATAAACCCTAATAAAGATCATATTATTTAACTATAGTATAATATTATCCAAATGATCCCATCTATATATATATATATATATATATATAATAAAACAAGATAATAACTAATATAAAAAAATATATTAATATAAAATTTCTTTATAATATATCAATGAATGTTCAGTGCTACAATGTGTTAATAAATAATAATGATATGATGTGAATGTGTAAATAATCTTCATAAAATGTGTGAAAAGAAAAAAGGAAAAGGAAAAAAAAGTGAGAAAAAGAAAAAATTTGTTAAATGTGAACAATATATAAAATAAAATGTGAGTTAAGGAGACATTAGTCTCAAAAAAGTGAAGTGAGAAAAAGAATATATATATATATATATATATATATATAATGAATCTAACCTATAATATATAAATTAATCTAATCTCAAGACTCTAGTTTATTTGAATTAGAGATTAATCTCTAGTGTATATACTATTATCTTAATAGGTTCTTTTTAATGCTCTTGTTGTTATATCCATGGATTTTAAACATAGATGTCAAGATATAATCCGAAAAAAATAACCCCATAAACAAACATAACCCCATCCAAACTGGAGAAAATTACAAATCTGTATAATATAGTATATTATTATTTCAAAATAGATCCAAAAGTACAGAAAATGTGAATTAAGAAAACAATAATTGAATAATAATAGATATAAATCTAATCTATTTATAATAAATAAAGTGCATTTAAAGAAAACTATATAATAATATTTTTTCAAAAATGTTTAAATTCATCCAATGATCTACCATCATAAGTTGAATGCTAATATATACAAATATTATCAGATTGAACTTCCTCTAATCATTCTACTCCAAAAAAGCTGTATAAGTATTTTCTTCATTCAGGCCCCTGGGTGTTAAAGTGTCCATAAGGAAAATAAGTTTGGCTTCTTGTTTTAGTAATTCTCGATCCACATCTCCCCCTCTAATGTTAATATTCATTTTCTTCATTCCAAAGGCCGAAAGACCCTCAGAATTGCCATCATGAAATCTCAAAAAATGTCTGGCTATTGGTGTTAGAGGTTTGTATAGCTGTTGATCACGTTTGGCATTTCTTTTACTTCCAAGATATTCAAGAATCCTCTTCTTGAGAGGTCTTATAGTTTTGCCAATATAGTGTTTTTTACATGGACATTGTAGATTGTATATCGCTGCTGTTGTATTACAATCGATGTGTTCTTTAATATGCCAAACTTTTTTGAATTTATCACAATAAGTTTCTGTATTTGTCATAACTGAACAAGCTTTACAAGTTCCACATTTTCTTGAGCCCTTTTTAAAATATAGGGGCTTCTTGGGTGTTTCAAAATGGCTTTGGACCAAAATGTCCCTCAAGTTTTTGGATCGTCTCCAGCTCATTTGGATCTTATCTCCAAGGATTCTCATCAAATCTTGATCAGTATGTAATACATTAAGGTGTTTATGTAAAACTCCTTGTATAAGTTTCCATTCATGGCAAAAAGTCCCCACAAATCTCACACATTCTTGTTCTTTTTTCTTAATATTTGGTGTAAGAAGATGATCTGGGAGGGAGAAGTGGAGGTATTTATGGAATTCCTAAATCAATAAAATTCCAATGACCTCAATCTAAAATTAACTTTCGAGGCAAGTAGAGAGAAAATAAATTTTTTGGATATCACATTGACTATCGAAAGTGATGGACACATATCCTCAGATTTATTTCGCAAAAAAACATCTACCAACAGTATACTACATAATACAAGTTCGCATTTTCCTCCGGTTCTGAAGGGTCTACCCAAGTGAGAATTTTTACGCATGAAGCGCAATTGTTCAGAAGACCAGACTTTTCGGGTCAGATCTAGACAATTATGTGAAAGATTGAAATTTCGTGGATATAGCAACAGGAGCATCAAAAGAGCCTACAAAGACACTAACACATATACTAGAGATCAACTTCTTACACCAAATATTAAGAAAAAAGAACAAGAATGTGTGAGATTTGTGGGGACTTTTTGCCATGAATGGAAACTTATACAAGGAATTTTACATAAACACCTTAATGTATTACATACTGATCAAGATTTGATGAGAATCCTTGGAGATAAGATCCAAATGAGCTGGAGACGATCCAAAAACTTGAGGGACATTTTGGTCCAAAGCCATTTTGAAACACCCAAGAAGCCCCTATATTTTAAAAAGGGCTCAAGAAAATGTGGAACTTGTAAAGCTTGTTCAGTTATGACAAATACAGAAACTTATTGTGATAAATTCAAAACAGTTTGGCATATTAAAGAACACATCGATTGTAATACAACAGCAGTGATATACAATCTACAATGTCCATGTAAAAAACACTATATTGGCAAAACTATAAGACCTCTCAAGAAGAGGATTCTTGAATATCTTGGAAGTATAAGAAATGCCAAACATTATCAACAGCTATACAAACCTCTAACACCAATAGCCAGACATTTTTTGAGATTTCATGATGGCAATTCTGAGGGTCTTTCGGTCTTTGGAATGAAGAAAATGAATATTAACATTAGAGGGGGAGATGTGGATCGAGAATTACTAAAACAAGAAGCCAAACTTATTTTCCTTATGGACACTTTAACACCCAGGGGCCTGAATGAAGAAAATACTTATACAGCTTTTTTGGAGTAGAATGATTAGAGGAAGTTCAATCTGATAATATTTGTATATATTAGCATTCAACTTATGATGGTAGATCATTGGATGAATTTAAACATTTTTTTAAAAATATTATTATATAGTTTTCTTTAAATGCACTTTATTTATTATAAATAGATTAGATTTATATCTATTATTATTCAGTTATTGTTTTCTTAATTCACATTTTCTGTACTTTTGGATCTATTTTGAAATAATAATATACTATATTATACAGATTTGTAATTTTCTCCAGTTTGGATGGGGTTATGTTTGTTTATGGGGTTATTTTTTTCGGATTATATCTTGACAACTATGTTTAAAATCCATGGATATAACAACAAGAGCATTAAAAAGAACCTATTAAGATAATAGTATATACACTAGAGATTGATCTCTAATTCAAATAAACTAGAGTCTTGAGATTAGATTAATTTATATATTATAGGTTAGATTCATTATATATATATATATATATATATATATATATATATATATATCTTCTTTTTCTCACTTCACTTTTTTGAGACTAATGTCTCCTTAACTCACATTTTATTTTATATATTGTTCACATTTAACACATTTTTTCTTTTTCTCACTTTTTTTCCTTTTTTTTCCTTTTCCTTTTTTCTTTTCACACATTTTATGAAGATTATTTACACATTCACATCATATCATTATTATTTATTAACACATTGTAGCACTGAACATTCATTGATATATTATAAAGAAATTTTATATTAATATATTTTTTTATATTTTGTTATATTAGTTATTATCTTGTTTTATTGTATTATATTATATATAGATGAGATCATTTGGATGATATTATACTATAGTTAAATAATATGATCTTTATTAGGGTTTATATTATACATATTGGATGCTATTTAAGATCAATTCCATGTATTTATATGAGAATAGATGGCAATCAGGGAATAGGTAATCTACTATTCAATCTGAATAGGCTATATCCAATATCTTATATAGCGATCATGTGACCTTATATTTTTAATAGCGCTATTTATTTCCGCTGTGAGAACCTTGACTGTCCATATAAAGAAGATCTATTTATTCTATAAGCAATCCTATACATAATCTTATTTACTCTAGAATCTAATTGTGGATATAGGAACTATATTAGAGTAAGATCAGGGCTTGATTACTATAGCCTGAATAAGATCTGGAGATTCGAGCATCCATTAGAATATCCTGGGTTGACGTTATCTTTTCCCTGGTGCAGCTATGTCTGTCAATCAGGGATAAGAAGACGGGATGAAATCAAAGATCGGAACGCAATAGGCCTGTTGACGATCTGAACGCTGGGGATTGGCTAATTACGGCACCCGCGGATATTTAAGGCTTTCTCAGTAAGACATTCGGCTTACCTTGATAAAGCATGGAAGCGAAATGCTGCGTCGGTTAGCGGCGCATGTTCATACCCCTGTCTTGAAATAAGCGATTACATTGTATGTTTATAGTGAGAGTCATATGTGATTGTCCTGAGAAGGGCCTTAATATACACGACTCTTACTATCAAAAGCTCTGTCAAATTGGATAACTGTGACCAGTGCGGTGCGGTGTTCCCAGAGTATTACATTGTGTGTTATATTTGCATATTTCCCAGCAGCATCCTTGTGTGTGCTAAAAATTGAGAGTGTTTTTGTAATAAATGAAAATTAAAATATAAATTAATATCACTCTTGGGCATCACATCAAATATATAGGGATGATAGACTGCATTTTAGGAAAGTGACCCACACATGTATCACTATAACCATATTAGTGATTTATGAGAATCACCTTTCAATTGATTATCATTGTATGTGTACTAAATGATAGAAATATTTTGAATGCACTTAGGGGACATATTATTAGTTTTATCCTAGTTATTGAAACATCATTTGAGAACTGACAACATAATAACACATGGGTGACTCCTTGTGATTTAATATAAGTTTATTAATATTGAATAGAATCCTTGATAGCCTTATTTGAGACTATCATATACATACTTGTATAATCAGACACTCAAATTGTATGTGATACATGTTGGATGTCATAACTTACTGTAATTATCACATTGTGACGTAGATTTATGTGGTATTAATGTACCGCTTTTTTAATCACATTTCTTTATTTTCACATTCACTTCTATATTTTTTAACCAATTTTCGCTGTTCTTCTTAATATTCAATAATAAAAGTTATATTTTAAAATCCAATTATGTGCACCAATAGGGACATTTCATCCCTTTCCTCTTCTTTTTTGGTAACTATATTGTAGATGTCCTTGGTAGCACCCCTCATTTGATGATATTGATTTTTGGAATATATAAATGTGAAGGTCTTTATTCTCCTTTTTAGGAGTTATTCTTGTGCGACTAGATACTTGTTAATTTCTGGGTCATACAATCAATTAGCTAACAAATGGTTTTTTTTGGGGGGGTCTTTTAAAATATTTGTAAGTGTTTCTTTTTTAGGGAAACAATATTGAACGCATGTTTGTTTTTTTTCTTTCATAATTTTTTTGGGGACAAGAAACCAATCGTCCTTTTGTTTTTTGCTAAGTGTTAATTAAAACTCATAAATTGTTTTTAACCCTTGTTTTTTTTTTTTTTTTTTTTAAATGTTTCTATTTCCATTGTATTGTTTCTAAGTTTGTTTGAGGGATTACCTTTTAACCAGTTTTGGAATAAATCAACAATAGAATTTTGCAGATTTTGATCATAATTTTATTAAATGATTGTGTCCATTTTTGGTATTTTATTTTTTCATTTTTTTCCATAAACATATTTATTTTAAGGTAAAAAAAAATTAAAATGATTTGGGCCACACACACACAAAATAAGTGGCATTTGAACTAAAAAAAATAAATAAATAAAAACAATTCACAAGAAAGGAGAGGGAGGTTGTTGTCATGAAGGAATATGGGGCAAATACAGAGATGGATTGTGGGGTAATTAGCCAGTGCTGTCATCGCCTTTTAGGCTGTTTGGCTGGGGGTTGGAGGGAGCTGGAACGGGGCCGGGAGCTCCTTCGGCTGGCCTGGCCAGAGGCAGATGTTGTGGCCTCTGGACTAGGCATAGGGCTAGGCACATTTGGAGGGATGGCTGTTGTTGTGCCAGAGGTGAAGGGTCCTGAAGGGAGGCCGACTCCAACATGTGCTGGCGAACGAGCTGCTCCAGGGCATTTGCAATTCTCACGTTGGCCGCAGTATTTTACGCCAGGGCATTTGCAATTCTCACGTTGGCCGCAGTATTTTCCTCCAGGGCGTCCGCCACCCGTAGCAGATTGACGTCAATCCTCAGCAGAATCTCGGTGTGCTAATCCGTTTTAACATTGAGATCAGTGAGGAGGGCCACTGTCTGCAAGGGGGAATGCCCTGGACTGTCTGCCACTGGGTCCCCAGCCAGATCTACTGCTTCCTCCCCTGCAGAGCCAGAAGAAATTCTGCGGCCAAAGCTCACCTCTGGAACAGACTCATCCACCTGTGTCTCTGTGAGAAAAAAGAGAAAAGAGTAAAATTATAATCTAGATATTTTCAAAAACACATTTCTGAGTTGTTAACATTACAACATTTACCTGGGGCAACATGAGGAGCCGCAAAGTCTGGCTTGTCGGTATCCATGTTTGACACGCCAAACACCTCCTCATCCTGCACACACCCCTGTGCCAGCTCCTCCAAATCTGTGAGCTCAAGTGACACAGGGGTGGGACCCCCACCTGTCCCCCCTGCATGCCTAGCCCTATCAGCCAGTTTTTGTTTAAGCCGATGAAGTCGCTCCATCTGTTGGTTAAAAAGTTGGCATTATTACTGCAGTATTTGGACCTGTAAACACTTTTTAGTAAAATGTAGTTTTTACGTACCGGCGTTTGACCTCCCGGGTTGAACGTTCAAACTCACCCACCCCATTGACAGCACTGGCTATGTCATCCCACAGTTTCCATCTCTGGGTTGCACCCATATTCCTTGGTGCCTGTGCCAGGTTGTCGTTGCACATTTGCACCAAAACCTCCATCTCCTTCCTTGTGAATTGTGGCTGCTTTTTCTTTTTGGCCCTAGTTTGCCTACTAGGCCCAGCAACCTCTTCCATGGCATCCTCCACACCTTTTTTTTAAATGGTTTAAAAAGTTTTTAATGTAAAATGTTTCAAAATGTAATGTTAAACATAAGCATTTTCCCTTAAAAAAGCAAATACTTACATGGCGCCTCTTGGCTAGAACTTTGCTGCTCTGTACTCATTGTGTTTTTTCTCAATGCAGCAGACCAATTTGGGCCTTCAGTGACGTTTTTATACATGTGTCAGCATTATTCGGCCGCATCATTCATTGTGCGCTCCTATTGTCCGTCCTTAATTTGAGCGGGAAAATGTAGACTATTTATGGCTTGGTGTGACTCCATTCGAGGTGGCATTTTTTGATTGTTGGAGGTATTTCGTTGTAGAGTGTTTTGTTGTTTGGTTGGTGGAACGTGAAGGAGTTTTTTTTTTTTTTGAAGGAGCGTTTTTTTTTATTACTTTCTTTGTTTAAGTTAGCATTTTTGCGTATTTTTATTTGCTATTTTTATTTATATTTTTGAGTAAGTATTTCAATAAATCCCATAAGCATTTATTAATAAATTGTGGAAAAATTTTAATATTGTTTTTTTTTTATTTTTCAAAGTTATTTTGGCTGGAACCCAAGTGACCTTTTATAACTTTTTGATATTTGTCTGTTTTTGGTAAGTGTTTTTGGTTTTATTAATTAACAAATTAGATGTGTTGGTCTTAGCATGTGTTTCGCTAAGTAATGTGTGCTTGTTCTGTGTAAAATCATGTCTTAACTCTAAATGTAGCGTACTATTTTGCGAACTAATGTGTGCTTGTTCTGTGTAAATTCATGTCTTAACTCTAAATGTAGCATACTATTTTGCGAACTAATGTGTGCTTGTTCTGTGTAAAATCATGGCTTAACTCTAAATGTAGCGTACTATTTTGCGAACTAATGTGTGCTTGTTCTGTGTAAAATCATGTCTTAACTCTAAATGTAGCATACTATTTTGCGAACTAATGTGTGCTTGTTCTGTGTAAAATCATGTCTTAACTCTAAATGTAGTGTACTATTTTGCGAACTAATGTGTGCTTGTTCTGTGTAAAATCATGTCTTAACTCAAAATGTAGCGTACTATTTTGCGAACTAATGTGTGCTCCCTTCTCTAAATTTTAGAAAACTATATTTGGTTTAATTCCTAGTTTATAAAATTAATCATAAAAATATTTTCTACTTTTGAAATGTAGGTGGATTTTCATATGACACGACCCAGGCCTGTAAGAATCTTTGGTTTTCTTTGAAAAGATAAGTATATTTTTCTTAACACATTTGTCTAAAACAATAACTACCTGGCTTAACATTTCAGGTTGATGTTGATCGTATTATATTGGCCATGGTTCCAGAACTCGACCAACCTCAACTTCGTCCCAGGCATAGGCCTTGTAGGCGTGCAAGGCCCCAGATATATAGAACACGTGTCACCCTTTTTGGAATGCCAGATGATGAGGTGTTAAGGCACTACCGTCTGCCGCCAAAAATCATCATAGACACTCTCTCATTAATAGAGAGTGATCTTGAACGGCAACTTGACAGTCCTACAGCAATACCACCACTTACGCAGTTAATGTCGGTGTTACATTTTTGTGCCTCAGGATCCTTTCAAACCACCGTGGGAATAGTGGCAGGAATCTCCCAATCCTCCTTTTCAAGGATCCTGAGGGCAGTGATGGATGCACTATTTAAACACCTCCATCATTTTATTAAAATGCCATTGGATATGGGTTCCCTTAATGTGGTGAAGGATAAATTTTACCAAATTGCTGGCTTCCCACACATCATAGGGGTTGTGGATGGCACTCACATACCACTTCAGCCTCCAGCAAGGCTGGAGGCAATATTTAGGAACCGCAAGCACTTTCATTCGATGAATGTAATGGTGGTATGTGATGCCTCCCTCCAGATCCTGTCCCTGAATGCCAAATTCCCAGGCAGTGCACATGATTCCTTCATCATCCGGCAATCAGGGATTTGGCACAAATTAAACAACCTACAAGCTGGTGATGCATGGCTTCTGGGTAAGTTGACACCTTCTGTTAAAACCAATGCAAAGCTTGGTACACATTGGTCCTGATGTTGTTTTTTATATTTTCACAGGAGACAGTGGTTACCCTAGCACGCCCTGGCTGCTCACTCCTTATTTGGTTCCCACACCAGGGCCACAAAGTCAGTATAATTCCGCACTTATAGCCACCAGGCAGGTGGTGGAGCACTGTATCGGCCTTTTAAAAGGCCGATTCAGATGCCTCCACCGCTCTGGTGGCGACCTCATGTATTTGCCGGCTATGGTTTCAAAAATTGTGGTCCTGTGTGGGATATTTCACAACATCGCCATAAGGAGTGGTGTTCCAATGCAGCCAGAGGATGCCTTGCCTGAGGACGGCCCCCCCAAGGTTGGTGGGAGGTCAGTATGTGGGGGTCCATACGCGATCAAATTGTTGCAAGATTTTTTAGGTAATTATTTCCACAAATTAATTTAATTGACACAATGTAGACATGTAATATTTTAATGTACACTTTTAAAAAATTTTTGTTTTTGTTTTATTCCCTAAAATGACCATAAAAATCCATGCATACTACATGATCAACACAAATGACTTTATGTGGACACATTGGATATAACTTCGGGAACAATGATTTCTTCTCCTCATTTGTGGATTCATGTTTTACTAAAATGACACCTTCATATAGATTTTAAAAACCCACAAAAAAATCTGACTATACAAAAAACAAACATCAGTTACAAAAACATGTCCAAAAAAAGGAATGCAAAACGAAAGATTTAAAACAAATAAGGGCCCAAAAAGAAGAAATAACAAAAAAAAACATATGTATTAAACCTAAGCAAAACTACGACATTTGTTGGTACCGTAAACAAGAAAGACACAAGTGTGAGTGTTTGGACATGTGTCATATGTGTAAGGGGAAAACATCCTTGACATTGTTTCACAAAGATATATATAAAAAACATTTGAACTACTTTACTATTTTGAACTGCACAGGCAAAAAAGGACAACATCAACCAAAATAAAAAATTATAAAAAAAACCCCATAGTTTAAAATGTAAACATACCGGTCACACTGCTGACTGGGCCTGGAGCCCCGAATTCCTCCTCATCTGAGGTGGGCCAGTGGCTCATGGAAGGAGGAGGGGTAATGTTTGACGAAGTGGAGAGTGAGGAAAAGAGAGGGGGGGTTTGAGGGGAGAGGGAAGTTGGAGGGATGGTAATGTGAGGAGAGGGAGGGGACTGAGGGACGGCAAGGTCTGGGGTGGAGGGGGAATTTGGGGAAGAGTGGGCAGGGGATAGGGGATGAGCCACACGTCGGCGCCGTCTGACTCTCCGCTCTGCCCCTAAATGATGGAGAAAAACATTTTTAATTACAAATTTCCTATTTTTTTTTTTTGGGGCAAAAAACAACAACAGGGCTATACTGTAAACATGCACACGCAGGTATGAGAAAAAAAATTTATTTAAAAAAAACAGGGCTATACTGTAAACATGCACATGCAGGTATGTCCAAAATAAACAAACAGGGCTATACTGTAAACATGCACATGCAGGTATGAGAAAAAAAAAGAAATATAAACATACACAGAAACACTTACTTTGCCCAATCTGGCGACGCAAAAGGGCCAGCAGGCGTGGGGATCTGCACCTCAGATCCGACCACCTGCGTTCCAGCTGTCCGATATTTCAGCGATAGCCGAGGGAACGCAGGCGGCGGCGCACCTCCGCGTAGGCCCTCCGCTTGCAGAGATTGGTGATAGGGGGCGGATGGTTTGTAATCCGCTCGTCCATCACCTCAGTGAGGGTCATTAGTTCGCGCCTACAGAAAGCGTTGGCTCTCATGATGGCAATGATTTTTTTTACACAAAACAGTTTTAATAAAGGTCCTAGAAAAAAATTGATTGGCTAATGTACTTTGTAAATTAACAGGAACCATTCTATTGGTTATTGTATGAGTCATGTGACCTACACCCTCACAAATATAATGTGAGTTATCATAGGCTTGATGCAGTGAAATGCGTAAGTTAATTTAAATATAAAAATTAAACTAGTAAAATCTGCCTATAAAAAAACCCACAAAAGATTAGTAGCATTCAAACAAACTTTTAATTTAGAAAAACCATCCCCTTGGTCAAACCCTACGTATTCTGCGGAAGAAATTACATACACTAACAAGAATAAAGTTTATTGAAATTGAAAAAACAACCAGGATTGCAAACATGTGAATAACAATTAAGGTAATTAATATAGTGATTGCCATTAATCGATTCAAGTATGTTTGCAGAATGAAATAGCAGGCAATCGAAAACTGACAGGGCCACTTCCAGAATTGACTTGTGCGAGCGCTCCCTGCAACCAAAGAGGAGACGGACGCTCGCTATTTTGAATGTTCGCTAGCTAGAGGAGGGGTTGGGAGAATATGGGGCGGAAGGTTAGCTACGAGTGAACATACGAGCGAGCGCTTGCATTTAAATATTTCAGCTCGTACGGCGGACGAGCGATCGGCCACTTGCGTCCAGGTCTGAATCAGGCCCTCAGTGTCAAAAAATCTCTGCCATCACCAACAGCTAATTTAAATAATACTTAAGACATTTATGAAACAGAGATGGAGGACATAATTTTATAGCTGTTTTTTCTCAATAATGGTGTAAGTAATTGTAAGTAGGATTTTACTCTGTTTGTATGGAGCCCAGTAAAGTATACTTGCCTTTGAGAACGGCAATTGGCCCTGCAAGTCTGTATTGGTATCAATAGTTAGTTCATGTGGACTGGCCAATGCTGAACTGTTGTTCCTTCCTGTCACCGTATTTTTGATGCTTATTCAAAAACTCTTTGATGTCTCAATAAAGGTTTTACCATTTTTGAAACACCACTAAGTTGTCGTGTCATTCATTTTAGAGTTAAGTGGTTTAATTATACCTGTATATGTTACAATCAGACTACTATGTTACAATCAGACTATATGTTACTACAGTCTACTGATGACAAATGCATAACTAAATCCACTTCTGTTCTACAATAAGTGCATGACACCTCTGATCTTGCCTCATCAACTTTATTACTAGGGATGTACGGCGACCCACGTGTTTTGGTTTTGGATCTGGTTTTGCCAAAACTGCCCCTTACGGGTTTTGGTTTTGGATTTTTTTTCAAACATTGATATAAACTACTAAAATCACATCATTTTTTTTTTTTTTTCCTACAGTATTATTAACCTCAATAACATTAATTTCCACTTGTTTCCAGTCAATTTTGACCACTTCACAGCTCACAATATTGTTTTCATCAAGTTTAGGCCCAAAATTTGCACCCAGCTAGCTGGCTGACTAAGCTAAGCGGCAGCAGTGGGCGGCACAAACACGTGGCAGTTCAACTTCCAACATGGCACATAAGGAAACATATGTTTTCATTAATCAAGAGGCCTGAGGGAGTTGGAGTATGTATGTAGTTGACGGTAGGCACAGAAAGGGTTGATTGGTAGTAAATTTAATTACATTTTTTGATTCTGAAGCAAATTTATGAGGGAGGAGGGGAGGCATTTACAAAAAAAGATTTAAAATCAATCATTCACATCAGTTCCCCAGAAGACTCCTTGAGCGCTATGCCTGCTGCTGCTGGGAGTGGATTTTTATCCCAGAAGAAGACCAGGAAGACTACTAGTAGTACTTTAAAAAAACAATTGACTGTTAAACAATCCTTTGCAAGGGGGAGCAAGTATGACAGCATTCACCCAGTTGCATAGTGGATCACTGAAGCCATAACATCTATGCTGGTATTAGATGTGCATCCAATATCCGCCAATAATGCAGTGGGTTTTAGACAGTTAATTGAGGTCCTATGTCCCCGCTACCAAATCCCATCAAGATTCCACTTCTCTAGAAAAACAATTCCCAACCTGTACTGGGACATTAAAAAAAACCCACTTAATTAGTGGCCTCCAAAATGCCATTGTACCCACTGTCCACTTAACCACAGATATGTGGACAAGCTGAACAGAGCAAAAATGCAAGATTTAAGATATAAGGTTTAAGTCATAGTTGTGCATTTCTTCCAAACGGACACAGATCTGAAGATATGCAAAGAGCTGTTGGTAAGCAAACTGTCAGCTCATGTGCTGAGAAAAAACTAAACTTTCCCAAAAGTTGGTGATGCAGTTGAATTAACACAAAAACTTTTTGGATGGATGCACTTCAGATGTCGTAACAGGGAGGAGATTTTTAGATGGTTAAGGTTCCTACCTCTACTTACTCTGGCCTTAGAAAGGATACATATGACTTGACAATTGTTGTCTGGATTTGGGTAGAAATAATTCCATACATAAGAGGATTTTTTTTGTTGACAATGGGCTTTTCCTTATCATGGGCAATAACGATTTCTTCCACTGGTGCCTGATTTACACAAACATCCTTATTAGCATCAGCTACACAAATATCCTACTTATCCTGTTGCACTTCCACAGAAGCATCCTCAATTTCTATTTCAGCATGTTCACTTGTGCTTACATCATCATAAGAGGCAGAACCACCAGTCATAAATAAAGGCCAAGGCCTTAGCCTTTCCTTGCCACTTCATGTGGTGAAAGGCATATTGCCAATTTTATGTCTTTCTGCAGCTAACTTTCCCTTTGATGTTTTTTTCTTTACCACTGTAAAAGATTGGTACTTGATATTAGATGCACTAACTTAAGCCCTGTATGCCCTTGGGCATCAGCTTTAGTAGATGGACTAGTATCATCATGGCTGTTGGCACTGGCAGCAGCTCCAGCACTAGTTGTGGTTCCTGCTCTCATCTCAACTGATCATTCTCAATATCAACAAACACAAATGAACTGAAGTGGAGTACAGCACACATCAATTTGTACCAATTTTAAATATTATTAATGACCTACAGTGTCACAAGATTATTTATGAAGAAGAATAGCACACTGTGATACCACTTACAGTGGTACAAGATTATTTATGAAGAAAAGACTAAAACACTGCGCTGCCACAGTGATGTCATTATTATTTATATATAACGCATGTTATTTAGCACTTTTTTGTGGTCTTGTAGTCGGGGTGTAGACTATTAATTTATTCACAATTGATTAAAGAAGTGAAAATTGAATATTAGACTGTGCTACCACCTAGTATCACAATATTTTTTATGAATAAGAATATACACACTGCGCTATGATTTATAGTGTCACAATACGTGGACAATAAACTGAAGTCTGGCCGGCAGTGTCACCAAACAATAATAGCGCAGCTAAGTTGCTAATGCACACACAGAAAAAAAAGTAGTACTTTTATTTTTTTTACCCTGGGGAAGACTAGAGCACCCCTAATTGACAGAGCACCCCTCCTGGACAACACAGCACCCCTTTATGTATTGCAGCCCTAGCCTGATGGACAGGACAACACAGCAGCAGCGACAGTTAATTGACAGGACAAGTGAAGTGACACAGCAGCTGCAGCACCAACTGAAGGAAGTCCCTCTTTATATACTGCAGCCTAAGCCCCTTTATGGACAACACAGCAGCAGCCTTCAGCCCAACACCCCGACTGGACACACACACTGAGTGACTGACAGTGACTACACGTCTGCTAGCTTCTCTCTTCACAGCCGGAGTGAAAATGGCGCCGATCGCGGGTACCTTTATATAATCCAAATCCCGCGGGAATCCGACAGCGGGAGGATGATGTTTTGCCTCGTCTTGAGAACCGAGTCACGTGGAAAACCGAGCCGCGTTCGGATCTCGGTCCGGATCTCAAAGTTCGGGTGGGTCCAGTTGTCGGAGAACTGGACCCGCTCATCTCTATTTTTTACCAATATTTTATTTGGTTATGTGAACCATGTTATTGTCAATTTAGTTTGAAATAGTTCTGCTTTTTGGCATCATACCATACACTATTAAGCAGCACAATATAAGAAAGGCATTAATGTCTGTGAATATAGTATATTACATTTACACTCTAATCAAAACAGCCTTGTCCAATTCTTAAAAAACTACTGTCTAGTGACCTAAGATTGTGCCAGCGGTGTTCCAGGTACTGAGGTAGAACAATACTCGGATTTGTTGCTCTGTAAGTGTTCTTATTCTGGTTCCTGAAAAACATTGTGAATTGTGTGAACCATTTCACCCTTGGAGGTAGAAAAAAAAGAAATAAAATATACATCTAAAGTTATAAATAAGAATTTAACTTGCCATATGTACGACACTACCTATTATGGTGATTGTGAATATATTATACAACAACATTACATTTAGATATATTTTAGACAATGATCAGATCTAGATGCAGTTCACTGATCCTGCATATTTGTTTTTTTTCTAAATAACTTTAAACAAAACCGCCCATGGTGTTCACAAACTATAGATCTGCAGTTCATTATTTTTCTAGGAAGTTCAAAAGTTTAGCAGACAGGACAGGAATACCATGGGTGGGAAGAACAAGCTAATCCTGCAAGGTTGATATTCCGCTCTATTTACATTAAAGCTGGGAAAAGGCAGATTTTAAGTCTTAAGGCCCCCATACATGGGGCGATTTGTATCTGATCTGATCTCGTATACGATTCCTTTGAAAATTCTTCCCTTGACATTCTACTATTTGTATTTAGAAATGGTGCAATTCTACAAACGACCAACCAATCTGATGTATCTTAAATAGGGGTGTGCACCGGCCACTTTTCGTGTTTTGTGTTTTGGTTTTGGATCTGGATCTTTCTTCGTGTTTTGGATCTGGATTGGTTTTGCCAAAACCACCCTTCCGTCTTTTGGGTTCTGGGTTTTGTGTTTTGGATCTGTATTATTTTTAAAAAAAGCATAAAAACAGCTAAAATCACAGAATGTGTTGATTTTTCTACTCCTATGCTATTATTAACCTCAAAAACCTTAATTCCCACTCATTTCCAGTCTATTCTGAACACCTCACAATAGTGTTTTTATGTCATAAAAGGTTGCACCAAGGTAGATGGATGACTATGCTAAGCGACACGAGTGGGTGGCACAAACACGTGGCCCATCTAGGAGTGACACTGCAGTGGCAGACAGGATGGCAGTTTGAAAAACTAGGCCGCAAACAGTACATAATGCAAAGAAAAAAAAGAGGTGCAAGATGGAATTGTCCTTGGGCCCTCCTACCCACCCTTATGTTGTATAAACAGGACATGCACACTTAAACAAACCAATCATTTCAGCGCCAGGGTCTGCCACACGACTGTGGCTGAAATGGTTCGTTTGGGCCCCCACAAAACAAGCTGGCAAATAATCTGTCCCTGCACAAACTGGCTCTACGGAGGCAAGATGTCATCCTCATCCTCCTCATTCACCGATTCCTCACCCTCTTCAGTGTTGTGTACATCCTCATCCTCACAGAGTGTTAATTCGTCCCTGCCAAAATCCACCACCACAGGTCCCTCTGTACGTTCTGGAGGCTGGTCTCCCTGGAAAAGTTGATAATTCATTTTTATGAACATCATCTTCTCCACACGCCTTTCGCTGACAAGGTTCCCGGCTGCACTACACACTCTTTCGGAGCACACACTGGAGGAGGGGCAATTCAGGTAAAATAGAGGCAGTTTGTACAGGGGCCTCCAAATTGCCTCTTTTTCCTGCAAGTACACGGTACGGACTGTCTGACATGCCTACTTGGATGCTGTCACCGATGTAATCCTTTAACAGACAGACGCACGCTTGTCGCTGTTGCTTTGAGGATGCAGGTGCGGCTACAGCCCACACAATTCACAAAGACAGAAAAAAAAAGAAGAATTTTTTTTATTGTTTGTGGAGCGCACTTTGAGGGTTACACCACCCTTTAACAGACAGACGCACGCTTGTCGCTGCTGCTTTGAGAATGCAGGTGCAGCTACAGCCTACACAATTCACAAAGACAGAAAAAAAAATAATTTTTCATTGTTTGTGGAGCGCACTTTGAGGGTTACACCACCCTTTAACAGACAGATGCACGCTTGTCGCTGCTGCTTTGAGGATGCAGGTGCGGCTACTGCGCATACATTTCACACACAAACACAGAAAAAAAGAAGATTATTTTATTTTGTTGGAGCGCACTTTGGGGGTAACACCACCCTTTAACAGACAGACGCATGCTTGTTGCTGCTGCTTTGAGGACAGTATCATATGCAGTGACAGTAGACTTGTCAGAAATTGTTGGAACGTCCTTCAGTCCGGACCAGATGTCCAAACCGGCCCTTGACTTATGACACAGGCGCACGCTTGGCGCTGCTACTGTGTTGATGCACGTGCGGCTATATCGCACACAAGTCACAAACACAGAAAAAAATAGTTTTTTATTTTTTGGAGCACTTTGGGGTTACACCACCCTTTAACAGACTTATGGGACACAGGCGCACGCTTGGCGCTGCTCCTTTGTTGATGCACATGCAGCTACAGTGCACACGTTCACTAAGACAGAAAAAAAATAATTTTTTATTTTTTGTGGAGCGCACTTTGGGGGTAACACCACCCTTTAACAGACAGATGCACGCTTGTCGCTGCTGCTTTGAGGATGCAGGTGCGGCTACTGCGTATACATTTCACACACAAACACAGAAAAAAAGAAGATTATTTTATTTTGGTTGGAGCGCACTTTGGGGGTTACACCACCCTTTAACAGACAGACGCACGCTTGGCGCTGCTGCTTTGAGGATGCAGGTACAGCTACTGTGTATACATTTCACACACAAACACAGAAAAAAAGAAGATTATTTTATTTTGTTGGAGCGCACTTTGGGGGTAACACCAACCTTTAACAGACAGACGCATGCTTGTTGCTGCTGCTTTGAGGACAGTATCATATGCAGTGACAGTAGACTTGTCAGAAATTGTTGGCACGTCCTTCAGTCCAGACCAGATGTCCAAACCGGCCCTTGACTTATGACACAGGCGCATGCTTGGCGCTTCTACTGTGTTGATGCACGTGCGGCTACATCGCACACAAGTCACAAACACAGAAAAAAATAGTTTTTTTATTTTTTGGAGCACTTTGAGGGTTACACCACCCTTTAACAGACAGACGCACGCTTGTCGCTGCTGCTTTGAGGATGCAGGTGCGGCTACAGCCCACAAAATTCACAAAGACAGAAAGAAAAAGAAGAATTTTTTTTATTGTTTGTGGAGCGCACTTTGAGGGTTACACCACCCTTTAACAGACAGACGCATGCTTGTCACTGCTGCTTTGAGGATGCAGGTGCGGCTACAGCCCACACATTTCACAAAGACAGAAGAAAAAATAATTTTTTTATTGTTTGTGGAGCGCACTTTGAGGCTTACACCACCCTTTACCAGACAGACGCATGCTTGTTGCTGCTGCTTTGAGGATGCAGGTGGAATCTAGATGGGATTTGGAACCGGGGACACACTACCTCCATCAATTGTCTAAATCCCACTGCACTAATAGCGGATACTGGACGCACGTCTAACACCAACATAGCAGTCAAGGCCTCAGTTATACGTTTTGCTTCAGGAGACTGCTGTCGTACTTCATCCTCCTCGCTAAGGACTGTTGGAGGGTCAATTGTTTAGTATAAGTAGTGGTGTTCCTACTTCCTCTCTGGGATGATGAACAACTCCCAGCAGCAGCAACAGCACTAGCAGGAAGTGGTTCTTGATCTTTCCCTATTTTATTTTTATCGGAGAAAGTTTGGTGCTCTATTTATGTTAAATTGATATATACGTGCGGCTAAGGCGCACACAAACACAGAAAATAATTTTTTATTTTTGTTGGAGACTAGTGCACTTTGTGGGTTACACCACCCTTTAAGAAATGAGCCAGCTGGCCCTTTACTTATGGGACACAGGCGCACGCTAGGCGCTGCTCCTTTGTTGATGCACGTGCAGCCACAGTGCACACAATTCACAAATACAGAAAATATTTTTTTATTTTGTTTGGAGTGCCCTTTGGGGGTTACAGCACCCTTTAATGGACAAGCCAGCCGGCCCTTTACTTATGGGACAGAGGTGCACACTTAGCGCTGCTCCTTTGTTGATGCACGTGCAGCCACAGTGCACACAATTCACAAATACAGAAAATATTTTTTATTTTGTTTGGAGTGCACTTTGGGGGTTACAGCACCCTTTAACGATCAAGCCAGCTGGCTCTTTACCTATGACACAGGTGCACGCTTGGCGCTACTTTGTTGATGCACGTGCGACTACTGCGCACACAAGTCACAAAAAAAAATATTTTTTTATTTTTTTTGGAGTGCACTTTGGGGGTAACAGCACCCTTTAGTGGACAAGCCAGCCAGCCCTTTACTTATGGGACAGAGGCGCACACTTGGCGCTGCTCCTTTGTTGATGCACGTGCAGCCACAGTGCACACAATTCAGAAACACAGAAAATATTTTTATATTTTTTTTGGAGTGCACTTTGGGGGTAACAGCACCCTTTAACGGACAAGCCAGCCAGCCCTTTACTTATGACACAGGCGGACTTTTGCCACTACTTTGTTGATGCACGTGCGGCTACTGCGCACACAATTCACAAAAAAATATTTTATTTAATTTTTTTTGAAGTGCACTTTGGGGGTTACAGCACTCTTTAACAGTCAAGCCAGCCGGCCCTTTACCTATGGGACACAGGCGCACGCTTGGCGTTGCTCCTTTGTTGATGCACGTGCAGCCACAGTGCACACAATTCACAAACACAGAAAATATTTTTATATTTTGTTTGGAGTGCCCTTTGGGGGTAACAGCACCCTTTAATGGACAAGCCAGCCGGCCCTTTACTTATGGGACACAGGCGCACGCTTGGCGTTGCTCCTTTGTTGATGCACGTGCAGCCACAGTGCACACAATTCACAAACACAGAAAATATTTTTTTATTTGGTTTGGAGTGCACTTTGGGGGTTACAGCACCCTTTAACAGTCAAGCCAGCCGGCCCTTTACTTATGACACAGGCGCACGCTTGGCACTACTTTGTTGATGCACGTGCAGCTACTGCGCACACAATTCACAAACACAGAAAAAATATTTATTTTTTTTGCACTTGGGGGGAGCACCCCTGACAGACAGAGCACCCCCTGGACAACACTACAGCACCCCTTTGGGACTGGGACACTGCACAGGACTTTGGAGTGGACACAGCACCTGTGGACAACACACAGCACACCACAGCCAGCCCCTATGGACTTTGGAGGAGTGGACACAGCCCCTATGGACAACACACAGCACACCACAGCCAGCCCCTATGGACTTTGGAGGAGTGGACACAGCCCCTATGGACAACAGCAGCACAGCACAACACAGCCAGGCCCTATGGACTTTGGAGGAGTGGACACAGCCCCTATGGACAACAGCAGCACAGCGCAGCACAGCACAATCGTATGCAGCAAATACACACACAATGCATCTGTTGGAATGTCAAAAGGGGAGGGCTTATCTAGGGAGTATAAAAGGCAGCATCCATTTTAGATCTGTGCACTCTCTGCTCAGTGACTAGTGAGGCTTGGTTTTATACCCTGCTGAACGCTGTACTTTGCTAGTGTGTTTTGCTTTGTTTTAAGGCTTGCCTTTTACAAAGTGTGTTATTTCTCTACTTTCTGATGGATTCCTATCGCCATAACCTTCTGCTAGCCTATGGCTATCTGAGGCTGAAAGGTGTAAGGCCTGAGGAGAGGAGGAGGATGCAATCTTGCTGGAACAAGGAGTGGCTGACAAGGGAGAGCCGTTCCCATATGCCCCGGCTGAAGGAGATTAGGGAGAACAACCCGGACGATTATCGCAACTACCTGCGGATGGATGACACCACATTCCAGGAGTTGCTGCATCTGGTGACCAGGGCCACCATCAGGAATCACGGGGCCCAGTACAAGTGGATCATACAGGGTCCCCCTTCTCCCAAAGCCCTGATGGTGTAAAAGTGTAGCGTAGAGTGCTGAGTGATTTAATAAATGAGAATCGGACTTACCTGGTATCCTTAGATTATGGCTTTAAACTTGGTTGTGCTTCCCCTTCATCCATGCCTCTTCTGACCACCAGCCATGGTTCTATGTAGAATATTCAGGAGATGAGGATGGACAGACATAAGGGATGGAGATGTGGTAGATAAGGGGGTAGAAAGTTGTGACATAAGAGGAAAGTGAATAATGTGGACAGACAGCAGAAAAAGATTTGGGAACAGATGGGATGGGGAAAAACATGGCATAATGCAGTCCTGACCAACCTGTGACTTTACAGCTGTTGTGAAACTACAAGTCCCAGCATGTTTTACCAGCTAATCACGGGAGTGTAATCTGGTTCTTGTAGTTTCACAACAGCTGGAGAGTCACAAGTTGGACAGGTCTGGAATGTGACACACAGGAGTAAGAGGTGTTAGAGGCACACAAGTGGAGTGGATGCAGAGGCATTCATAGGGAGGGAAGGAGGTGCATAGGTACACATGGGAAGTGGAAAAGAAGCAATGGCACAATATGGATTTGCAGTAGGAGGCAGAGGCACTAATGAGAAGTGGAGGGGATAGAGGCACTCATGGAGGTGTGAGGCAAAATCAGTGGGATGGGGAGGGGCAAAGGCACACATACTAAGCTACATAGAGTTCATTACAGTCAAATACAGTGTACAGACAGGGGAGCGAGACAGGGATAGATATCATGGTGGGAGGGAGAGAACATAGAGCTGCAGACACAAGAAATTAGATCCATGTGGTACTTACTGGGCTGTGTCTGCAGCGTTCTTCCTGGGCTGTGAGGATGACAAACCACCTGACCTCCAGGCTGCAGTGTGGATCACAGATATGCTAGGGGAATCCAGCACCTGACAGCACTAGCTTGTGTGCTGCTAGTGATGTCTGGAGAGTTAATGAATGACTCATCACAGCTTAGCTGTGCGATGATTCATTCATATAACTCTCCGGTAAGCACTACAGCAGCTTCAGCTGTACTGTGTGACAAGTAATTAATTAGCAATCAACTTTGCCTGCGGCCAGGCCCCTCAGCTGTCCGGGCTCGGTACAGGAGTACTGGCAGTCCCCCCCTGATGGCGGCCCTGCTGGTGACCCCCTATATCCAGAGGCAGGACATTCCGGCTGAGGAGATGCTGATTGCGACGCTGAGGTACCTGGCTACAGGGAGGTCGTTTGAAGACCTGAAGTTTGGGAACCACATTTCCCCACAGGCATTGGAGCGCATCATCCAGGACACCTGTGATGCCATTGTCAATATCCTGAAGTTCCACTACTTCAAAGTAAGTAAAACATTACACATTTGTTTCTTGTGAAAGAATTTATTATTATAATTTTTTTTAAACACAATGGGGTTTAGTAAAACCACCAACATGGCTGTATATAGATTTATAATGTTTGTGGGTACATAAATTCCAAACCAACATGGCTGATTTATTTTTTGTACCAAATCAACAAGGTATATTTACCACATAAAAAGTCGTATGTCCACAAGGAATAAACTGGTTAATAGTTAAAATGGTAAAACCTTCAGCAACTTTATGCATCAAAATGCACTGAAAACAAACTGCTATCTCCTCCAGTTTTATGTCTCCCAATAGTTAATCAGCGGCATAGTATACGGCGTATCAGATGCTGGATTGAACAGGCCGCGAGACACATGGCACAAGTCCATATTGAGGCCCCGGCATGCAACAATCTGGCCTTGTGCCATGCGCTTAGGGACCATGTCCAACCTGCATCATCAATGCCGTATACCATGCAGCACCTATTGGGAGACCTAACACTAGCTGATCGTTGAACATAATGTGAAATTAAAATGGAAGTGGATCCTCATCCTCTGCCAACATGGCACTATACACCACTTCAGAGGATGTGGAGGGATTGGTTGATTGTGGAGTAAAATAACTGGGATAGGGTGGTGTGGCCTGGTAGGATGTGAATGAGCCATAGTTAAATGGCTCTAGCGTTGTCTGGGGGACAGGGTCATCCGTGAGCCTAGTACTGGTTGCCAGCTTTTTCATTCGCCCTGGATAACAGTATCATACATCAGGCGTTGGGCATGTATCTGCTGACTTTCCTCCATTTCCCGGAGCCTGCTGGCTATGTGCATGCCCAGGTGGTCAAACATGTCGGGTGGTGTGTTCAATGCCTGCTTGACCTCATTCAAAAGTTCATCCGGTTGGTCCTGTGTTCGGCGCTGGTATCTCCGGTGTTTAGCAGCAGGTTGTGGCGTTTCAGGCTGGCTTTGTGAAGCAATTTGCGGGCTGACCACTGGTGTTGAAGGCTGTTGGAGGAGAGAGATAATTGTGTAACGTTAACATGTTTTTCAACGGTTTAAATTCCATTTTTTTTAATTCTAGTTCCCAACAAAGGTGGAGACGTGGCAGACCATTGCTGAGGAGTTTGAATGGAGATGGAACTTCCCAGGATCTGCGGTGGAGCAACAGACGACAAACATGTCCGGATTACCTCACCTGCCCACAGCGGGTCCTTTTATTATAATTATAAAGGATTTAACAGCATAGTGCTCATGGCAGTAGTTAACTCCAATTATGAATTTATTTTTGTGGATGTGGGCAAAAATGGCCATGCTTCGGATGGGGGTTCTTTAAGCAAACACTCTTCTATGAGAGACTTGGCTCCAACTGCCTGAATTTGCCATCTGTAACGGAAACAAAAACTATATTTTTATGGCTGGTGAGGCGTTTGCTTTTCATGAGCATTTGCTGAAGCCATATGCGCCACGAGGCCTTACAAAAGAGAAGCAAATTTTTAATTACAGACTATCCAGGGCTCGCCGAATAGTGGAGAACACATTTGGCATTCTATGTAACCACTTCTGGGTTTTCCATACCTCTATTAATTTGTGTATGGACAAAATAGATTCACTTGTTTTGTCCTGCTGTGTCCTCCATAATTTCCTACGAAAAAAGTTCTACCCAGAGGACATCAGACACAGGAACTGTGATAGCTAAAGAGATGAGGGAGCAATATCTGGCATACTTCAACGGAGTGGGGGCAGCCCCGTGGCAGGAGGACAGTATCAACTAATGGACATATGAAAAATTTTATTATACTTACAACTTCAAATGAGGACTCTTGTTTCGCATCTGGGTTGTCCACTCCAGGGTCCTCTGTAGTCACCACCATTAGGGCCTGTGAAGGTCGCTGCAGCTCCTGCTCATGCAGGAATTTCAGTAGGTCAAAGTACCACAGTGTACTAGAATAGGTGTCAGCTGCCGCTGCCTTGGATGCCTGGGACTCTTCCTGCTTCCTTTTCTCCTTCATGTGTGCAGTATAGGGGTGTGCACCAGCCACTTTTCATGTTTTGGTTTTGGATCTGGATCTTTCTTCATGCTTTGAATCTGGATTGGTTTTGCCAAAACCACCCTTACGTGTTTTGGGGTTCTGGGTAGAGATGTGCGCAGACCCCCGTGTTTTGGTTTTGGTTGTGGATCTGGATCTCCCCTGGTTTTGGCTCTGAATCTTGTTTTGGATTATTTTCCTCCATGTTTTGTTTTCGTGTTTTGGTTTTGGATCTGGATTTTTTGCAAAAAATTATAAAAACAGCTAAAACCACATAATTTGGGCCTGTTTTTGTTCCTACAGTGTTATTAACCTTAATAATGATTTTCAGGCATTTCTAGGCATGTTTAACCACCTCACAATATTGATTTCACTATTTTCACCAATATAGGCCAAAGGCTGCAGTGAGCTGGCTGGCTAAAGTAAGCAACAGAACAGCGGCACAAACGCATGGCAGTTTAAAAAAATATCAGACATCTATGAAACATTGCCACACAGTAGTGGCAGACAGGATGGCAGTTTAATAAACTATAATAATGTCAGTCGGCAATGCCACAAATTGTGCCAAATGTAAAAGAAAGAGGTGCAAGATGGAATTGTCCCTCCCTCCTACCCACTCTTATGTGGGATATTAAAAAGGACATGCACAATGATTGGTTTGTTTGGGCCCCCAGAAAACAAGCTGGCAATTAATCTGTCCCTGCACAAATTGGCTCTACAGAGGCAAGTTGTGATTCTCATCCATCGATTCCTCACCCTCTTCAGTGTTGTCCTCATCCTCACAGAGTATTAATTAGTCCCCGCTGGAATCCACCACCACAGCTCCCTCTGTACTTTCTGGAGGCTGGTCTTCCTGCAAGAATTGATAATTAATTTTGATGAACATCATCTTCTCCACAATTTGTGGAAGCAACCTCCTACACCTTTTGCTGACAAGGTTCCCGGCTGCACTAAAAACTCTTTCGGAGTACACACTGGAGGGGGGGCAACTTAGATCAATAGAGCCAGTTTGTACAGGGGCCTCCAAATTGCCTCTTTTTCCTGCCAGTACAGGTACGGACTGTCTGACATGCCTACTTGGATGCTGTCACCGATGTAATCCTCCACCATTCTGTCAATGGTGGCAGCATCATATGCAGTGACAGTAGACATGTCAGAAATTGTTGGCAGGTCCTTCAGTCCGGACCAGATGTCCAACCTTGGTCCTGTCTGCCCTGCATCACTGCCAGCGGGTTGCTTAGGATACCCAAGTTGTTTCCTGGCAGCCCCAGTTGCAGGAGAAAATGAAGGAGCTGTTGACGTGTCACGTTCCACTTCAGCTGACAGTGTTTTCACCAGCAGGTCTTTGCACCTCTGCAGGCTTGTGTCCGCTGGAAAGAGAGACACCACATAGGCTTTAAACCTAGGATCGAGCACGGTGGCCAAAATGTAGTGGTCTGATTTCAACAGATTGACCACCCTCGAATCCTGGCAAAGCGAATGAAGGGCTTCATTCACAAGTCCCACATACCGAGCAGAATTGCTCCGTCTTAGCTCCTTCACTTTCTCCAGCTGCTTTTGCAAAAGCCTCATGAGGGAAATGACCTGACTCAAGCTGGCAGTGTCTGAACTGACTTCACGTGTGGCAAGTTCGAAGGGCTGGAGAACCTTGCACAACACCGAAATCATTCTCCACTGCACTTGAGTCAGGTGCATACCCCTTCCTTTGCCAATGTCATAGGTGGATGTATAGGCTTGAATGGCATTTTGCTGTTCCTCCATCCTCTAAAGCATATAGAGGGTTGAGTTCCACCACGTCATAACCTCTTGCTTCAGGTGATTGCAGGGCAGGTTCAAGAATGTTTGCTGGCACTCAAGTCTTTGGCACGCAGTGGCCGAATGGCAAAAGTGGCCAGAATTTTTTCTGGCCACCCAAAGAGTCTCCTGCATGCCCTTGTAGTTTTTCAGAAAATTCTGCACCACCAAATTTATTGTGTGAGCAAAACATGGGAATATGCTGGAATTTGCCCAGATGTAATGCCCGCACAATATTGGTGGCGTTGTCAGATATCACAAAGCCCCAGTAAAGTCTAAGTGGGGTAAGCCATTTGGCGATGATTTTCCTCAGTTTCTCTAAGAGGTTGTCGGCGGTGTGCCTCTTACTGAACCCGGTGATACACAGCGTAGCCTGCCTTGTAACGAGCTGGCATTTCTGAGATGCTGCTACTGGTGACACTGCTATTGTTGCTGCGTAAGGCGATACATCTACCCAGTGGGCTGTCACAGTCTGCCCTGTTCCACTTGTCCACATGTCTGTGGTTAAGTGGACATTGGATACAACCGCATTTTTTAGGGCGCTGGACACTTTTTCTGATATCTCTGTACGTTCTCTGTATTGCCTGCCTAGTGAAGTGGAATCCAGATGGGATTTGGTACCGGGCACACTACCTCCATCAATTGTCTAAATCCCACTGCACTAATGGCGGATACAGGACACATGTCTAACACCAACATAGCTGTCAAGGCCTCAGTTATCCACTTTGCAACAGGATGACTGCTGTCATTCTTCATCCTCCTCGCTAAGGACTGTTGGAGGGTCAATTGCTTAGTAAAAGAAGTAGTGGTGTTCCTACTTCCTCTCTGGGATGATGAAAGACTCCCAGCAGCAACAGCAGCAGCGGCAGCAGTTGGCGTAGCAATGCAGGATCCTCTCGAGGACTCCCGGATAGGAGAGTCAGTCATGCCAGTGACATGGCCTGCAGGACTAATTCCGATCCTGACTGAGGAGGAAATTGACGAGGAGGGAGTTGACGGTGTGGTTTGCAGGTGCATGGATACAACAGGAAAAAGGGATTTAGGTTTTTACCTGGACTGCTTACGGTCTTAGCCACAGTTTCTGAATTTGACAGTAACTTTTTATGATTGCGCTGGAGGTGACATATAAGGGAGGATGTTCCTAGGTGGTTAACATCCCTACCCCTACTTATTTCACCTTTACATATGGTACATATGGCAAGACAGTTGTTGTCCGGATTTGGATAGAAATGTTTCCAGACCAAAGAGGTGGAATGTTTGGTCTTCTGCCCAGGCATGACCGTAAGGGGCTTTTTCATCCCACGGACAACTACTGTCTCCCCCGGTACCTGATTTAAACAAACCACATCACCATCAGAAACCTCCTCGTCAACTTCCTCCTCAGCGCCAGCTATACCAGTATCCTCATCCTGTTGTACTTCAACAGTGACATCTTCAATTTGAAATATATCAGCAACTGGACTGTGGGTGCTCCTTCCAGCACATGCAAATGGTGGAAGGAGCCACCTCTTCCCGTCCAGTGTTGGGAAGGTCAGGCATCACAACCGCCGCCACACTTGTACTCTCCTTGGGGATTTGTGGTATCTTCTTAGAAGAACGCACAGTTCCTTGCCACTCTGTGTCGTAAATGGCATATTGGCAAGTTTACTACGTTTCTCCTCAGACAATTTAAATTATTTTTTTAAGGTCATTTTACTGAACTTTGGCTTTTTGGATTTTACATGCCCTCTGCTATGACATTGGGCATTGGCCTTGGCAGACGACGGTGATGGCATTTCATCGTCTATGTCATGACTAGTGGCAGCAACTTCAGCACTAGGAGGAAGTGGTTCTTGATCTTTCCCTGTTTTATCCTCCAATTTTTGTCCTCCATTTATGTGATATTGATATACGTGCGGCTAAAGCGCACACAAACACAGAAAAAAACACTTGATTTATTTGGGCACTTGGGGTTACACCACCCTTCAACAGGCCAGCCGGCCCTTGACTTATGACACAGGCGCACGCTTGGCACTGCTACTTTGTTGATGTATGTGCAGCTAATGCGCACGCAAACACAGAAAAATAAACACTTTTTAAATGTTTTAATTTTTGGGGGCACTTTGGGGGTTACACCACCCTAGAAAAGACCAGCCGGCCCTTGAATTATGACACAGGCGCACGCTTGGTGCTGCTACTTTTTTGATGCACGTGCAGCTAATGTGCACACAAACACAGATAAAAAAAATATTTTTGTTTGCACTTGGGGAGAGCACCCCTGCTGGATAAAGCACCCCCTGGACAACACTACAGCACCCCTTTAGGACTACAGTGACACAGGAGCCACTGAAGCCCCCCCTCTTCTGTCTGCACACAGCTCCTATGGACAACACAGTCTATATGGGACAACAGCACTGCACAACACAGCCCAGCCAACCCCTATGGACAACAGCAACCCTCACCCTCCCCCTTCACTGTCCACAGCCGGAGTGAAAAATGGTACAGACGCGGAGACCTTTTATAGAATCCAAAAACCGCGAGAATCCGACAGCTGGATGATGATGTTTTGCCTTGATTTCAGTTCTGAGCCAGGCTAGAAAACCAGAGCCTGCTCTGTTCCCAGCTCGGATCGGAGAGGGCTCAGATTTCTAAAATCTGAACCCACTTATGCCTACTAAAAACCCAATCCACTTGCAGTCCAGTCTCTTCTCAGTCAGATATGACAGGTAAAGGAGCCGCAGCCAAGGGGAGGGAGTCGCAGCCAAAAGGAGGGAGCCAGATCCAAGGGGAGGGTGTCACAGTTAAGGGGAGGGAGTCACATGGACATACAGCTTGAGATTTAGGTCTGAGACTGACTTGTACAGATACAACTTTTTTCACATTTGTAAAGTCCGTTTGTGTCCAACTCTTAAAAAGGCCCATTTATAGCCAAAAAGTAAATGAATGTATACAATAAAGTACTTGCAGTCCTATGCGCTCCCTGGGATATTTTTCGTGTTCTCAAATTGCACAATCCAAGTCCAAATTCTCAAATACCAACTATAGGATAAAACATTAATTCCAACTGGTATATTGAGGGATAGCGGTCCTCTTATTTCCAAACAGTTTATTTTCAGTAATCCTCAATTGGTAATAATGTTGAGAAAAATGAAAGAAAAGGGGGTATATATAGTGAAATACAGTTTTATTCAGGTTAAAAGATATATTAAAACATAGACATGCAAATGATTTATAGAGCCTCGTACCAAATGATATCGCTATTAAATGCTCTGCTGCTGATTAGGGATCCAATTCAGATCTGCTCACTAGATGCGATCGCTCGCATCAAGCGTATGCAAATTTGTCAAAGTGATGACATGGGAAGCGATCGCTCGCCAAGGCATAAGCACAACCACTTTGGCTGTGCGAGCGATCACTCTGTGTATGCAGACACCGATTAGCGTATGTAGAGACGCCCACTAGCGCACATCATCTCCAGGAAGTGTATTAAAACATTGGTACATCGAGCACCATCGGAAGCGAACGCAGGACTTGTGGTTGCCTTACCCTGCCACAAGCACTTCAGTGTAAAAAACAGGCATGTAACGTGTACTATGATGCTGCCTGTTAATTATGCATGCCTTAAAAACGGCATTGAAACACCGAGGCACGCCTGCGTTCGCACCTCCACATCCCCATTATTAGTGTCCTGCCCCTGTTACCACCCACAAACGGCCTCTCCTGTCACTCATTTCACTGGGCTGTCTTTGCTGGGGAGCGAGCGGGCTGCGATCGCACAGAGTAGTTTTCGCACGCACAAAACGAAGTGTGCGCATGCACGAATGCAAACCATGGGGCCGCTTGCGAGTGCACAGCGCTAGCGAGCGGGTCTGAATGAGGCCCTAGGTACCCTATATATCTCAGACCACCAGAGAAAACAACTGTTTATTTCCAGGGTGCACTGCTCACTGATTGGTTCAAATATACAATGTGAGTTGTGCAAGGGCTTCTAGGAGTTGCTTTTGTGATTCGGATATAACATTTCCATAAGAGACTTGAGCTGGACTACAAATCCTCATAGGCTGATGACAACCAAATATCTGATATATGAAAGCAATTATCTAAAAATTATGTTTTGGAAGTGCATGGCCTATTGATCAGGAAACTCAGAAGTGCCAGACTGCTGCAGAGATCAGCTGAGACTTCCTGCTACTCCTCGGTCGCTACATTCTACCTTGAGTAAGTTGCAGCCCTTGCCAGACATTCTACTAAAGGCAAAGTCATTTGGGCTATCATCCTCTTTCTGTACGTTTAAAACATATTTTATTATATTTTTTTATATTGAGTAAATACTCATTTTTAGCATCACGTAATATTTATAGATGAGCGGTTTGGAATCCTTGGAATCTGAACCCGCCTAAACATCAGGAATCCGAGTCAATCTGAGCAGCGGCTTGGGTCCTCCCACCTGACTCGGATACGACTTCCAGACAGAATGCCATCCGATTCTCGCGGGTTTTGGATTCTATATAAGGCGCCGCGGACAGGACTCGGCACCATTTCCTTGTCAGTCAAACTTTTGTATGCTGTGCTCTGCAGTATAGCCTGTGCTGTGTCCAGACTCACAGGTGGTTATACTACTTAATGAATGTGTATAGGAGGTGCATTCTGCTGTATGCTGTGCTGTACTCTGCTGTAGTGTATATAGCCTGTGCTGTGTCCAGACTCATAAGTGACTGTGCTACTCTTAGTCAATGTGTATAAGGGGTGCACACTGCTGTATGCTGTGCTGTACTCTGCTGTATATAGGCTGTGCTGTGTCCATCAGTAAACACATTCACGTGCATATATAAGCCCTGTGACTCCATGTAGTTTGAATAGAGCTGAAAACCCTGCGCCGCATAACAAAAATATAAGAAAATAATTCTTCACTTACCTGCCCGGGGGTCTCCAGTGGTCTCCGCGGCTCCTGGTGGCCTCCCCTCTATCTTCACACAGGAGAGGGGGCTGCGGGGAGTCCCGTGGGCTGCTGGGAGGCACCAGGGGCTGGTGGGAGATGTAGTTCTCCCAGCGCCTGTTATGGGGGGGGGGAGCACACAGATACTGGGGGGCCACACACACACACATACAAACACACTGACATACTCACCCTGCAACAGAGGACCCAGCTTCCGACGCTGGATGCTGGAGAAGATGCAGAAGACAGCGCTGCAGAAGGTAAGTAATTAAGGACTAATTAAGCTAATTGGAAACTTCCAATTGCTTAATTAGTCCTAAGGGGGGGTGCCGAGCAAGTAAAATCACTTGCTCTGGGGTTGTGTGAAAAAAACCTCCTGACAGTCAATAAAGAAAAAACCCTGCACCTAATTGAATTGCAAAGATCCCGCACCTACAGGAAAACCTCGCAGGTGTGGGATTTTTGCAATTCATGCACCCAATTGAATATGCCCCTTACAGTGTAGAAGAGATGTAAAAAATGTGAAAACCACTATGGCAGTAGAACAAACTGGATGTTCAAAAACAGAAATGTCACAGATCCATGAAGAGAGTCTACGGGGTAAATTTACTAAGATGGGAGTTCTATTAAGAAGTGATGTTGCCCATATAAACCAATCAGATTCTAGGTATTATCTTCTAGAAGGTGCTAGATAAATGAGAAGTAGAATCTGATTGGTTGCTATGGGCAACATCACTTCTTAAATAGAACTCCCATCTTAGTAAATTTACCCCTAAGTGTGTCCATGAGTGCGATGTGTGAGCCTGACCATTCTAATACTGTTGTACTTGTAGAGAAGCCACCTTCCAACATTTCTGCTCCTTCTGCAAATGTGGGTATGAGCAGCACAAACATAGCTGATGACATAGAAATTGAGGATGCCACCGAGGAAGTGCATATTTGTGTAGCTGACGCCAGTGCTAATAAGGATGTTGAGGATGAGGATGTGATTTGTGTAAGTCAGGCACCAGTGGAAGCAGCTCTTGATCAATTGCACCTCTTCTGTGTGGAATTAATTTTACCCAAATCCTGACAACAATCATCAAGCCATCAGTAGCGTTTGTAAAACCACGGTAAGTAGAGGTAAGGATGTTAACCATCTAGGAACCTCCTCCCTATTAAGTCTTTTGCAGCAAACTCATGAAAAATTTTGACATCAGAAACTGGGGCTAAAAAAAAATAACAACAAGCAGTCCAGCGTCAGCTAGCTCCCTTCTCTCAATTTCAACTAGATCCCAGCAGCTGCAATCTCTACCGCCGACACCTTCATCCTCAATATCCACAGTAATGACCGGAGGTAGTACTGCATCCAATTTCTTAAGGCTAGGTGACTCCCAGTGGCGTAACTGGGGTATTTGGAGCCCCAGACAAGTAAAAAAATGGAACCACCCTGCCAAAGTATGTGTGCGCATGCCGAAAATGTTGGTGTAGTAACATGCCACAGGGGGCATGGTCAGTGGAAAATGGGGGCATGCCAACATGATGCACCACCATTTCTTGTCACTCTGGAAACATTCCTTTCCATATGCACCTCAATGCCCCCAGTAGTAGTGTTCCTCTTGCATGTATTAGTGCCCCTTATGCAGTGTCCCCAGTAGCAGTGCCTCTTATGCAGTTCCCCCTGTAGTAGTGCCCCTTATACAGTGCCCAGCAGTAGTGCCCCTTATACAGTGCCCCCAGTAGTGCCCCTTATACAGTGCCCCAGTAGTAGCCCCCCTATGCCCCAGTAGTGGTCCCCCCTATGCAATGCTCTCAGTAGTGGCCCCCTACCCAGTGTCCCAAGTAGTGGTCACCACTATGCCCCAGTAGTGGTCCCCCCTATACAATGCGCACAGTAGTGGTCACCCGTATACAGTGCCCTTACTAGTAGTCCCCTCTAGGTAGTGCCCCTGGTAGTGCCCCTTAGATAGTGCCCCCAGTAGTAGTCCCCCCTATGCAGTGCCCTCAGTAGTGTCCCTTATATAGTGCCCCTAGTAGTAGTCCCCCTATGCAGTGCCCTCAGTAGTGGTCACCCTTATATAAAAACATACACAAAAAAACCACAAAACTTACCTGAATCCCTGCGCCCGCAGCTGTCTGCTCCTCCGTTTTCCCGGCCCGCTCTGCACTATGGGAGAGATGTCATGATGTCTCTCCTATCACCCACTGCAGGAGCCGGAAGGTGGAGCTCATGAGTGAGCTCCAGCTTGGCTCCTGCAGTGGGCGCAGCAGCCAATGAGAGTCTGTCTGACTCTCATTGGCTACGAAAGCAAACACACTGCCGGAGGGTAGTACGAGTGTACTACCCGGCGCCGATGGTAGTGTTTGTACTGTGTAGTGTGGACCGCACTACACTGACTTGAAATCAGTGTCCTGGACCGCGACGCACCACAGGTCCTACAGTGCCCAGGGCACGTACCCTGCTCGACACCCCCCCACGTTACACCACTGGTGACGCCTCCCCTATCCAAAATTCTTCAGAAGAATCCTTCAGCGCTAGGCCTGCTGCTGCTGCTGTTGGGGATGGATCTTCATCCCAGAAGGTGACCAATAAGACTAGCATTTTAAACAACTGACTGTAAAACAATCCTTTGCAAGGGGAAGCAAGTATGACAGCTCTCACCCAGTCACACAGTGGATCACTGATGCCATCACGGCTATGCTAGTTTTAGATTTGTATCAAATATCCACCATTAATGTAGTGGGTTTCACAGTTAATTACCAAATTCCATCTCGATTCCATTTTTCCTGAAAAGCCATTCCTCGCCTGTGCCAGGACGTTCCATTCCTCGGCTGTGCCAGGACGTTCCATTCCTCGGCTGTACCAGGACGTTCCATTCCTCGGCTGTGCCAGGACGTTCCATTCCTCGGCTGTACCAGGACGTTCCATTCCTCGGCTGTGCCAGGATGTTCCATTCCTCGGCTGTGCCAGGACGTTCCATTCCTCGGCTGTGCCAGGACGTTCCATTCCTCGGCTGTGCCAGGACGTTCCATTCCTCGGCTGTGCCAGGACGTTCCATTCCTCAGCTGTGCCAGGACGTTCCATTCCTCGGCTGTGCCAGGACGTTCCATTCCTCGGCTGTACCAGGACGTTCCATTCCTCGGCTGTACCAGGACGTTCCATTCCTCGGCTGTACCAGGATGTTCCATTCCTTGGCTGTACCAGGACGTTAAAAAAAATTGACTGATACCTTCCTCTCTGTTGTCCCCCATCCCTTCCCTCTTTTTCCCCCACTAGTCATGGCTTCTTTCTTAGCTTTCAATGGTTGTTAAGTGAAAACTTTATGTACTCGTGTTCACAATTTACTAATAACGGATTGGCGCTGGATCGCTCAACGTCAGCTTAATTACCTGCCTTCACATCATTGACAATAATATGTGGAAATTGTCTACTTATTGTACTAATCATAATATACTCTGTATTTGCAACTGTTATCTTATATTGTTAACCATTGAAAGCTTATTAGAAAAAAACTAATTATTGGCCTACAAAATGCCAATGTACCCTCTGTTCACCTAACCACAGATATGTGGACAAGCGGCAGTGGGCAAACTAAAAATTACATGACTGACAGTCCACTGGGTGGGTGATTCATCTTTAGCAGCAACAGCAGCAGCAGCATCTAACAAACAATGCCAGCTCATTCAGAGGCAGGCTACTCTGTGTATCACCGGCTTCACTAAGAGGCATACTGCTGACTGATTAGAAGGTATGTCATAGCAAAATGGCTTACCCCACTTGTACTCTACTTAGGATTTGTGACTTCTGATAATGCCACCAATATAGTGAGAGCATTACAGCTGCTATGTATGTCAGACTTGTAGATCAAGTCCTTTGTTCACTTCGCCAGGATCCAAGAGTTGCCAATATCTTGAAATTGGATCACTACATTTTGGTGACTGTGCTTGATCCTAGATCCAAGTCGTACATTGTGTCTTTCTTTCCAACTGTACCAGATCTTAAGAGATGCAAAGAGCTCCTGGTGAGCAAGTTGGCATCTCAAGTGGTACATGAAACAATGACATCTCCTTCTTCAGTTTCTCCTGCAGCTGCCAGGAAAATTAGTTACACCGCTACCGTGACTCCATCTGATAGGGTCACGATCCTAAGAATAGTGGATTATTTTCATGACACCGTACACGTAGGCATATCAGAGTCCCTTTGACTGCTGGAAAGACAAAAAGGCAATTTGGAGGCCCTTTTACAGACTGGCTTTGCATTATCTAAGCTGCCCACCCTCCAGTGTATAGTCAGAAAGAGTTTTCAGCAGAGCCGGGAACCTTATCAGTGATCAGCATAGGAGGCTACTTCCTCAAAATAAACTAGAAATTCCATGAAGACCTTTACCACTAATTACGTCAAAAGGCAGAGGCACCTGTAATGGTGAATTACAGCGGGGATGCATTAATATTGTGTGAGGAAGATGTACACACTGATGAGGGTGGTGAATCCGATAAGGAGAATGACCTCTTTGAGTTCCAAGCTTAGAGAGGATTAACAATACTGTTAACTAACTTATGCCCATTGGTAGCTTGTTTTGTGGGGGCCCAAACAAACCAATCACTGCAGCCACAATTGGCAGTCCCTGTTGCTGAAGGGATTGGTTGTTAAATTGTGCATGTCCTGTTTAATATATACAACCGAAGGTGGGTGGAAGGGCCCAAGGATAATTCCCTCTTACACCTCTTTTCTTTGTATTATGTGCTGTTTGGGGCACTGCTGACTGACATTTTTATAGTTTATTAAACTGCCATCCTGTCTGCCACTGCTGTGTGGCAATGTTTCATAGGTGACCTATATTTTGTTAAACTAACATGCATTTGTGTCTCTGCTCTGACACTTACTGTTTTTTTGTTTCATATTGTATTTACTTAAATTAAAATCACAAATAAATATACTTGCAAAATGCTCTTGTGCCTTTTTCAACCTTGATTTGTAGATACCAACCTGGTTGCCTTTTTTCCTAAACTTTCATTCCAATGTGTGTAACAACAAATGGGCTTGGCTTTCCTTGATAAAAACAGCCATGTTTGGTCAGATGCAACTCCAGCACCAAATGGAGAGGATATTTTGTGATGGTATCTGGGAGATGTTCTCCGTCCTCCCCACCCAACCATCCCATACATAATCCTAGAAGATGATGAGAGATGATTAGTACCAGACTTTAATAATCTCTCTGCCCTCTTCCTGTTCAGAGCTTCCATTTTGTTTGCTGCCATATTAATAGTTCTTCCACCCGTTCAAGAATCAATATGGGCACTGGCATTATTCCCGTCGGTGGGAGGGCCCAAAGACAATTCCATCTTGCACCTCTTTTTTTTCATTATGCACTGATTGGGGCATTGCTGGCTGTCTTTTTGTGTAAATGATAAACTTTATTGTTATAGTTTATTAAAACTGCCATCCTGTCTGCCACTGCAGGTCCATTCTCTTTCTTAGATGTGCCATGTTGATATTTGAACTGCCACAGCCGCTGAAATCTTCTACATGCGGTTGAAGAATGCCAATATGTCCAGAAATTTTTATGGCCACAGACAGCATCTCCTGCATGCCCCTTTGATTTTTGAATAAAAATTTGGAACCACCGAAGAGCTCAACCTGGTCAAGGATTGATGTGAATAATTTATATATTTTTTGTAAATGCATCCACTCCTCCCTCATAAATTTGCTTCGGAATCCAAAACTTAAATTAAATTTACTATGAATCAACCCTTCCTATCCTTCCCTACAACTACATACATAATCCATCTCCCTCAGCCCTCTTGATTAATTAAAATATTTGTTTCCTGATGTGCCATGTTGGAAGTTGAACTGCCACGTGTTTGTGCCACCCACTGCTGTTGCTTAGCTTAGTCAGCCAGCTTGGTGCAAACTTTTGGCCTAAACTGAATGAAAACAATATTGCGAGCTCTAAGGTGGTCAAAATTGACTGGAAATGAGTGAAAATTAATGTTATTGAGATTAATAATACTCTAGGAACAAAAAAAAGGCTCAAATTATGTGGATTTTAGCTTTTTCTGTAAATTTTTGGAAAAATACAAAACCAAAATCAATCACGTCGTTTAGGCATAACCAAAGCCAGACGACGAATTAGAACCAAAACCAGCAAAAATGGTCCGGCACACATCTCTAGTATTATTTTATTTTAATGTTTGTACTCACTATACAATGCTTTACATAATTATGTGTAAATACTGCATTTCAATGCATACACAAATGTATACTAATAAATGTAAGATCTGTAGTATACTTGCTGCAAACACTGTTCGTATTTCCTGCCTCTAAAACCTATTTTCCCTCTCACCTAAAGGGAATCTCACACAGACTACTGTATGGGGAGGGGAGGGGCTCAGGCCATATGATGCACTGGTCACTTACTGTATAACAAAATAGAAGTGCCTGACCTTTTGGACGTCGAGTGAAAGATATCCCTACCCTTAGCCAATGAGATAATAACCTGTATACGGTTTGTGTGCATGAACCCTCCGCTTTTGCCTATTACTTATAAATTAACCTGCAATGACTCTTGGAGGTTAGTGCTTCCATATTGAAATCTTAAGTTGCTGCGAACCATGCATGCACAATGTATTGGCGGTACTCTTTGTATTTCTTTGTGCGAATAAATCTTTTGGACTTTGGAAATCCATCTAAACTGATCAGACATCATAATTATTTACATTAATAGGTCTTTGTCCTTGACTACTCTCATGTATTTATTCACTGTGTGGGGTCTGCATATCACAAGCCATTTTTTTCTTTTTTCCCTCTTTTCTGACCCGTCTTGTTTTTGAATGTCAAACAATAAATGTAATAGGTTATGCCTCGCTGACATCTGAGGAGTCAAACACAGGCTTAATTAGGATTGCCATATCTGCCTCAAACTACTACTTATTAATACATTCGGGCAATAGCCGTAGCACCCATACAGATGCTATGGGCCCTGGAGAGATCACGGTCCCCAAGACAAACTATATGTCTGACTATATGTATTAGCCTAGGAAACAGCTACACCTTATTCATACTTATAGTATACACTAGATAGGGAGAAGGAAGAGAAAAGAAGACTTTGTTGGAGGCGCTCTTAAAGTAGTATGAATAGATTAAAACTTAACTTTCATTTTTTTAGGTTTTAGAATCTAAGGGGGAAGAGGTTATTTTTCAACCTCCAATAATATTTAAAAACAACCAATAATTACAAACAAACATCAATATAGTTCACTGCCAACTTTTGTTAATACAGGCAAAAGGTGATTGTTGCAAGTGGTTAGATTCAACACATTATATATATATTATTGATCATTCAAAAAACATCCCTTGTTATTGAAAATAATGCCAGAAAAACCTTCCTTCTAATTTAGAAAAATATCAGATAAACATAACTACATAGATTCTAGTATACTTGAAGGAGTATTTTGACAGATGGTTTATCCTGCATACATACTGTTATAGGAGATATCATTGTATCCATTTTGTACCAATATCTTGCAACATGTTGCAATGCAGCAGCTCAAGAGCTAGCAGAGACACTTGTTATTCATGTAGCAAGAAAAAAAAACAGAATAACAAATCCCTACAGTTTTTTTTTCACTCAGTGGATAGAACACAGTCCTGCTGAAAGAAATATATTGCATGAAATTAATCAGCAGTAGAGATATATTTGTGTCTGAAAACTGGCAATGCAGAGTGCATTGTCGTAACATTTATTAGGTATACACTAATTGCTCACGGCGGAGCATCACCCTGCTTAGTGAGCCGGAGGCTCAATATTTTTTACCCTTAAAAAATGTGTTGTAAAAAATACACATCAAGCATAGTTGACACAGATTTGGGTTAATAGAGATTTGACTCACTGCAAGGAATGCACCGTTTAAACCCCTTTAGTAGGTTTACAAAATCCAGGCAGGTGAATCCCCTTTCACTTCTGCTGTCTGATCACCATACATATAGTAGGGGGTGATTGATGAAAGAGTGGAGAGGCCCTGCCTGGGGTGATAGTTGGAAATGCACTGCTGTAGTAACAGTAACCACCTGTCTGTGCTGGTGTCAGAAGACAGTGCAGCACTTGGCGGGGGAGATCCCAATGAGACAGCGCGATCAACGGGGTGTCTAGGAGCATGTGCAGCGGTCTGTATGCAGGTAATGCAGTACTATTTCAATAACAAAGCATAAGGCAAAAGACGCTGGTAGATTACATCACCATCTCCCTACATGGGTATTTGCTTCAGCAGTCATATTCCAATGGAGATGGCTGCATCCTTGTTTGCTGGAGATGACGATCGTTTCACCTAGAGGGCTTGTTCACATCATGACAGGTGAGGTATTGCCCAGCAGAGCTCCTCCTTTATAGGGATGTCAATTTCAGTAGTTAATTCAATTAATTAGATGTCATGTGACATTGTTAGCCTTGTTAATGGTAAGTCTGGAGAAAGTTTTTCAAACACACTTTATCTGGGACATTAAACAACTGACATACTGTATTTTATAGTGACTAAGCGCTATTCAAACATTAAATATCTCATATGTATGTATCAGAGAGGTAGTTCCAATTTTTAGATCAGTGTCTGACAGTATTAACCAAGTGTAAGCCATTTCTACCAACAGCACAAAAAACTATGTACATTTATTAAGTGGCCACGTCCCTTTAGAAAACAATTATTCAGCGCCGCAAAGTGGCGCTGGGGAAGGAGGCGCTGTGTACCCCTCAGCCCGGCACACAGCCAATGGGGGGTGCGATCAGCATGGGCGCTTCCTTCATAGGCATAGGAGACTGCTCCGGCTGCTGCTTTAGCAGCCACGAGCAGTCTCCCAGTGCAGCCCACCACACAGCAGCATGTGCTGGGCTGCTGTGACTTAAGAGGGAGGGGGAGAGCGGTGCCGGACCCGGGCCCCTGCAGCAAGCTTTTGCAATGCGATCAGGGCATGTCAGTATGGCCCATGATCGCATTGCAAAATTAGATCATAACGGCCGGATGTATTAGTCCGTCCCTGCGATGTGTCCGGAGAGCTGCCGGCCGTTGCCAGGGCTGCTGCGCATGCACAGTCCCACAGACTGCACAGGCACAGCCGCCATAGCTTGGGAGAGTTCTGGTGGATCCCTACGCCTGCTAACTATGTGTGGTGTAGCCATCTTCAGATGTAAGCTGCAGGGGGCCAATATCTGGAATGCATAGCATTCCGGATATTGGTAAATTTGCCAGCATCACATCCCCCATAGAAACTTATGGAATATAAGGCACTGCAGGCACCCACTAGATGGGGATGATTCTGCAAAATGTACATTCTCTGCTCAGTGAAGTTATCTGTGAAGAATCAGGAACATTAATGCAGATGAACGGCAAGACCAGCACCTCTCCACTTTGGAAGTTATGAATAGTCTCTATTGTTTACAGCTAGACAGGGGTTTAGAAGAAACTCATTCATTTTAGAGATTACAGCATATAAAAGTAATAATTAGCTGACATTCAATATTCAAATGAACAAAGTGTCCCTGATGATAACATACTTGTTGATGCCTGCATATGATCCTGTGCAGGAGCTAATTCCTCAATATATATCTCTTGGTGTGGGCGTGTGAGTTAGAATAAGATGAAAAGATTCCTTTTACCATCCCAGCTGGTACCCAGAAATAGGGATTTAGAAGAAAATATCTCACCAACATACAGTGAGTGAGTAATATGTTATGGATATTTATTTGTATAATCAATACATTTTTATGCGGTATACATATACACTATATTTCCTTTTTCATTCCCTTTTGGTTTACTTGTGTTAAAATTCACATTACTGCAGATAGCGGGGGTCCGTGTGCACCACACACTCTGCACCCATAATAGATACACCCCTGCCTCAATATATTTTTTGAGAACTTGTTGTCATGGGGAGTGCCCTAGAAGCGAGTACTTACCTTACATATATCTATCTCTGCAATGAGCTGCAAAAGAAAAAATTGAGAACGGGTCTTAATAAATAGATCTCCAAGATCCAGTCATGTCTAGCCAGCATCGCCCAACACAACGAGTAACATTGCCATGTAAACTGGGATGTAGTCAGAATGCTGACATTCAGATCATGTCAACACCATGTTTTTTACATGGTCTGAATGTCAACATTAAGGATGTTGACATGTTCAAAATGTCAACATTGTGAATGTCAACAGTCTGAATGGCGACACATGAAATTAGGGTTAGGCTGCAGCTAGGGTTAGGCTGCAATTTATGTTTAGGGTTAGTCTGCAATTAAGGTTATGATTAGGCTGCAATTAGGATTAGGATTAGTCTGCAATTTATGGTTAGGGTTAGTCTGCAATTAAGGTTATGACTAGGCTGCAATTAGGATTAGGATTAGTCTGCAATTTATGGTTAGGGTTTAGCGGCAATTAGGGTTATGGTTAGTGTGTAGTTTGGGTTAGGCTGCAATTAGGGTTAGGGTTAGGCTGCAATTAGGATTAGGGTTAGGCTGCAATTAGGGTTAGGCTGCAATAGGGTTAGAAATAGGCTACAAATAGTGTCATGGTTAGGCTGCAGTTAGGGTTAGGCTGCAATTAGTGTTAGGGTTAGGCTGCAATTAGGGTTAGGCTGCAATTAGGGTTATGGTTAGGCTGCAATTATGGTTAGGCTGCAATTAGGGCTATGGTTAGGCTGCAATTAGGGATAGGCTACAATTAGTGTTAGGATGCAGTTAGGGTTAGTGTGCAATTAGGGTAATGGTTAGACTGCAATTAGGGTTAGGATTAGGCTGCAAATAGTGTTATGGTTAGGCTGCAGATAGGGTTAGGCTGCAATTAGGGTTATGGTTAGGCTGCAATTAGGGTTAGGCTGCAATTAGGGTTATGGTTAGGTTACAATTAGGGCTATGGTTAGGCTGCAATTAGGGATATGGTTTGGCTGCAATTAGGGATAGGCTGCAATTAATGTTAGGCTACAGTTAGAGTTGGTCTGCAATTAGGGTTATGGTTAGGCTGCAATTAGGGTTAGGATTAGGCTGCAATTAGGGTTAGGCTACAGTTAGGATTAGGTTGCAATTAGGGTTATGGTTAGGCTGCAATTAGGGTTATGGTTAGGCTGCAATTAAGGCTATGGTTAGGCTACAATTAGGGCTATGGTTAGGCTGCAATTAGGGATAGGCTGCAATTAATGTTAGGCTACAGGTAGAGTTGGTCTACAATTAGGGTTATGGTTAGGCTGCAATTAGGGTTAGGATTAGGCTGCAATTAGGGTTAGGCTACAGTTAGGATTAGGTTGCAATTAGGGATATGGTTTCGCTGCAATTAGGGATAGGCTGCAATTAATGTTAGGCTACAGTTAGAGTTGGTCTGCAATTAGGGTTATGGTTAGGCTGCAATTAGGGTTAGGATTAGGCTGCAATTAGGGTTAGGCTACAGTTAGGATTAGGTTGCAATTAGGGTTATGGTTAGGCTGCAATTAGGGTTATGGTTAGGCTGCAATTAAGGCTATGGTTAGGCTACAATTAGGGCTATGGTTCGGCTGCAATTAGGGATAGGCTGCAATTAATGTTAGGCTACAGTTAGGGTTAGTCTACAATTAGGGTTATGGTTAGGCTGCAATTAGGGTTAGGCTGCAATTAGGGTTAGGATTAGGCTGCAATTAAGGTTAGGCTACAGTTAGGATTAGGTTGCAATTAGGGTTATGCTAATATAGCAATGTTGACATACTGACTGTTGACATTTATAATGTCACATTTTGACATTCTGACCATGTCGGCATCCTTAATATCAACATGCAGACCATGTTGACATTATGGTGTCATCATAATGAATGTTGACATTCAGACCAAGTAGACAATTCATACCACACACGTGTAAGCCTTTATAAAGAAGAAACATTTTCAGTTGTGCACATTTTTATCGGTTCCTCAATAACCCTGGTTGTTTATGTATGATTATGCTAGCAAGCTTCTGTGCTATTACACGCCCACACAGAGTAAGATAAACTATATGTTTTGTTTTGTACTATCTTAACATGAGTTAAACAATTTTATTATTTTCCAGTAATAGTCCAACCTAGTATAAAAAGCATTATTACAAAGTTAGTTTGACTTGTAGTAAATGTCAACTACAAAAGTGTTTGCAGGATTATTTACGGGCTGCAGAACAGAAGGCATGAGCAATACCAGCAGTTCATATTACAAAAAAAGATCTGACAGATGACCTCCAAAGTGAGAAATACCATACTACACCACAGCGCATTGTTACAGCAAGGGGCCAAGGGTCTATCACACTAAAAAATACTTTTTTCTTATGAGTTACCCACATTGCAAACGTTTCATGGCCCATCACTATAAAGTATCATTTAATGTGTCAGATGAAAAATATGGATATAGTCTTCAGTTTGGTTTTCATTCATGCTAATACTTAAACATATAAGAGGCTGGAGTGTTACATCTAATTTTAGCGGGCTGATGTCATTGAGATGCCAGACTGTGTATAGTGCTTGAGACCCCCAGTTTGCCTCCATACCAGTTACTGTGCATGGAAAGACTGTCCAGGAGTAGGAAGGTCATCCAGCCCTAAAGCACAGTAGGAGCAATTCATCCATAGAGTCTGCCCACTTTCCATCCTTAAAACAAAGGTAAGTTCCTCTTACAGTTCTTATCTTGCTGGGAACCAACTAGTACTGGCACACAACTGTTTCAGACACAATGAATGTTTCTGTGAACTAGCATCATGTGTACTGATGTATGTAGAAGTCACCTATTTTGGAATTCTAAAATATAGTTTGATCCAATGTGATGATAGAAGTAAGGATGTTGCAGGAAATTGTTTATATTCATTATGATAAGATAAAACACATTTGGAGGTCATCTAGATATGCAGCAAAACAAGAAATGTTTGAGTCCCTTCCATACAGAGAATAAATGTACACTTGAACTTGATTGGCATGTGACAGTATTTACACACATCATTTAATTACAGCTCTGTAAATCTTCAAACCCATAATTTATTGCATGAGTTCTGTAGGCAATACACTTGTAAGCATGAATCATAGAATCAGAATAGTTATATAACACCTATCTGACATTACATTGTACCCTGGTAAACACACAATGGGCAACTGTACTAGACACAAACAAAGTCTTAATTAAGCTGTAGCCAAAAAAATAAAAATATGAAAATTACCATGTAAATATCTTGGCTTATACAGAAGAGACAGAGCTGCACAATTCTCATGGTTCATGTGAGTTGTTAAGAAGATTGTGTTGCTAAGCAACTACTTTTGTTTTCTGTTCTAAATATGAACCTCAAGTTACATTTAAGCAATGCTATATGTCATATGATTTAATATAAGGTAACATAATTTGTAATATTTTATGTTTTTATCAGAAAGGTGGTGTGTAACAGTTTTGGACTAAGTAAATTAATAATGTACTGTATGGTCAAAGTGAGTAACCCCTTCTTTAGTTATATATAAAATACATGACATATGTGTATGTGTATTTATATAAAGACATTTATGTGTGGGAGTAAAGATATAACTTTGTGTGTATTTTGCATGTCATATTACATTTTCACAATGGATCTTCAATTATAATTTCTCCCACTTTCTGCTTTGTTTTTTTTTTTTTTTTGTCGACAGTATTGGCTTCTGGGCTTATTATTCCAGAGGCTGCACAAATGTAATCTATGACTCAATTTTTTTAATAATTAGTACAGAGATATAAAAACCCTGTCTTACAATGTGTTGTGAAGTTGCAGAGGTTTAAAGCTGATACAATAAGACAATAGCTTAATGCTGGACATATAAACGTTGGCAAAAAAGCAAAAATATTCCCTCCTATGTCTAATAACATAAGAGACTATTTATTAAAGGTAAAAAATTCCTATCTCCAGCAAAAACTGTTGTTTTCGCTAGTGTGTTTTGTCCTATACATCAAGGGGGTACCTCAGGGCATATTTGACAATAGCTTCCCCTTTCAAAGTTAGGGATGCCTATTTTACAAGAAAATCAGGATGGCAGGATCCTATCCTAATTATAAAAAGCTAAATTTTTAACAAAAATTTTTTCCACGATTTTCAAAAATATTTGTCATCTATTTCTTTCAGCTGTTGCTCGCTAAATGGAACTGCAAGCCAAGTCCAGGCTTTCAGTTCTACTGCACATACATGATCCAGCTAGAGATTGGCTAAAGTAATCACTATGGGCCATTATCTCTGAAGCAGCTGGGTGTTTCTCAGCTGCACTGGAGATATTGTATAGGCTACAGTGATAGCCTTATTGTCGTAAAATGACCTTAAAAAAGCCCCATATTGTTTTACAGCTGCAGAGCTGGGCTACATGCCAGCAAAACAAACATTGCTGGTCAGTGTCAGATCCCTGCTATCGAGGAACATCGCACCTCCACCATCGGTGGCATAACCATCGACCATTGTAGGCAAACCATCGATAGCAATCTCTACCTTGGAGGCACCAGGGAAGATAGGAGGGGGAGAATCATCTGCAGCGTTCATAATGACAGCTACTTGTAAGACGAGTAGTAGGGGGAGACAAAAGGGGTAACACAATATTGTGTGCCCCAGTCTCTGTCTCTGGTTGACCCTATGTGTGTTTGTGAGACTCTATGGATGTAACCCTATGTGTGTATGAGATCATAGGGTATTTTGACTGCTTTAGCAATCATTGCTGTCATTTTAAAACTATTGATCAAAGTTGTGGCGGCTTTGACAAACCACGACAGTAAATATACCTCCATTTGTTTCTGTGTTAGTGATGTTTGTGCGTTTGTGTGTTTATGTATATCACCCTGTACATGTCTGTAGCCCTGTGGCCTTTTTCGTCTGTGTATCCGTGGACCTGATTCAGAGATGTACGCAAACCCGATGGCAGATCGCTTGCAGTGCCCTCTATGCAGCAGCCTGATTGACTGACTGCGGCCATTTGGGGGCGGGCAGGAGGTGGCACTGGGCAGCGTTTCCAAAAATGGGGGCGTATTGTCCCTGTTTTCTGGGAGTGCCAAGGCCAGTGTCTGTATCTACCATGGCAGCACAGATGAAGCACCCAATCTGAGTAGTCTTAGGCTTACTCAGATGGCTGATGCTGCGTTGGTCGCAATGTTGATTTGATCCTGCTTCTTTAGACACAGGCATCGGATCTGAGATGTCTGCTGGAGGCATCTTTTTCCTCCTGCAACATTAGCATATATGCACACAGCAGCTGCGTCATAGTGTATATTTCATAGTGCACACAGCAGCAGCGATATAGTGTATATCTTTGAATCGGGCCCTGTGTGTGTAAGTATGCTGAGGCAAAAACAAAATGAAGGTGATGGAGTTTAAATTAATTGAAGTGGAGGATAGTGAGGAATAAATTAACTGAAGTTGCTAGGAAGATTTGAATTAAGGGAGACATCAATTAAATATTGTGATCAATTGCAACAACATGATCCCCCCCCATGCCACCCATGCACTACAATAACATGCTCACCCTGCACAACAATAACATGCTCCCTTCTGCAAATAAACTTGCCCCTTCATGCACAACATGTTCCCCTTCTGCACAACAACATGCCACACCCTGCACAACAAAAACATGCCTGCCCTGCACAACAATAACATACCCCTTCATGCACATCAACATGCCCCTTCCCACACAACATGTCCCTCTCCTTCACACCCCACGTACCTTCCCTGCACAGCAACATTAGTCTGACCAACCACTGAACAACATGACCCCCGGGTACACCAACATGAGTACCCCCTGCACTCCAACATTCCCCCCTGCACATCATGCCCCCACCTGCACAACATACATCCTGCACAACAACATGCACACCTCCGACACACCACAGATGCCCCCCTCCTGCACACTAATATGCCCACATGTTGCATACCACACATGCCACCCTCCTGATCACCACAAATGCCCCACTCCTGCACAACATACCCACTCCTGCACTCCACACATACCCTCCTTCTGCACACCACACATGCTCCCCTCCTACACAATATGTCCTCCCTACACAACATGGGTATGACACACCAACATGTCTCTCTCCCTGCACACCGACATGCCCCCCTCCTGCACTGCAACATGCCCCTCTCTGGCACACCAATTTGTTACCCTCCTGCATCCCACACATGCCCCTCCTACACAACATGTCCCCCTCCTGTACACCACATATGCACCCTCTGATACACCACATATGTCCCCATCCTGCACACCACACATTCCCCTCCAGCACAACAACATGCCCCCCTCCTACACACCACACATGTCCCCTTCTGCACACCAACATGTCTCCACCCCTTTATACCAACATGTGTTCACCCCTGCACACCAACATGCCCCCCACTGCACAACAATATGCCCTCTCCTGAACACCAACATGCCCCCCCTCCTGCACACCAATATGCCCCCTCCTACACATGTCACCCTTCTGCACACCACACATGCCCTCCCTGCACAACATGAGTCTGACCACCCACTGTACAACATGAGTCTGACTACCAATGCACAACTACATCCCCCCTGCCCAACTAGATGTCCCCCTGCATAACAACTTGCCCCCCTCCACACCACATATGCCCCACTCCTGCACAATATGCCCCACTCTTGCACACCACACATGCTTTCTAATGTACACCATGTCCCTCCTGCACACCACCCATGTCCCCCTCCTGCACAACAAGGTGCCCTCTCCTGCACACCACATATGCCCCCTTCTGCACACTAACATGTTCATCCCCTGCACAATATACCCCTCTCCTGCACAACATGGCCCTCTCCTGCATGCCACACATGCCCTGCTTCTGCACAACATGCCCCCTCCTGCACAGCACGCATGACTCCTCCTGCACAACATGTCCTGCTCCTGTACACCACACATGCCTCCTCCTGCACACCATACATGCACCCTCCTGCACACCACAAATGCTCATTCCTAAATGCCAACATGTCCTCCTCTTCCACACCACAAATATCTCCCTCCGGTATGCTACACATGCCCCACTCCTGGATGGCATGCTTCCTCGTGCACAACAAAAACATGCCCCTTCCTGCACACCATGCATTCCCCGCCTGTACACCAACACCATTCCTCCCTCCTGCACACCACACATGCCCCCTCCTGCACATCAACATTTTCCCCTCCTGCACACCAACATGTCCCTCTCCTGCACAACAACATACTCATCTCCTGCACTACATGACCCCCTCCTGCACACCACAAATGCTCCCCTTTAGCACAACAACATGCCCCTTCCTGTACACCAACATGCCACATTCTACATACCACACATGCTCCCTGCACACCAACATGGCCCCTCCTGCACACCACACATTCCCCTCCAGCACAGCAAGATGCCCCCTCCTACACATCACACATGCCCCCTTCTGCACACCAACATGTCTCCACCCCTGTATACCAACATGTGTTCACCCCTGCGCACCAACATGCCCCCCGCTGCACAACAATATGCCCTCTCCTGAACACCAACATACCCCTTTCCTGCACACCAATATGCCCCCTCCTACACATGTCACCCTTCTGCACACCACACATGCCCTCCCTGCACAACATGAGTCTGACCACCCACTGCACAACATGAATCTGACTACCAATGCACAACTACATCCCCCCGCCCAACTATGTCTCCCTGCATAACAACTTGCCCCCCTGCACCCCACACATGCCCCATTCCTGCACAATATGCCCCACTCTTGCACACCACACATGCTTTCTAATGCACACCATGTCCATCCTGCACACCACCCATGTCCCCCTCCTGCACAAAAAGGTGCCCTCTCCTGCACACCACATATGCCCCCTTCTGCACACGAACATGTTCATCCCCTGCACAATATACCCCTCTCCAGCACAACATGGCCCTCTCCTGCATGCCACACATGCCCTGCTTCTGCACAACATGTACCCTCCTGCACAGCACGCATGACTCCTACTGCACAACATGTCCTCCTCTTCACCACACATGCCTCCTCCTGCACACCATACATGCACCCTCCTGCACACCACAAATGCTCATTCCTAAATGGCAACATGTCCTCCTCTTGCACACCACAAATATCTCCCTCCGGTATGCTACACATGCCCCACTCCTGCATGGCATGCTTCCTCGTGCACAACAAAAACATGCCCCTTCCTGCACAACCATGCATTCCCCCCCTGTACACCAACACCATTCCTCCTTCCTGCACACCACACATGCCCCCTCCTGCACATCAACATTTTCCCCTCCTGCACACCAATATGTCCCTCTCCTGCACAACAACATACCGGTCTCCTGCACTACATGGCCCCCTCCTGCACACCACACATGCCCCCCTCATGCACACCATACATGTTCCCCTTTAGCACAAAAACATGCACCTTCCTGTACACCAACATGCCACATTCTACATACTACACATGCTCCCTGCACACCAACATGGCCCCACCTGTACACCAACATGTTTCCATTGGACACCTGATTAGACCCCACATTAAACTTTTTACTTTTCTGATTTTCCTTCTGGAGAGCTGTCAGAAGTCAAACCTGTCTGGAACACCAGTAGCCAGCAGCCCTCAGTGCACTGTGACTGGATCAGTCACATGACCATAACAGCAGGAAGTCTTCTGATCAGAAACGACTAGTTTTTGGTAGAGTCTAGATCATACTTGCCGACATTCCTGGGCAGCTTTCCGGGAGCAGCAGGAGGGGACCTGCTGCTCTCCTCTTCAGGAGGGGGGGGAGGGGCGCGAGGCCAGACGATAGACTGCATTAGGCGCCACCTCCTTTACAGAAACCCCCCGCAACTTGCAGGTCCGTCAGGTGGGGGAGGGCTAAATGACGGACTTTGCGCCATTTAGCCCCGCCCCTTCCCTACGGACCCGAAAATTCCAGGTAAAATCTCCCCATCTTGCCCACTTCACTAGGAAGATATGCCTACTCTTACGGGGGTGTGGGGGGTTACCCAAAAAATCAGGAGCCTCCTGCGATTCCCGGGAAAGTAGGCATATATGGTCTAGATGCCCTTCACTAGGAGGACCCTGACATCATCAGTTGCCGTCCAATGTCATTCACACAAAGGGGCAAATACAATTAAATGCTGGGATTACCCTGTGTCTAATTGTCAGCACTGCCCAACTCAATTAGCTGAAGGAGACTTGAGAGCTGATCCCCAGAGTCATTCTAATGTGTGGGGAAAACCATAGATTCCAGCACCTTGCACGGAATCTATAGGTTAACCCTCAGTATAATTAAACAGCACTGGGTATGACACACAGAGCTTTTCCCCGCACAGCAAACTCAGCACCTAATTGAATTCCCCCCAAGGGGGAGGGGGTGGGGGTTAGAACTGACACCCAAATTGAGTAGAAAGAGACATGCAAATGCAAAGGGCAGACAAAGAGCAACAGATGGGGAGACAGAGGTGTACATACCAGATTAGAGACAAAAAAACATGAAGAAAGAAAGGCACAGGCACACACACAGGTAAGAGACATACGCAGATACATATACAAAGGGAGTATAGACACACATGGGAGTACACATACTGTACAAATTGAAACAGCGAGGCAAAGACAAAGCTGAGACAGAGACGGGGTGTTATATAGATATACATACTAGTGGGTGAACATGCAGAAAACTAAAGAATGAGGGAAGCAAGGCACAGGAAGAGACTGCATCCCCTGCATAAACCAAAATGCTGTTTTATATGGGAATAGGCAGCATGCACCTAGTTGTACAAAGAAGAAGGTGTGGTTTTACTGTTGTCCCCAGTAATAGACTGCCATACTGGTCTATTACTAACAGTAAATAAAAATCAACATGTGTCTTATCCACCCACGCTATGCATATGGTCTTATAAACACAATATGATAAGCATTGTTAGCTTACTTACCTCTCTAGTGTGTATGCATTGGACTATTCCATTTAACTTTTTCCAAAAACAGTTTGATATAACATGTAAAAAAGACAAAAACATATGAAACATATACAGTCAGGTCCATAAATATTGGGACATTTACAGAATTTTCAGATTTAGGCCTCTATTCACCACCACAATGGTTTTGAAATGAAACAAACAAGATGTGCTTTAACTGCAGACTTTCAGATTTAATTTGTGGGTAATTACATCCAAATAGGGTGAATGGTGTAGGAATTACATCAGTTTCAATATGTGCCTCCCACTTTTTAAGGGGCCAAAAGTAATGGGACTATCAACTCAAAAGCTATTTCATGGACAGCTGTGGGCTATTCCCTCATTATTTCATTATCAATTAAGCAGGTAAAAGGTCTGGAGTTGATTCTAGGTGTGACATTTGCATTTGGAATCAGTTGCTGTCAACTCTCAATATGAGATCCAAAGAGCTGTCACTATCAGTGAAGCAAGCCATCATTAGGCTGAAAAATCAAAACAAACCCATCAGAGAGATAGCAAAAACATTAGGTGTGGCCAAATCAACTGTTTGGAACATTCTTAAAAAGAAAGAACGCACCGGAGAGCTCAGCAACACCAAAAGACCCGGAAGACCACGGTAAACAACTGTGGTGGATGACAAAATAATTATATCCCTGGTGAAGAAAAACCCCTTCATAACAGTTGGACAAATCAAGAACACTCTCCAGGAGGTAGATGTATATGTGTCAAAGTCAACAATCAAGAGAAGACTTCACAAGAGTGAATATAGAGGGTTCAACACAAGATGCAAACCATTGGTGAGCTACAAAAACAGGAAGACCAGATTAGAGTTTGCCAAACAACATCTAAAAAAGCCATTACAGTTCTGGAACAACATCCTATTGACAGATGAGACAAAGATCAACTTGTACCAGAGTGATGGGAAGAGAAGAGAAGGAAAGGAACTGCTCATGATCCAAAACATACCACCTCATCAGTGAAGCATGGTGGTGGTAGTGTCATGGCATGGACATGTATGGCTGCCAATGGAACTGGTTCCCTTGTATTTATTGATGATGTGACTGCTGACAAAAGCAGCAGAATGAATTCTGAAGTGTTTTGGGCAATATTATATGCTCATATTCAGTCAAATGCTTCAGAACTCATTGGACAGCGCTTCACAGTGCAGATGGACAATGACACGAAGCATACTGCAAAAGCAACCAAAGAGTTTTGTAAGGCTAAAAAGTGGAATGTTATGCAATGGCCAAGTCAATCCCCTGATCTGAATCCGATTGAGCATGCATTTCACTTGATGAAGACAAAACTGAAGGGAAAATGCCCCAAGAACAAGCAGGAACTGAAGACATTTGCAGTAGAGGCCTGGCAGAGCATCACCAGGGATGAAACCCAGCGTCTGGTGATGTCTATGCGATCCAGACTTCAGGCTGTAATTGTCTGCAAAGGATTTGCAACAAAGTATTAAAAAGTGAAAGTTAGATTTAGGATTGTTTAGTTTGTCCCATTACTTTTGGCCCCTTAAAAAGTGGGAGGCACATATAGAAACCGTTGTAATTCCTATTATTTGTTTATTATTTTGTACTTTTTGAACAGTATTTATTATGCCATCTTGCATATTTGTATTTGCACTGCTCAGTTGGTCTCAGTAGAATTTTTTTTTATTACTTTGTAGATTTTATAGTAGTTATATAATCTTTGTTAATCAGCATATACATATATGTTAGACTAGAACATATATACATATATACACTACATATATACATATATGTTAGACTAGAACAGCTATTAGACAGCAACTCTTATCGCTCATTCCCTTGCATGCTGCACTGATTATATGTTTTACATGTGCTCTATTCAGATAGCATTCTTCTACATTATGACCCTCCAATCTAGACGTATCATATGTCCTTGAGCTTAGTGTGACATTATGTAAGTCATTTCTATTTAAGTCTGGGTGCACTCACAGAACAGAGCAGGCGCACTGTTTGCTCTTTACATCACATCACAATGCAACTTTCCTATAAAGAGTGTTACAGTGTGTACACACATGTCACAGAACTCTACATAAATCTGCCATGCATATTTGACAAAAGGAAGATGTTTTCAAAGCTTAAAAACAGAAAAGTATGATAGAATTTATATTGTACAGCATTTTTATTACATGAATACCTTTTTCAGCTCTGTGGTCTTATTAACACTGTGGCGTTCATTCATTTACATAGCCCAGTTTTTGTATCACAGTGATACAAACATGAACAGGCAACATATATGGACATATATAAAGCAAACAAAGTAGTGGAAATGTGGCATTTATATAAGGGTACTGTAAGTAAAGTATACTTGCTGACTGTACCTGAATGTCAGGGAGAATACCTGTGGGGATAGACATCGACCAACCATCAATGTTTTTGCCATTGATGGCAGAGATCCGATTTTTTTGCCAACGATGTCAGAGAACCCGATGAAGGTCCCCCTCCCTGATGTGAGCCGTGAAGCCCCAGCCACCTTCCCTGATAGAGTGCAACATATTTTTAGTGCACAGTCATGCCTAAAGTCATCTGACTTTAGTGTGTTTATGGGCAAAAGAGCAGACTAATAGGCCATCTGTGCAGGCTCTTTATGTGACCATTGCAGATTATGTTTTAATTGAGACAACTGCACATGGTTTGAAATAATTGGTTTAATGCACAGCCTCACATTTTCACCTTAAACTCATTATCTATCCGTGAGGTATGTGTTCGGCATCTCGGCATCTGGATGCTGATTTTCCTTTTACCGGCGCCGAAATCCCAACGCCGGTCAGAAGGAGGTAAGTATCGGGTTGTTAGGGAGGGTTAGGTTTTGGGTTAGGCACTAAGGGAGGAGGATTTGGGTTAGGCACTAAAGAGGGGGGGTTAGGCACTAAAGAGGGGGGGTTAGGGTAGGGAGAAGGGGAGGGTTATCATACCGACCAACAAGTGTCATTATGTTAACTCTTTTGGGATGCAGGCGTCGGGATTCTAACAGCCGGGATCCCGAGCACTGGGCAGCATCTCATACCGATTCCATCCATTATATAACCTGAAAAATAAAGTAACCTCAGAGCTGTTCTATATAGTTATATGTGCAGAACTATGTAACTGCTTTGTGGCTTAATTACAGATGGATGTAACTCAATTTTATGGCCCTCCTCTTAGGCAAAGCAGTACACACCTTCTTCAGCACTGCACACAGTGGTGTATCTATAATGGGTGCAGTGTGTGCGGGGCACACGGGCCCCCAGGTCCAGGGAGGCCCCGCACCGCACACCCTGCACCCATATTATTTTAAACTTACCTGTCCGTGGTCCCGCATCGGGTGTCAGTGCTGCTCAGAACACTCTAGTGCCCGGAGTCTACTAATGCTCCGGTGGCTGGCCAGCTGCATCAGTCGGCTGCCAGCCACCAGGGTGAGAGGAAGGGGCCCCGCCTGAGGAGTGCACACGGGCCCCCTTCCCTCTTAAGACACCCCTGACTGCACACCTAGGTGTTGTTTACAAAATCTCCTTGAAATGCTTTTTCAAAACTAGGCAAGTATGGGCTAATGGTTATGGTTTGTATAATACAATAAATAAAACAAAATGTGTAAGTAAAAATGTGTTCTTCTAACATGAAGGGATCTCTTTGTAGAAAAGTTGTTCTCAAGGCTACCTGGATTGCCTCAGTCACTAGTGTAATTTACACAGCACAAGTATAATATATGTGATTTGTTCCTTCACCATTATCTGTGTAGCATGACCCTAATTTCTATGCTTCCTGTCCTAGTTACTTATTTATATATCTTTTCAGGGAGAAATAATCACAACAATGTTATCACACAGCGCCCTACAGAAAGAGAGACGCGCCCAAGCCTCAGCTATTATGAAGGAAATCCAAGGCCCTGGTACAAATTATTTTATTTAACTTCCACTGTAAAAGTTATTTAAGTCTGATTTCTTTGAATGTACAGCACTGAGTAAATTGTATGTGAAGCGACATCCATAAATAACCTGGCAGAATGTTGCGCTTCCCTTGGTGGCTGAGCCTTTTGTAGTTGTCTGTTTGGAAACTATTTTGAGATGAACAACTGCTGTAATGGAATAATTCTTTGGAACAGCTGATGGATATTCTACTGGGATAGATTTTCATCTTTGTGTTTAGGGTAAAAAACATAAACAGTATCCATAGTGGAAGTCTGGTAGGGGGCGTAATGTAACTCTTGGCAAGTTAAAATGGTACTAAACATTAAGAGGGGTATTCAATACGAAACGTAAACTTCGCTGTCAAAGTTTACGTTTCATATCATTGCTTTTACCTGCGTTAAAGTATCGGGCGCGCGCCCGCTTATCCACGTATTCAATATGAAACTAATGAAAACGGGAACCTGCGAAGTGGGATTTGCGTAAAGTTACGAAATTTTCCTTAAAAAAATTGTAGGACCCCCCTAAAGTTGTAAAAACATGGGGGATCACTATGGGTACCCCCGTTTTAGCCTGTAATTGAAAGTTGGGGATTTAAATAGCCGCAGCAGGTGTTTTTTCCCGACATTGAAGAAGTGATGCAGAAGAGCACGTTTTTTTAAGTGGTCCCATCAAATTTGGGGTACATGAAAATGGGTACTAGCATATTTTGATGTCCCTAAAGTAAGTTTTTAAAAATTCTGCATTTGTGCACCTGCCGCTATAAATCTATTCTAGAAAACACCTGCCGCATACTTGCAGAATAGCCCTGAACCTATTTCCCTATTGTTAATCAATTTTTCCCCATTTTTTTTTTACCCCAATTTTTAAATACATTTTTTGGGGTGTCACTATTTTTTTTTTAAACTTTTTTTGACACAGTTCTTTTTTAAATGTCATTCCCAGGGGTGCAGGCTATTTTTTTTAAGCCTGCACCCCTAAACCCCAATCCTGCACTTTTTTTTGACACCTATTCAATGGTGAAAAGTTATCCCCGTTTTTTATCAAAGGCTTTTCGAACCTGCGAAAAGTCTTTGAAATTGAATACGGTGTAAAACTAAAACCTGTGATAATGACGTCATAAGTGCGATATTAACGCAAAAACGATGTTTCGCTCCCATATTGAATACCCCTATAAGTATTAAGGATGCACCAAATCCTAGATTCAATACAGTAGGTGTTCTGGGTTTTGTCTTGGACTTGGATTCAGGGGCCCAGAGCTGAGTGGGGCCCTTCTTGGACCATTGAGGATTATTATTCCACTTATACACACTGAACCACAAGTGGTACCAGCAATAATTGTTATCGCATTGCATATATTTAACAATTGGATTGTATTGGTTTTTTTTGTGTTTTTTATATGTGTATTATGTTGATATTAAATATATTATTCTTTTATTGAGAGAAGCCTTGTTATATTAAGTTATCAGTCAACCAATACCTTTACATCCGCGCAAAATTTTTTTTTGATGCATATATTCACCGCCTTTGCGCAGTCCTATATATATGTACAGGTGTATATGTGTACACGTGTATATATGTTTATTCATGTACATATGTTTTCTTTTGTGTATGTGTTCCTTTTTGGGTCAGCTGGTAACTGACCATTTGGACTTTCAGCAGCCTAGGTATGTGAACCTAGCGCAAGAAAAGTAGTCATTAGACACTAACGACTACATATATACAGATAAGATTGTCGCGGAAAAGCAGATTTTGCGTCCGCTTGGGCATAACTGCACATGATAGTGTATTGGTATAAACATGTAACTTTCCCTTTTAACTTGGTATGTACCGTCATTTAGGTATGGAAGAGGGCAAGCCTTTGAAGATGGACAGAAAGGTTGTAAGAGAGGTTTAGGAATTTCTGCTTTCCTGCCTCAGCCATAATTATGTCAAATTGTATATAGCACATAAGAAAGATGTCCGGGGAAATTACATGACATCTGGCTAGGTCTTTGATAACCAGTCTTTAAGAGCCCTGTGTTCTACTTAGGGTCTGAGATAAAAGAAGGATTGCTTATACCAGAGACACTCAGTCTTCAGAGGTGTGGATTCCCTCACCTAATCAATGTGTAAGTTTATTGACATAAGTCTATGAACCCAAGCATCACAAAAGAGCTGAAGGTATAATACAAGAACCCCTGCTCGAAACCCTGGAGCTCCAGCTGGATGGACAATACACTTTGAGCTGACAAGGGTTAAAATCACCCCAGGGAGGGGGGTGAGGGGAGGACCTGGAGAAGCAGGCATAAAAATGTAACACCCTGGTAGTTCAGTGTTCATTCTGAGAGAGGCTATCAATAAGTAGATGAACCGGAGTTTATCATTGGGACTGCCTCATCCCACAACCACTTAAGTGATGTGGTTTGTTTATTCCATTTTATTTTATTTTTGAATTTGTGAGTAATTGTGTGAATCCTTTTTTTACCATTATTATATTCTTGTAACTTTTTGTAACAAAGCTTTGAAGATATTCTTGAATTAAAACATTGATTATAGTTCTGGAACTGTGTTTTTATGACCCAAGGCCTCATATGGCTCTTGTTACCTATTTTTCTAAGTATTGATAGTTGTGTGTGCAGGTGGGAGCAAAAGCCTTCTGCTGGTGGCAGTTACCCGGTTTATTTAACCACACATGCTGAGGTGACCTGTAAAAGTCACTGGTGGCGATTCTCAGATTGGCGTATCTGGAGGGTTGGCCGCAGGACCGTGACAAAGATAGTGACCTGTATGGTGCAATTAGCATGAGGGGCACCGGGACTGCTTAATGAGTCTGAGGCTAGGGCTGCCGCCAGGGAGGAGTTGGATGAAGAGTTGTGGGTAAGGGGGGCGCCAGATCTGTCACACTGACATAAGGAGCAGCAGAGGACCAGCGACACCAATGAGTAGGGACAGGTCATAGATAGAAGGAGATGGCAGCTGATGGTATGACATGGAGCTCTCCACTAGTGTATGGTAGCTTCTCAGGTGCCGGGAAGAGTTACCATGTATTGGGCAGCTATGACGGAACACTCCGGGTACATAGTTACAGCCCTAAGTGGGATGAATATATTGTGGGCAATGGAGGAGGTGCCCCTTTAGTGCTGGCGCCCGGCGGCAGGTGCCTCCATTGTCTCCCATAGTTCGGCCCTTGCTATGGGGCCTTCAAATACCTAGTTATGCCCCTTTCTTGCAGGACACATGTTGGAACTTGAGGGGATGATAGAAAAAGCGTCCAACCAAATAGTTGGTACATGGGTATGGAAGTGAAGGCAACACCATGAGAAATTTAACACTCAGAGTAATTTAAACTGAGAGACTTGACAGCAGAGATGGTGGGAAACACAAAAAAGGCAATAAAAGGAGGTTAAAAAAACACATAAGAAAAACAAAATTGGCAAAAAAATTATTAATTTTTCCTCAGACCGAGACAATAAGCAACTATTATAATTATTAACAGTAATAAGTCAGCTTAGTTCAGTTGACTCTATCACTTGAAACCGTTTGTATAACCGTGTCACAACTCTCGGATGGATTGTGGATGCAACCCGTATGCAGGGAATTGGCTAGACCTATTCCTTAGAAGTGGAGTCTAATGTTCCATCATTATTCACCAGGGACCCTTGCAAGAAGGTATATACTTGGCTGCGTCCGACAAAAACAGGTCGCGGCCCTCAGGTTAGGTTTCCCTATACAGGTTTTGGTGAACTTTGGCGGAGTGCAGGAGACTTTAGCGTAGTCAACAAGCCAGGTCAAAACCAAACAGACGAGACGGTACCACGGAGCAGGTGTAAATGGGTCACAGGAAATAGCCAAGGTCAGAACCTGATAACAACGCAGAACCAGGGGTCAGACAGAATCGGAGTCACAAACAAAGCCAAAGTCAGAATCAATAATCAGGATATGCACGGAACGCTGGAGTATGGTAATGAGCCTATACTCTGGCACCTGTCTGGTACCAGAGACTCCATATATAGGGAGAAGTTTAAATCTCGCGCCAAATGTGACTTCACGTTTGACGCGCCTGTCCATTTAAATTCTTTTGCAGGTCGGCGCGCGTGCTCCTGGTAGAGCCGCGGCCACCTGTACTTGCAGTACCACCGCAAGGGGAACCCGGAGCAGTCGTCACAGCAGCAGGTGCCGTGGACTCTCCGCCCGCTGCCTGACGCCGATGGAGGTTCCAGTGTTGCCGAACCCGGTAAGTAATAGAGTAATAGCCGGTGTCCAGCACACTGTGACAAACCGTCTGGTAACTATAACTTCTTTGTCCGTTAATTCAACCTAGCAACCATATTCAATTAACATTTTTGGAATACTATTTAAACCTGGTTTTACCTTTTAATTATTACCACTTTAAAATATCAGGCAAACTTGTCAGGATCTCTCCCTTGCCTGCAAATCGCAGCTATTACATTTGTGTCATGGGGTTTTCAGAGCCGAACTGCTGGATTTACTAACCTGTGGTTTGGAGACTGAAAACTTACAATGCATTGATATGTAGTGGGAGGCAAAGATCAAAACAGCATAGGTTTTAGAGCAAACTGCCTGCGTTTCTTCTAAATGGAACGAAAAGGCAGATTTTATAGCTAAGATTCTGACAAGAGGACAGCGTGCAGTTTCAGCTAAATGACCTGTCAAAACACAAAATAGAAATAAATAGGCATTATTACGGATACAACATTGACTTATTATAGGGCTCCCTTGGCTGTGGCATCAGCCCCCTGCTAGAAAGGGTCCGGTGCTGGTTCTGGAGATTACAGGGAGACCCTATGCAATTTTTCCCCTTGTAATTTCAGAACCAGGACTGGTTCTCAGAGCCCAGTGCTGGTTTTACTAAGTACAGTGAAACACTATGCAATTATTTCCCTGTACTTAGACAATCAGGACTGGCTATGAAAAGTCCGGGCTGGTTCTGTTTTAGGGGGGGACCCACATCATTTTTTTTTTAATTTTACAAACTGATGTATGCATGGATCTGTGTCAAAACGAACTGCTCATGCTGAAAACGAATTCATGAAGTTCTTCAATTCATTTTGGGATTTGCTGTTCGAGTTTGAGTTCGTTTTCCCTTTGATTTACAAAACGAATGTTAGTAAATGAAGGGTTCTTATTGTCATCTATGTAAAAACATCAATGTTTTTCAGAAATTTGATTTAATTTCAAATTCATCTTTCTGTCCGAGTTGACATTCGATTTGGACATTAGTATATCCTTTCATAAAAAAATGAACCGAAATTGAACGCAAAATCGAATAGAAAATAGAATTGAACTTTAGTAAATTTACCCCCTGGTGTTGCTCAGTCAATCACACAGTGGTGTTCTTATATTTTCGTATGCCAGGTCTCCACAGAGTAGTTCATGTAAGGGAGATACTGTAGCAAGTTTTACAAAGTTTGTCATGCACTCTCTGTAAGAGCCAACATAGCCAAGAAATGTTTAGACCTACCTCACTGTCCTTGGGACATGCCAGTCTCTTACTACCCATACTTTCTCAAAGTCTGGCTTCACCCCTTCAGCACTAATGATACAGTATGTCCCAAATACTGAACTCTGTGCATCTGCAGAAGGCACTGAGATAGCTTTACATTAATTCAATACTTGGTAAGTTGTACACAAATTTCTTCCAGATGCTATAAGTGCTCCTGGTAGGTTTTGGAAAATATAATAATGACATCTAAATATAGCATGACCATTTCAAAGTTCTAGTGACCAAGAAAATGTTCCATGAGCACAGCACATTGCACATCCCAAATGACATCCTATCAAACTCAAATATCCCATCATGGTAGTACATGATGTTACCTCCCAATCTTCAGGGGCTATGGGAATCTGCCAGTAGCCACTGGTCAAGTCCAGCATAGAAAAATAGTAGGCTGACTTCAGTACAGTGAGCAATTTTTCAATCCTCAACAGAAGATAGGCATCTTTCTGAGTCAACAGAGAACCACAGGTTGCCATCTTTATTTTTCACCGAAGCCAATGGTTGATGCTTTTCTCAGATAGGAGTATTTGACCCAGTCGGGTCTCCTAAACAACTGCATAGCCCCCTCTCTCTCTTTCTCTGGAGAGTCTCCGTCTCTTATTTGAATCTCCTCCCACAAAGTTTTTTTCCATTACGTCAAGCTGCACACTGGCCATTAGTCTCCTTTGTGTCATTGTATGATCGATACTCACAAATTCTGGTTACCAGAAACAGCATGGCCACAGGGTGATTTTGGTACAGCCTTACTGGATGATTATGAGGGTTCAGCACGCTCCCTTTTTCAACCATCAGCCATCACCAATCTGAGGGCTGGTCCTGGGCCTCCGGGGCTCTGCGTTTAAAGGCTCTTGTTGCATTCACATGCGCTCAATGTGGCCAAAGACAGTCCAAGCCACAACAAGGTAATACTCACTGGATCACTGGACCAGTTCACTTGCTCAGATTAAACTATCAGCAGCATAGGTGCACACACACAGGAAGCTGTTTAAACCCTGAGAACCAGCACCCTGCTAATGAGATATCAGGGACATCTGAAGAGAGGCAGTCCAAGACAGGAAAAGACATTACCTGCTGTTCCCTATATAATCAGCTCAGAAGAGCAGGACACCAGTGGCTACTACTAGTTAAAGCCCACGAGTGTTATGTCGCTAGGCCACTAATTCTAAGATAAAAAGGTGAGGCAGGAAGATAAAGTACTAAATGTAGTTTCATGGAAAAAGTAGAAATTGTATAAGCATCTAATATGTAGTATAAAAACAGTAATACAGAAAAGTACATTTACTAAAGGCTATGGTCTAAATGTAATAGCCTCCGAACTTCCGACCCTGCGGGGATTTATCCCAGTCTCCCCGTATTTTTAAAGTGACAATCGTTTTAAAGGCTAAAACAGCTTGGTTTAGTCTTTAAAAGGATTGTCACTTTTATAATACGGGGACTCTCACATATTAATTCCCGCAGCGTCGGAAGTTCGGAGGCTATTACATTTAGACCATAGCAGTGTATCATACATATCACACTAATTTTGCCACATGATGTAATGCCAAGCTTTCCTATGTCGAGTAAACAGCAACTTTTCACTCCTTGTCACTCCTAGATCAGCCTAGCAATGCTTTTCTTTGCAAACCCATATGTGTTAACCTACTGTAACATCACAAGGCATTGTTGAAATGTTAGCTGCATAAATATCCTTTGCCAGCAATGCCGGAGAAGCCAGCAATGATAAAACTAGGTGCTAGAATATCACTCTAGCTCTTGGCTCCAGATAAGATCCTACCACCCAATGCTTAATCAGTGCTAGTAACTGTTGTCTTAACTTGAGAAGCAGAATTACTAATGAATATGTCCAGTTCCTCAACTTCAAATATGTCTTATTTCCTGTGAAATTATGGTAACTATAACTTCGCCACAGTCACATACTGTATGTACACAGTAGCCATTAAAATATCTGGAATTATATACACAGTGTGCCTTTTCATCTGGAGAGCAAAAAAGTTTATACAGCAAATGGAATTTGCACTTGTGTGCACATGTGTGCTTCTATTAAAAGACAATAAGGTTACAGAAGAGAGGGGGTCTATAGCTGGTACCTTATCTCCTTTCACTTTGTCTCTTAACACTTCTTAGTAAATAAACCCCTAAAGGCATACATCCACTAAAAGACATCAAAACGAATGCACCATTAAGACATTGTAATCGTGCAGTCGTTTGTCATTCTGTGTAGTCGTTCTGTGTAGGCACATCAATCATCTGCAAACATGTACAACATATTTGTACGATGATAGATGTCTAAACGACCAGCGAGAGCGAGCATCGCTGGTCGTTTACGACTTTTTTTTTAAACGATCTGTAAACGATTTTCAAACGATTATTGAATGATTGAATGATACTGATATCATTATCGTTCAGTTGCTCAATTTAATTGTCTAGTGGATGTGTGCCTTAAGTCTGCTTCAACTTCTCTGCATCCTTTGCTGAAACCCCAGCAATTGGATTGGTCAATATCATGGTTTCATTAGAGGAAAGCAAAGGCTACATTTCATGGATTAAAGCTCCACTGGGAGCAACCACACATCAAAATATTATTTCAATTAAAAAGAAGAAGTGTAACACAACAAACCTTTTTTTTATTTCTTTGAAAGAGAGTGGCTGTGTTAAGGACACTGGACAATTGTATAATTGAATGTACAGTATGTGGAACTGTCAGAGATATTGAATACTACTGTCAGTGTAATTAACTTAAAGTAATAAAAGCAGAACTAAAATATAGTTGGGCAAAAATAGTATCTTTAATAAATAAAAAGTATAAATGCTGTAGATATAAGATATACAGTAATTCTAACAAAACCTAGTCTAATCCTGGAAATTTCTATGGGTGAGTTTGTATGCTTGGTGTGGATAGGATAATTATATACTGCATGGATATGGTCTATTTATTGTTGTGTTCTATGGCTCAAGTGGAAATCGAGGCTTGAATAAGAACTCCCCCACCATACCTAACAGGTTTGACCAGGGTCAGACTGGCCCACAGGGGTGCAGTGAAAATCCCTGGTGGCTCCATTGCCTGGGGGCCAACCCCCACCTCTAGGGATCAGGGACTGATTCAGATATTTAAAGAGTTGAGCGATTATTTGTAAACTGCGCAAGCGTCAATGTTCATTACTGTAGTCGCTCGCAGCGACTATTTACTTGCAGTGTGATTGACAGTCAGGGAGCATTTGGAGGAGGTAATGGGGCAAAGAACAGAGGCATGTCGTGACTGTCATCCGGTACACAATGAAAATGGCACTGGTGTCTCAGTTCCCACTGCCATTCTGCGCGGCCATAGTGTTACTCAGATGACCAATAATCAAAGGATCTACGACCGGTGCTGTGTCTTTGGAAGCAGATGCTTGGATTTGGAAACCTGCAGGTGGGTGTCCGAATATAATCCATGGCGTTGTCACGCTGGGAGGCGGTTTTCTGGAAGCTGAGGCCTGAGGCTGCGGGAGGAAACGGAGGCGAGGGGCCTGAATGTACGACCTCCGCATCCACGGGTCTTGGTCGTTGGCGAGACCTAGTCAAAGGTGCGGTATCTAACCCACGAGATGGTGTTCGCCAGTGACCCCACCAATCGGGATATGGGCTTGAGCTGCACCTCGTAAGCAGGTCGCGGTCCTTTGACTAGGTGACCAAAGCCTGCGGGAAAAAGGAGAGACGAACACTCGTAGCCCAAAGGGTCTATGCCAGTAAGGGGCACGTAGGGACACTGTACTTGAGGTACAAGGAAGTGTGCACTGCGGACACACTCTACCGGGTTGCCGGTTAGAAAGAGTGCACCACGGTGCAATACTGTAACACGTAGGTAGGGACCACAGAGTCCAGTAACAAGGTGGGTAGTGGTACTGGAGCCAGCCAGAGATTATGACGCTGGAGAGGTGGGTACGTATAACTACACTCAGGCTGTGATGGTAAAGCACTGGTGAAATGGATAATATACTGCACACAGGCAGCGGTGGTAACGCACTGGTGGAATGGAGGTATACTGCACACAGGCGAGGTGGTAACGCACTGATGAGATGAATGATATAGCTGCACATAGGCTGAGGTGGTAAAGCACTGGTGAGATGAATGATATAGCTGCACACAGGCTGAGATGGTAAAGCACTGATGAGATGAATGGTATAGCTGTACACAGGCTGAGATGGTAAAGCACTGATGAGATGAATGATACAGCTGCACACAGGCTGAGATGGTAAAGCACTGATGAGATGAATGGTATAGCTGCACACAGGCTAAGGTGGTGAAGCACTGGTGAGATGAATGATATAGCTGCTCACAGGCTGAGAATTTAAAGCACTGATGAGATGGATGGTATAGCTGCACACAGGAATAGATCACTGGAAGCAAGGGAACCTGGAACGAGAGACCACTAGTAACACTAGCAGCGACAATGGTTGTTCAGGCAACTACCTGATACACAGAAGCCGGATATATACCCCTGGAAGCCCACTGTTTGGTCCACAGCATCAGCTGACCGGCCAGACTGTCAGGGAAGGAGGGATAGTCAGAGAAGGAAGTGTCATGGCGGTGCCCATGACAGGAACTCCAATCCCCGCGCACCAGGCCACCCGAGACACCAGCATCAGGGAGAATGCTCAGCACCTCCCACGTCGCCGCACCGGGAAGTCAGAGGAAGCCGGCGGGATGGTAAGGGACGGCCGATCCCCGGCTGAACTCTGACAGGTGTCCACAGCATTTGCATATTTTCGCACATCAGCTGTGTACACAGACGCAGCAACGACGACATTATAGTTATTATATTATATATATTTATAAAGGGGCCACACAATGCACTCTTTAATGGCTATCCAAGCCTCTGCGGTGACTGGCCTCACTTCCTCAGGTGGTTGGCCTCACCCCTACCACTGCAGCTCAGAGGACTCTTCATGCATCAGTCTGACGCTAGGTTTGACACATTATTAGGCCACACCTGCTAATCCACAAATAGACAACCTTCAAAAATGATTTTCATTTTTCTTAGATAGCCTTTAAAGTCTTGAAGCATATATGGGTCTACTAGCGTATATACAGGTACTACAGGTACTATACAGTACAGAGAAAGCATTGGAGCCCCCCTCCCGCAATTTTCAAATAGGGACATAAGATTCTGGGCTCTATTTATTAACATTATTTTTACTAAAATAAAGTGAAAAAGGGTGTTTTCACACCCTTTTCACATTATTTTAGTTTCACCTGTAGTTATTACAGGGCAATTGGAGTAGAATTAGTAAAATTCTACTCCAACCCCTAATTATCACTTATTTTTAGTAAAGCTGATCGCATTTCCCATAATTGTAATGGGAAATGTGATCCGACCATAGTTACTAAAAATAAATTGTAAAAAAATACCAGGGGAAGCCCTGTGATAATAACGCCACCTGGAGGTGGCGTTACCCAGGGTCTCCCCCGGTTACCGGGCTCCCACTCTGCTCTAACGGGGAGAGCAGAGGCGGGAGCCAGTACCAGTAATCAGCTGTGTGGTCTAAACAGACCGCAAGCTGATTGCTGTAAAAAAAAGAAAAAAAAAATTGAAATATTTTTTTTTTCCTTACCTGAATCCAGGGACCGGTGATCGGGCCTCCGGTGATGGCTCCTCTCCGGTCAGCTGGTCTCCCACAGTGCACTGCTGCCCGGTCATCAGGTGATCGGGTCCCAGTGCAGTATGGGAGATCACCGGAGGCCAGGAGGATGCAGGTAAGTGTAATGAAGGGAGGGGGGGGGGTCGCGGGGGTCCGCGATCGCGGGAGGCGGGGCTTAGCATTGGTGGGGGTAGCAGCGACGGTGGGTCGGTGCATGCACGGGCCCTTAGTCGTGGTATTTTTTCCGAAAATACCGCGACTAGAGTGCGGATGGGATCCGCAGGGACAGAGCTTTAACGCAAGCTCTGTCCCTGCAAGGGATTTATAGTAAATCCCTGTGATATTGCCTGAATTCGCAATGCGAATTCACTCGGTAATATCACACTACAATCCGCATTCAATATGCGGATTGTAGTAAATAGAGCCCTCTGCATCTGAAAAAGGGCCATGGCCTCATGGGGAAGGGCCAGGGAAGAGATAGGGGAGGCCAGGAGATGCTGGGGATAAAAGAGGAGGAAGCTACAAGTGAGAATGATAATAAACAGAAAAACTGACCCAAACAGCGCCCCCTGCCCTGCGGTACCCTGTGCCACGGCACTAGTCATACTACCCTAGTTATGGCCCTGGTAAGATGTAACTCAAGGTGTATACTTTTCAAGTTCTAATACTAATACTTATTCTTCAGAATAACCAGGTGGAAACTGACATATTAAAACACCGATGAAAACGTGGTAGCATAGGATGTCTCCACTTGTAATACATTTTTTATGCACAAAGAATGCAGTAAACATCTAAATAATGAAATAGGAACACAGATTTGCTTCCTGTGTAGATTTTATGGGATAAACTTACTAAACGGCAGATTTGCATTTTCTGTGGCTTTCCTGCATCTTTCCAGTGGTATTGCATCCTACTGATTTACTAAAGCCCAAACCTCCACAATCCTGCAGAGAATCCCGACTTAAATTACAATACAGTACCAATATAAATACAGAAACACCTGATTTACAATGCATCTGATTTAGAAACCATGGGGGCAGCCAGGTCAGCAGTGCAGGTGGGCGTGGTGCAGCCAAGTGGGCAGTGAAGGGGGGGTGGTGCCACAAATGCATCTTCGTGGCCCTGTTCCAAAGTATAAAAAAACGAGATTCCCATCATCGTGAATCAGGGGCAGGGCAACAATGACGTCATTCAGCACAAATAGCTGGGATACACTTGTGAGTGGGCGGGGGGCGGCCTGCTTGGTGCTGATTGAGGGAGGCTTGCATACTCTTCCCGGGGTCCAGGAAAGTCACTTGATATTCAGATATTTTAGATTCAAATGTTCCAGAGTGTAGGCACTTATGCTGCTGGTTTCATATTTGGTGGTGGACTCTATGCTTTTATATATTTATTTTCTTTAAGTTAGCAGATGGCAACATATAGCTGGCAAGTTGGAGACTCAGGGCTAAATGTAATAGCCTCCGAACTTCCGACACTGCGGGGAAATGCTTGCCTACCATCCTGGGACCTTCGGGAGGCTCCGGAGTTTTCGGGTAACCCCCCACACCCCCAGGAAAGCAGGCACTTTTCCCACATTCTACCCACTTCCTAGTGAAGTGGGCAGAATGGGGAAACTTTTCTCGAGGATCAACGTGTCCGCGAGTAGGGGGCGCGGCCTAATGATGCAATTCTATGAGAAGTGCGTCATTTGACCCCACCCCCTAGTCAACTATGCAAGATTTGCAGTAGTTTACAGCGAGGGGCATGGTTTAATTATGCGGATCATCTGGCCCCACTCCTATCACTACCCACGCAACTACCGGAGAAGAAAATCTCAATGTCGGCAAGTATGTGCTGGGATTTATGCCAGTCTCCCCATGTTTATAAAGTGACAATCCTTTTAAAGGTTAAACCAGCTTGGCAAATCTGACAGCTTCGCAGTCCGTATAGAAACCTATGGGAGCTGTGGTAGCTGTCGGAAATGGAGGAATCACAGTAGTTATCTTGGATATCTTCTGCTGTCCCTCCATGTTACATTTGGGAGATCCTTAATATTTGCGGATACAGGGCTGCCATCAGAAATTATTGGGCCCAGGACTGAAAGAATAGACAGGGCTCCCCTTCTGTGTCTCCCCAGCCAGCCCCCCTTCTGTGTCTCCCCTGTTTCCCCCCTCCTCTCAGCATTGTTGCGCGGCGTGAAGTCATACACGCCAGACTGAGTCTCAGAGGTGAATTAAGACCCAGTGGAGATCTAGATAAAGTACTGGCATGGACTCCCCTCCTCTGTGTGTGTATATGTATATAAAAGCTATATGTGCGTGGACCTGTACTACAACCACTTACCGCTTGCCTTTCAAAACACTAATCTTCTCTATTTCTGGACAACTACTTTATTCACCTCCTCCCCCCCGATACATTGCTATACCCCACCCAACCCACTTCACTCCCCAGGATAACAATGCTTACACTTCTCTCAATACATTACATGCCTCCCCCCACCCATTAATACAATTATAAACCCCCACCACCCCCACATAGCATGAATAAGTATGGTGCTCCATAATTATGGGGTCACCTCTCTCTTGGTTATGGGCACCCCCTTTCCCTAGTGGCTTAGTCCTGTCCCCAGGGATATTGTAAATGATATGCTGCCCTTGTATAAATATAGGAGACACCCCACAGTTTTGTAGGTGTCCCCTTGATCCCCTAATTCTCACCACTGTTTTTTTTTATCAGGGAGCTAACATATAGGAGTGCCCTATGGACATGTTTAAAAGCCCCTGTAATTTTGTAATGTGGTGCCCCACAGTTATGGGGTCACCCCTTTGTTAGGGACAATTCCTTTGAGTAATGGCTCAGTCCTGACTCCAAGGATATTGTAAATTATATGCTGACCTTGTATAAGTACAAGGGGACACCTGGAAAAATTTATACTTATACAAAGGCCGCACATGCTTTACAATATCCCCGGGGGCAGGGCTGAGCCACTAAGCAAAGGTGGTTTCACTAACTAACAGAGGTTAGTCAGGGATACCATAACTATAGGGCACCACATAAGTACAGAGCCCTCCTAAGGTACTTACCTCCGATAGCAGCATCGCAGGAGGCTCTGTGTCCCTCACACAATGGCTGCAGACAGGCAGGCTGGGAAGAGCATGAGGGGGCGGGGACTCTGGAAAGGGGCAGGGAGGGACTTCACTCTGCATCTGAAGGGGAGAAGGACAGGTAATACAGAGCAGGGGAGAAAGAGGGGCTGGGAAAGTGGGCTTTACACATCTGTTGGCATGGGGGATTTAGTCGGGCAGAGGGAGAAACACAAATAAGCAGTGCTAAAGGCAAAGCCTCTGTTCTGCCCTCCTATGAGAAGGGGCCATGCAGCGGCTGCCTGCTGGTAGTCACATAGTGACTCACACTGACAGGGGGCCCCGCAGAGCACCGATCCTGCAGCAAACTGCTTTGTACTCACAGGCAGTCATCTGCCTGTGACTGGATCATCTGCACTCTGCGGGCCCCCTCTGAGCCCGGGCCCGGTACAATAGTATTGGCTGTACCCCCCTGATGGCAGCCCTGTGCGGATATTCCGCAAATATTACTTGATAAATAGACCCCTTAAAGCAACTCTGAAACCATTTTATGCTTTTTAAATGGCATATTAAAAGACTTTTTTTTTAATTATTTGGTGCCGGATTGGGATATATATATATATATATATATATATATGTAATTATATATATATATATATATGTATATATATATATATATATATATATATACTCTACAGTCTAAACCAATCTAGTTAAACCAGAGTTCAGGAGACGATCCTTTATCTAATTTCATGTCAAGTCAGGGGCCTATTTATAAATTATCACAATTTCTTCATGTTTAGTAACATCTAAACAAACTCAAATCAGGCGCTGATACTAAACCATGGTATAAATATGATATCACTGAGAGTTTTTTCTATGTCTCACAGATGCAGAAACTATTATGTGTTTGTCACTACACACAAATCTGTATCCAAAAAGACACAGTACAACAATAAATATATATTAGTTTTTGCGCTAATTATTAAAGAGGTCTGGTATGTGAATGAAACACTCAAATACTCTAAAATACTTATGTATAGTTATTTATTGTACAATGTAACAGTAAAAAAGTTGCAACCGGTTGCTATTATATCAGTGTATATTCCTATAAAAAAATCTCAATAAAATGGTGTAAAAAAAACATTAAGACAAAAAGAAAATATAACGTCTCTTATGTTTATACTCCAGGGGTCTTTAAATTGGTCTCCATTAATGGCTATTAGTGTGAAAGCTCACCACAGCAGATTTTTTTCTTTTTTGAGTTTAATCGATATTGTATCCTAGTAAATCTGTAAACAACAAATTAGTTTTTAAAGGAACAAATTTCCAAAGTCCTGTTACTGCTGGCCCGGTTAACAGGATCTCAGGCCCCTGTACAGTCACAGACACAGGTGTTGTTAGGTATTATCATGTACAGTATAGCCCTCTACCTCTAACTTTGCATGGGACATCTCTATCATAAAGTCAGAATGCAACAACCATGCTCAAGAGGGCAGCAGAAGAAAGACAACATCATTTGTATCACATTGGAGCATGATATATTTAATAATAGCACTGTTCACATTTCTTAGTTACAACCAGGGATTAAAGTGGGCCAGAATGGGGTGGACCTGCATTTCATCAGTTCTATTTGGAAGCGGAATTCCGTCTCCTACAGACCACCTCACCCGGGGAGTTGCTCAGCCAGCCCTGCACTGCAGGGAAGCACCGGGCTGTTACCAGCGAGCGGCCAGCTCCTTCAATACAGCGGAGTTCACTCCTGAGCTCCGCCTTCCGACTCCCACAGTGGTTAAAGGACGTATCTCCCATAATTCCGAGGAGCAGTTGGATGGCAGCGGACCCAGGAGCGGGGCAGTATTGTGTGTTTTTTGTGTGTAAGGGACACTACTATGGGGACATTGCTACTGTGTTCCTGTGTGGTGTAATTTGAATTGGGGATACTATTGTGTGACCACACCCCTTTCTTTGAGACCATGCCCCTTTTTATTGAAAAAAAGGGAGGGAGTGAACAAATTTATATGTACGAGGGTGAGTAAAGAAATTATCCATATTTTTTTAAATAATCTCCCTGCTTTTCAGTACACTTTGGGCCTGATTCAGCAAGGATCGCAACTGCGATTACGCACGCAATCGGCCGATCGTTGCATTCTGCGCATGGCCAATACGCATGTGCGCAGGTCTCACTGTGATCAGACTGCGATTGCAGTGACTATGCAGATCCATCGCAGAGTGATTGACAGGAAGTGACCGTTTGGTCAGTGGGTTTGAATGCCGTTACAGGGGCGTGCATAAATTAGCCGCTGCAATGCCATACATGATGAAGTTAGCACTATCTGAGCATGGTCATACCTTGTGCAAGTGTGCGTAAGGCTGTGATGGTACTCGATGTTACCGATGGTTTTGCAGACATGCTAAGTATTACGGATGTGTGTAAGGTAAAGTGGGTGTCCTTATGTTTGGCTGCGATGGCATTGCGATTACAATCATTAGCATATTTTCACAGTGCGTAATCGCTGTTGCGATCGCAATAGCAATCCTTACTGAATCAGGCCCTTTGTCCATCTGTCAACAAGCTTTCATATTCCCTCATTAAAAAATGTTTTAGGCTGAGCTGTGAGCCACGAATGTCACCGCTGTCTTCACCTCTTCATCAGACGTGAATCTTCATACTCTTAGGGCTTCTTTCAGGGGACCAACAGGGGATAGTCTAATGGGGCAAGATCAGTGCACGCTCAATGTTATCATCAGTCATGTACGTGGACGGGCCTCCGGCTCCTTCCTCATGGCTGACATTTGTGTGACCTTCTTTGAACTTCTCTATCCATTTATATGCACACTTCTTCATGACAAAACACTTTCTCCATACTGTGCACAAAGGACCTCATTCAGAGTCTCTCGCAATCGCTTTGCGCTCGCAAGCGACCCGATGATTCGTGAACGCACATGCGCCTGCTATGTTCTGCACGTGCACGAACTACTCTGTGCGAGCGCAACCCGCTCGTTTGCCCAGCAAAGACAGCCCAGTGAACTGAGTGACAGGAGAGGCCGTTTGTGGGTGGTAACAGGGGCAGGACACTAATAATGGGGGAGTGGAGGTGCGAACGCAGGCGTGCCTAAGTGTTTCAACGCCGTTTTTAAGGCATGCATAATTAACAGGCAGCATCATAGTAGACGTCACATGCTTGTTTTTTACACTGAAGTCCTCGCAGTGCTTGCGGCAGGGTAAGGCAACCACAAGCGTTGCAATCGCTACCGATGGTGCTCGATGTACCAATGTTTTAATACACTTCTTGGAGATGACGTGTGCAAGTGGGCGTCTCAACATAGGCTAATGGGTGTCAGCATACACAGAGCGATCGCTCGCACAGCCAAAGTGGGTGTGCTTATGCCTTGGCGAGCGATCGCTCCCCATGGCGTCACTTTGAAAAATTTGCATACGCTGGATACGAGCAAGCGGGCGCTTGTGAGAAACTCTGAATGAGGTCCAAAGTCTTCGATAAATATGGGTACCAGATACACCCTCAGACCACTAAAAACAAATCACAAGTGAGGCAGCCATTTTTTCTAGCACTGCAGTCACAAATGAACTGACGTAACACCTGCACAGCAGTGACTGGAGAGACAGGAACCTAGTACGGAAAGTGTTGATAATACAGTGCGGCAAACAGAAGTTTTAATATAACTGTAGTGCGGATCATTTTTGACCCCCTCGTTTTTATAGCAGGGGGCCGCCAAGGATTCCACCACGTCTCTAGAACCACTTTAAGCACTGGTTACAACTACTGTATACTGACATTGGGCTCTATTTACTACAATCCGCATATTGAATGCGGATTGTAGTGTGATATTACCGAGTGAATTCGCATTGCGAATTCAGGCAATATCACAGGGATTTACTATAAATCCCTTGCAGGGACAGAGCTTGCGATAAAGCTCTGTCCCTGCGGATCCCATCTGCACTCTAGTCACGGTATTTTCGGAAAAAATACCGCGACTAAGGGCCCGCGCATGCACCGACCCACCCTCACTGCTACCCCCCACCGACACTAAGCCCCACCCCCCCACGATCGCGGCCCCCCGCGACCCCCCCCTTCCTTCATTACACTTACCTGCATCCTCCTGGCCTCCGGTGATCTTCTCCGGGCTTCCCGATCAGGTGATCTCCCATACTGCACTGGGACCCGATCACCTGATGACCGGGCAGCAGTGCACTGTGGGAGACCAGCTGACCGGAGAGGAGCCATCACCGGAGGCCCGATCACCGGTCCCTGGATTCAGGTAAGTAAAAAAAGTTTCAATTTTTTTTTTCTTTTTTTTACAGCAATCAGCTTGCGGTCTGTTTAGACCACATAGCTGATTACTGGTACTGGCTCCCGACTCTGCTCTCCCCGTTAGAGCAGAGTGGGAGCCCGGTAACCGGGGGAGACCCTGGATAACGCCACCTCCAGGTGGCGTTATTATCACAGGGCTTCCCCCTGGATTTTTTTACAAATTATTTTTAGTAACTCTGGTCGGATCACATTTCCCATTACATTTATGGGAAATGCGATCTGCTTTACTAAAATACTAGGGGTTGGTGTAGAATTTTACTAATTCTATTCCAATTGCCCTGTAATAGCTACAGGTGAAACTAAAATAATGTGAAAAGGGTGTGAAAACACCCTTTTTCACTTTATTTTAGTCAAAATAATGTTAATAAATAGAGCCCATTGACTTATTAAATGCACCCATGTGACCATTTGTCTATCTGGGTCCACTAGTCTGGAGAGTGTCAGGTTACTGACTGAATTTCTTTTCCAAGAATGTTGCCTTCAATTAGCTTCCATAGTTAGCTCAACATTTACATACCTGCAAATCAGGAAACACAGGCACATTACATTCCAATAAAATTGGAAATATCTTTTACACCCAGTATATAATATAACAGTGTATAGCAACTATATGGATCATAAGTAAACACTTGCTTAATTTAACATATGTATTTTTTTATTTACATACTAGTTTCAGTATTGAAAGTGTTAAAGGAAATAAAAATGTTTTAAATAGATTTCTATTAGACAGCTATGAAATAGGTGGGTGGGGCAAACATAATTGTGGTGAAATCAGTTATCTATTATGTTTTCTTGAACAAACATATTATTATAGGGGTTTTTATTGTAGGTTTGGCAAAATTTCTTTCACCATATATCTTAACAATACTGAGCAGCTTTGATGTTACCTGCATCTTACAAAGTGCCCACAAAAAAGAATGAAGGTCTAATGGAATCATTGTGACATAGAAATCTATACAGATAAAATACCAACCAATCGTCTTATAACTGTTATATTTCAAACACTGCCTATAAATTGTTAGTACTTTATATCTTTCCACTTTATCTATCTCTAAGCTTTGATTAGTCTTCCCCACAGTTTGTCCTATATAAGCCTAATTATCAGTGTGCAGTGTGCCCCCTACAGTCACTTTACCAGCATAGCCACTCTGGACACAGCCACTTTAACATATGCCGAGAGACATTGCAGAGCAGTGTGCAGCATGCGAGTGAACAGTGAAATGGTGCCGAGTCCTGGTCACGGTGCCTTATATAGAAACAAACTCTCGGAAGAATACGACGTCGGGAGGATGACGTTCGGCTTTCGGCTCGGGTGGACTCGGATCCCCGGTGTTCGTAGCGGTTCAGATTCCTCAGAATCCGAACCGCTCATCTCTAATATAAACTAATAAGATGATCACTTTCCGAGATAATATTTTGTGATATTTTAAGCTAACTAAGCTCGCAGTGTTATTTGAAACACAGTTTTCTTTTCCTCTTTAGGTTTAGTATTGGGCAATAGTCTGTTATGTCATTTCCTTATTTATCCTATTTCTCAACCACAGCTGAAAGAAGTATTTACACATGTTTGTGTTAGGAAAGGTGAGTGTGGCTTGGAATACACAATTACCATCTTCCTGTTGTAAATAATCATGGAAGTGATGATTTACTGTTTGTCACCCACAAATTAAACTCAGCATCTCTGCCATGACTACATGCACTCTGTGACAGAACTAGGTTCCTCAATATTGGGCTTAGTTTATGAACTCATTGATAAATTACACATTTCTCCCAGCTATAAACTTTAAAACTTATTACGTAAACTGTTTGCCGGACCAACACATGTAAGCCTGAGACCTCAAGGGAACTTAGTTATCTGAATCACTGTTAGGAGGATGCAATTGCAAATCACACACAGATGGAGTACTGATTTGTCCTGACAAGCTTTCACTGCCAGATTTATTAATATGTGCCATATGGAGATGTGACAGCTTTGTCCCAGGGAAATAGTGAGAAATACAAAGTTATTTAAAATCTAAGGTTGAAGCATAATGACCAAAGCTACTTCTCATTCTTCACCTTAAAGTCTCCCAATGTATTCATCAAGAACATGTATATCAGTGATTGCCAACCTTGGTTCTAATGGCACACTAACAGTCCTGGTTTTAGTGATATCCATGCTAAAGCACAGATGGTTAAATCAAAATAACTAAGGTACTAATTAAGTCACCTGTGCTCAAGTATGGCTATCCTTAAAACCTGGACTGTTAGTGTGCCTTGAGGACCGTGGTTGGGAACCCCTGGTCTATATAATAAGCAAAAAAGTGTATGTGTGTCTGTCTGTCTGTTTGTCCTTTATGCACGGCCAGGGTTTTGTGCCTACCTCCACCAAATTTGGCATGAATGTGTAATTTGACCAGGATTAGGTTTTTGGCTATGTTTGAAGCTGGTCAGGGTGATGGAGGTCTACATGGTGCCCACCAAGTAGGCCGTGGAGTCTCTGATTTGAAGTTTAAGCAAGTTCGCTCAGGATGTCTTCCAGTACCTAAAACTGCACTGATCTGAAGGCACAGGCTGATATATACCAGTGGGGGGCAGGCAGAGCTCTATTGGAAGAGCAGTGAGTTGGAGGATCAACTGTCACACTGCACCTGCACTGACAGTTACTAATTTCCTCCTAGCACATTTTCATATGCTATGGTCTCCAATGTTGGTCTGCAATGTAAACAAATGAAGGCTGCAGATGTACTTTAAGGTCCATTCTTCAACACGGGCAACTCCAGGTATCCCAACTAGTATACTATGATCCTCCAGGTGTCCAATGGATACACCTGTGGCCCGTCAGCTGTTGTGGAACTACACATCCCAGCATGCCATGCCACAGTTGTACTATTATGGCATGCTCAAACTGTGGCAGGGCATGTTGGAATGTTTACTTCCACAGCAGTTGGAGGGCCAGATGTTGAATACCCCAATATAGTATATCTCAATATATACTAAACAACAGTGTTACAAATACTTCTTAGTAGATTTCCAATACAAAATGTAACCTAAAAAATTATATGCTGTAGAATTTGGAAAGTAAATTATTATTATTATTATTATTATTATTATTATTATTATTATTATTATCATTTATTTATATGGCGCCACAAGTGTTCCGCAGCGCCTTACAAAGTACATAGACAAAAAAGTAACCATTGACTTACAATACAATACAATACAATACAGGACATGGATAAACATTGCTATATTAGTGACATTAACGCCCGCATAAGCAGCCAAGTGTTAGTTGCCCTAGTGGCTAGTAAGAGATAAATTAAATTACAGTAGGGAGAAGCACAAGAGGGTAGAGGGCCCTGCTCGAAAGAGCTTACATTCTTTAAGGGAGGGGAAGACAAACAGGAGTGAGACAGAATGGGGTGGGCCGGGAGAAAGGAAGATGTAGCAGCAAGTTAGGATGAGAGCTGGAAGGCTTTAATGAAGTAGTGGGTCTTAAGAGCTCGTTTGAAAGATGGTAGAGAGGTGCAGAGTCTGATAGGGAGAGGGAGGGAGTTCCAAAGGTGAGGAGCAGCACGGGCAAAGTCTTGGAGGCGGGAGTGGGAGGAAGTAATCAATTGGCATGAAAGGCGGCGTGTATTAAGTGAACGAAGAGGGCGGACAGAAGAGTGAAGGGAGATTACATCAGAGATGTAAATGGGAGAGGAATGGGTGAGGGCTTTGTAAGTGAGTGTAAGAGCCTTGAATTGGGTTCTGAAAGGGAATGGGAGCCAGTGGAGGGCTTGCAAAAGAGGGGAGGCAGATGTAGAGCGTTTGGAGAGGAAGATGAGCCGAGCAGCAGCATTGAGCACAGACTGGAGAGGAGAGAGATGGGATTTGGGGAGGCCAGCTAGGAGAAGGTTACAGTAGTCGATAGCTAACAATATCTGGAGCAAATTCAATTAGCGCCATTATCTTACCGCACAAGGAAAAGGGTTGCAGCCTCTGACTTTTACATCCAGAGCTATTCAATTACAAGCCCTTTTTCTCGCATGGTACATCTGATGTGCGTTAACAAATAGATTCCTGGATAAGTACCCGGAGATCCAATGCTGCTGCAGCCACAATAAGAACAGAAAGCCCTACTAAATGCAAATTTCTGTTCAAGCCTCAGGAGGAGGTAAACAGAAATCCGCGTTAAGTGCAGCCTGCGGGCTTATCACAGGCTGCCTCTGGCTACAGTTGTATAGCTTCGGGCACAGAATCGCGGCTAAACATCATTCAGAGGATAGTTGAATTCGGTCTTAAGCTGCAGATTTAAACCACCTCTCGTTCAATCTTAGTAAATTTACTAAGATTGAATGAAGTTGTTCATTAAGGTATAAGGCATAGTCATGGGAATTTCATTGGTTGCAATCATGACTGGGTGCCTGTTGCCCCATAGGACCTGTGCTGTGACCCACTTTTACACACTGCAACAAAATTTGACACAGGCCCCATCTAAAAAAATCATTGCCATTCCTGGCTGCAACCAGAACGGGTTGGATACAGGATGCCGGCATTCAGCATCCTGGCGGTCAGAATGCCGATGCCAGCATTCCGACTAGGTTAGGATGCCGACACCTGCCGGTAATTACCCTAACCCTACCCCTAAACCTAACCCTCTCTCCCAGCAGCCTAAACCTAACCATCCCCTCCGCAGCCTAACCCTAACCCTCTCCCCCCATGCAGCCTAACGCTAAGCTTCCTCCTAGTGCCTAACCCTAACCCTCCCCCTAACCCCAATACTTACTGTCGGGATGCCGGCAGTCGGGATTCTAACTAGTGTCGGGATTCCGGATCCCTCATTCTGAGCGGCCGCATCGGGATGCCTACTACATCGCAACAAAACCAGCAAAAACCCACCACTATTAGACTGTGTCAGGGCCCAAGTGTTATTCCCTGTATGTGTTTTTGCAATCACATTGGGACACAGAGAACAACTAGATTCAAAGAGGGACAAAAAAGGAATAGAAAACAATGGCAGACAGGGCCAAATTAAGGCTTGTGAGGGCCCCAGGACAGCTAAATTATGGTGGGCCCTACCAATAACATTGTCAATATGATATGCTTGTGATTTTATTAAAAATGATACTGTGTAAATGCTTTCAGCACCACAAATGAGATAAACACACTGTAGTGACCCCAGTTCACATTATGCCACATTCCCCCCACGCTGGAGATGTAGCTATATGTGGAAGGGACCCTAGCGTGTGTGGGGCCCTGGGAGACGACCCCGACTGCCCTGTTGTACCAGCCAATCAGCTCCTACCTGTTAGTTTACAGGCTGTTGGCTCCATTTACTAACGAAACATAACCCCTTTAGCGCTCGCTAAAGGGGTTATGCCACCTTTCTGCATTTAATAAACAGCAGTAATCCTTAGATTTCCCGCTGTTTTCACAGCATCGCTCTCGCCCTCTTTTAGAGGGCGAGAGCAATGCAGTCCTCATTGCCGGCAATGGAGACCCAGCGGTGCCTTTCCGGCTTCAGCAAAGCCTTCCAGGTACTGCCGGGTCCCCATGTCATGCACATTCACAGACGGACCGTTGCGCATGCGCATAATACTGGAGCCCCATTGCTGGCAGTGTTAAGCTGCCAGCAGCCCAGCAGTGGACCTCGCCGAGGACTTCGCTGGAATTCGCGGGACCTCACCAGATAAATAAATACTAGTTGCATTTTCGGTTGTATCACAGTGATACTAAACGAGAATTGCCGCTGTTATATTCATTCGTTTATAAATGGAGCCCTGTGTTTGAAAAATGACAGTTAAGAGCTGATTGGCTGGGACTTTTATATCTCTTCAAGGCAGGGCTGCCAACAATCTGGCTGCCTCTTCCCAGGAGAAGGCAGCCAGATCGACATAGCAGGGGGCACAATGCGAATCTGTGGGCGAGATGGGGGGGCATGACTGTGCAATCATATCATTGCGGCCACGCCCCCGCTACACAAAGGTTACAGGCATTGTGCAGCCGGGGGCGGGGCCATGATGACATGATTCAGCGCGAATCGCGTCATCGGCTTCCCCAGAGTGGCCATCTGCAAAGGGGAGTGAACGGCGGGTGTGTGTGTGTGTTGGGGGGTTTCGAGAGGCTCCCAACCATCTAGGAAGAGTGGGCAAGTATGCTCCAAAGCTTAGTGAATAGACCTTCCTGATAAAAACACACTCCTTAGGGAGTTTTTGGAATGCATTATTGTATGCAGTATATGACGTCATTGCTGCTGTATTGAACCGTCTGTCCCTCACTACTTATGATACTGTCATCTAATGTGCAATCTAACCCTATGCTCACTACCTAACATCTGTGTAAGGAAATAATTTCCACTTCCCCATCTGGTTCACCTGGGATGGGAAGTAAAAGTGCATTAAGTTTGCTTTAGTCCAACCTTCAACAGGCAAGGTCCTTTCTTCATGCTTTCAGAGAGTTAGGAAGGGATGTAGTCAGCATCCCGATGTAGACAATGCCGGTGGACAGAATCTCAGCACCAGAATCCCGTCAACAGTCAGAATCCCAGCTCCAGAATCCTGATTGCTGCGAACGGTGAGTATTAGGGTTAGGTTTAGGGTTAAGCACTAGGGTGAGGGTTACCCTGCGCAAGGGGACGGTTATGGTTAGGCTGCAGGGAGGTTGGTTAGGGATAGGCTGTGAGAGGGCAGGGTTCGGCTGCAGGATAGGTGGGTTAGGGGTAAAGTTAGTGGAAGAGTTATAACACTTACCTGCATGTGCCAGGATTTCCATCATTGGGATTACGCTGCCAGGATTCTGACCGCCGGCCTTTGCATGTGCCGGGATGTCGTACCCAACCCGCTAGGCCATGAGGTAGTGGAATATCATGGGCACGATTAGCATGCAATCTGGACTGAATGGCACACAAGCCATGCAGGATGTGTACTGCGCATGTGCAACCCTCCATCTGCAAGTCTGCTCACAGTAACTCCCAGCCACAGCCTGATTTGGCATTTGGAAGATGTAGCGGGGGAGTTCCGGGGCAGCTTTCCTGGAAACGGGGGCGTTTCATCCTCATTTTCTGGGAGGGATGAGGCCAGGCTCTTCATCGGTGGACGCAGATTTTCTGGTTTCGCAAGATGCCAGGCCCCGGTCAAGCTGCGGTAAGCTTCATCTACCGCAGCCTGACCAAAGTATACTACTGCTGGGCATACTACTGAGGGCATGCTAATGGGGGCACTGCTACTGGGGGGCATACTACTGGGGGCATGCTAATGGGAGCACTGCTATTGGGGGCATACTACTACTGGGGACATGCTAATGGGGCACTACTACTGGGGGCCTGCTAATGGGGGCACTGCTACTGGGGGCACTGCATAGGGGGCCCTACTACTAAGGGGACTGCATGGGGAGCACCACTACTGGGGGCATTGTATAAGTGGCACTACTACTGTGGGCATTGTATAAGGGGCATTACTACTGTGGGATTTGTGTAAAAGGGGCACTGCTGTGTGTCATAACATAAATAAGAGACACTACTTTATGGTGTAATGTGAATCAGGCCCTATGTGCGGTGTAATGTGAATAAGATTGTGCACTGTGACTCCTAGGGCCGTAGCCCACTTTGTGAACAAGTACTATGATTCTGCTGGCCGTACCCCACTGAGTGGGTCCACTACTTTTAATTTCTGCCACTGCTGTGTGGCAATGTGTCATTGATGTGCTTTAAACTGTGGTATCTGTGCCGCTGCTTTGCCGCTTGGTAACCAGTCAGCTCACTGCAACCTTTGGCCAATAATGTTGAAAACAATATTATAAGCCGTGGGGTGGTCTAAATTGACTATAAATGACTGGAAATTAAGGTTATTGAGGTTAATAATACTCTAGGAAGAAAAAAAAAGCCCAATTTATGTGATTTTTAGCTTTTTTTTGTAAATTTTTGTAAAAAAATCCAAATCCACATCCAAAGCCAGTCACCGCAGTTTGTCAAATCCAAATCCGGATAACGAATTAGAACCAAATCCAAATCCGGCAAAAATGGTCCTGTGCACATCCCTAATTTGAGATGGATGGAATTACACAGCTGCTTGTTTGCGGCTCTGCAATTCCGTCCATCTCTGAATCAGGCCCTAATTACCTTAAACATTGGTGTAGGCGGTATCAAGACAGTGTATTCAAAGTCTGTACATAACAAGATAAACCGACAGCCTTTATACATTTAAGTACATATTTGTGCCTGAGCTCTAAACCTTAAACACCTCTAGGAAAATAGACTGACTTTTAATATGAGTTTTTAAGTAAATAATCATATAAAGTTACTATTATTATAGTTTTGAGAAATTAAAGTTTTCTTGTCTACAAACTAAATATTCCAGTTGTTATGTTTTTTATCATCATAGGGTATTGACATCAGCTTTCAGGCAACCTAGAAGTGAAATTAGTAAGTGGCTTCACAAGATGTTTGCATTGGCTGCAGAGGAGGCATCAGAGACTTTTTACCGCTAGACAACCTGAGCAGACATTCCAAAGCAGGATATTATTTACACTGTGATCAGAAGGAAGCCTGCAACATCCAGCACAGAATATTTAGCTAGACTGAGAGTAGGTTGTTACACGGAAATAAATGTTATTATTGACCACAGACTAGACCATGCTGGCCTCCGATTTGTGTGAACAAATCTCTCATTTCCAATTATGAACCACTAAGCATATAAAAAATATGTTTACTTCCAAACTCCTTTTGTGGGCACTGTGCCAGGGAAACTGTGTGCGATCCAGCTTGAGCTAGACAAGATGGCAATATGTGACCTCATGTCTGCTGTGTGTTTCTAGTTATGGCCTGTGAACTGTTGCACTCCGCACACTGGTTATGCCTTAATGAGAAAGAAATAACAGATCTGAGTTAGGTACACAATGTACTATCATCTAATCTGAGATGTATTTTTTTAATTTAATGCACTATTTGTAGGAATGGTCTTTGCCTATGTATTAACATAAAAATAAAGATGTACTGTCTTCACCACCTGTTGCCAGGTTATACATTTTAATTGGTATTTGTCACCTACACAGACACAATGGTGACGGCTGTTTTGCGAATAATCATGAGAATGCCGTAAATGAATAGACCAGTGCCTAATAAATAATGACCAGAAAGTGTCACTATGGTGTTCGTGGATAGTAGTGAAGACACCATTTCCAGTCTCATGGGGGGCGATTCAATTCAAAGCGAATTGAATACCGCTGGGAGCGAGCTCTCGGAGCTATTCATTTCAGTGTGCTGTGTGGTCGGAGAATGCCGGTTATCACGCCTGTCGCGCCTTAACAAGGGTGTTAAGGCGCGTTAACCGGCATTCTCTGACCAAAGTGACGGGCGCGCGGCTGTTAGCACCGCGCTATGCAGAAAAATAGCTGCGCGCCCGGCACTTTGGTCGGATTTCTCCTCACATCCCCAGGGAGGTACGAGAAGAAATCCTTAGTGGACCCAAACAGCGCGGTGTATTGAATAGCTGCGGGAGCTCCCTCCCGCAGCTATTCAACATCACATTGAATTGAATTCCCCCCATGGATATGTTTTCAGTCCACAAAATGGCTACCTCCATTGGACCTCATTTATAAGGAGCTACAGTATGTGGCACAATTTGTGCCAAATTTGTACATTGTCCTAGAGACTGTTGTAAGCCTATACACTTTTAGGGGTAGATTCAATTCGCCTCGAGGTTTACCCACAGCTAACTGCTATGCCGAGTGCTATTCAATGTAGTGCTGATCACCCACACGTCAAGCCCCATTGGGTGCACTTAACGCTATGAAGAAAAATTTGCATTAAATGCACACTCTGGAACTTAACGTGCAAGGGAACCCATGGATTCCATGCACATAACATGGAATCTATAGGTTAAAGCGCATTAGCTATGGGTTTACCACACAGGGAAAATTTATGATAATTGTATAGGTTCGGTTTTTAAGACCAGAGCATTACCCGCACGGTAAACATGGTAAGTAATTGAATCTATAGCTCAGAGGTGTATCTATAATGGGTGCAGGGTGTACGGTGCTTCTATTTTATTGAGGTCAGAGAAGTAGTGTTTGCTAAGTAGGGGTCCGGAGGTAGTGCATATAGGTAGTGGTGAGTATGGAGGCGTCGGGGAGGTAAAGGTAAGCACGGAGGAGTCAGAGAGGTAGTGGTGACCCACCCAGGTACCATTGCAATGCAACACTTCCTCCGTGAACAAGCCTGAGCGGCGTAACGTGCATCGGCAAGGTTGTCTGTGGCTGCGCAACATGGGACACCCCAGCATCAGTTTGTAACATTCTGGTGAACCCGCTTTATATAGAGGACCTTACACGGTCATCTGTGAACTCGCAGGCACACAGTGCCAACAACAGGCTGTGTGTATTTAGAATCAATGCATATGTATTATTGTCAGTCTCTTGCTGTTAGGAATATTGTGGCTATTTGGGACCCAGTGCACTAGCATCTTTATTATTCTAAGCTACTAACAGCAAAGTGTTCAGTGAACACCTGTTTGTCTGAGCATTGCCCCCCTCTTTTTGAACAATATGCCGACTACATCAGCTGATCATAGCAATAGACCAGGATTGTGTATACTTACTGCAATATAGATTTATGTTTAATGGACTCTACCATTATTTGCACAGGCACTTTATGTTCTTTCTGCTAGAATACACATGTTTAATGCTGATAGTCGGGCTGTTGCAATAGAGGGAGACATCATAAAGCTGAAAACCTTGACTCATTACACTAGCACTCTCTAACTGAATTTTGTACATCTGTTACTACACAGCTTGATATTTCAAAGCACTGGCACTTTATGTATTTGCTACTGTTGTGTTACATGCTGCTGAACAGGTAATTGCAATAGATTGAGATAGGGGTCATGAGATACTGTGGACCCTATACACTTAGCACCGATAATAGTAACTGCAGGGTCATATGAATTGTATGCAGATGATTGTAACCACCCATGAAGATATGATAAGGGGCGGAAATCTGGTCCTTATTAATATGTATTAAGTATCAACACCTAACAGTACAATAATATATGTGATACTATTTTTTTCAACAGACGTATAAACGTTGTGATCAATGTGAAGATAACTCTTTAATACTGGGTTATATTTGCACATTAATAAATGGTCGACATTTGAACATACATTGTGTAAGCATCTTTTTCTATTCCTCTATTGACTGGAGATTATCTCAAATAGAGTAATTCTCCCATTAGGGGTCCGATGCTATGGATAACGCCTTTAACAGCAGAAATTAAAATTTGAGGAATATCCCAGTTACACTGTTGTTTCTAAGGGCAACCTGCTCTCCAACAATCTCTCACTCCTCACAGATGGCCAGTGGCAAGTTGAGGAGCAGCAGAATTAGGAACAGAAGTTTCTCTACACTGACCTTCCTAATTTTCTTATATAGAGGTGATCACACAGAAAGGACAAACTGATGTATTTAAATTAAGCTATTGATGCTAAACATATTTTTGGAATAATTCTGAATATTTCGCCACAGTGTTTGTGTGTATTAGGCAAGGAGACAGCCATACTTCTTACCTCTTACCTTAATTATATTTCTCTGAACTATGTTTTTATGGAATTCCGTGTGGTGCTCCTCATGTCGGCAAGAGTGTTTATTTCAATGTGATATGGTTTAAACTATTTTGTCAATCAACTGCCAAAAATGAGGGGTATTGTGACCCTTTACCTTCTGATTGAAGTTTATACACATTTGTTTAACGTGCCGGTAGGGATTGTAGTCTTGGAAACAGTGTTCGAGATTTTTTCTAAGTATGTCTAAATGCTTGCTTGGTACCAAGAGGTAACTATTTTAATGACAGTATATTAAAAGTTATGTTTTAATTACTTAAATTATCCAATCCCAAGAGTGCTCACCAAACAGAGTTCTTTCCTTCTTCCTATTTCTACCCTTGCAATGCTGTCAGTAAAGGGTAAATGAGACCACTACACATCTACTAACATTATACCACACTGTAGTGCCCCCATATTATACCCTACTGGAATGCCCACACATTATGCTATGCTATAGTGCCCACACATTATGCCACACTGTAGTACATCCACATTATGCCACACTGTAGTGCTCACATATTATGCCACACTGTAGTACATCCACATTATGCCACACTGTAGTGCTCACACATTATGCCACACTGTAGTGCCCAGACATACCACACTGTAGTGCCCACACATTATGCCACACTGTAGTGCCCACACATATTATGTCACACTGTTGAGCCCACACACATTATACCACACTGTAGTGCCCACACACAGATCATGCAACACTGTAGTCCCCACACATTATGCCACACTGTAGAGCCCACACACATGCTACACTGTAGTGCCCAGTGCCCACACATTATACCTACAAAGTACTCACCAGAAGCCTCAGCAGCCAGCAGAGCAGCAGTCACAGGCAGCCTCAGAATTAATCTGAGGAGCATGTGATGGGCTCCTCCAATTAGAGATCAAACAAACACAAGAGAGAAAAACTCTGTTATGTGAGCACTCTGATTTCGAAATGTTAATGAATTAATACATAACCTTTATTATGAACAAGCCTTTCGGCAAAACGCACGTCGGCAGGACGGGTGTCTGTGTATGCGCAGCACACGACACTCCCACTACCAGTTTGTACTCCCGAAATCTACTTTCAATTTTCTTAATATATATCTATCCGGATAGCCATGTCCCATATCTAACCTGCTATATGGATTGATAGGAGCTTAGCCTTACAATCTACTACAGCACCTGTCAGTGTATACACCTGTTGCAGGCCATGTTAACCCATTGTTTTTTAATTACAGGATTACACAGTTTTTGATCTAATTTGTAGACCCCTTTTTCTTTTTTGCTGTTGTAGAAACTATGTATAGGCTTAACAACACATATTTATGTTCAAACCTATCTGGTTGTTTTGCATAGTTTTATGCTTAAACATATTATTACCACTATAGTTAGTAATTTGTTGATATTTTTGTATATCATAATTTTGTCATATTCATTTGCTCATTGACTACATGCATAAACTACTATTTGTTTAGGGAACCCTGCGTAACACTCTTTAATTGATGTATATATATAAGTGACCCAGAGGACATATATTTATCATCTTTATATGGGCATTTGAATGTTCAAATAGCTCATTAAAATTTTCTAGCCCACCTGACTGATTTTTTACAGCTAAGATTGTACTGTTTAGTTATAAATCAGGAGGACATTTGTACACGTTACGATGAGCCCCCTGGTATTTACTGATCAGTACATTTTTATGTATGTCTCTCTATAATTTCTATTAATTATTGATATATAACAGTCTTTATATTCTTTTGTGTCCTCTCTATTAACTGATGACTACCTCAATTAGAGTAACTCTCTCATTGGGGGTCCAATGCTTTTTGTAAGACCCCTAACAGCAGAAGCGAAATATTGAGAAACGTTGTGGTTACCCTGTTGTTTCTAAGGGCCAAACCGCTCTCGAGTGATCTCTCACTCCTTACTGATGACTTTAGGTCAAGTGGGGAGAAGCAGAATCCAGAGAGACGGTATCTTTACCCTGACTATCCTGGTATTTCATCTTTATGAGAGTACTATATGTACAAATTGGTATTTTTTCCAATTATGCTATAGAGGCTCAGGCTATACATGTGAACTATTTTTATCTTTATTTCACCACTGTTATATTGTTTGAATTACGTTTTGAGAGCACATACGGTGATAATAGCATTTTATATTTAACTAGGGAGAATTGATGGACACAGGAGGGACACTTATCTCATCCTGTGTTATTATCCACTGCTACTTTCTCCCCGTTTATTGTTTCTAGATTAATATGTGCTACTCTATGGAGTTTATATTCATTCATTTTATATGTAGAACTATGCCATAGTTGTTGATATATAAATATTGTTTATTTTCTCATGCATTTTGCCCTAGATGTATGAGAATTGTTTCATTTTTATGATTCTGTATTCACGCACTTTGTGGGGTTTTAGAGAATAATCATAACCAGGACTCCGTATTCTCATCCTGCAATATTTTTTGTTCTGTCATGTCCTTGTATGTAGTTTATTTATATGTTCTTTATTTGTATATTATATCTCATTAGTGTTATTTCTGATACGTGACATATAGCTGCTGGCATAAATCTATTTTATTTAAATAGTTCCTTAATAAAGGTTATGTATTAATTCATTAACATTTCCAAATCAGAGTGCTCACATAACAGAGTTTTTCTCTCTTGTGTTTGTTTGATCCATGTTATTCAACTCTAGTGAGCACCACCACTACCTTATGTGTATTTTGATTCTGGTCTCAGACATTTATTGATAGGAATAGTGGTAATATATATTTCATCACATTAGTCAGTGCGACGATACCCTTTTTTCCCTTCCCTTATAGTTTGACTCCTCCAATTAGAGCTCAGCACATGCTCTTATGAACCCTCTGCAGAGTCTACTGGGATTTATTACCCAGTAGTGCACTGCTGACTGCACTGTGGCCCTGTTCTCACTCTGCGTGTAGCTGGTGGGGGTGTAGTAGATATTAACGCCGGCCGCACAGATGGCGGTTCAAATCCAGACAGCAGCAGCCCGGCAAGGGTGAAAATCCTGATCGTCCAAAGGTAAGTATCACTAACCTAATTCTACCACGTAACCCTAACCCTCCCTTAGGGGTGCCAAACCCTAACCTCTCCCTCAAGTGCCTAACCCTAACCCCCCTCTAAGTGCCTAAACGTAATCCCCCCTTCCCCGCTGCCTAAACTGAAGTCTCCCAGGGGGGGTGCCTAACCCTAACCTCCTCCTGGGGGTGCCTAACCCTAACCATCCCGGGGGTGGGGTGCCTAACCCTAAGTCTCCCCGGGAGCCCTAAAACCTAACCCTCCCACCCGCGGCTGTCTGCTCCCGGCGCCTGGCTTACCTTCGTTCGGTATGCCGGCGTATGGATAATGACAGGCATCGAGTTTTCAACGCCTGTCATTAGTACCACGCCGGGATTAGAGAGTCGGGAAGCCGGCGGTCGTTATTTAGACCGTCGGCTTCCTGACTACATCCCAGCTGGCGGCCAGGCCTGTCACAGCCTTTATGGTGCCCAGCAAGCAGCTGCACTGCAGTCTGCCATACCAAACAGCTCCTTAGGCCCTGCGATAGAGGATGTGGCTACAAATAACTGGGGCCCACCAGGAATTTCACTGAATCCCCTGTGCCCCAGTGCGAGCCAGCATACATTACATTAAGTACATCCTGATATGAGCACAGAGTTATCATGAGGGCTTGATTAAGTAAGCCACATGAAAAAAAATATTTGTATCACATAATAACATAGGGCCTGATTCAGGGCTGAAAGCTATTCCGATGTGCGCATGCCCTGCGAATGAATTGCGATTGTGTACGCTGTGAGGATTCACTTGGAATTGGTTGACAGAAAGACACCGTTATGTGGGTAGTTACGGGGAGCTCCGGCCAAAATGCAGGCGTGTCAGGGCCATTTCCTGGCAGCACAAAACGAGCCTCTAGCATCTCAGTTACCGCAGCTACTGGTGACCACAGGCTTACTTCAGCTGTTGATGTTTTAAGGATCTGCGTACAATGCTGCATTTATATACGCGTTTCAATACAAAATCTGCCGCCTGTTGCATTAGCATACTTTAGCAACTGCGATCCGTGAGAGTGTGCATTACCGTCCGTCTCTGAATAAGGCCAATAAAATACACTATGAAACTTTATAAGCTATGTAGTAGTAAAGTGAATTTTCTGACACCTATTTTGTTTCCTGTAATATGTTCTTTAGTCCCATGGTAAGAATCCTCATTTTCAGCCTAATTATTATGAAGCTGTTAATAAGCCTGGAGGGAATAATTGTGATTTTCTGTCATATTGCAGAGTCAGATGGCTTTGACATTGGAAAAAAGATAAGTGTTCCTAGAGAAATAATGCTGGAGGAATTGTCTCTTCTCAACAACCGAGGGGCAAGGCTCTTTAAGATGCGTCAGCGGAGATCTGACAAGTACACATTTGAAAACTTCCCATATACAATGACACCACAGACCAATGTAGGTATTTTCCTTTTTTTTTCCACAATAATTTTTATTGAAATGTAAGAGAAGCATATTTAATAGGGGGGTACAGAAAAAAGAAAAAGGAGAAACAAAAAGGGTGGGGGGTGGTACACATAAGGGGCCGAGGGTCTATATCATATTACACAACAAGAACATAGTTGGTCAACAAAATATCAAAGCTCACATCAATGAACCGGTGACATTAAAATGCTATGGTCGATACGTTTTAGACCTTGCTTCTCCATTTATTCGCTCTATTTAAACCATTTTATATGAGGGGATGAGTCAGTGGCCAAATATTTACAGTCTGCGGTTTCAAAATCATATTCCTTTTTAATCTTATTCTCTATAGTCAATATGTTGGGCATCGAAGCACTTCAACTCCACTTCCATAGCTGCCCGATAGAAACCTTAGTGTCAATTAACATATGTCCCAGAAGATATCTATTCCCAAGTCTCCCAGATAAAAGTGAGTGTTAGTGGGTCCAAAGAAATCAAGACCCCCATCACTTTATGGATCATAGCAAACACCGTCACTCACAGAGGCTGCAGAAGCGGGCAGGGAAGGCCAAGAAAATATGGAGGATATCGCCAACACAACTGCAATTTCTCCAACAATATTTGGAGGGACAGATTTTATGTTGTCTGTCAAAGGTGAAATAGGCTATGTGTATCAATGTGAAAAACATTTCTGAGTGATTGATACAGTGTGACACCTGAAAACAGGAACAAAATAAAAAAACACCCAGAGTCCTCTTCAGACAAGGACTGAGTTGTATCCCTCTCCCATTTCACCTGAAAAGTCAGTTTCCCCTTCTTGGTATCTAGAACTAGAATATGATAGCATCATGAAATTCAACCTTTATGATTGGAAGACTGGAGTTGGGTCAGAATATATGCCGGGAAAGCTGGTTTCCACAATGGGGCAGGTAAATTACACTGAAGCCAATGTCTAAGTTGCAAATACTTACAGAAATCCCTCCTGGGGACATTATAAATATTGTTGAAGATATGAAATGGTAACCAGCCCATCATCAGAGAAGATATCGCCCACTAAGAGAAGACCACTTCTAGCCCAGGACTCAACATGTAAATCTGTGATTAAAATGGCTATAACCATGTTTGTGCAGCCACCCCCCCTGACCCGCCTACAAAACGTGGTGAGCTGTCAATCAACATTGACAGCCGCCCCGTCTGGTAGCGAGCCCCGGAGCGAGTGATTTCTCACTCGCTCCAGGGCGTGCGCACTGCCCGGCGATCGTCCCGCTTGCGAGCGCTATGCGCTCGCGAGCGGGTCTGAATCAGGCCCTTAGTCTCACCTAGCATGAATCTAGGAGAAATTAAGGGGTAAATTTGCTAAGTAGCGGGTTTGCAAACCATGGATATCGCTGAGGTTTGACAGTGGGATCTAAATGCAAAATACAGCATTTACTAATGGTTGTTTTGACCTTCTTAGAAACTTGCCGTCAATCCCCACAGGTTTGTAAACCCTTATCCTGCTGCACTCCCATTGCAAAGCCACTGCAATCCTGCTGCCCTTCTGCTGTGGTTTACAAGCACTGCATAGATCCCAAACACTGGGCCTTCTTCTGAGTCAAATGCAAAGTGTTAAAAAGAGTCAACATCCACGGTAGCCAGATTTATTACCATATGCTAATGCGACTATCCATCCATTTATGCGAGAATCTGTCCGTTTTAATAGGTATGGTCACACTGCCCACTGTTTTACTGATCGCAGCAGCCATGATTAGTATCAGCACTTACACCCGCCCCATGCTGGGTGCAAAATATCTGTCTGAAACAGACATCCTATCTCTTTGACTGCACGACTCAAGCAAGCAGAGATGTCCACCTAAACGCCCACGGCACTCCTATGAGCTTCCCACAAGATGGAGCTGTTCCATCAGTAGCCACCCAGTTGCCGCCCAGAAACACCCATTTCATGGATGTGGAGAAGTAGCCACATGCGGGGACGAATCGTCCGCTCTCATATCCTCCATCAATGTTTGCATGCATGGTGCGGCACATGCACAGTCTGTGATTGCATTCTCCAGCTAATGCTGTATAGTTTTGTCAAAATTTGCATTTCAACAGTCATAAATGTCTGCAAGAAGTTAGCCACCTTGTGGCCAGTTATTATCATTCATGAGTACTAATAAGTGGCTACATCCCTGGTACTGGCATGTACTTGCTCACTGTGCTCCTGAGAAACTTTGGGGTCTATTTACTAAACAGTGTTAGGAGACAGAGTGAAAAGTGATAAGAAAGTGATAAGGTGCCAGCCAATCAGCTCCCAATTATCATTTTTCAAACACAGCCTGTGAGATGGCAGTTGGGAGCTGATTGGCTGGCACCTTATCACTTTCTTTTCACTTTTCACTCTGTCTCCTAACACTGCTTAGTAAATAGACCCCTTTAACTTACATGATCAGACTGTACAAAGTATTCCAGCTTTCAAGACAGGCTCCTGTTGGCTCTAAGGACTCACATGGCATAATTGCTGCACGATATTTAGGCCACTCAAGGCACCAGAATCCCGACAGCAGTCAGAATCACAGTGCCAGAAACCCGACTATAAGTATTAGGGTTAGAAGAGTGTTAGGGTTATGGGTTAGGCACTAGGGGGAGGGCAGTGGCGGGGACGGGGGGGCAATTGGAGCGATCGCCCCCCTAGAACAGTTTGTCCGACCATTATCATCTCTCTGCTCTGCATCATTAAGTTCAGAGGAGAGAGATGATAATGGCTGGGCTGTGCTGTGATCAGAGCTCCCAGCATCTCCCAGTTAGGGGGATGTGTCAGTGACAGGCTGTCACCTGACCCGGGAGCCGGGGAGGAAGCGATCATAGCCGGCTCCTCACACCCTGTGATCAGCTGTGTGGTCTAAATAGACCACACGCTGATCACTGGTAAAAAAAAAAAAAAAAAACTACTTACCTCTGTCCAGGGACAGAAGATCGGGGCCCCGGTGATGTCCTCCCTCCAGTCAGTTGGTCTCCCGGCTCCTGCACTGTGACCCTGGTCAGCTGACCGGTTCACCGTGCAGGATGGGAGAGCAGCTGACCGATGCCCGGAGAGAGAACATCACCGGAGCAGCAGAGGTAAGTGAAAGTAAAGGGGGGAGGGGGGGTTGCCGCGAGGGGGGGTCGCATGGGGGAGGGGGGTTGCAGCGAGGGGAGGCGGAATTAATCATTAACTCACCCCCACCCTAATACAACAGTCTAGAGCCGCCCCTGGGGGAGGGTTAGGCGGCAAGGGTGGACGGTTAGGGTTAGGCTGCAGGGGGGGAGGTTAGGGTCAGGCTGTGGTGGAGGCACTGCGGAAAAGGTGGGTTACGAGGAGGGTTAGGCTACTTACCTTTAGGCATCAGGATGCCGCTGTCTGTATGCTGACTGCCGGGATCCTGTACCCAACCCTTAAATAATACCCACTGTATAATAGAAATAAACAGGTAGAAAGGGAAAGTCACAAATTTATAATAATATTTTATGAAATAATACGTTTATTAGCTTCATATTGTATTTAGGATTTTACTAAGCCTGTACTAAGTCTGTATTAAAGCTGGATAGCAGCTTTAGTACAATTATTAATGCCTTAAAGTGCTGTGGTGATGGGTTCGATACTAACCAGGGCACTATCTTGTTGGGGTTTGTATGTTCTTTCCATGTATGTGTGGGTTACTTATAGCTGCACTCATTTCATTCCACACTCTAAGGGCACACTGGTGTGTTGATTGGCTGCTGAATAAAATGGAACCTAGTGGAAATATTTTAGACTGAAGGCACCAATAGGGCAATGAATGAATGAATAAATATTCTCTGTATAATACAGTGATACTATAGAAATAACACTACTTATATTTTTTCAAAACTGTCTGAAATGGACATTATAATGTAACTGCTCTATTCATTTAAAACTTAGAAACTACAGTATTCTGTATGAGCTTTTTTGTTAACACTTCGTATTCATTCTAATATTAGAACTTGAAATGCAACAGTATCTTTATTGCATAACTGACACTAATGTAGCAGTTTCTCTGGGTGCAGTAGAATCATATACAGTAAGTACATGATCTAGATCAGTGGTCTCCAACCTGTAGCTTGCGGTCGTAATTTGGGTAGCTCTCCTAGCTGCAGTAATGCTGAGTCAACTAGGAGGAAGTGACCTCTGACAAAGCCGTTGGTAGAGCGACGGGGAACCATAGGGCGACACAATACGTGATGGACACCATCTGGACATCAAAGAAGTTGACTGCGAGTGACTTCTGCTCAGCCCTGCCAAAAAATCACACAGCAGCCCTGACTATATCTTTTGCTCCTCTACTGTATTTACCTCTCCTTGGAGCCGGTAATTTAAAAGTGAAATGTGCAACAATATCACTGTATTAATTAAATGCATTGTTGTTTTCTATGAAACATTTTTTTCATTTTCATTAAATGATCTTTAATTTAATTTTTCAGTTATTAGCCAGATTTTTTTTTTTTCAAAAAATGTTAGTACTGTAGCTCTTCAAGAGGTTTCATTTTTCTCGAGTAGCTCACATCCCAGTTAAGGTTGGCGACCACTGATCTAGATTCTAAAATATAAATGTACAATCTATTCACAATGACCACATTTTAGTCTTTAATGTAATTGAAGCAATAGACTGCAGGAATAGGAGATATTTCTTTATTTGAAGTATTACTGCATTAGAGAAAAAAACAATTGCATCTCTTTCTTCTATTTACTTACTGTAACATCAAAAAATAGCACTTTTCATCTGTGATATATAGACTATCTGCCAAGGACGCTGCATGGCAGGACTGCTCAGGGATATACAGCATCTGTAACAGAAATACTGAAAAGAGAATTACACACGTAACCCACATTTTAAACTGGAGTGTTGTAACCAGGGTCAGATTAACAATGGGACGGATGGAGCTACAGTTCCAGGCCTTCACGTAAAAATAGGCCCATTATCAGCATGATGATGACCAGCTGCCTAGCTGCTCACACAGTCAGCCATGAATTATAAATACATATTAAAATTGATTTTCTAGTTTCCTCACAAAATTATGTATTTAGGGAAATGGTGGGGCCAGGGGTCCCGAGAGGGGGGGGGGGGAGTGGGTACTAATTACCCGGGCCCGGGCTTGCGCTTCAAAAAATGTTTGTGTGTTTTCTCCTAAGGGGGTGTGGCCACACCCGGGCTACACACGCACTTGGCTCTGGTCACACCCACACAGCACTGGCTACAGCTGCCTTCCTTCTCAGTATAGGCCCTTGAACATTTTGAGCCCCAGGCCCACGTGGCCCTTAATCTGGACCTGGTTGTATCTAGTTTCTAAAAGGCACTTCAATGTAACACTGGGTTTCTCCAGTTAATTATGTCCTTTTTTTCTCCTCTCTGGGGGGTTAAGTGTAAAATGGCCCTTTGCACATGTAAGTTTAATATCCAATCTACTACTTTAGAGGGCACAGGTGTAGTAGCACTGTACAAAACAAGAAAGACCATCTCACAATGAAGTTGCTCTTCCCTATTTACTCCTCCAGTTGGTTAATGGTTATAAATCCAATCAACAATGTTTAACAGGTGTATATTAGAGCTGACACCCAGAACTTATTACTTCAGTCCAAATGTGATTAGTGCTCTTATGGACTGGAGCAATGGTTCCATTTGATGGGAATTCCTAAAAGGGGAACCGGTATGATTTACCGCCGGACCCATGCCCGGCGGTTGAAATCCCGACAGAGGCATCCCGGCAAAGGAGGAAATCCCGATCGTCCCCAGGTAAGTATATATAAGTATACTTCTACCTCCTAACCCTAACCCTCCCTTAGGGGTGCCTAACCCTAACCTACCCACCCAGTGCCTAACCCTAATCCCCCCTCTAAGTGCCTAACCTAACCCCCCCTTCCCTGCTGCCTAAACCTAGATCCCCCGGGGGGGTGCCTAACCCTAACCTCCCCCCCAGTGCCTAACCCTAATCCCCCCTACCCTGCTGCCTAAACCTGTCCCCTGGGGGGGTGCCTAACCCTAAGTCCCCCCCCAGGGGTGCCTAACCCTAACCCCCCTTTCCCCTAGTCTAAACCTAACCTCCCGGGGTAGTGCCTAACCCTAAGTCCCCCCCGGGAACCCTAAACCTACCCCTCCCCCGCGCGGCTATCCGCGCTCGGCGCCCGGTGTCCCTCTATCGGGATGCAGGGCGTCGGGCTCCAGGCGTATATGTCTAATGACAGGCGTTGGCATATCGACGCATGTCTTTAGACCCTTGCCGGGATATGACTGTCGGGAAGCCGGCTGTCGGGATTAGGTCCGCCGGCTTCCCGACTGCATACCCTAAAAGATAACTCAAATGGTTACTCCTAAGGTGTTCCCCTATGTTTTTTTCTGTATTGCAAGCAGTTATATCAATCCTCCTATCTCACACATGCTTTCATAATTGCTTGAATTACAACGTTTCATGGAGATTTCCTTCAAAACTTCATGTAAGAGATATCAAGGGTCATCCCTGATTAAAGTGGGAGTCATTAATTACAATTATAATAATGGTCTCAGTATCATAAATATCTGCTTTGCAGATTACATCACTGTGTTTCTGTGAGCTCCTGATCAGATCTGTTGAATCCAGCCCAGGTGTTATGTTGTGTAGTAGTATTTCACACACTCTGATCTCTTGGAACATTTCCAGTGCATTGTATAATACTGCTAAGTGACAGAACAGCTCTGACAGCTCTGCAGAACATATGTATTCACGGACTTCCTGCTGTTGTAGGATGTATTATTAGTCATTGTCTTATCATAGGAGCACATGAGTTGACATCACCGTTCTTACTGTTCCACAAGTCACATGTTACCTACAGTACAGTACACCACATTTGTGCCATAATATTTCACTATCCTCACGCTAAATACAGCAATACAGGAAGCATTCACACCTGTACACTGTAATTCTTTGTACTTTTCACTGCCATGAAGTAGACATCACCCTGATGCCTCATATCAGTCTTAGGTGGATTCTTCCCAACGTGATTTTAGGCAAAAAAAATATAGGGGCTCAAAACACATACGTAAAGTGCGTTCACTAAATAAATACAATTAGGCACACATGCTGAGCTGGATGAAGCACAAAGTGTGTTCAGCTCTGCATCAGGCATAATCAGATACATTGTACATCTAACCAGAACATAAGCATAAGAAACTTAAAAAAAAAAAATGTTATACCAAAATATGAATTCACTATTATGTTTGATTTAAATGGAAAAAAACCCTCTATAATACAGCAGATTTACAGGTCTATTTATCATAGGGAAAAGAACCACCCAAATAGTCCAGAGTCCGGGAAAAACTATCACTGGAGCTAGCCTTTGTCATCCGCTTCCGGTGGTAGCTTACCATGCAACCGTGGGGAAACCTATTTGTTATTATTTTCATAAATGATTACACCGGTATCTCAGTGCCAAATTTAGCATACTGTCCCAACTGCTGGGACTGTTGAGAGGTGTATCCCATTTACTGTGGTGAGAGGGTGACGTGCACCTATCATTGTGAGTGCAGCAAAATAATTATTGTTTAAATGTGGGTGTAGAGACAGCCTAGTGCTTCACTGTGCAAAGAATACTTCCATAGGGGCATGACCTACTCCTACAAGATGCACACCCTGGTTCCTCTCAAATTGTCCAGAAAAGTAACATTCAAATGTTGAGAGCTATATTATAAGAGCAAGTATTTATGGGTCTATGACATGTAAATATATGGTACTATGTGATAAAACATGACATAGCAAAGAAATGTGGACCCACAATCTTCACCAAATATCTATTAAAGTACTATACACATATGTGGCATGGTTTGGGTATAGGATCCCGGCTGACGGGATGCCGGCTGTCAGAATACCAACAGCGGCATCCCGACAGTCACAATCCCGACACTGAGAGGTAAGTTCCCTACACCTAACTCTTACCCATCTCCCGAACCCTCCCTCCCCGGTGCCTGAACCTAACCTCCCCCCTAGTGCCTAAACCTAACCTCCCCCAAGTGTCTAACCCTAACCCTTCCCCTAGTGCCTAACCCTAACCTCTAACACTAAACTTAACCCTCCCCTAACCCTCGATACTTACCTTCGGGATGCCAGCGGGCGGGATTTTGGAGCTGGCATCCCGACGCTGTCATGATTCCAGTGCCGGTATTCTGACTACATCCCATTTGGCATATCTTTATACAGTAGATGTGAAAGAACAAAATAAGAGGCATTTGTTTGGATTAATTTAGTTAAAGATGCTACTACAAGAATAATGAAAACAAGGAGTATTATTATTATTATTATTATTATTATTATTATTATTATTATTATTATTATTATTATTTGTATGGCACCACTAAGTGTCCGTAGCACCATACAGAGAAAATTACAAAACAACACACATTGTAAAATGGTTAAAACAGTCGGGACAAGGAGAAAAATCCAACAGTGAAATATAACAACTATAAATGACATCTAAGACAGTGATAGTTAATAACCGTAGCACTCAATGACCCAAGGGGAGATGTATCAAACCTTCAAGAGAGATAAAGTAGAGAAGTTGTCCATATCAACCAATCAGCTCCTAGCTAATTTATCTAGCACAGTCTATAAGATGACAGTTAGAAGCTGATTGGTTGCTATGTGAACCTTCTTCCCTTTCCTATCTTGAAGGATATGTTTTCTTTGAGTCCTCCCCCACTCCCACTTCTCCCCAATGCCCTAAGAAGAGAGACATAAAACATCAGAGGCGCTAAACTGTGAGTGGGAAGACAATGGAGACTAGAATAGTGCAATGTGTATTGTTTATTTCCTTGACTTTTCTAAAAAAGAAAGCAATGACACCCATCCATCCATCCATCTGATATAACCACAAACATAGTGGGCAAACAAAATATTTGGGATATTTATTGTGAAGTCTACTGTATCACAATGACTCATATGCATTTCATGGGGTGGAATCATTTCACTATATAGCTATATGAATTGGTATTTCTGTAATAGCGATCACATATGCCTACTGTATACTAATGACAGCTCTGACATCAGCTGGTTGCAGATATATGATCGATGCTACCATGCACTTTCATTTTTCCTCCCCCTCCTCCACTTGAAATAAAAAAGGGACATTGCAAAAATTATAGCTAAGTATTATTTAAAATTGTGAAAAAACAACCCAAAACATTTATTTGAGCAGATTCCTTATCTAATACTATGGGATTTTCCTGCCAGAAGCAACAATTGATGTAATTGTACCCAACACTAACATGGGGAAGACTGCAGCACTGATATAACACACGTAGTATAGAGTGCCTTGTTGTCATGTATCCCTAATCCATGTGTGTACTTAATGCAAGTATATGTATAATAATCAGTGTGTGCATATACAGAGCATACGGGGGATTAACCACATGAAGTCATATGTAACAGGAGTACGTCACCAATAATACATTCATCCTCTCTTCTTTAATGTGGGAGATGCATGTTCACAGATAGTTGACTATGATAAGGAGACATAATTATTGTATAGTCAACTGATTTACAGAAGTGGATCATGGTGGAACAGAGACAAGGGAAAGTATATTCTATTTCCCACCATCTGCTTTAAATTCTCATGTGCACTATTCCCACATTAGGGATCTATGTGACCTCCCTATGGAAGCATCCATTGATTCTCTATTCACCTGTTAAAATAATGTAACAAAGGAGAGCCAAATGTAATAATGCTCGTGTGTAGCCTATACTGGTAGACATGAAGAAAATCTGCTTTGACATGATAAGGCCCATGCGAGCCTCTTGTATTAACATTCCCATTTTCTGACAGTTCGGATACATATGGCAGGTTTACATGGCTAATGCCAGAAATAGCTGCTGTACCTTGTCCTTTTCTCAGTGAATAGTAGTTCTGTATTTTATAAAATTACCCTCCATGCAATCACTGATTTGCAATCAATGACCATAACAGGAAATAAATATTTGGCCAAGCAATTGGCTTCCATACACACTACACAGTTACATTACAGTGTGGGTTGAATATGAAATCAGGAACATACGCACAGGTCCCAGTATACACACTGATACACCACTTTATCACTGGTGAGTAGATGATTCATCTTTTTGTTAATACTTTGCTTCCATTCCAGCCTCCACAGGTGGTGGCAGACTGAGAAAGTAAAATGTTTTGCTTGAAACCTAACAGTACTTTGTGTGCAATAATAAAGTGTCTGGGTACATTGCGAAATACAGACAGAATGACTCAGAATGTACTATAGCAGAGGTCATTTCACACCGTATCTCATCAGCTGACTGCACTGGATTGGCCTAGCTCATGCCAATTGAAATATCTCTCTTAAGACTTTACTAAATTTGTAAACTTCAGAATTTCATTTATTTATTTTTTACTTTTCTTTCATAGAGCTTGAGTAATGGAAGTGTGACTTCATTGTCATTAATGCCTTTACGCCTGCACTTCTGAGAAATTTTATGAATAGTGTGTTTCTTTTCTTTATGTAGTTAAAATATTTTTTTATATTAAATTTATTTAGCTAGCATGAGATCAGTAAGAACATCCACACATGCCCTGCAGGTGTGTAACCATAGGCAGATTTCTGCCACCAAAATGTGTCCTGGGTGTCAACGTCCCACCGCATTCAATACCAAATGTCAGCTACAGACCTAAGAAGCATGTATTGTTTGCTTGGTTGGATGAATTATTAAATTCTGAGCTCTACTTATTTTATTTAGAACTAATTGCTATTTGGCATGTGCCCTCATATATTTATGTTCACTAGGAATTCTCTGAAGCTCTTATCCATCCTTGATAAATAGCATCCAGTAAATCTAAAATATTCACCCCCAATATTACTGGAACCCAGCAGTAAATGCCAGCTGCAGGTTCTAGTAAGTATAATTGTGCGTGTGTTTGTTGTGTGCTTTATTTGCCACTTTTCTCACAAGGACCCCCATTTATTAATGATCGCAATTGCAATATACGATCATAGCACCCGGATGTATCATCTGGCACCTGAAGGGAGCCTGTTCCTACCATGTGCCCGGAGAGCTGCCAGGGCTGCTGCGCATGCACAGCCACCATTGCCTCCGGAACCCTCTGCCGGCTGATATGCGTGGTGTAGCCCATAGGCTACAACAGTTAACGCATCCCCCAGAGAAACCTATTGGGGATGCGGCTGCCAGCGGGAATGGAGGGATCACAGCAGGTGTCTGAGATACCTGCAGCAGTCCCTCCTTCATACAGTACATCCCGGGAAACTTAATATTTGGGGTTAACCGGGTGTTTTCAGGGATTAAACCTCAAATATACAATGATAACTGGGCCCCAAGGTATCCAGTCAGCTAGTCGACATTCAGAAAGTTGACATTCAGAATGATCACTCCAGAATGTTGTCAGGTGCTGAATGTCGACCGTCAGAATATCAACATGGATGTTAGGTGGACAACCAATATGTAGACATACACTTAGGTCAACATGGTTAAAATGTCGGCATTCTGAAGGACGACATAGGATTTTTCGTTGATTTTTAGGGTTAGATGTAGGTTTATGGTCAGGGTTAGGGGTTAGGTTTAAGGATAGGCTCAAATAAGCAAAAAATCATATGGAGACTTTTTGGTGTTGATATGTTATGTTGATACAGTATGTCAACATTTTAACCATGTAGTGTGTGTTGACATATTGGTTGGCTGACATGGACCTAACATCCATGTCAACATTCTGACTATCGACATTCTGAAAGTTTACCTTCTAAATGTCGTCAAGCAGGGGCGGATTGGGGATTTAAAGTGGCCCTGGAAAAAATCTTGAAAGTGGCCCCATGCGCGCGAGTCGAAGTCGCGCGCCCAAAAAAGTGGCTGTGGCCTTATGGAAAGGGGTGTGGCTGCATATGAAATGCTATGCCTGCAAGTCACTCCCCTTGTTTTCATTATGCTGGGGGCATACCCACCGCTCCTGGATCTGATGGATATGCCCCCCCCATCCCTCTCTCCAGTGAAAAAACACAGCGAGCATGTGAATAAGTATTTTCTTACCTATATGATTTCTCTGCAACAAGGAACCTCTGAAAGAATTGCTCCTCCCTGGACAGGCAGCGTCTTGAGTCGGTATTCACTATTCATGCAGGAGATCACGTGGTCCGGAAGTCGCCTATTAGCGTAGGAATAAAGACTATGTCATCAAGATGCAACAGAGGTTCTCACCAATACCATCCCCCTGTATCTCGCCAGCACCATCCCCCGTCACTCTCCAATACTATCTGCCTGGGTCTCTCTAATACAATCCACTGTCCAGCTCCAGCTGCTCTTCGCCCCCATGCCCATCTCCTTTTTTCCCCAACACCATCTCATCTGTGCCCCCAGTGTCAACGCCCTATGTGCACCCAATGCCATCTCTTCTCTGTGCCACCAAGCGCCACCTCCTCCTGATCAGTCTGACAGGGTGTGAGTGGACCATGGTCAGTGTGACAGTATGTGAGTGGCCCCTGGTCAGTGTGTGTGCCTTGTCAGTGTGATAGTGGCCCCTGGTCAGTGTGACAGTGTGTGAGTGCTTGGTCAGTGTGAGAGTGGCCCCTGGTCAGTGTGACAGTGTGTGAGTGCTTGGTCAGTGTGAGAGTGGCTCCTAGTCAGTGTGACAGTGTGTGAGTGCCTTGTCAGTGAGAGTGGCCCCTGGTCAGTGTGACAGTATGTGAGTGCCTTGACAGTGTGAGAGTTGCCCCTAGTCAGTGTGACAGTATGTGAGTGCCTGGATAGTGAGAGAGTGGCCCCTGGTCAGTGTGACAGTATCTGAGTGCCTGGTCAGTGTGAGAGTGGCTCCTAGTCAGTGTGACAGTGTGTGATTGCCTTGTCAGTGAGAGTGTCCCCTGGTCAGTGTGACAGTATGTGAGTGCCTGGACAATGTGAGAGTGGCTCCTAGTCAGTGTGACAGTATGTGAGTGCCTTGTCAGTGAGAGTGGCGCCTGGTCAGTGTGACAGTATGTGAGTGCCTGGACAATGTGAGAGTGGCCCCTGGTCAGTGTGACAGTATGTGAGTGCCTGGACAGTGTGAGAGTGGCCCCTGGTCAGTGTGACAGTATGTGAGTGCCTGGACAGTGTGAGAGTGGACCTTGGACAGAGTGACAGCATGTGAGTGCCTGGACAGTGTGAGAGTGGCCCCTGGTCAGTGTGACAGCATGTGAGTGCCTGGACAGAGTGAGAGTGGCCCCTGGTCAGTGTCACAGTGTGTGTGTGCCTTGTTAGTGTGAGAGTGGCCCCTGGTCAGTGTGACAGTATGTGAGTGCCTGGCCAGTGTGAGAGTGGCCCCTGGTCAGTGTGACAGTATGTGAGTGCCTGGACAGTGTGAGAGTGGCCTGTGGTCAGTGTGAGTGTTTAAATTCCTGGTGAGTTTCAGAGTGGCCCCCGGTCAGTGTGAGTGTGCTGGCGGAGGCTGGTAGTGCCAGGGTGATGCACTGAGCTCAGGCTGCCATGACCTCCACTCTAACCCCCCTCTCCTGCCCTGGCTGGCCATGCACATTACCTTGTGGACCTGGTGAGGGCCGCTATCTGGCCTGGGTACTGCTGAATCTGCAGAGCTGGAAGGGGTCAAGACACGGCGGCTGCAGCTGCAAGGGGAGCTCAGGATCCACACTGCAGGCTGCGCTTGCCGCAGAGCAAGGATAGCTTCAGACAAGTGGATCCTGTATACTGCTGGGTGCTTCTGCTGCGGGCTGCGATGGCCATGCGGTGGATGGACAGGCGCTCCAGAAAGGACTGGTCGCCAGGCTGCTGTACAGGGGGATGGTCCAACTGTGATAGACAAAAAGCGCGGCATCCACAGCACGGGATCAGGAGGAGGTGGGCTAGATTGATCGTGAAGCACAGCAATAGGTGGCTGGTCCCCGGGGTAGGAGGGGCCAGCCACCATCAACAAATCAATTTCAGTTTCAGCTAGCTGCCAATTAGTGCTGCCCGGGTCATGGGAAAAAAAAACAAAAGGAAAAAAGTTGCTAATTCATTTAATCGGCCCCAACACAGACCGGCCCACCGGGAAAATTCCTGCAGAGGTCTACGGCCAATCCGCCCCTGTCGTCAAGTCATACCACACCCTCTCACACACTTCCCCCACTGTATCTGAGTCAAATGAAAGGTGAATCTCTTGAGGGGGAGATGTATCAAACCTTTGAGAAGGATAAAGTGGGGAAGTTGCCTATAGTAACCAATCAGCTTCTAATTGTCATTTTATTGACTATGCTAGATAAATTATATCTAGAAGCTGATTGGCTGCTATGGGCAACTTCTCCACTTTATCTCTCTCGAAGGTTTGCTACATCTCCTCTTCATTGTTCTATAAATTTGATGACTGTGTAAAATACAAGTGTATTATGAACATATCCAGTGACTATGTTAAACACTATGTATTGTGTGTAAGCCATTGGATAAAGAACATACAGTTTCACCTGGGTGCAGATGTGATATCATACATTAAAGCTGTTATATAATGTGGCATGTAACATCTCCTGAGAGAAGCTGCACTGACATCATTATGAGGTGGCCCCAGTGATTATACTCAGACAGGATCACAACCACAGCTTGTCCAGATTCTCCTGCTTCTCACCATCTCTCCCTCTCCTCCCCATACTTGTCATGTTAGAAAACAAATTCCAGGTACATGTTGATATTGAACAGAAATATTTGTCTGACATATAATCATACATGCCTACCCTCCCGGTTTTCGCGGGAGGCTCCCGATTTTTCGGGTAACCCCCCGCACCCCCGGAAGGGTAGGCATTTCTCCAGCATTCTGCCCACTTCCTAGTGAAGTGGGCAGAATTAGGAGAATACCCGCGGGAATCGCGGGTCTCCGTGAAGGGGGCGGGGCTTAAGCTGTGATTCTGCATGAATCACAGCATTTGACCCCGCCCCCTATGTAAATTGTGCCCAATCGCGGCAATTTTACCGCGAGGGGGCGGGGCTTAATGACGCGAATCGTCAAGCCCCCCCCCGTCGGCCCCTGCTGCTTCTCTTACCCGGGCTTCTCCCGGGAAGAGAATATTAAAGGTAGACAACCCTGCATATAATGTTACACCTAGCAACTTGACATAATATACTTGTATTACACGCTATACAGATCTTGAGCCCTATGCCTACCCAATGTGACCAAGCCATAGACATTATCATCATAATACAATTCTATTACACTCTACACAATAACTACCTTACATGATCTGACCACTGGACATAATCAACCAACAATTATAATGTGTTTTAATTTCACATTTTCACAAATTACAGTTTTTACAGAGCACAAGATAAGAACAGAGATTGCATCCAGTAGTCAAATAATGGGTCTATGATATTGTACAGTCTGCTGCCATGTGCAGGTGTATGCGGTCTCCTGGGCAGGTGGGGCAGTGGCTGGGTACGAATTTATGGGCAAATTTACCTGCTGCAGTCCCTCCTTCATACAGTACATCCGGGGAAACTTAATATTTGTGGTTAACCGGGTGTTTTTGGGGATTAAACCTCAAATATGCAATGATAAATGGGCCCCAAGGTATCCAGTCAGCTAGTCGACATTCAGAAAGTTGACATTCAGAATGATCACTCCAGAGTTGACATTCAGAATGATCACTCCAGAATGTTGTCAGGTGTTGAATGTCGACCGTCAGAATGTCAACATGGACTTTAGGTGGACAACCAATATGTAGACATACACTTAGGTCAACATGGCTAAAATGTCGGCATTCTGAAGGACGACATAGGAAGTTTTGTTGATTTTTAGGGTTAGATTTAGGTTTATGGTCAGGGTTAGGGGTTGGTTTAGGGATAGGCTCAAATAAGCAAAGAATCATATGGAAACTTTTTGGAGTTGATATGTTAAATATCCACATCCTGAACATGTCAACATTTTAACCATGCAGTGCATGTCGACATATTGGTTGGCTGACATGGACCTAAAATCCATGTCAACATTCTAACTAATGACATTCTGAATGTTTACCTTCTAAATGTCAACATATCCAGTGATTATGTTGAACACTATGTATTGTGTGTAAGCCATTGGATAAAGAACATACAGTTTCACCTGGGTGCAGATGTGATCATACATTAAAGCTGTTATATGATGTGGTATGTAACATCTCCTGAGAGAAGCTGCACTGACATCATTATGAGGTGACCCCAGGGATTATACTCAGACAGGATCACAACCACAGCTTGTCCAGATTCTCCTGCTTCTCACCACCTCTCCCTCTCTTCCCCTTACTTGTCATGTTAGAAAACAAATTCCAGGTCATACTTGCCGACAATCAGCTCCAGCCTTCCGGGAGGGAGCTGATTGTCGGCTAATAGCCGGGGGCGGGGCCGCACGATCGCGTCATCGTGACTCCGCCCCCTCTTCACAATGCCGTGATTTTCGGCATTGTAAAGCAGGGGGCAGGGCCACGATGACGCGATTCTGCGCGAATCGCGTCACCGGGCCCCCCTCTGCGGGTATTTCTGTTTTTTTCAGGGGGGAGGAGGGGAGGGTGTGAGACTTCCGGGAGGCTTGCCTGCCTTTCCGGGCAACCGGAAGCGGCACCCGAAAATCGGGAGGCTCCCGGCCAAATCGGGAGGGTAGGCAAGCCTGTTCCAGGTACATGTTGATATTGAACAGTGGCAATAGCTGCAGGGCCGCCATCAGGGGGGGACTGCCGGGCCTGGAGTCCCGAGCCCGGACACTCGGGGGGCCCGCCCACTCCTCCTACCTCCCACCCACTACTTCCCTCCCTGCCAAACTTGCGGTAACTAACAGGCTCGGCCGGGGGTCCGCTCCTACCACTGCACAGCGGCCGCCCGCGCCTGCTTCTATATCCCCTGCCTACAGTATCTCTCCAACTGCCCGCCGCTACTGCCCTGTGAGAGGCAGGCAGAGAGGATGCTCCCGGCTGCTCAATTGTATTATAGGAGCATCCACAGAGCAGGCCGGGAGCATCCTCTCTGCCTGCCTCTCACAGCCAGCCATAAACAGGGCAGCAGCGGGCTGTTGGAGCGATACTGTAGGGAGGGGATATAATGGGCATGGGCGCTGTTAGGAGCACACCACCCGGCTGAGCCTGTCAGTGAACATAAGTTTGGCAGGGGGGAAGTAGTGGGCGGGCGGGTGTGAGGAGCAGGGGGGGGGGGTAGACGGGCAAACGACTTGCTGTGAGGAGCTTACTGGGAGGGTTTGCTGTGAGGTGTGCTCTGTATAATGGGGGCTGGGGGGGCCCTGCCTATTTGGTCTGTCCCGGGCCCCACTTTTTCTGATGGCAGCCCTGAATAGCTGCCATGGTCCCACCCCAGCCCAGCACACAGTAGCATGTGCTGGGCTGGGGAGACACATACTGCTGCCGCTGACAGGTAAGGGTTGGGGAGGCAGGCAGACAAAAGTGCACACTAGAGGATACTACACCCTAAGGGGCCTATTTATCAAGTAATATTTGCGGGATATTTTCAGGGATAAACCGCATATATTACATATACCACAGAGGGACTGCAGCAGGAACCTCTGATATATACTGAGGTCCCTAGATTCTCAACAGCAGCTGCAGCCCTCGATAATTAGTAAATATGCCCATAAATTCGCACCCAGCCACTGCCCCACCTGCCCAGGAGACCGCATACACCTGCACATGGCAGACTGTACAATATCATAGATCCATTATTTGGCTACTGGATGCATTCTCTGTTCTTATCCTGTGCTCTGTAAAAACTGTAATTTGTGAAGATGTGAAATTAAAACACATTATAAATAATTGCTGTTGATTATGTTCAGTGGTCAGATCATGTAGGGTAGTTGTTGTGTAGAGTGTAATAGAATTGTATTATAATGATAATGTCTATGGCTTGGTCACATTGGGTAGGCATAGGGCTCAAGATCTGTATAGCGTGTAATACAAGTATATTATGTCAAGTTGCTAGGTGTAACATTATATGTCAGACAAATATCTCTGTTCAATATCAACAGGTACCTGGAATTTGTTTTCTAACATGACAAGTATGGGGAAGAGAGGGAGAGGTGGTTAGAAGCAGGAGAATCTGGACAAGCTGTGGTTGTGATCCTGTCTGAGTATAATCCCTGGAGCCACCTCATAATGATGTCAGTGCAGCTTCACTCAGGAGATGTTACATGCCACATTATATAACAGCTTTAATGTATGATATCACATCTGCACCCAGGTGAAACTGTATGTTCTTTATCCAATGGCTTACACACAATACATAGTGTTCAACATAGTCACTGGATATGTTCATAATACACTTGTATTTTACACAGTCATCAAATTTATAGAACAATGAAGAGGAGATGTAGCAAACCTTCGAGAGAGATAAAGTGGAGAAGTTGCCCATAGCAGCCAATCAGCTTCTAGATATAATTTATCTAGTATAGTCAATAAAATGACAATTAGAAGCTGATTGGGTACTACAGGCAACTTCTCCACTTTATCCTTCTCAAAGGTTTGATACATCTCCCCCTCAAGAGATTCACCTTTCATTTGACTCAGATACAGTGGGGGAAGTGTGTGAGAGGGTGTGGTATGACTTGTCGACATTTAGAAGGTAAACATTCAGAATGTCAATAGTTAGAATGTTGACATGGATTTTAGGTCCATGTCAGCCAACCAATATGTCGACATGCACTGCATGGTTAAAATGTTGACATGTTCAGAATGTGGATATTTAACATATCAACACCAAAAAGTTTCCATATGATTCTTTCCTTATTTGAGCCTATCCCTAAACCTAACCCCTAACCCTGACTATAAACCTAAATCTAACCCTAAAAATCAACAATAAATCCTATGTTGTCCTTCAGAATGCCGACATATTAACCATGTTGCCCTAAGTGTATGTCTACATATTGGTTGTCCACCTAAAGTCCATGTTGACATTCTGACGGTCGACATTCAGCACCTGACAACATTCTGGAGTGATCATTCTGAATGTCAACTTTCTGAATGTCGACTAGCTGACTGGATACCTTGGGGCCCATTTATCATTGTATATTTGAGGTTTAATCCCCGAAAACACCCGGTTAACCACAAATATTAAGTTTCCCTGGATGTACTGTATGAAGGAGGGACTGCTGCAGGTATCTCAGATATATACTGAGGTCCCTCCATTTCCAACAGCAGCTGCAGCCCTCGATAATTAGTAAATATGCCCATAAATCCGTACCCAGCCACTTCCCCACCTGCCCAGGAGACCGCATACACCTGCACATGGCAGACTCAGAGCCGGATTTAGATCTCATGGGGCCCAGGGCAAGATACCAGTTTTGGGGGTCCCCTCCCTCAAACATTCCATAGCACTATATTTTAATTTCTGATTCTCAGCACAGAACCCCCCTCCTCCCCTCACAGCACAGACCCGCTCTTTCATTGACCCGTCTCCCACCTCAGCATAGACCACCCCCTCATGCAATGCCCCTGTACTAGTGCCCCTTATGCAATGCCCCCTGTAGCAGTGCCCTTTATGCAATTTCCCCTGTAGCACTGCCCATTATGCAATGCCCCCTGTAGTACTGCTCATTATGCAATGCCCCTGTAGCAGTGCCCCTTATGCAATGCCCCCTGTAGCAGTGCCCATTAAGCAGGGCCCCTTATTTATTAACAGTTTCTTATATAGCGCAGCATATTCCGTTGCGCTTTACAATTGTAAACATTAATAGAACAAAACTGGGTAATAACCGACAGATATATAGCTAGGGAGGGCCTGCTTGCAAGCTTACAATGCAATGCCCCCTGTAGCAGTGCCCATTATGCAGGGCCCCCTGTAGTTGTGCCCATATGCAGTGGCCCCTGTAGTTGTGCCCATATGTATTGCCCCCTGTAGTTGTGCCCTTTAAAAGTAGTGCTCCTGTAGTAGTAGTAGTGCCCCTGTAGTTGTGACCTTTAAAGTAGTGCCCCTGTAGTAGTAGTAGTAGTGCCCCTGTAGTTGTGACCTTTAAAGTAGTGCCCCTGTAGTAGTAGTAGTAGTGCCCCTGTAGTTGTTACCTTTAAAGTAGTGCCCCTGTAGTAGTAGTAGTGCCCCTGTAGTTGTGCCCTTTAAAGTAGTGCACCTGTAGTAGTAGTAGTGCCCCTGTAGTTGTGCCCTTTAAAGTAGTGCCCCTGTAGTAGTAGTAGTAGTGCCCCTGTAGTAGTAGTAGTAGTAGTGCCCCTGTAGTTGTGACCTTTAAAGTAGTGCCCCTGTAGTAGTAGTAGTAGTGCCCCTGTAGTTGTGACCTTTAAAGTAGTGCCCCTGTAGTAGTAGTAGTGCCCCTGTAGTTGTTACCTTTAAAGTAGTGCCCCTGTAGTAGTAGTAGTGCCCCTGTAGTTGTGCCCTTTAAAGTAGTGCACCTGTAGTAGTAGTAGTGCCCCTGTAGTTGTGCCCTTTAAAGTTGTGCCCCTGTAGTAGTAGAAGTGCCCCTGTAGTAGTGCCCCTTTAGTTGTGCCCTTTGCCCCTGTAGTAGTAGTCCCCCACCCCCTGCCCCCTACTTACCTGACTCCACGCGGCCGTCGTCCGGGCTGACGCTCCCGCTGCCGTACTGACTGGATCTAACTTGATTCAGCAGTCACGGACACGCAGGCTCCTCGACGTGGGTGACATCATGACGTCACCCGCGCAGTGCATCACTGGGAACGCTGGCTCTGAAGCAATCGGAGGCTTCCTTATCCTCCGATCACTTCAGAGGCCAGCGTTCACTGGCCCTGTACTGAAACTCCACCTCCTTCTTCCCTGTCCTGGTAGGAGCAGGGCTCTGGACATTGTGCTGCTGCTGCTGCTGCTGGCACCGAGACACAGCAGCAGCACGTCCAGAGCCCTGCTCCTATCAGGACAAGGAAGGAGGAGGTGGTGTTAAAATACAAGCTCTCACTAGGGCCGGATTCCGGGGGGGCCGTGGCCGGACCCCTTGGGACCCACCGGGCCCTAGGCATCCGCCTAGGATGCCTAGCGGTAAATCCGGCCCTGGGCAGACTGGACAATATCATAGATCCATTATTTGGCTACTGGATGCATTCTCTGTTCTTATCCAAGTTCCCAAAGTGAGTAAGTGTTGTATGTAATATATATCTATGGTAGGGGTGAGCGGGTTCGGATTTCTGAAATCCGAACCCCCCCGAGCCCCCCCGATCCGAGTCCGGTCCGAGTCCGACTCGACTTTTCCCGCCTGACTCGGATTCTGAAATCGAGGCAAAACGTCATCATCCCGCCTTCCGAGTCTCGCGGGTTTTGGATCCTATATAAGGTACCCGCGTCGGCGCCATTTTCTCACTCGACTGTGGACAGTGAAGAGGGAGGGTGGAAGTTAGGGCTGGCTGGGCTGTGTAGTGTAGTGTAGTGCAGAGTAGTGTTGTGCTGTGTTGTGCTGCGCTGTGCTGCTGTTGTCCATAGGGGCTGTGTCCACTACTTCAAAGTCCATAGGGGCTGGCTGTGTTGTGCTGTGCTGCTGTTGTTAATAGGGGCTGTGTCCACTACTTCAAAGTCCATAGGGGCTGGCTGGACTGTGTTGTGCAGTCAGTTGTCCATAGGGGCTGTGTCCACTCCAAAGTCCTGTGCAGTGTCCCAGTCCTAAAGGGGTGCTGTAGTGTTGTCCAGGGGGTGCTCTGTCCATCAGGGGTGCTCCCCCCAAGTGCTAAAAAAAAAAATATTTTTTCTGTGTTTGTGAATTGTGTGCGCAGTAGCCGCACGTGCATCAACAAAGTAGTGCCAAGCGTGCGCCTGTGTCATAAGTAAAGGGCCGGCTGGCTTGACCGTTAAAGGGTGCTGTAACCCCCAAAGTACACTCCAAACCAAATAAAAAATTTTTTTTCTGTGTTTGTGAATTGTGTGCGCAGTAGCCGCACGTGCATCAACAAAGTAGTGCCAAGCGTGCGCCTGTGTCATAAGTAAAGGGCCGGCTGGCTTGACCATTAAAGGGTGCTGTAACCCCCAAAGTACACTCCAGTCCAAACCAAATAACAAAATATTTTCTGTGTTTGTGAATTGTGTGCGCAGTAGCCGCACGTGCATCAACAAAGTAGTGCCAAGCGTGCGCCTGTGTCATAAGTAAAGGGCCGGCTGGCTTGACCGTTAAAGGGTGCTGTAACCCCCAAAGTACACTCCAGTCCAAACCAAATAAAAAAATATTTTCTGTGTTTGTGACTTGTGTGCACTGTGGCCGCACGTGCATCAACAAAGTAGTGCCAAGCGTGCGCCTGTGTCCCATAAGTAAAGGGCCGGCTGGCTCATTTCTTAAAGGGTGGTGTAACCCACAAAGTGCACTAGTCTCCAACAAAAATAAAAAATTATTTTCTGTGTTTGTGTGCGCCTTAGCCGCACGTATATATCAATATAACATAAATGGAGGACCAAACTTTCTCCGATAAAAATAAAATAGGGAAAGATCAAGAACCACTTCCTCCTAGTGCTGAAGCTGCTGCCACTAGTCATGACATAGACGATAACATGCCATCAACGTCGTCTGCCAAGGCCGATGCCCAATGTCATAGTAGAGGGCACATACAATCCCAAATGACAAAGTTCAGGAAAATGACGTTGAAAAAAATATTTAAATCATCTGAAGAGAAACGTAAACTTGCCAATAAGCCATTTACGACACGGAGTGGCAAGGAACGGCTAAGGTCGATCCCTATGTTCATGACTAGTGGTTCAGCTTCACATGACGATGGAAGCCCTCCTCCCGCTAAAAAAATCAAACGAGTTAAGCTGGCAAAAGCACAGCGAAGAACTGTGCGTTCTAAGAAGATATCACAAATCCCCAAGGAGAGTCCAAGTGTGGTGGCGGTTGCGATGCCTGACCTTCCCAGCACTGGACGGGAAGAGGTGGCTCTTTCCACCATTTGCACGCCCCCTGCAAGTGCTGAAAGGAGCACCCACAGTCCACTTGCTGATATGCAAATTGAAGATGTCACTGTTGAAGTACAACAGGATGAGGATACTGGTGTAGCTGGCACTGAGGAGGAAGTTGGCGAGGAGGATTCTGATGGTGATGTGGTTTGTTTAAATCAGGCTCCGGGGGAGACAGTTGTTGTCCGTGGGATGAAAAAGCCCATCACGGTCATACCTGGGCAGAAGACCAAACATTCCACCTCTTTGGTCTGGCAATATTTCTATCCAAATCCGGACAACAACTGTCTTGCCATATGTACCATATGTAAAGGTGAAATAAGTAGGGGTAGGGACGTTAACCACCTAGGAACATCCTCCCTTATACGGCACCTGCAGCACGTTCATAAAAAGTTACTGTCAAGTTCAGAAACTTTGGCTCAGACCGTAAGCAGTCCAGGGTCACCTAAATCCCTTTTTCCTGTTTTATCCAAGGAATCGGTGGATGAGGAGGATGAGGACGACATCTTGCCTCCGTAGAACCAGTTTGTGCAGGGACACATTAATTGCCAGCTTGTTTTGTGGGGGCCCAAACGAACCAATAATTTCAGCCACAGTCACGTGGCAGACCCTGGCGCTGAAATGATTGGTTTGTTAAGTGTGCATGTCCTATTTATACAACATAAGGGTGGGTGGGAGGGCCCAAGGACAATTCCATCTTGCACCTCTTTTTTTTCTTTGCAGTATGTACTGTTTGGGGCCTAGTTTTTCAAACTGCCATCCTGTCTGCCACTGCAGTGTCACTCCTAGATGGGCCACGTGTTTGTGCCGCCCACTCGTGTCACTTAGCATAGTCATCCAGCTACCTCGGTGCAACCTTTTGGCCATAAAAACAATATTGTGAGGTGTGAGGTGTTCAGAATAGACTGGAAATCAGTGGAAATGAAGGTTATTGAGGTTAATAATAGCATAGGAGCAGAAAAACCCACAAATTCTGTGATTTTAGCTGTTTTTATGCTTTTTTTAAAAAAAATACAGATCCAAAACACAAAACCCAGAACCCAAAACACGGAAGGGTGGTTTTGGCAAAACCAATCCAGATCCAAAACACGAAGAAAGATCCAGATCCAAAACCAAAACACAAAACACAAAACACGAAAAGTGACCGGTGCACACCCCTACTCTATGGTATATGCTATATATATATCCAATCTTTCTGTGGCTGGTGCTCTACTGTTTAAATTATTCTGCTTTGCCTGGTGCCCCTCTATCACAGCCGTAGCTGAAAATATACATGTACAGTGGAGAGACGGCACTCTCAGTTCTATTAAACACACAAAGGTATAACTAGTTGGAGTTTCTGAGTGTTTATTAGAGTTGAGAGTGCCATTCACTGAACATGTATATACTATATTTGAGCTACTGTTAACTTGAAGTCAGGAGATTGTCCTGTGTCCTCTCTCATTAACAAGTTGCTCACAGGGTGCTTTTTCCATTCTGTGAAAACTATAGACTGTTGTGCATGAAAATACCAGGAGATCAGCAGTTTATGAGATGTTCTATCTACCTTATCTGGCAACCACAATCATTCCACAGTCAAAGCCACATTTCTTCCTCATTCCAGTGTTTGGTCAACTTAACTCTCTCTTCACCATGTCTGCATGCTTTTATACATTGAGTTGCTACCACATGATTGGCTATTTACAGAGGCGTATTTATAATGGGTGCAGGGTGTGCGGGGCTCACAGGGGGGCCTGTACCGCACACCCTGCACCCATAAAACTTACCTCTCCGGAGTCCCACGACGGCTCCGGTGTCAACGCCTGTAAAAATGGCTGGAGAATGGCCACCGCGGCCATTTTCCCGTCGTTTGCGCATGCGCAGTACAGGGAAAATGGCCGCTGCAGCCATTCCACCCTCCTGACATAGACAAGCCCTGTGCATATCATAGTCTCATGCCCTCTGGTGACAGCTTTGTCTATTCATTATCCCTTAATTCTACAGGAGAAATCATGGATATGTCCTGCTTACCTTTCAGTCTCAATCAGTCCCAGCATCACCATACAATAGTATGGGGACCAAAATACTTTAAGCTCCAAAAATACTACATTTATAGAGCTTGATGCAGAAACCTGCTTCATCTTCAGATGGTGTTTTTTCCCAGAACACTATAAGAAGGAGGTCCAGGTTGCAAAAAGGAATTGCTTTGTCCCTGTTTGGCTCCCTCCACTGGCCATCAGGACCTTCGTGTGTATGTGTGAATTAGGGTTCACGCATGCGAACTAGCACTGCCGAGTCAGACTGATACAAAAGCATACTTGTCTACTCTCCCAAGATCTGTGGGAGGCTCCCAATTTTCAGGTAACCCCCCCCACACCCCTGGAAAAGTAGGCACTTCTCCCGCATTCTGCCCACATAGTGAAGTGGACAGGATGGGGAGAATTGTCTCTGGGAACGGCAGTCTGCGGGTAGGGGGAGGAGCTTAATGACGCAAATCTATAAGAATTGCTTCATTTGGCCCCTCCCACTATTTAAGTAAGCGATAATCATGAGAGGCGGGGCTTAATGATGTGAACTGTCTGGCCCCACCCCCATCACCACCCAACTGCTTCTCCTCTCTGGGCTTCTCTCGGGGAGAATTAGGAGAAAGTAGGTAAGTATGTACAAAAGTAACCGTGATAGGGATTGCAGGGACAGCTGATATTTGGATCAGCTATCTCCGCACTGGAGCAATGTAGAATTGCTCCAGTGTGTTAGTATCCACCGCTGCTACTCGCAGCAAGTTATATACTAAAGTGCTTAATGCATTGGCTCTAGGGTGAGGGAGCGCTGCCTGAAGTTTTACTTGCCCCAGAGCAGCCCTTAGCCACAAAAATACAATTGTAGCACAGTACTGCATTGGTGTACTGAGGCAGCAACAACAGGGAGAGAATAGCAAGCTATGTTTACTATTCAGTGTATTCACAAATATTGTATGCATTGCAGTCATAATGGGTTAATACTGTGTTGAGCTAAAGGGAGCTATATTGTGTTTACCAGGTCAAGATTGAAGTGTTTGTCCCCTAGGTTACGTTTGCTGGGCCACCACTTTCCAGGTCTCTATAGCTCACACTGCCTCAACTCTCATCTGTTTAAAATCAATAGATGTATGTTACAATGAATTAAAATGATCAGTACAGATAAATAAAACTAACACAGATATTTTTTTTTTTAAATGGCATTGATAATTTCCTTTGTCTTTATTTTACTTTCCAGTTGAGTTGATAAATAAAATATTGAATATATATCATGCCAGCCAATATTCAGTAATTATACTTTTACTTATAGCAAAACATGATTAATCAGAATGGGAAAAGTGAAGGAACCCCTACTGATTCTGTCCTGCAAACAGCCCCACAGACGCCACCTAATACACCAGATCCTCGAAGCCCCTCAAACCCTGAAAGCATTGCACCAGGTAAGCTCTTTTCTTTCACTCTCCCTGATAGGTACAGTGCAGAAACTAATGCTTCTCCTTAGGAAAGTGGTAAGTTACCCTTTGCACTCTGGGCCAGTATCGCCAAGGCAGCCAAGGACTGCTCAGCTGCCTTGGTGGGTGAAATATTATTCATGAACTGAAGATTTAGCAGATTTTTTATAGTTAGTAAATAGGACCATATGTATTCTGTATGATCCAAGAGATAATGAACATAAACAGAGTATCTCCAGGGATTAGAGATGATGTCACCAATAACAATTGTTATATAAGACATATTACACTCATACCTTAAGCTTCCACTGACATCAGTATGAGGTGACATTAGATATTACATTCAGGAAGATCACAGCCCTGACATTTATCATATTCCTACCATATCTCCTTGATTTGGGAAAAGGCCACACAAACCAGGGACAAGGGTGTAACTACCATAGGTGCAAAGGGTGTAGATGCTACTGTGTCCCTGCGTGTGCCGGGTGATACATCCGGTTACTATGATCGCATTTTGCAATGCGATCATGGACAGTAATGTCATGCCCAGATCGCATTGCAATGAGGTCAAGGGAGGTCAAACATGATATTTGGACAAGAATTAATTTTGCACCAAACCTTGGTAACAAATCAATTTGTGGAGTTATCAGAATCTCGAGAAGAGTTCAAATGTGAGCGATCAATCCCAGGGAAAATCAGTTAATAAGGGCTCAATATATTGTCTGCATTGGGAGCAAAAATGGCTAGGGCTGTATGTGCCACCCCCATTCCATGAGGAGTTGGACCATGCCAAAACAGCCACTTTAGATAACCTCTGGCTGCCTCTGCTATTATGCTCTTTCTAAGAAAGGGAAAAAATATCACACTCTGCCATGTAAAATATAATTGTGCCTTGACCACATTGGGCTAATGTAGAGTCAGCTACACCAGTGTATGTAGCATAAAATACATACAATTGCACTGTGCATGCCCAGGTCACTGACACATGTCCATTTGTGCATATATTGTATTTAAGGATTTATGTGAGTTTTATATGTGAAGCACATTGAGCACAAAAGACGGGAAATATTTTGCTCACTGATGCATCACCATGGAATAGCCTAACACAAATCCATATTGTATTGCACTAAACACAAAGCAGTATACAGTGATATTTTATTTATTTGTAAATTACCTCCGTCTCAGCGGTCTTATAGACCTACATTTTGTGGCTACAATAATTTAAGCAACACTCCTAATACATAGTAATACATAGTATCTAACATGAATATTATTAAAAGAGCAATATACACAATATGTTTAGTCTCAAAATAAGACAATTTGGGAAAAGTGCATTGCCAGTACTAAGCCATAAAGCCCGGCACTTCTGATCATGTTTATGCCCGATAATTAAAAGGGAAATGCTTTTACTAGCAAGACACAGCTAGTAAAAGCATTGCCCTTTTAAATATCGGGCATACATATGATCAGAAGCTTCATAAATAAACCCCCCTGGGCCCCAAGCGCTAACCATTCATGAAAATGCTCAGGCTGAGCCACTGTAAGGAGTCACTACCCATTTAATGACAAATGCTTGAGACTAACTGGTAATTTGGTTAATTACTTCCATTAATTGTGCAGGGCTGATTTACATTCGAATTTTGGGAAGCAGGATATCTCAGAAAAGTTATTTTTATGATGGGGATGTGGTCACATTACCCCAATTCCTCTCCCCTAAATCAGTCCTCCATTGCTGCACACACCAGCAGCAGGAACATGCTGATCGCAGTGTGCGGGGCAAACCCCTCAACATTCCTAGCAGTAAGGACAATCCGTTGGGACAGCGAAGTTGTCCCCAAAGAATCAGGACTATCCCACCTAAATTGGAATAGTAGCCATAGCCAGGATTTACTGCACAAATTTGTAAAACTGGCTCTATGACTACTTTATCTCAAGTTATATATAATAAATCAACAGAGAAAAAGCTATGATTGCTTAAGTTATTAGACATATTTACTGATCAATTAATGAATAAACTTGAGTCCATAATACAAAACAAGGGCTATGTTTGCTTTTATAAGATAAATGCATGGAACCTCCCTTAGCTGCATAAAATATAAGTCATATTGCTAAATGAATAATAACATTTCACGGTGCAGGTTTTGTTGTTGTTACTGAAATGTTTTAGTGTTTCATCTCATTTACTGTAGGATATACAGGTCCGCTTAAAGAAATTCCACCGGAAAAATTTAATGAAACTGCAGTTCCTAAGTATTATATGTCTCCTTGGCAAGAAGCTATTGTGAATGACCCCGACCTGCTAGAGGCTTTATACCCCAAAATGCCCTCACCAGGACAAAAGGTGCCTATCCCTGACTATAGGAGTTTCAACAGGTACAGTTCCCCTATACTTTCACTCCATTACAGTCTGCACCAATATTCTACCATAACCTTGTTGGACTGCAGCAGTGTTTCTCAAATCCAGTCCTCAGGCACAGCTATCAGTGCATGTTTTCTGTATGACCTAGTTGGGGCACGAATTACCGATTGAGACATACTACATGATCCGACAGTGGCACTTATTGTTTTGCTCGTGATTCTGTGAAGAAATAAACCTATAAAAAAGTAATGACTGTATTAGTGAATCACAGGGAGCCAATTTGAGAAGCAGCTACACATTTTAAAATGGGATTTATTCCATATACTGTAGATTGTAGGCTTTTCCTTTGTAAATAATGTTAGTTCATATGTGTTATGGTATTATGGTGTTACACTTCTTTCACTAAGCATGAATGTTATCTAAGCTCTTTATACCGATAGTAAGAAATTATGTTATATAAATATGTGTGCCATATTAATAAATAAAACTATTGATAGCTGAATTTAGAATACGACAATGAACAGAAAACAATAATTGCCACAATTAATTGTAAAGCTCTGGTATTAATAAGCTCTAGCATTAACAGCCCTAATGAAACAATCTCTGCATCATTTTCAAATATCTAATAAGTAATAATATGAGAATAATATGGTCTGGGAAAAAGCTGCCAGAAGTAATTTTTACGCATTAAATTAAGCATTTAATATTAGGCAATGCTTACAATAGAACTGTACAGAATGTGTATTGAGATATATATGTATATAACTATATATATATATATAATATGTCCTGGAAATGCCCGGCACTCTTCAATACAAATCAACAGCGTTCCTGGTGCTCATCCTCGCAATGATATGAATAGCCAGAAGAAATGGATGTCACTCAGGATGTCAAAAATAACCACTGTGACTAAATGGTGTGCCAACGTTTCAGGGCGCAAACCCTTTTATCTTGTTAAAAGGGTTTGCGCCCTGAAACATTGGCACACCATTTAGTTACAGTGGTTATTTTTGACATCCTGAGTGACATCCATTTCTTCTGGATATATATATATATATATATATATATATATATATATATGTACTTATTTTAATTATTTTTATGTTGGGGATAAAGTATATATAATATGTATAAAAACTTAAAAATACTGCTTCATAAGTATTCAACCCCTGTGCTGTGGAAGCACCATGTTTACAGATGAAATATATTTCCCTAATAATTGGTGGTCATTAGCGCCTTCCTGTGAATTATTAAAAAAAATGAAGCAACAGAGAGGCCAACTATCAAATTATAGGGTCTACTTACCAAGCGGTATTAGGAGACAGAATGAAAAGTGATAAGGTGCCAGCCAATCAGCTCGCAACTGTCATCTTTCAAACACAGCCTGTGAGATAGCAGTTAGGAGCTGATTGGATGGCACCTTATCACTTTCTTATCACTTTTCACTCTGTCTCCTAACTAGACCCCTAGAGGAGCTCAGAGTTCCGTGGCTGAGGCTGGAGTGAAGGTGTGCCAGTCAACCATATCAATAACTCTGTATACAAATGGCTTGTATGGGAGAGTGGCTAAAAAGAAGCTATTACTGGAACAAAAATACACATCAAAGCACATATGGAGTTTGCCAGAAAACATCAGAGTAGCCTAGGTAAAATGTGGGATAAGGTTTAGTGGTCAGATGAGACAAAATGTAGTTTTTTGGATCCAATTCAAAATTATATGTGTGGCGCAAACCTAACACTGCCCATTCCTCAGCAAACACCATTGATACAGTGAAGTGTGGTGGTCGCAGCATCCTGTTGTGGTCATGCTCTTCCTCTGCAGGGACTGGCTGTATTGTTAAAATTGAAGGAGTGATGGATAGTCCAAAATACAGTTAAATACAGTAAGACAAGCTGCTTAGTCTGCTAGAAAACTTAAGCTTAAAAGAAAGTTCAACTTTCATCAGAACTACGATCCCAAGCAAAAGGCCAAGGCAACACTGGCGTGGTTGAAAAACAAAAAGGTGAAAGTTCTACAATGGCCAAGCCCATGCAATAGAGTTGTAGTTAGGATACAAAATGGAGCCAATCCCATGGTAGTCGATGTATAATATGGGGTCCACTGCCTGGTGGTCATTGTACAATGCAGAGCTCACTGTTAGGTGAGTCCATTCCTTGATGTTCAATGTACAGTACAGAGTCTGGTCTTTTTAGTGTACCATTGTATTTTATTAGCATAATCTAAAAAAAAAAACACCTCACTTGACCCTACCTCTCTATTCATACAAATGTCCAATATCTCTCCTTCCTTCACATCCAAATCTCTAGAGACGTTTTCTACACCCACCTCTTCACCTTTCTCTCCGTTAACTCCCTCCTTGACCCTCTTAATTTTGTTTTGCAGTTTGCACCGCCTCTACTCTACAGATACTTTATTGATCCTAGTCACCACTTCTTCTCTGCTCCCTGCCCTTATTTGGGGGGGAATTGTTTCAGACCTTCTAAAAAGTGCAGAAGTTGCCTGTAGCAACCAATCAGCTGCTGTCTAGCATTTATAAAGTAATTAGTATTCTAGAAAATGATAGGTAGAAGCTGATTGGTTGATATGGCAACCGCCAATTTTTAGAAGATTTGATACATTTCCCTCTTAGACTTAAGCCGCGTATCCACTAGACGATGTAATGATCGATTGAATAATAATGATATCGTTAACATTCATTATATTGTTCAGTGAACATTGAGCCCACACTGAACTATATATCGTTCAGTGCTGGCACCCTCCCTCATCCCCGAACCTGCACGACCTGACGATATCGATGAGCGATGTCGTAAACGACCAGAGGGGGAAGGCATCGCTGGTCGTTGATGGCATATCCACTGGCCGATATAATGAACGATTGTACGATAACGATATCGTTATCGTTAATTTTATCGGCTAGTGGATACTCGGCATAAGTGACACGGTCCTCTCTTGATTTTCCTCCTATCTCTGCAACTGAGAGCAGAGCCCCTTCATGAGAGATCCGTGAGGAATTGGAGTGAGAGCACAAAGTCACAGTAAATGTACAGTAACATGCTAGTCAGGAGGCCGGAGACTGATGCAAAATGTGACATACATAACATTGTCACCTTCTATGTGAAACTCCTACACACTATCCGAAATCAGTGGGGAGATAAGATAAGAGAAAATGTAGGAGACCCAGAGCATCCGCTGACTATGACAGTCACATGACCAGTAACATAATGACTTGGAGTAAAGTATATAAATGGCGTATTCCGATGTCAGAAAGCATATTTTATATAAAAATTATTGTTTATTAAAAGTCTTATGTATTTTTTTAGATCATTTCTGGGATATGTTATAGGACCAAATTAACTCTAGAATAGCAAAGGTCATCAGGCTTCATCAAGGAGAAGTCTGATCATAAATTCAATGACAACTCCATTTACATTGTGGGAGGAATGATAAACTTTAAATTTCAGCGAGATCTACAATTAGGAGGCATTTTCTAGCTCAAATATAAATATCAGTGTAAAAATAAAAAGCAGTAACTCTGCTGGTGAAATAGGTTGTTTTAGCTATAAATGGCAGGGTATCTGTTCACTCGAAGGCCTCCAATGTCATTTAACATCTGACCAGGGCCACTGGGAACTCCATTTAGATTATGACTGACCTTGTGAGCTCATCGTCTAACCATGCTTACTATGCCCCAGCAATTCGGCCTCACCACCAGATGGAAGGATCTCTCAGGTTTGGCCTCACATGTGTGTGGCATAGATCTGTTGCTGAGTTCTGTTCTATACTCATGAAGCTAAGTAACCATTGTACGTTTAATACTAATTGCTGTGTGTTACTTTCAGAAACTTAGTAATTGTTTATTTATTGTGGGATCTGGGGAGTTATATCCTATTTATAAGAAGAGCTAATTCACATACATAATCCTTTATTCCATCATCATCATTCTAGGGCTGCCACTCCGTTTGGAGGATTTGAAAACGCATCGAAGATGATCACTTTCAATGTTCCGGATTTTGATATGAACAACCTAATATTTGATATGTCAATAAATCCTCTCAGTTCAAGAAAATCCTTTAACAGAATAGCTCATGGCTGGACAAGTGAGAACCCACATATTATAGTCTCTTCTGACGTCCTCCTGTATCCTGATGTCCCGGAAACTGATGATCTGTAAATTAAAGAGGTTTTTATAAAGAAAGTCTAAAAGTTAAATTAACTGTTTAACTGCCATGTAGATTACTAATATCAAATATTTGTCTTTTGTCTCTGATCTATATTTATTAATGTTATACTAGCAGGCCTAACTACAGTACTTTTAGGGATGTCATGTGTTTTCTTTCTTACTGTTATATTCGATCATCACCTTATCTCGGAACCATAATGTTCAGCTGTACATTTAGCTGAACTTGAATCCCTTGCTCGCTCATTAAATTGGTATTAATAAACATGGAACAGTGATGTCATTACTGTATATGCAGTCAGTGCTTGAAGAGAACTACCAATACATTACCGTAGCGCCAAGTCACAGAATTATACTAGTACAGGACAGTGGCATTGTGGTTAGTATTGTTGTCCCACAATGCTTGGGTGCTCCGGTTTATTCCCTCTCTAGAGGAAATGGTAGAACTGTAGAAATAAGTAACAATAATTATAAAAATCACATTGTTAGTAAGGTTGAAAAAAGACATAGGTCATCAAATTACATATTTCACAAATCGTAGTTCTGTTGTTCCAGGGGAAGCCAAACAAGAAAAGTTTAGTTTCATGGGGAGGTAAGGGGAGAGTACAAATACCGTACTGATCACTATAATGGCAATCTGATACATGTTCTGTATTAATACAAAGCAATGTCCACTGTTAATACCAAAGTGAGTTGATGAGACACCGACATCACCAGGGTAATACACACAGTATGCACACTGAGATAACAGGCCAATTGCCCATACTGCCAAATTGCAGTGTGTGTGGCCAGCATTACATGTGGTAAGAAAGCCAGATTCCAAGAATAAATCAGTGAGAACAAAACAAATCTGCTATCTATGCAAAACAAATCACTCAAAACATGTGTAAATAGAAATATAATTACAATATACTTCACTAATAGTAGGTAGCAAATTTTGTATATGACTGAAACCATGTATAATTGATGTGAAACATATAGGGGTCTATTTACTAAGCAGTGTTAGGAAACAGAGTGAAAAGTGATAAGAAAGTGATAAGGTGCCAGCCAATCAGCTCCCAACTGTCATTTTACAAACACAGCCTGTGAGATGTCAGTTGGCAGCTGATTGGCTGGCACCTTATCACTTTCTTATCACTTTTCACTCTGTCTCCTAACACTGCTTAGTAAATAGACCCCTTAATGTTGATCAATTGGGGCATCAATTTGTGCATTTTTTTTTTTTTTAAAGGACAAAGTTTGGGTTGTTGTGGGTGTTGTTATAACATGTCAGTCTATCATACAATATATAAAACTATACAAATAGAGAAATCTAAGAGAGAAAACTGCTGTAAATTCACACACATAGCACCTCTCACAGCACTCTGTGAATAGAAGCCCATAGGCTTCTATTGGGCAACGCATCTCCACTGCGTCCAAGCCTTGGAATGTATCGTTTTCCAGAGCTTGGTGCAAATGCAGTAAGCGGCCAAACCTCTGAATACGTCATTTTCGGAGGTTTGACAGCAGAAACCGCAATTGTTATCAAGCATCACATTCTGAATGTGATACATACTGCCACTTACCACATGCATAGCGGCATTTATTAGCACCATATGCAGTAAGTTTCACTTTCAGAACCTTGATACTTTTTGAGAAATGCTGTCAAACCTAGGAAAACTTTCTGAGTTTTGACCAAATTTTGCCGTTAGTACATCTCACCCATAGAATTTTCCAAAGTGATGGTGACTAGCTATCATACCAGAACTATTCAATGAAAGTACATTGTAATGGTACGGGCATGCAAAAGAATCCCAGGTTGTGCTTATGCAGTACAGACCAGCGGCTGTGATGTGGCCAGGACACATTTTTAACAGCTGTAATCAGCTGTAATTTTACATTGCAAAAGCGTCACTTTTTTACCATTCTATGACGGATAACATTGAATGCTGCCATCAAATAGAGAAAAACACGACCATCACAAAAAACATTGATGGCTGCAAACCATTGTCCTCCCGTACTGCTTACTGCAGCGGTCCTGGGGAGTAGAAATAGCTGGGTCAGAGGTGACGACTCAGAGTGAGGAGTGAGGTCAACCTGAGAGACACACACAGAACATGCCTGAATCAGTAGGAGTTTGATGAAAGCGGATACCGGTCAATTATTCGACAATAAAAAAAGGTCAACATGGTCATTAGGTCGACCATCATGGTGTAGACATGTATTTAGGTCAACAGGGTTAAATAGTTAACACAGTTAAAATTTTGCTTTTTAGAGTTATGGTTAGAGTTATGGTTAGAGTTATGGTTAGAGCTATGGTTAGGGTTATGGTTAGAGTTATGGTTAGAGTTATGGTTAGGGTTATGGTTAGAGTTATGGTTAGGGTTATGGTTAGAGTTATGGTTAGAGTTATGGTTAGGGTTATGGTTAGAGTTATGGTTAGGGTTAAGCTTAGGTTTAGGTATAGGGTTAGTCTAAATTAATAAAAACGCAATGTGTCGACATTTCAATGTTGACATATTAAATGTTGATATTTTGACTGTGTAGATTATTTAACTCTTTCAAACTAAATACATGTCCACACAATGATGGTCAACATTTTCATACTGTCGACATTCAGAAAAAGTCAACCTTCTGGGTTCGACCTTCTGAATGTCGACCTTAATACTGTCGACCTTTTATACCACACCTGCTTACAGGCACAATACATACCATCTTTGCTTTGTAGGTGCAGAATAAGTGAAATTACCACCAGCAAGGTGCTTGGAGGTAAAGGGCCTGAATCAGAGGTGCACACTATTGCAGGCGTGACTGCGTCTTTATGCTAATGCCCCAGCAGATGGTAATCCTACAGAGATGCCCACCATCTGTGGGGCTAATCTGCCACTGAGTGTATTAATACCCACAATCGGTCACACCATCAGAGATTGCACCAGCCCTATGGAGGCCCAGAATCTCAGTTTGAACATGGCTGCCTGTATCAGTGCCACTGCGTCATAAGACGGAGTCGCAGACCGTAACACGCCAGTGTCTGGCTACCCACCCCCTTTTACCACCCATAAACACCCACCTAAATTGCCTCTCTCTCAATGTGGAGTGCTATATGAAATATATTGGCATATTACATATAGATGTGTAATCTCAAGTGTTCAAATCCAAAATAAATAAAGCAAATCCATGAATGTTTAATAACACTTCAAGCTAAACAATGCTGTATGTATACGGTACTGAAAATTTCACAAAGACTTTATTATAAAGCAAACACAACAAGTACTATTACTATTGTGGCAGAGTAATATGAGACTAATTCCTGATGAATCATAACAAAGGTGTTGATGCTCTAACTGCCCTGGGGGTAAGTAACAACATTTATTTATACATCACTTTACTGAATAAAATAACCTTATTGATTTTTCTTCTTGACTTCATGCAATTCTGTGCAAACCGGAAGCATACATTTCCTATGTCAGTATGAAGTAGGTCTGGTTCCATTGTATTCAGTTCTCTTTTTAGGTGATCCAATATAATCTTTTAAGCATAGCTTTGTTCTACTTATACTCTGCTGATTAGCAATTTCCCTAAACAAAAATGTTCCTAAACAATATTTGGGGCCAGCTGGCTATCTACAGTATGTTTTGAATACAATGTGTTTTAGAAATGCTGAAAAACATTCTAGATAGCGAATAATTAAGTGGCAACAACAAATTCTTATGTGAAATGTTACAAATGTATTTGCTAACACTAATGTCAGGTATTACTGGTTAGTCTGGCTTGGTTTCAGTATTTTCCCAGGTGATTTTAATGTGTTGCACATTTTTCAATGACATCTACAGTATAGTAACATTTTAAACATTTAGCTCCATTTACCAACGAACCTTAATAAGAGTGGCCAGGGGTGTCTTTCTAATGGGTGCAAGGTGTGCGGTGCACATGAGCCCCTGGGTCTATGGGGGCCCACACCACACCCACCGGACCGGCGCTGCAGAGCAGCAAAAAATCACTGGGAAAATGGCTGCCATTTTCCTGGTGATTCGCACATGCGCAGAACTGATGTCCCCAGGAAAAAGGCACGGGCACCATTTTCCCAGAGTCCGGCACATGCACGGTAGATTCTGGCATGAAGACAGAATCTACTTCACTGACAGAGAGGAGGGGACCCAAACTGAGGTTGCACACGGGCCACCTCCTCCCTTAAAACGCTCTTGCCAGTGGCATAAATTGTTTAGTATCGCAGTGATACTAACGAATATGACACTTATACTTTACATTACTTACGCCGCCAGCGAGGTCCAGCGATGTCCTTCTACTCAGTAGCAGTGACAGGCTGTTGTGTCATACGCATTCGAGGAGGCCAGTCTACACATGCGCATGACACTTTCACCCAGCAGAGACACAGCAAAGCTTGGAAGGCTGTTACTGGGTCCCCATTGCCGGACATCTATAGATGGCGTCAGTGATACAGCGGTCTATTTACTAAGCAGTGTTAGGAGACAGAGTGAAAAGTGATAAGAAAGTGATAAGGTGCCAGCCAATCAGCTCCCAACTGTCATCTCACAGGCTGTGTTTGAAAAATGACAGTTGGGAGCTGATTGGCTGGCACCTTATCACTTTCTTATCACTTTTCACTCTGTCTCCTAACACTGCTTAGTAAATAGACCCCCACAGTGACAAACAGTTGTCATTTTAGGCAGGGTACATATAAGAACGATGTGTTGTCCAGCTGACCTGATGCCCAATGGAAGGATATATCAGATATATCGGCCATACACACTGCACGATCCGGTGTATGACCGCGCGATATACTCTTCCATCCCGCATTCACCTGCATGGCGTCGTCAGCGACACCGTCCCATATGCCATGCAGCACATCACTGGTGACGCACATGAACGTGCGATTGAGTGTACACACTGAGCGACATGGTGTTGGAACGATATATTGTCCAATTTATCGGCTGGTGTATACCCGACCTTGGTTTACCGCTGGTTGTTAAATATTGAAAGGAGGACATAACCCCTTTAGCGAGTGCTAAAGGGTTATGTCTTGTTGATAAATGGGGCCCCTAGAACACAACAGTGAGCCGAATTCAGATGTGGACACAATGCCAACATTTATGCAGTTTTAGTGATTGTTAGCTATAGTGCAAGCGTGTAAGCCGCTCTGGCCACATGCAGCGATTATGCTCACACAGAGGATTCACTCGCAAAGTGAGTGACAGGTAGTCAGCTTTTATGAGAGGTAACGGGGGGGAAGGGGGGTTAGAAAAACACAGGTGTGTCGGACCGTTTAAACACTTTTTTCGAAGCGTCCATAAATTAGCCACTGCGTCCTTGCACACAGCAGGAGAGCCCTCTGCGTGTCTGGAGACTCACTATGACTGCAATAGCTAAGACTTACTCAGAAGGATGATGGCTGCCTGATCTGAGTTCAATGTTTTTGATGTTTCTAATTTTGTGCGCGAGCAGCGGATGTAAGATGCTTTCAGTGGGTGTCTCTATACGGTGGATGACAAATGAGACATTAGCATATTTTAGCAATTGTGATCTGTGAGAGATTGCAGCTGTGATGACATTTATGTCCACATCTGCATCTCGCCCAGTTGCAATAAACCTAATCATCCTATCCTTTAAGCGCTTTTTAGATGTAAGTGACAGAAAATTGCAGTAACAGCAATTGTAAATTAGTCCTCAAGGAAGTTTACACTTAACCAATGCAAACTCAATTTCACTTTACACAAAATATTATTTTGTTTTAATGACAAAGCCCATTTTATAATGCTGTTTGTCTTTTCACTGCCGCATTAGCATAAATTTACAGTTGTTGCTGAGGCAAAAGTCGCAGCCAGTACTGCACCTCCGTCCACATCGGAATCAGGCTGTCTGACTGTAGAAGGCTGGCATACTGCATAGCAGCTCTCCTCACAGTGACTGCAGAAGAAAATGCTCTGTGGGTCTGATTCAGCGGTGAATGCAATGGCAATTAAGGATGCAGATCGAGCAATTATTTGCCATCACGCATGCCTATAAGCCGCACTGCATGTGCGCAGTGATCGCATTGTGATTACGGACGCACAAAGGATTCCATCACAAAGTGGGTGACAGACTGTCAGCGTTTGGGGGTAGTGACAGGGGGTGGTCATAAAAACATAGGCGTGCCTATCCGTTTGAACGCCGTTTCATGGGCGAGCATAAATATGCTAAGAGAATATTACTCAGCAGAACTGCAGTGTTTTACATAGTCATCAGCGACTATTACCTGTATGTGCTTCAGAACTCTGCCATTTAGGATTATTTGTCGGATTCGGAGAGAGAGATGATTTTACAATTTAGAATGATGGGAACGTTGTCTCTGTGTAAAGTTGAAAAAATTACCACATCTGCCTTCTATACAAGTGTCAGGTATTCAGAGGAGACTGATCAGGCTCAATGCAAAGCTCAGCTGTACTCAACATGGAAACAAATCAGTAGAAAAGAAAGACCAGTATCCCAGAGGAAGCCTATCGTATACGGTTTAGCATCTGTTCTATGTGCAACTAAATATTCATTGCAGGCGGCATCCAGAACACCAATGAAGGCTCCGTATGCTCCAACCAATTATTCTGCTACAATCCTTTTACTGGTATCTGGAGCCAACTCGCACCAATGACACAGCCAAGATCCCACCTGAAGCTCCTCCCGCTTGAGGGCTACCTTTATGCCATTGGAGGTGAGGGCTTGCTTGATATGATCCCAGATCAAACAAATGGACCTTTGCAGCTCCCCTTCCTAAAGGCTCGTTTGCCGTAGCGCATGAAGCTGCAGCCTGTGGTGGAAAAATCTATGTTACTGGCTATTCAGGTATAAAAATCTATATTATCGGCTGTTCAGGTATAAACCCAGCCGTGATCAGTGGAAAGAATGTTGTTATAATGCCAGCAAGTGCTATTCCCATGGGAATTGGTATGTAATGCCGGCTGTCGGGATGCCTACTGTCAAAATACCAACAGCGACATCCTGATGGTTGGTGTCCCGACAGGGGACAGGTAAGTATACTTACCCTCCCCCCTTCTCCCCCTAACCCTAACTTCTTGTATTCTAACCCTAACCCTCCCCATTAGTGCCTAAACCTAAGTCTCCCCCTTCGTACCTAAACCTAACCCCCCCAGTGGTGCCTTACCCTCCCCCCAGGGGTGCCTATCCCTTACCCCCCAAAACCTAACACTAACCCTGCTATGATACCTTAATCCTTCTGGATTCCGGCATCGGGATTAAGATAGGCGTCAGTATTTCGATGCCTATCTTAAGTCCCTTGTCGAGCTTCCCCATCTCATAACTACATCCCATTCCCGTGACATAGTTGCAATTGGCCATTCCCTTTATAGATTTGACATGAAAAGGAACTCCACTGTGACTATAATCCAGTACAACACCACTACCAGGAAGTGGTCGGAATACAAAGCATCTTTCCCAGGAAGCCAGGTTCCCATCAGATGCGCTGCCCTGGAAGATACCATCTACTGCATAAATAGGGAGACAACTGCACTGTTCTCAGTGGAAAATGGAAAAGCCATGTTCAATCAGCTACTCTCAGCACAGTCCCCACCAGGGCGGCAGACTGCTCTTGACCTGTTGATTTATAGATGAATGGGTCAAATTGAGAAACATCTATATAACATACTGAATGACTTGTCCAATACTCTGTGTGTCCTTTTACACCCTAATATCTGCAATAAAATCTGCGGAAAAGTTTACATTATATGTTATCAAGTTTTTAATAGGAAATTATTAAGATGTTATTTGTTTTAGTTTTTAAACATAATCATATTTGTTTATCTTTCTGGGTTTATTGCAACATTTTATCAATAATGTGTCACCTCTGTCAGCAGGCGTGTCACATTATACAGTAATTGGGGGACACGGCCTGAGTATGATTTGATAAAAATTAAGGATCAAAGGTGGTTTCCCTGTTAAAACAAAACAATGCAGGATATAGATTTAAAATAAGAAGAGCAGCCCCATAGTGCAGAACTAAACCATACTGTAGGTGACGAGTTTGAGTTTTTTTGTTGTCGTGTTGTAATGTACTATACATGGTATGCTGTGGTTTCCGTCTAATACCCCTTTTACATCACAGATAATCCAGGTTATTGTAGGATTAAACAGAGATGCTGCTAGGTGTACAAGGGGCAAGAGTTGGATTGCCAGGTCGAGTCACCCTGCAGTGTAAACAGGTAACCCTGGTCCGCAGTACAGTCCGGGGAGTCACATGTGTAGATCAAATTTCCTCTGCAAAAACACAGCGGGGTGGTGCCGTCGCACCTTGTCAGCTGAAGCACAGCTAGCTGCATTAGCATCCCATACGACCACGTCAGTTAAGTGGTTAAACCATACAGAGAGTAATAAAACAATTTATATGTAATACCAATGATTTGAAAATTATCTTATTATCAACTTGGGGATAAGAGTATTAAGGAAAAATTGGGTGGAGTTTCTTATTCTGTCATGGTGTTCTCTGTACTGCTGTAGCTTTCAATCATTATGCCAAGGTGATGTCTACAGAACATGTTGTTATGACAATTGCGAATCAGAGGAAGACATGGTATCTTCAGGACACCTGCCAAGGCCAATTATGTAACAAAATTACAAGTAGGACAGATTGGCTTATTTGCTGAAGCACAATTCTTTTTACTTTCACTATAGATTTTATGGACATGTAAGTTTTTATGGTAATATATGTGGGGAGTTTCTTTTTTGATCTCTATAGCTGCTAAAATTTTGCAAGAAGTTATAATGATTAAATAAACTTTATAAAGAAAAGTTTTCTCTGGTTAGTGAATGATACACATTTGAAATACATGCAACCAATTGGGAGCGATGGGTTCACACAGTGCAAAGAGTGAAGTGATGCAGGGGCGTATCTACCCATTGGCCAGGATGGTACTCGCCAGGTGCGCCAGCCAAAGGGGGGAGCCAACCGGCAGTGCCACCAGCAGCCAAGGGGTAGAATCAGGCAGGGACTAGCGGCGGTGCAGCCGGTGCCTTGCACCGCACCCACCGCTAGTGCCCCTGGCCCTACAAGTGTAGGGCAGACCGCAGTGAGAGCAGTCTGCCCTACACAGTTACAAACACACAGCTGCCAGTGGCAGTTGTGTGTTTGTTGTAGCAGACAGCCAATGAGAGTCAGACAGAAAGGGGAGGTAGTCAAGAAGCCGACGGTCGAAATGCTGACCACCGGCTTCCCGACTTGGAAATCCCGGCAAGGGACTAATGACAGGCATCGAAATCCTGCCGCCTATCATTATCCACCTGCCGAACTCCCGAACCAAGGTAAGCCAGATGCCGCGCGCGGACAGCCACGGAGGGGGGAAGTTAGGGTTAGGCACCCCCGGGGAGAGGTTAGGTTTAGGCACACCCCCTGGAAGGGTTACGTTTAGGCTGCGGGGAGGGGGGGTTAGGTTTAGGCACTCCTGGAGTTAGGGTTGGGGGGGAGAGGGGAGGGTTAGATAGGTTACTTACCTCTGTCAGGATCTGATCTCTTCGGCATGCTGGAGTCGAGATTTCAACCGCCGGGCTCACATCCGGCGGTAACTCATATCACACCTGGTGAAAGTTATAAATACTGTCTGGAAGTTTGTGTAGTCCCAATTTCTAATGTATAACAACTCTTTTTTTCTTATAGTCAAATCTATCAATTAAAATCATTACTACCTGATTCCTATCTCTATGCATAGAGATGAGTCACAGAATTACAACATGGAGGAGTGTGGGTAGTTCTTCAGGAAATGACATCGATAAGGAAGGGGCTTCTGATTGCTGTAAATAATGTTGCACTAAATTATACCTTAAATTAAGCAGCTTGACAGCCCATAGGGAGTTAAAGATCATTCAGTCTATTCATTGGCTTAAGAAATGGGTGAGTGTAAATGAAGTGTCAAAATACATACCTGGCCTCATATTATGTCACTACTAACACTGATTATTTTTACATTGAATGCATGACATTAGCACTTGCAAGGAAGGCATTATGTTATACACCACTTTTTTATAAAATGTAGTTTATTCTAGATCAAAGCATATCTGCATATTGTTTAGAAATGGAAATACCATCGACTGCTAATACGCCATACGATATAATATTCTGCAAAGGATGTTTTTATGAGGGGGTCTTGGGCATATTTCTGTGGGTGCCCTCACCTGGGCCTCCATTTCTGTGGGTGCAGACCTGGGCCTCCATCATGCATTTCCATCAAGCCCAGGTAATTAGTACCAACCACTGCCCACTTTCAGCAACAATGTGTGGCCCAATATCATGAAAATCAGAGGGACATCACCCATATTTAAGACAACCACTATGGCTGAATAGACATCCTTGAAAAAGGCCTCCATGCCCTTTTAAAGTAAACCATCAACTACATCACTAAACTAATACTGACACTGTGCATTGCACACCAGCTCCTAAAAGGGGTAAGTACGGACAATACAGGTATCGACCCCCAGCTGCACATGGTCAGCAACTTATCATTTGCAGCTTCACTGCACAGCCGGATCCAGGGAAACCCGACACCTCCATTCAGCAGCCAGACGCCCCCTGTTAGTCACTGATGTTTACACTGGGCAGAAGGCGGTAATTCTGTCACTGCTTCAAAAGTTACAGCTGAGTCCCGGTGGAGGCATCCAACCAGCTCTCAGCAGTGTCACACTTGAGCCCACTCTGGTAACCCATCCAGCCACTCTGTCTGGACTTATTGGTCTTCTCAAATAACTTTTTATAACATTCTAATGACGACTTACCGAACTGTGTAAGACATAATTTGGGCAACAGCACCTCATCCCTCTCCATAGTACCTACCCCATTGTGTCTTGTATGTTTATATGTATTGTTGCATGTTTGTCTCATTTGTTTTCATCCATTTTCTGGCATTAGTTAGTAACTGAACCATTCCCACTGGTATTTATTAATACATGTTTTATGCAACATATTGAGAACAGAATCAAATTCAACTTTACTGGCCAAGTATACAACATATAAAAGGAATTTGACTCCGGTAGCTACTGGCCAAGTACTCATTTAACAAGGCAAACATACACAATTCAACAAAACATGATTAATATACATAGATAAAAACCTTTTAAATAGAACAATTAGCACAATGTTAACCTTGATATATCTAGTTATTTATTTATTAACAGTTTCGTATATAGCACAGCATATTCCGTTGCAAACTTACAATCTCTAGGGAAATAGGTGTTTATACACAAGGATAGGTGCTACATATTGCAGATTGCAGAGGTTCTTGGTGAGCTGTATGATCCAGTCACACAGGAAAGTTGGCCTAGGGTAAGGAGGATGTGTAATAGAAGAAAGAGAAAATGTGAGGTTATGTGTGGACTGTGAGAGGTAGGTGATGTAATTAGATATGGAAGCTATGAAGGTTATGTTGGCGATTCTGGAATCTGATATGCTTGTCTGAAGAGGTGAGTTTTCAGAGAATGCTTGAATGTTTGGAGACTACAGGAAAGTCTTATTGTGCGTGGGAGGGCATTCCACAGGGTGTTTTCAACCCAAAAAAGTCCTGTAACTGTGAATGGGAGAAGTAATGCCTGAGGATGAGAGACGCATATCTTGTGCTGAGCTGAGAGGTCGGGTTGGGAGATATTTTGAGATGAGTGAAGAGATGTATGTTGGTGTAGTTTGGTTAATAGCTTTATGTGTGAGTGTAAGTATTTTATATTGAATATGGTAGAAGACCGGTAGCCAATGAAGGGACTGACAGAGTGGATCAGCAGACCATGAACGTTTGGCGAGAAAGATCAGCTTCGCAGCTGCATTCATAATGGATTGTAGCAGCAAGAGTTAGGAATTTAACAGCGAAATCACCTGCGTCAAAAACGTTTGATGTGTCCAGTGGTCTTAGCAGGACATAATCTATATCGCCTTCCCGATGGAAGCGGTTGAAACAGATCATGACCAGGATAAACTTCATCTGCCACGATATTACCAGACCACTTCCTAACCATAGACAAGTATAACTCCTGACTAGAAGGACGTTCCTAACTACTCTCACTCACTGGCTGCGCCAAACCACACTATTATCGAGGTACATAGGACAGACTTAATTATAGCCAAGTAAAAAAAGAGTCATCAATTTACCACACACAAATCTACATAGGTGAGCACTATGCTCCATTAAAGTGTGGTAGGTGACCTCACTTACCTAAACTGTTCGCCAGAACACACAGAAGTGATCTTCCCTATGAGCCTTCTACACTTACCTTTTGTTGATATACAGGATGTTTTACTTCCACTAATTTTCCACAATACAATGCAGAAAAAAATATTCCAGATATTAAACCTCCAAGCCTCTGGCATAACTAGCACATTTCATTGCATCTCTTATGCTTTCATCAGAGGGATTATCAGAAATATCAAAACACACTGCACACTGTCTACTTCTTTATATCCCAGAGCATAATAAACAACCCTAATCATCAATGTATAGCAGTCAATTTAACACACAATCATGGAGATAAGAAAAAATTCTGTGACAATTGTCAAAACTAACTTTTCTTTTAGTTAATTTTCTGAATAGCATTTGTGAGATGGCAATAGCAATCAGAGGATTGCTGTCCATGATAAATAGACTTCTCATGCATTGACAATGCTCCCACTGCAAGCTATCATCAGCAATAGTCATCACCAGCAGGGATGATAAATATGCAATAAGCCCTAAATGCTGCAGACATTTTCCAAGGATTTGGGGCTTATTGCTATTGATAAATAGACCCCTAAGGATCATATGACAAACCAAACTCCACAACTGCTAACATACAGCATTTCTATAAAGTTTTCAAAATAGTGTTTTTCTGTGTGCTGTAATAAGATTGGGGTAGGAGGTCCCTCTCCTGGGGTAGATGGACACCTCCAAACACACAGCAGCCAGGAGACAGCACACCAGGCCAGGGTTTTCGTGCAAGCTAGCTGCAGCTAGTTTTTATTGTGCAGTATAAAATGGAAAACATTAAAATAAATCCTAGCCCATTTGGGCACTCACTAAACAATAAATTCCCTCTCTCAAAGTGGTAGGGCCTACTGCCCTCACCACAACCATAGGCATATGCACAGTACTTAAAAGTAGTATATCACAATGTCTCTGAACAAGCCTGACTACCTGCTTTCCCCAGGTATGAGACACTGAGCCAAACCCTCACACAGCCTTTATTAGCCTCTCATAGCTGCAGTCAGTAATTAGTCTGCTCTCAGGCTGAAGGCCTCAACATCTGAAATGGCCTTGTGGATGGAGCCCTTGCTCTCTCTCACATCCACACCCCCAGGACCCATTATCTGGCTTATACTTAAAGCCCAAGCTCAAATCAAATAGAAAGACATTTCCTGGAGGTTTAAAATACATAGGTCAGAAACCTTGGACAAACATATATGCCATTTAGCACTTTACCAGTGCTTCTATCACAATAGGTTAAGAAAGAGCAGTGGAGGACTGAAGTTGCAGTCTATACCATTAAAAGATTCAGTTTATCATGATGCTAAGAGGAACTGGACAAGATGGGATGGCTATGCCCCATTGGGCACAAACTACCTGTCAAAAGTGGAACACCATGTTGGGTGTATTGTTGACCTCCCCTGCTAACCCAGGACCCAATGAGTCCTGGGTACTTTATACCCATCCTTTGACCCTATCGGCAGCGCTATCTGCAAATGCTGCAAGAAGCATTTGTAGTTGCACCTCAGGGCCCCTTGAAAGTAGTTCCAATTGCAACCTTTGCTACTCCCATTATTGCTGTGCTACTGACATGTATGCTGGAGATTGGTTTATCCATTATACACAGCTCTGTTAGTTTTCTCAGCATAAATGCATGAAGAATACCATTTTTTGACATGCAGCACTCTGTTAGTTGGGAGTCTGGAGAATTTCTAGATATCAAATGTAAAGATTAAGTAAACCCATATCAAAATCCAAATAATTTAGTACAATTAAAATGGTATATGCTTAGTTGTGCCTAGCGCAGGGGAAAGTATCTCCTAAACCTAGATTTTTGCTATGACAACTTGATAAAATCTGAATAACTAACAATGCACTCACCAAAGAGATACATAAAAACAACTTATTAAATGGTTTCTTGGTGAAGGTTTCAATTTGCTTCTTTTAAAAAATGTGAAGAATCCCAGTGTACCTAGGAAATAGTAGCAAAAATAACAAAAACAGACCATTGTGATACAATTATAAATATATACTATATGTAAAATCACTAATCTAAATTAGGTGAGGGACCAGACGTGTAAATATTCAAACAATTTCAGCAGAGTGTCAAGAATCCTCTTGTATACTTAGTGCTCAAATTATAAAGAAACATACATAGGAGCTGATGCAGAGTGATTATAACGCCGTCAGGGCCGTAACTAGGGATGTGCGAGCAGTGCTGTTGCTCAGGACCCCGGGCCTGGGGTGTGATACCATCGCTGCCCCATGACACCTACATTTGGCTTAAGGAGTGCCTGGAATGGCACCATGCAGCCAGTAGTGCTACTATGCTCCTGGTAGTGCTCTACATCCTGGTGCTGAAGGCCCTGTCTCCTCAGTGTGACATAATGACTTCATGTGTTCTGGGGGCAAGGCCTGCACAGGGCAGCTCAAAGTACAGCTATGGCACTGGGGAAGGTGCAAATAGACATAATAGTAAACAAGGGAGTAGCGAGGGTGGCTTCGGTGGAGCATGAGCTCCGGGCGCCAAAATGGACAAGGGGCGCCATCCAGGGTTCCGTAATTTATAGGCGCTACTCAGAATAATGGCCGCCTGTTAGTTTTATCTCAGTTTGTTTTCTCTATATCCTAAATAAGTTACAGATCTGAGATCTGTTTCTATATTTCATGCTTCCTCAAGCTGCTCAAATTGCCTCCTATCCGGCCCTCCACGTCTGTGATCATCTTGTCACCTCCCCTTTCCTGTCAGATTCTCACCTATTTAATTCCCTCCCCTCTACCCTGTGATCGGCTCTTTGCCCATCCCCACTCCTTTCTTATTGGCTTCACGCACCACCCCTCTCCTTTTCTTATTGGCTTCTGTAACCTCCCCTCTCTGATCGGCACTTTCCTCTCCCCTCTCCCCTCTTGATTCCCTACCTCCTTCTCTCTTAAAAGTGACACATCTGAGGTAAAGTCCTAAACTTCAATTATATGGTATTAGATTAAACAAAGTCAACGCTTTGCTATATAAAGTAATGAGGTGTTCCTAGGTATGACCACACAGTGTTATTCGAAAGGTCTTTTAAAAAATACTGTATTAGGAGACCTGAAATAATAATAATAATAGTGGTAGACAGAACATGGTTAGTAGTACTCACATTAATATAGGTGCAATGTATATTTGCTAAGTAGGAGCATAGCTGAGAATTGGAGCTTGCTATAGGTGTTCCCACTCCAGTGATAGCTGCTCGGAGCAGTAATTGCAGTAATAAGCTGTGCACCCTGTGGAATCTCACTCTAGCACATGTATTCTGTCTATTTAAATTAAATGATCAGAATATATAATATAATCGCCTCTATTGACTAATAGTAATTCAAACGAGATAAAAGTCAAATCCTAAGTGCAGGACATAAATAAAGCGGTGACAAAGGAGCTACGCCTTAATATCACATAGTGTATCACCAAAGCATTCTATTCCCCCAATGGGACCTCAATGCCCAGTGTCATACTGCCTCTGTTTGCTGTTTTTCCCTTCACTTCAGTATTCCCCCGCAGGCTGGCCATACCCCACTGGCACAGTTCAGTACAGGGGAGAACAGGGGGGTGGAGTTTGGGGCCGGTATGCCATGCACTGTCTCTGGGCACCATGGTTCCACGCTACTTCTCTGATTGTAAAACATTTTACCCTGTAGGAGAAAACTGAAATGGCAGCAATGATAAAACAGCTGGTACTTCTACTGCTGCAATTCTTGTTAAGTAGGCTTTCCTATATTTTGCATAGAGAAACTATTGTTGGAACTAGCTGGTGAATACCCGGCGATAACTATTATGGGTTGGGAACATTTTAAAATGGGATGAAGCCCTATCGCTTTTCAATAAATATACCCCTATAAGTTTAATATATCACCTGGTCAGCCACACTTGAAATTAGCAGCATCAGTAATGGATTTTCCATGGTAACCACTCAACATGCACTTCATCTTTCATTCATGTAGTCTCCCTGAATGTCAAGGAATCTCCCGAATTTTGTCTCCGGGACTCCTGAGAGAGTAGGCCAGCCTCCCACTTTCCACTCATTCCCATGTGAAGTGGACATTCCGGAGGATTGATGTCACAACCTGCGTTGAATTGCGTCTCTCTGGCTCCACCCCTAGTGTACAATGACGTAGTACTGTCATCATGCTCCCCTCTACCTCACCCCCTGAGGGCCCCTGCCGGGATTATCCAGAGGTGTTATTGTTAAAATTCTGTAAATATGATCCACTTCTTATTGTAACAAGCATAACATAACATTTATTTCTGTTGATGTATTTTCAAGACAGGCAGGCAGTACATTGTTATGTAATTCCAGTTAATTTAACATTAGTGTTAACAAGACTAAATATAAAGAGAGTACAGAGCTGATAATAACTGATTACAACATTACAAAACAATACCTGTTTGAGCTGTTCTTCGTCACTTTTAGGAATGCATAATAGTAAATTAAATGCAGTATAACAAGAAAATAACTTAGTAATGATGATTGCAATTGTTTCCTTGTTCTTTTATTTTTGAAGATCAGAGTAACACACAAAATATTTCTTTAGAGTCTGTTGTTTCTGGAAATCAGGAAAAAGAACACACAGTACTTGAATTGTTAGAACCCAACCCTCTGAGTGTACAAATCTTCTTGTGACTGCAAATTAACACCCTCATTCTAGCAACGTGAATATCCCTATTGAAGGCTTTAAAGAATTACATTCTTAGACAGAATTCTAGTTCATTCTAGTTAATACATGAAAGACTACTTTAGTAGGTAGTACCTCTGCAAAATAAAGATGTGTTTCACTGCTTATTTACAAACTGTTGATCTGAAAGACAGTTTAAAGAAATATTGTACACAAAATGTATGCTGGCACCACATGGTGTCATCAGATTGTTCCTAACTGGATAGACATTTAAAAGGGAAATTAGACAAGAACCAGTATTTATTTCAGTGTCATGAGGAGCCTGTTAGCAGGGGTGCCAAGAAGGGTGTGTTGGGTACAAAGTGCTAGGGCTGAGATCTGGTTGGTAGCCAGGGGGCCTACCAAAAAGACAAGTCTGCAAAGTGGTGTTATGTCATAGTGCCACTGAAGAAGCATGGCCACACATATGGCTTCCCCACATGCAATTTACATGCTCATGATCAGACTCCTCCATTTGCCCTAAGACCATTGGCATATCTATAATGGGTCCACCACGCACCCATCACACATAATTATACTTATCTCTCCAGAGTCCCATGTCGGTTAGCAATAAAGCACAGTAGAAATCTCTGTGAAAATAGAGCAGTGTTCCCAGAGACCTGCCTATAGCACAAATCCAGAGTCTACTGCACTGCCAGAGAGGCTCGGTACACCCCAGTTTTGGAGAATGGTTCCGGTTGCCACCCCCCAAATAGCTTGCAGCATGTCAATCAAGCTGCAGCTAAGGGGGTTCAGCGAGCGTGCAGGAACTGCTCTGCAAATACACAGATCCAGATCCATCAGAGATTAGGGCAAACCATCCAGTTCTCCTACAGCTCTGAATCAGGCCCAGAGTCCAGAGGAAATGGCTGCTGCATCCAGTGCTTCAACCAAATTCACAGTGTTGTGTCTGACTAACCAGAACTATCAGACATGGAAATTCAAAGTAAAGATGCTTCTCATAAGAGAAAGTATGTGAAAATGTCAAATAGCCAAGTCTGATCCAGTCACAGAGGAATGGGCTAAAAAAGACCAAAAAGCTGAAAGTGCGTTATCTCTCAGTGTAGATGATTGCTAAATTGTACATATATGTATCTGTCAGTGAATGAGGTACAATGAGGTAAATGGTTAGAGAGGCACTGGCTGCTATCAGAGCCAGATGTATACATACTGTACATATATGAACCCACAATGTGGGCATTATACAAAGGTGCAGCAGTATATAGTGCTGGAAATTTGGTGTGTTTTGATCAGTGATGTGCAGAAAAGGTAGACAGGGGAGGCAGTGCCTCACCTGCCATAGACTTTTTACTCCAGAGTTTTGACTATAAAAATTATTCGAATAATACAAAGAAGATATTTATAATATTTTATTTTTTTCTTATTTTTATAGTGAAAACCTTTGGAGTATACCTAAGTATGACAGGAAAGGCTCTGCCTCACCTGCCTCACATCACTGCACATCACTGGTATCTGTTACAATGCAAGAGAAATGTGGCATGTGTTGCAGAAGGTGCATATGAGATCTAATATAAGCAATAAACTGTATACAAGGCTGTACATAGGGGTGTATGACCGGTGCCGCCTCACAGAGTGCAAGGGCACTTGCTTCTGTCTAGCAGGTTGTCTGAACAACCCCTGCAGCCAGGGTTGCTTGTGCAGTACAGTCAGGAGTGTCCTGTGTATGCTCCAGATTGGCACACTGCAGTCTGTTCAGCTGACCTGGCATCCTCAGGATGCCCAGTCAGTGCTGCACTGATCTGTGCTGCCAGCCCTGACCCTTTTGCACTACATCATGACATCTTGCGCGCAACATCAGGATGCTTTGATGCTATGTGCACAGGGGACGGGGACAGCACCAGATGCATTTGTGTCCTGTTATGGCTAAACTGCCTGAAGGCCAACACATGCAGGATTATATAATAGGTCACTAAGGGGCCACTTCATTTATACAACAGCAGGTGAAAAATAATTTTGTATAATTTAATTGTTAGCCCCATTCATCAATCATGTAACGCAGGAGATATCACAGATATCTCTTGGATACAATTGTGCCTCTATAATTTCCACAATCCCCATACTTTAGTATGGGGATGTGGAAATTGTGTAATTCATCAAGTTCCCTGTGAGTGATACTGTATGCTACCCTGAGATGGCGTACAGCATCCGATAACATGCACAAGCTGCTATTTACACAGCAGCTTGTGCAGCAGAGGGATCTACTGTATTCAGATCCCTCCTGCTGTGTTTACTTACCTCCAGCGTCTCTGGCTGTCACCGTCTCCCTCCTGTGCTCTTCAGCCAGTAGGAGCTTGGGCTGCAGGGGCGCTGGGGGGGAGGTTAGAAGCAGCGGTGGTCACGCAGGGAAAGGGGTCGGGGGGTCAGACTGCAGAGGTGGGTTACTTGTGGAGGAGGGTCAGCTACAGACACCGGTGGCCACGGGGAGCCGGAACTGAAACCAGTGGTCGCGGGGGAAGGGTCATGTACTCTGCTCCTGGCAGATGTGATGACTTGCGACACTGCTCTCTGTCAGAGGAGCCAAACAGACAGCAGAGAAGAGACAGAGAAGGAACAAGATGGCGGCCTAAGTGAAGAGTGGAGCACATTGCGGAACGTACATTAGGGGTAGATAAGTGCATTTAAAAACTTAGATGAGTGGGGGGAATGTATGGTGCACAATAAGGAACACTGGGTAACAGCATCAGGAAAAGTTTGGACAATGAGGGAGGGAGGGGGGTGATGGTGAGCAGCTCAACATATAAAATAGAGGCACAGTGTACAAAAGAGAGCTTATAGACAAGGGTGAGCACAATACATAACGTGAGGGGTGGGAGCACAATAAGAAACATATAAAAACATTCTTTTTAGTGTGTTTAAACTAGGGGTGTGCACCGGCCACTTTTCGTGTTTTGGATCTGGATCTTTCTTCGTGTTTTGGATCTGGATTGGTTTTGCCAAAACCACCCTTCCGTGTTTTGGGTTCTGGGTTTTGTGTTTTGGATCTGTATTTTTTTTTAAAAAAGCATAAAAACAGCTAAAATCACAGAATTTGTAGGTTTTTCTGCTCCTATGATATTATTAACCTCAATAACCTTAATTTCCACTCATTTCCAGTCTATTCTGAACACCTCACACCTCACAATAGTGTTTTTATGTCCAAAAGGTTGCACCGAGGTAGCTGGATGACTATGCTAAGCGACACGAGTGGGCGGCACAAACACGTGACCCATCTAGGCGTGATACTGCAGTGGCAGACAGGATGGCAGTTTGAAAAACTAGGCCCCAAACTGTACATAATGCAAAGAAAAAAAAGAGGTGCAAGATGGAATTGTCCTTGGGCCCTCCCACCCACCCTTATGTTGTATAAACAGGACATGCACACTTTAACAAACCAATCATTTCAGCGCCAGGGTCTGCCACACAACTGTGGCTGAAATGATTGGTTCGTTTGGGCCCCCACAAAACAAGCTGGCAATTAATCTGTCCCTGCACAAACTGGCTCTACGGAGGCAAGATGTCATCCTCATCCTCCTCATCCACCGATTCCTCACCCTCTTCAGTGTGTACATCCTCATCCTCACAAAGTATTAACTCGTCCCCACTTGAATCCACCACCACAGGTCCCTCTGTACGTTCTGGAGGCTGGTCTCCCTGGAAGAGCTGATAATTCATTTTGATGAACATCATCTTCTCCACATTCTGTGGAAGCAACGTCCTACGCCTTTCGCTGACAAGGTTCCCGGCTGCACTAAACACTCTTTCGGAGTACACACTGGAGGGGGGGCAACTCAGGTACAATAGAGCCAGTTTGTACAGGGGCCTCCAAATTGCCTCCTTTTCCTGCCAGTACAGGTATGGACTGTCTGACATGCCTACCTGGATGCTGTCACCGATGTAATCCTCCACCATTCTGTCAATGGTGACAGTATCATATGCAGTGACAGTAGACATGTCAGAAATTGTTGCCAGGTCCTTCAGTCCGGACCAGATGTCCAAACTTGGTCCTGCCTGCCCTGCATCACCGCCAGCGGGTTGCTTAGGATACCTACGTTTTTTCCTGGCAGCCCCAGTTGCGGGAGAAAATGAAGAAGGAGCTGTTGACGTGTCACGTTCCACTTCAGCTGACAGTGTGTTCACCAGCAGGTCTTTGCACCTCTGCAGGCTTGTGTCGGCCGGAAAGAGAGACACCACATAGGCTTTAAACCTAGGATTGAGCACGGTGGCCAAAATGTAGTGGTCTGATTTCAACAGATTGACCACCCTGGAATCCTGGCAAAGCGAATGAAGGGCTTCATCCACAAGTCCCACATGCCGAGCGGAATCGCTCCATCTTAGCTCCTCCTTCACTTTCTCCAGCTGCTTCTGCGAAAGCCTGATGAGGGGAATGACCTGACTCAAGCTGGCAGTGTCTGAACTGACTTCACGTGTGGCAAGTTCGAAGGGCTGGAGAACCTTGCACAATACGGAAATCATTCTCCACTGTGCTTGAGTCAGGTGCATACCCCCTCCTTTGCCTATGTCATAGGTGGATGTATAGGCTTGAATGGCCTTTTGCTGCTCCTCCATCCTCTGAAGCATATAGAGGGTTGAGTTCCACCGCGTCACAACCTCTTGCTTCAGGTGATGGCAGGGCAGGTTCAAGAGTGTTTGCTGGCGCTCCAGTCTTCGGCACGCAGTCGCTGAATGGCGAAAGTGGCCAGAAATTTTTCGGGCCACCCAAAGCGTCTCCTGCACGCCCCTGTCGCTTTTCAGAAAATTCTGCACCACCAAGTTTATTGTGTGAGCAAAACATGGGACGTGCTATAATTTGCCCAGATGTAATGCCCGCACAATATTGGTGGCATTGTCAGATATCACAAATCCCCAGGAGAGTCTAAGTGGGGTAAGCCACTGGGCGATGATTTCCCTCAGTTTCTCTAAGAGGTTGTCGGCGGTGTGCCTCTTACTGAAACCGGGGATACACAGCGTAGCCTGCCTTGGAACGAGCTGGCGTTTCTGAGATGCTGCGACTGGTGACGCTGCTGCTGTTGCTGCGTAAGGTGATACATCTACCCAGTGGGCTGTCACAGTCATATAGTCCTTAGTCTGCCCTGTTCCACTTGTCCACATGTCCGTGGTTAAGTGGACATTGGGTACAACGGCATTTTTCAGGACACTGAGGACACTTTTTCTGACGTTTCTGTACTGTCTCGGTATCGCCTGCCTAGTGAAGTGGAATCTAGATGGGATTTGGAACCGGGGACACACTACCTCCATCAATTGTCTAAATCCCACTGCACTAATGGCGGATACCGGACGCACGTCTAACACCAACATAGCAGTCAAGGCCTCAGTTATACGTTTTGCTTCAGGATGACTGCTGTCGTACTTCATCCTCCTCGCTAAGGACTGTTGGAGGGTCAATTGTTTAGTAAAAGTAGTGGTGTTCCTACTTCCTCTCTGGGATGATGAACGACTCCCAGCAGCAGCAACAGCAGCAGCGGCAGCAGGAGGCGTAGCAATGCAGGATCCTCCGGAGGAATCCGGGATAGGAGAGTCAGTCATGCCAGTGACATGGCCTGCAGTACTACTTCCGATCCTGACTAAGGAGGAAATTGACGAGGAGGGAGTTGACGGTGTGGTTTGCAGGCGCTTGGATACAACAGGACAACGGGATTTAGGTGTCCCTGGGCTGCTTACGGTCTTAGCCAAAGTTTCTGAACTTGATAGTAACTTATTATGAACACGCTGCAGGTGCCGTATAAGGGAGGATGTTCCTAGGTGGTTAACGTCCCTACCCCTACTTATTCCACCTTTACATAAGGTACATATGGCAAGACAGTTGTTGTCCGGATTTGGATAGAAATATTGCCAGACCAAAGAGGTGGAATGTTTGGTCTTCTGCCCAGGCATGACCGTGATGGGCTTTTTCATCCCACGGACAACAACTGTCTCCCCCGGAGCCTGATTTAAACAAACCACATCACCATCAGAATCCTCCTCGCCAACTTCCTCCTCAGCGCCAGCTACACCAGTATCCTCATCCTGTTGTACTTCAACAGTGACATCTTCAATTTGCATATCAGCAAGTGGACTGTGGGTGCTCCTTTCAGCACTTGCAGGGGGCGTGCAAATGGTGGAAAGAGCCACCTCTTCCCGTCCAGTGCTGGGAAGGTCAGGCATCGCAACCACCACCATACTTGGACTCTCCTTGGGGATTTGTGATATCTTCTTAGAAAACACAGTTCTTCGCTGTGCTTTTGCCAGCTTAACTCTTTTGATTTTTTTAGTGGGAGGAGGGCTTCCATCGTCATGTGAAGCTGAACCACTAGTCATGAACATACTAGGGATCGACCTTAGCCGTTCCTTGCCACTCCGTGTCGTAAATGGCATATTGGCAAGTTTACGTTTCTCTTCAGCTGATTTAAATGTTTTTTTCAAGGTCATTTTCCTGAACTTTGTCATTTGGGATTGTATGTGCCCTCTATTATGACATTGGGCATCGGCCTTGGCAAACGACGTTGATGGCATGTTATCGTCTATGTCATGACTAGTGGCAGCAGCTTCAGCACTAGGAGGAAGTGGTTCTTGATCTTTCTCTATTTTATTTTTATCGGAGAAAGTTTGGTCCTCCATTTATGTTATATCGATTTGATATATACGTGCAGCTAAACACAGAAAATATTTTTTTATTTTTGCTGGAGAGTAGTGCACTTTGTTTGTTACACCAGCCTTTAAGAAATGAGCCAGCCGGCTCTTTACTTATGGGACACAGGCGCACGCTTTGCGCTGCTCCTTTGTTGATGCACGTGCGGCTACTGCGCACACAATTCACAAAAACAGAAAATAATTTTTTTTTTGGTTTGGACTGGAGTGTACTTTGGGGGTTACAGCACCCTTTAACGGTCAAGCCAGCCAGCCCTTTACTTATGACACAGGCGCACGCTTGGCACTACTTTGTTGATGCACGTGCGGCTACTGCGCACACATTTCACAAACACAGAAAATAATTTTTTTTTGGGTTTGGAGTGTACTTTGGGGGTTACAGCACCCTTTAACAGTCAAGCCAGCCGGCCCTTTACTTATGACACAGGCGCACGCTTGGCACTACTTTGTTGATGCACGTGCGGCTACTGCGCACACAATTCACAAACACAGAAAACAATTTTTTTTTTGGTTTGGACTGGAGTGTACTTTAGGGGTTACAGCACCCTTTAACGGTCAAGCCAGCCGGCCCTTTACTTATGACACAGGCGCATGCTTGGCACTACTTTGTTGATGCACGTGCGGCTACTGCGCACACAATTCACAAACACAGAAAATATATATTTTTTTGGTTTGGAGTGTACTTTGGGGGTTACAGCACCCTTTAACGGTCAAGCCAGCCGGCCCTTTACTTATGACACAGGCGCACGCTTGGCACTACTTTGTTGATGCACGTGCGGCTACTGCGCACACAATTCACAAACACAGAAAATATATATTTTTTTGGTTTGGAGTGTACTTTGGGGGTTACAGCACCCTTTAACGGTCAAGCCAGCCGGCCCTTTACTTATGACACAGGCGCACGCTTGGCACTACTTTGTTGATGCACGTGCGGCTACTGCGCACACAATTCACAAACACAGAAAATAATTTTTTTTTTGGTTTGGACTGGAGTGTACTTTGGGGGTTACAGCACCCTTTAACGGTCAAGCCAGCCGGCCTTTACTTATGACACAGGCGCACGCTTGGCACTACTTTGTTGATGCACGTGCGGCTACTGCGCACACAATTCACAAACACAGAAAATAATTTTTTTTTTGGTTTGGACTGGAGTGTACTTTGGGGGTTACAGCACCCTTTAACGGTCAAGCCAGCCGACCCTTTACTTATGACACAGGCGCACGCTTGGCACTACTTTGTTGATGCACGTGCGGCTACTGCGCACACAATTCACAAACACAGAAAATAATTTTTTTTTTGGTTTGGACTGGAGTGTACTTTGGGAGTTACAGCACCCTTTAACGGTCAAGCCAGCCGGCCCTTTACTTATGACACAGGCGCACGCTTGGCACTACTTTGTTGATGCACGTGCGGCTACTGCGCACACAATTCACAAACACAGAAAATATATATTTTTTTGGTTTGGAGTGTACTTTGGGGGTTACAGCACCCTTTAACGGTCAAGCCAGCCGGCCCTTTACTTATGACACAGGCGCACGCTTGGCACTACTTTGTTGATGCACGTGCGGCTACTGCGCACACAATTCACAAACACAGAAAATAATTTTTTTTTTGGTTTGGACTGGAGTGTACTTTGGGGGTTACAGCACCCTTTAACGGTCAAGCCAGCCGGCCCTTTACTTATGACACAGGCGCACGCTTGGCACTACTTTGTTGATGCACGTGCGGCTACTGCGCACACAATTCACAAACACAGAAAATATATTATTTTTTTAGCACTTGGGGGGAAGCACCCCTGATGGACAGAGCACCCCCTGGACAATACTACAGCACCCCTTTAGGACTGGGACACTGCACAGGACTTTGGAGTGGACACAGCCCCTATGGAGAACTGACTGCACAACACAGTCCAGCCAGCCCCTATGGACTTTGAAGTAGTGGACACAGCCCCTATTAACAACAGCAGCACAGCACAACACAGCCAGCCCCTATGGACTTTGAAGTAGTGGACAATTGCAGCACAGCGCAGCACAACACTACTCTGCACTACACTACACTACACTACACAGCCCAGCCAGCCCTAACTCCCACCATCCCTCTTCACTGTCCACAGCCGAGTGAGAACATGGCGCCAATGCGGGTACCTTATATAGGATCCAAAACCCGCGAGACTCGGAAGGCGGGATGATGACGTTTTGCCTCGATTTCAGATCCGAGTCAGGCGGGAAAAGTCGAGCCTGACTCGGATCTGCCTCAGATCGGGGGGGCTCGGGGGGGTTCGGATTTCAGAATTCCGAACCCGCTCACCCCTAGTTTAAACGTGTCATGTGTATAGATAGATACGCACCGTGTTTATTTTCCCTGCTTTGGGGGGACGCCAAACTCAACTTGGCTCTGAATGACTGGAATGAACTTAAACCCCTGCCACAGCTAATGGTCATTATGTGGTCTCAGAAGGAATAGGACAAGGTTATATTTACTGTCCAGTATATCCAACATTTACCAGAAAGATGCTTATGAAGAATGCCTTATATGTGCCTAATATTGACACCAATCTGTGAAATAGCTTACTAAGAAAGCACATGTTGTGACATTTAAAGAGGCTAAATGCATTATTATAAATTGTAGACACACATTTACAGAAGGAAAACTCACAAATCAACTGTACCAGTTAAATTGTAAAGAAGCTGTTAACGGGACAGAATATACAAGTAGCAAGACACAAGCCATTCAGAAAATATATGGAATTATGGGCCTGATTCAGAGCCACTCGCTAGATGCGATCGCTCACACAATGTGTATGCAAATTGCGTAGGTAGTGCTTCCGCACAGCAATGCATTAGCATGCCCAGTATTTCTTAGAGAGCGATCACCGGTGGGTGTCTGCATACACAGTGTATGCAGACACCCACCAGCCTGTTTTAAGACGCCCACTTGTGTACGTCATGTCCAGGAAGTGAATGCAACCATCGGTACATCGGATGCTATCGCAGCGCTTGAGGTTGACCATACCCTGCCGCAAAAACAAGCTAGGTGACGTGTACTGTGATGCTGTCTTTTAATTATGCACACCTCCAGCGTTTGCACCTCCACTCCCCTGTTTTTAATGGCCAGCCCCTGTTACCACCTACAAATGGCTTACCTGTCACTCACTTTGCTGGGCTGTGTATGCACAGTGAGCGAATGAATTGTGAACTTTCACTAAGGTATGCACAAGCGCACTGCGATGTATACGCTCAATGCATACCATCGGCAGCAGCGAGAGTAATCATCTTAGCGAGCGGGTCTGAATGAGCTCCTATGTCCCAGACAACAGTACCGTACAATCCAGAGCAACATGGTGTCGCTGAGAGGATAAATGCGATACTCTGCTAATGTGGGCGAGCAAGGTCTTTTATGCAAATATGCCAGCAATTTACTGTGGAGAAGCAATCATTACAGCCTGCTATCTTCAAAATCCTTTATTGGAAAAACTGTTGAAACTATTCCATATGAACTGTGGAATGGAAAGAAACCTGACCTTCTGCCAGAGTCTGTAACTTGTTCAAACTCAGAACTGGGACCACTGGGCGGGACTGGGTGATGCTGGAGTGAATCAAGGGCCTGATTCAGAGGACGGATTTGCAGAGCCACATACGTACAAGAATGAAGGTGGCTTTTATTCACAACATATAAAAATATTTGGAAGTAGAGCATTTGTACAAGTTCCAAAAGAGAAATGCTCAAAGTGGGATGCTCATGCAAAAGAAGGAGTGCTCCTAGGCTACAGTGAATGGTAAAAGGGTTACAGAATTCTGCAAACAGAAACCAAGCAGGTAGCAATAAGCAGAGGTGTTGCTATTGATGAAAATTCAGATTATCAATCATTTCATGAAACTACAGAAGCAGAACAGCAGGGGTGTAAGGGGCCCATGTGCAGACTCAGGGCCTGTTTCAGCAAGGATCGCAATTGCAAAGCTGCATGCAGGCATATACTGTAGTCTATAGTACACGCAGGCATATACTGTAGTCTGTAGTACACGCAGGCATATACTGTAGTCTATAGTACATGCAGGCATATACTGTAGTCTATAGTACACGCAGGCATATACTGTAGTCTGTAGTACACGCAGGCATATACTGTAGTCTATAGTACACGCAGGCATATACTGTAGTCTATAGTACACGCAGGCATATACTGTAGTCTATAGTACACGCAGGCATATACTGTAGTCTGTAGTACACGCAGGCATATACTGTAGTCTATAGTACACGCAGGCATATACTGTAGTCTGTAGTACATGCAGGCATATACTGTAGTTTATAGTACACGCAGGCATATACTGTAGTCTGTAGTACACGCAGGCATATACTGTAGTCTATAGTACACGCAGGCATATACTGTAGTCTATAGTACACGCAGGCATATACTGTAGTCTATAGTACACGCAGGCATATACTGTAGTCTGTAGTACACGCAGGCATATACTGTAGTCTGTAGTACACGCAGGCATATACTGTAGTCTGTAGTACACGCAGGCATATACTGTAGTCTGTAGTACACGCAGGCATATACTGTAGTCTGTAGTACACGCAGGCATATACTGTAGTCTATAGTACACGCAGGCATATACTGTAGTCTGTAGTACACGCAGGCATATACTGTAGTCTGTAGTACACGCAGGCATATACTGTAGTCTATAGTACACGCAGGCATATACTGTAGTCTGTAGTACACGCAGGCATATACTGTAGTCTATAGTAGACGCAGGCATATACTGTAGTCTATAGTACACGCAGGCATATACTGTAGTCTATAGTACACGCAGGCATATACTGTAGTCTATAGAACACGCAGGCATATACTGTAGTCTATAGTAAACGCAGTCATATACTGTAGTCTGTAGTACACGCAGGCATATACTGTAGTCTGTAGTACACGCAGGCATATACTGTAGTCTGTAGTACACGCAGGCATATACTGTAGTCTATAGTACACGCAGGCATATACTGTAGTCTGTAGTACACGCTGGCATATACTGTAGTCTATAGTACACGCAGGCATATACTGTAGTCTATAGTACACGCAGGCATATACTGTAGACTATAGTACACGCAGGCATATACTGTAGTCTGTAGTACACGCAGGCATATACTGTAGTCTATAGTACACGCAGGCATATACTGTAGTCTATAGTACACGCAGGCATATACTGTAGTCTGTAGTACACGCAGGCATATACTGTAGTCTATAGTACACGCAGGCATATACTGTAGTCTATAGTACACGCAGGCATATACTGTAGTCTGTAGTACACGCAGGCATATACTGTAGTCTGTAGTACACGCAAGCATATACTGTAGTCTATAGTACACGCAGGCATATACTGTAGTCTATAGTACACGCAGGCATATACTGTAGTCTGTAGTACACGCAGGCATATACTGTAGTCTGTAGTACACACAGGCATATACTATAGTCTATAGTACACGCAGGCATATACTGTAGTCTATAGTACACGCAGGCATATACTGTAGTCTGTAGTACATGCAGGCATATACTGTAGTCTATAGTACACGCAGGCATATACTGTAGTCTATAGTACATGCAGACATATACTGTAGTCTATAGTACACGCAGGCATATACTGTAGTCTGTAGTACACGCTGGCATATACTGCAGTCTATAGTACACGCAGGCATACACTGTAGTCTGTAGTACACGCAAGCATATACTGTAGTCTATAGTACACGCAGGCATATACTGTAGTCTATAGTACACGCAGGCATATACTGTAGTCTGTAGTACACGCTGGCATATACTGTAGTCTGTCGTACACGCAGGCATATACTGTAGTCTATAGTACACGCAGGCATATACTGTAGTCCCTAGTACACGCAGGCATATACTGTAGTCTATAGCACACGCAGGCATGTACTGTAGTCTGTAGTACACGCAGGCATATACTGTAGTCTATAGTACACGCAGGCATATACTGTAGTCTGTAGTACACGCAGGCATATACTGTAGTCTGTAGTACACACAGGCAGCTTCGCAATTGCATCCTTGCAATAATGCGAATGTAGCAGAAGGTGTATGACACCCCCTGCTGCATTTGCAATCCCAGCACTGCGATGGAGGTTGCAGGCTTGGATCACCAACGTGGCCATCGGTGGTCAATGGTCGAGATTGTGGCCGGCACCGGGTGGCCGGCAGACTGAGTAAGCCTCAGCTTACTCAGGCTGGCTGGCTTGCGAGCCCAGCAGACTGCGTATGTCCACGCAATCCCTGGCCACTCCTGCAGAACGGGGCACCCCTTAAATGCCTCTGCCTGTCAATCAGGCAGAGGCATTCAAGGACTGGCGTGCGTCTTGGTAGGACCCATTCTGCACACTCGCAGAATGGTTCCTGCACACGTGCAGATTCCACACGATTATCGGAAATCTGCGTTCAACAATGCACCTGTATGCATTGCTGAATCAGGCCCTCAGTGCGGGCCCCCTCCTCTCTCTTGCAGCTTAGTGCCAGAAACTACTGCACATGCGCGGGTCCATGGAAAAATGGCACCCACGCCGTTTTCCCATATTGCGCATGTCTCTGGGAAAATGGCCGCCGATATATTCCAAGTGAATTTTGCAGCGCTGCGAACATTGATAGACCGATATATCAATGAAAGATACAGTCAATATCGATGTTAATGTTAAGTGCTTAAAAAATATATATTTTTTCTTTAATAAAATCATGTTTGGTAAGTGTTAAATAGCTATTCTTCACCTAATTAAAAAAAAAACTATTTCGAAGTGGTTTTTGGAAATAAAATTTGCCAGTTAAGAGGTTAAAGAAAAAACAACATAAATGATAATTATATTCTCTTGCGCAATGTGTATAAAATAATAACTTCCTTTTATTTCCCAGTGTCAAGGAAAAATGTAAAATTTACCTTAAAAGACAGGAAGCAGCTATGTATGGGAAAGAATAAATATTTTTAAATTCCAGTTATTTGGCTTAATGTCTTTATGATTTCACTCTTTCAAACTGATATTTTAAGTGTGTGCAATTTTGTCTTGAAGAAGACGTACAATATGAGCAAAATGTATTAAACAAATTATCTTCATGAAGAACTCTTCAATGGTCAAAAAGTATTTATAGCTATTAGGGGTCTATTTACTAAGCAGTGATAAGAGACAGTGTAAAAAGTGATAAGGAAGTGATAAGGTGCCAGCCAATCAGCTCCCAACTGTCATTTTTCAAACACAGCCAGTGAGATGGCAGTTGGGAGCTGACTGGCTGGCACCTTATCACTTACTTATCACTTTTCACTCTGTCTCTTAACACTGCTTAGTAAATAGACCCCTTAGCATTTATTTAAATAGTACCCAACATATTAAGCAGCACTTTACTGAAAACGTGTGATATGGTCGCATCACATTGCGACTAATGGAGCATACACACGGTCAGATTTGTCAGATTTGTCAGATCTGTCAGATGAACGATTTGAACGATTTTACCAAAGATTTGATCGATTTGAACGATTTATGACAGCATTAAAATGAATGGAATCGTCCAAGTCTGACTGCAAACACATCAGATGTCAGATATCGTTATCTGACCATCGGGAACACGCATCGTTCATCTGACAGATCTGACAGATATGTCAGATATGTCAGATTTTCCTTCAGATATGTACGATTGAACGATTTTTGAAATTGTTATCGTTCAGATCTGAAGAAAAATCTGACCGTGTGTATGCTCGATAAGATGCATTTTCGGGCTCGGTGGTAGTGAGGCTAGATGTTTGAGGACACATCTGTATGGGAAGGTGCCACAAGAAAAACATTTAGGACAGGATGTACTAAGCATCGCATCCACAATGCGGTACATCCCGCCTCTCTTTGGGTACATACCACGGTTTGATTACTGCGGTATGAACCAAAAAATGCGATCTACATCACAAAGGACGGCTCTCCCGATAAGAACTGTCCTTTGAGATGCCCCCAGAATGCGCACAAGGACACGGGCTGCGTGGGGAGATGGGAGGGAATCGATGGCGTTACCCACTGGGACGAAGCATTCCGATGCTTAGTACATCTGGAAAATGCGGTAAACCCCCAAAAATGCAGTTTTCGGGGGGGGTTTACCGCATTTTATAGATGTACTAAGCAGCGGAATGCTTCGTCCTGGTGGGTTTACTGCATTTTCCACTTTAGTACATTCCATCCTTAGGGTGTGAAAGGCGCATGCGTGGTTATGGCTATGTAGTAAATATCATTGCTGGAAGGGGCATGTTCAAAGCTTGAGGGCGTGTGTGCACTTTCCCAACAGTACATGGACAGTCCAAGGACTGGCTTCCGAGTACCCCAATCAGCGTCACGTGACACATCACGTACGTCACGCAGATGGGTTGGGTTCGAGATGCTGGCGTTCAGGATCCCGGCGGTCAGGATCCCAATACCGGCATCCCGACTAGGTTAGCATCCTGACGGCTCAATGTAAGTATTCCTAACCTAACCCTATCCCTCCCCGGCGCCTAAACCTAACTCTCCCTCCCTCTACTGTCCAATTCCAGACATTACTAGGTGCTGTGCAATGATGTTGCAACTTTCCTATGTTAAATATGAATATAAAAAAATATATTAGTACTGTCAGGGCTGCTAATTTCAAAGTCAATGTTAATGTCAATGCAAATTACTTGGACTGTATTCTGCATTCTAATATGAGGTTTTCATTTGATTGACATAAAAAATGTGTGAATCCTACTTATATCTTGTAGCTCGGTGCTAAGCACAGTATAAAGTAGGTCAGCACTTAGTTCTTGGCTGCTTCTGGCTGATGCAAGCTCAGACCTGGCACTCATTCATTTCCTCCTGTCTCCTATCTACTGCTGTGTTAACCTAATCCGACTAGCTGGAATTCCAACTAAAATATTTTTGGGGTTTGCAGTATGGAACTGGACTGTTACACACAGGGCCTTAGCTAGGGTAGTGCGGCCGGTGCCATCACACAGGGAACCACTGGTCAGGGGCCACTGTTTGGGCCTATCAAATTCTGTTTATTATCATTCTTGCTTGTAGCTTCCTCTTATTTCATCCCCAGCATCTCCTGGCCTCCCCATCTCTTCCCTGGCCCTTCCCCATGAAGCCATGGCCCTTTTTTGGGTGCATTATGTCCCTTTGAAAAATGAGGGGGGCGCCAATGCTCTTTCTGGCACAGGGCACCAAAAAGTCTAGTTATGGCTCTGGTTACACATAATGGGTTTTCAGCTGACACTATGAGAATAAAAGGAGTGATGTATTTATATAAGTGTTATTGACTGAGGGCGCTTGCTCTTTTTCTATTTGTATTTGTGAAAGCTATTGTATTTTCTGATGTGCATTCATAACAGCATGGAAATATTAGACACCAGACAAAGCTGAGATGTCTCTGTTGCGTCTTCAGCTGCACCATTGGTCACACCACCATCGGTCACACCACCATCGGTCACACCAGCCCTATGGTAGGTGCAGCTTCGTTCATCTGAGTATGGTCCCCTGTGTAAGCAGTTTAGCGTCTTTGGATGAAGCCGTTTTCAGCGACATGACCACGTCGGCTTTGCCACCTTCATTACCTACCAGGAACGGACCACTATAATTTACAGATCCTGCATCCAATTCTGTACTATACTGCGACAATCGGGATGCACGCGCTGTGTGACTCAGACGCATGCGCAGATTTAAAACATCAGCGAACTGCGTGCAGTATCAACACTGCATGAGACTCAGGACCTAAGGTTTATGTGCATCTGAAATGTATCTATAAATGCAATGTTATGTGACACCTGTGGCTTTTAACATATGAACTTAAAAAGGTAGCATTGTGGATTTAAAAAAATGCTAATATAATCTACATGACACATCTTATATGTTTGATCTTATATGGGCTAATTAGTAACAATTATCGGGGCACAATGAATGCCACTGTCCCATGGAAATAAACAAACTAACTTTTATTTATACTGCAGCACCCCAGCCAGCAAACTTGCATTGGAAAAAAAATAATTTATATATATCTATATTTCAGATGGTAAATTAATTTACCCAGGGGTTGCAAAAGAATAATCGCTTTAAAAATGCATGTATATAAAATGTCTATATACATAGACAGAAGTCATATTAATAAAACAAAGTTTCACAATAAAAACATCAATTACATTATTGAATTATCAAGCTCTCTAAAATAGGAAGGTTCATCTGTTAATCACTCCGCTCCTGTATATAATTTAATGATTCTGATAGCTGTGAGTCAGTGCTCTGAAGTGCCTAAATATTAAATAGTGGTGTTATGGTGCTCCAAGGTAGTGCATTGCAAATAATAAATCACTTTTGGATGATGTAAAGAATGATAATATGTATTTTTTGCAGAAGATGGGTATACAGGGTAGGGAATTGGTATGTAATGCTGACTGTCGGCATGCCTCCTGTCAAAATACCGACAGCGGCATCCCGATGATTGGTATCCCGATAGGTGTCGGGTAAGTATACTTACCCTTCCCCCTTCTCCCCCTAAAACTCCCTTCTTGTAGCCTAACCCTAACTCTCCCCACCCTGCCCCCTAACCCTCCCCGTTAGTGCTTAAACCTAAGTCTCCCCACTTCGTACCTAAACCTAACCCTCCCCCCTTAGTGCCTAACCCTAACCCATCCCACCCCAGTGATGTCTGACCCTACCCCTCCCCCCTAAGGGTGACTAACTCTAACCCCCCCGCAAAACCTAACCCTAATCCCGCTACGCTGCCTAAACCTAACCCCCCTATGGCTAACAGTAAAGGGTGCAATGGACTTACCTTGTTTGGGCTGGCATCCTTCGGTTTTTCGACATCTATCTTAAATCCTGTGTCGGACTTTCAGCGTCAGGATTCAGACTGATAACTACATCCCCAGGGGAGAACTAATGACTTCAATGGTGAGAACCGCTAGGTTTCTAAAGGTTTCCTAGTGGTTCTCATCATTGAAGTCAATGGTGAGAACTGTTCATTAGCTGAGGGAGGCAGAGGCTCACCTCTCTCAGGGTCACGGCTACAGACACTTGAGACTCCTGGGAAGAGTCAGGCTTACTAGGTAGTATGAACTGAGGTGGTTTTAGGAATGACCTTTTCAAGAAATATCACTAGCACGAAATAAAAGTAAATAGAATTTATTCAAGAACAAAAACTGTATGGCACAGTTCCACATTAAATCTCAATAACACAAAGTTCATGACATGCACTAATAGGTGCAGGGGTATGCCCCTGTGAGAAACAAAGTTCGAAGTACACACTGAACCCTGAGTGAAACCCCGAGTCTGACACGAGGCTAGGGCCTCAGGATAGAATGGAGGACAATAACAGGGTTGAGCCCTGTATTGTGACGGAGGTCCGGAACAGGGTTGAGCCCTGAGATGTAACAAGATCCGGATGAGGTTAAGCCCTGAGACATAATGAAGATCCGGAACAGGGTTGAACCCTGAGACGTGATGAGGGTCCAGAACTGGATTGAGCCCTGAGACGTGAATGAGGGTCCAGAACAGCATTGAGCCCTGCGATGTGATGAAGGTCTGGAGCAGGGTTGAGCCCTGCTGCGTAATGAAGGTCCAGAGCAGGGTTGAGCCCTGCGACGTAATGAAGATCCGGAGCATGGTTGAGCCCTACGGCAGGATGAAGGTCCGGAGCAGGGTTGAGCCCTGCAGTAGGATGAAGGTCCGGAGCAGGGTTGAGCCCTGTGGTGTAATGAAGATCCGGAGCAGGGTTGAGCCCTGCGATGTGATGGGGTTCCAATGAGGATAGACTATAACGGTGCAGTTGACAACTGTAGAAGAAGTAACCCCAGTGTCCGTATGAGTCAATTATAACAAGTAAACTAAATAGTGTAGCATAGAATGGAATAGCAGTAATAGAGCAGGTAACAACAGAAAGACAATGGCAATGCTGAGCTCTGTAGTGCAGCTGATAACCTGTATGAACTTGAACCGGAACATGAGCAGGAATGTAGCGAGGTCCACAGCATACACCAGGCACAGCGGGGATCTGGCAGGAGTCCAAGAAAGACCTGAAAGTAACGTTGCACAGACAATGAGGCATAGTTAGTAACAGGCTTTATACTAGAGGTCTGTGATCCATAGGAAGTTCAGAACATGTGACCCAAATAGAATCAGGTTTGGAATAATAAGCAATCAAGGAATCCAACAACCTGACGACACCTAAGAAACAGATGATCACGTCAACTCTCAGGATAGATCCTCCAATGACTACAATGGAACTTCGGCAAGTGTAGTTTATCTTAATGTACTGAAATAGTCAAAGTCCTGACACTCAGCCAATGAACACTCAGGTCAGGCTGAGCTCAGTGAGCTGTCATTCGGGAAGTACCGTCCTTAGAGTTTCTAGTGTAATAAAGTTATACTGTGTGTGTCTTGTGTTTATTTTAATATTTATTTTACAGGTGAACTAGAGGTGCCAGCGGGCCTTTAATGCCCCGCTTGCTGGTACTTGTGGTTCTCCAAGTACCAGCATGCAGGACGGGCTTACTGGGTCCTGTAGTTCTACTCTAAAAGACAATGTTATTATCTAATATTATACACAATCAACCCGCACTCCCTGGCCAAGGGTGCCTGGAATAGCCTTTATTGGGGGGTCCGGACCTCCCCAGGTATTCCCGGCATGGGCTGACTAGCGGTCAGGTTTAATGTTTTGGCCAGGGGACTCGGTTAAAGGATTCCCCTGGCTGTGGTATTACACTCCTGCTAGAAAGAGCCCAGTGCTGGTTTTGGAAAATACGGGGGACCCCTACGTCTTTTGTCCTCAAATTTACACAACCATGACTGGCTCTGAAAAGTCCAGTGCTGGTTGTGTTTTACAAGTTTTTTACACATAGATGCATGCACGGATCTCACTGATCTGTGCATGCATCTGTGTCATTCAAACCTGCTCAGGCTAAAAATTCCAGCATGAAGCAGGTCTATTATTTTGGGTATTTGATGTTCGATTTGAAGTTCGATTTTGTGTTCAATTAGGATATGGGCATGCAAAATCAAACATGAAATCACTGTTCAAAAGCAATTTAGAAAAAAGATTTAGAAAAGTCTTCTAAAGTCAAATTTTAGTAAATGTGGGATTTTGACAGAGATTTCTACATTTGATTTGATGTGAACTAATTTGTGTTATGAAACACTCATGTATATGTATAAGACCCCTAGAGCATCCTACTGAGATCTGTTGCCTATAACAACAACCCGTTGTTTCCATAGAGCTGAATACACTCACCGGTACTTAGGTGGCTGCCAGGTCTTAAGCTCAGGCAGTAGGGGCTTATACAATACTGGGGTGATCGCAGGCTATTGGCTGGAGTAGAAACAGATACTTTAAAGGTTCATTGTAATTGCAGAATCAAAACCAGCATCCTCAGGGTTAATTGCAGGACAGTTAGTTCAGATAGAAAATAGGTGAATTAGCAGACAGCAACAATAATCCACACAGCAAGATTTGCACAGTGTAGTAGCAGCACAGAATTCCAACACAGCATATTTATATATACACTTGTGCAAGGCAGATATTTGTATTTGCAGAAACACTACAGCAGAGATTAATTTCACTGTGTCAGCATAGGTGTGCAAGGCAGAAATTTGTATTTGCAGAAACACAACAGCAGAGATAATATTCACTGTGTAGGTTTGGTAATAATTGCAGTTGGTAGAAACAATAGTTAAAGTTCCACAAGAATGTAGTAAACTGGGAACAGACATGGCTGGGCATATGCAGAGCAGGAGACCAGAACAATGATACACATGGAACAAACCAGGCAGCAACACAAGGTATAAGCTATCACAGGCAAGGAATGCTGGTAGTGAGCTTGATTGAAGACTGTCTGCAGCTGAATGCTTCCACAATACTGACAGCTTCCCTGCTGCCTAGCAGCAGCCAGGACTAGAAACTGCTAAGGCTGTCAGAAATCCTGGCAGTGGATCGTAACAGTACCCCCCCTTGAGGAGGGACCAAGGGTCCCATAGCACCTGATTTCCTAAGGAACTGCTTAAAAATGCACAAAATATAAATATTGTGAAAACAGTTCCTACACATATGGCGCTATGTTGGTATAAGAAATGACAAATAACAAGCAATAAAGATCAAATCTTCCCTTATTAACTTGATGTTGTTCTTCTGTTGTTCTTATTCTTATATTCAGTAATAGGCCACTCCAATTCAATGTAGATAATATGGGAAAACAAAAACAAAGGCCCTCATTCAGAGCCGGACGCTCTGAGCAGAGCGCACGCTCTGAATGAGGGCCGTCCTCCATAATTATGGAGTGTCCTCCTGGATGCTCGTATAGCTGTGGGTCACCACCCACAGCCTATACGAGCGTGCAGGTTGATGGCCGCGATGGTCTTGACCATCACGACCATCGCCACTGCGAGCCGGAGCCTGCGGTTGAGTTTCTCAACCGCAAGGCCCGGAGTGATTTTGGCTCTATCAGAGCCAAAATCACTCCCACTGACATCACTAGTGATGTCAGTGGGGCCGGCTTCTGACGGTAGGCGTTCTCTTGGGAACGCCTCCGTCTGGGAGGCACGCCCCCGGCACGCCCACCAAAGGGGGCGTGCTGTCAATCAACATCGACAGCACAATCCCTTTAATCAGACACAACGAGCGAAGGAAAGTCCTTCGCTCGTCGCGTCTGGCGTATGCGCACGACGGAGCTCCTGCCGTCGTGCGCATTCGCAGTGCACACCATCGACCCACTTGCGAGCGGACAGCCGCTTACGAGTGGGTCTGAATCAGGCCCAAAGTCTCATGTGTCGTAATTTTTAAACACGATAATCCAGAAATATTAATGAAACTATATCTTTCAAATAGGGGCGTACCCACTCACAGTGAAACGCTTCTATATGTGAATATCAAGGTTTCTTTAAGGTCACCTGGTTCAGTCTAACACTTGTACCACCACCATGTTTTTTAGGGTAGGATCAGGCGTACCTCACTCACATTAAATGAAGAAATCACCAATGTAATGGTTTCTTTTAGTGAAGGTAAAGGTTCACTCCCAAAATTAGTATGCATACCCCACTCACAGTTTTCTAGAAGTTTTCTTTCACATAAAGGTATCTTTGCCCATATACACACAGTTGTGCCCAAATATTCATATGTTCAGTGTATATTAAACCGGAAGAAATAAAAAAGTATGCCTCAATAGTATATATATGATTAAAAATACAGATTTATTTATACACATATAATCCCATGCAAGGGACAGAAAGCATACAAAAAACAAAAATAGACAGTCAAATGACTATCATATGAAACAGGCAAGAACTAATTACCTAGAACAGGCAAATCAAGGTCCACAGCATCCAGATAGTGTCAACGCGTTTCAGCCCAGTCCTGGGCCTTTATCAAGACATATGGATGCTGTGGGAAGTTAGTGTATTTAACTGGGCCAGCACCAATCACGGTGCGGCTTGCGATGATATCATAATTGAAATACTCTGGTCAATTAGTCTAATGGTGATAAATATCGTGTTCATACATTTGCATTGATATGTAAACACTTACATGGCTGTAGTAATAAAGCCCACGTCAATAATAACCGGGGGATAATTATACCCCGATTACCAACACCTCCCGGATTACCCGAAAGTGACGAGTATGCGTTCCAACGTCGCCATGGCAACCCGACGTCCGGCTCCAGGGCGGAAGGGAAAAAACCCTAGCAATGTCATCTGAGGGGCCGGACAAGTCTGCAATCATGGCAACCTCAGGAATCGCCGGGCCGAATGGGCCAGCCTCCCATGTCACCTTATCGAGCGGGTCCGCTCACATACTGTGACATCGAGGGATATACAATCGCCCAAATCACAGACCATAACTTTAAAGGACATTAATAATGTAAAATATTACTCATACCTCCCGATGCTCACGGGAGTACAAATCGGCTACATGAAAACAATAAGTAAAACCCGAAAACATGTCTCTGTAATTAACAAAGCTAAAAAATAACAGCAAATAAGATGGCATATCATCTGAACAACATATATAAAAATTAAAAAGGACAATAAAAATGGCTAAAACATGCTAAAAAATGACATGCACGTTTATCCAATGAACATCATCATATATATGTATACATCATTTATTCTGTATTGTTTTCCTTTTGAGGACATTCATATTCATATTACAATTAGAATCCTTATATCGAATGAGTCCATAGTCCTTCATGTCCATAATTTACAAACTTAGAAATGATTCTGGAGAAAACTAAAAAATCTAAAATCACTAAAAATACACAAGAGATATAAAGACAAATATATCTAAAAATGACTTCAGATGTTTAAATAAACCACTTCAATTCAAAATCCTTATTCACCCCATGTGGAATTAGAGTCTTGAATTGATATATACAATTCATTTCGGTTTTCGCTAATAATTTCGATGTATTCTGACATCTCTTATTGCCCTTAATTGTTTTAATACCGAAAAAACTCGTACTATGATCTACTGAGCTATTGTGAATCTCCTTAAAGTGCATAGATAGTGCATGTGTTTCTACTCCCCTTTTTATATTTCTCAGATGTTTTCCAATCCGAACTCGGTAGCTGTCTGGAAGTTCTACCAATGTAGAACTTTTTGCAAGAGCATTGAATGCCATAAACCACATTTTTAGTATTGTATGTAATGAAGTCCGTAATGTGGACTTCATTATCATTAATGTCAATTTTCTCAAATTTCCTAATACCTTTATATTTGATGTTCTTACATCCTATACAGCAACCACATCTGTGAAAACCTTTTGATGAGGTCCTGGCCATAATAGTAGAGGAATGTAGTGCACTGGAAACTAATTTTGAATTTAAACTGGGAGCCCTACGATAAATATGTACAGGTTTGTCCGGGACTAAAGAGCCAATAATCGGGTCCTTTTTTAAAAGTGGCCAGTGCTTTTTAATAACATTTTCTATATTTTTATATTGACTGGTATATTCAGTAATGAAAGCCCACTGATATTTTTCATCTCGTACTTTTTTATCCTTTAATTTGAGAAGGTCTTTTCTCTCCAATTTTTTTACTTTCTTAATTGCATCATCCAGTCAAGTTTCTTGGTATCCACTGGTAATGAACCGATTTTTGATGTCTAAAACTTGTATATCAAACATTTTTTCCTCCGTACAATTCCTTTTCAAACGCATCATCTGCCCATTTGGAATGGTACTGCTTAAAAATGCTCTTTGTAGTCTGTGGGCATGAACGAACCTCTATGGAACCCACGACCTCTCCTCCAGACCATATCCCTTCCAGTAAAAACCAGGAACTGAAGCCGACCTTTCACCAACCTGGAGTCTAGAACCTTATCCACTTCATATTCTTGATGACCCTGTATCAAGACTGGAGCTGGCTTTCTAGGAGCATGGACCTGGAACCGGTCTGAGAACATGACTGGCTTGAGCAGAGGACAGTGGAAAGTAATGGTAACATTAAGGGAAGTTGGTAATTTCAAGCGGAATGCCACTTCGTTAATCTATTTTATTATTCTGAAAGGACCAATGTACCTGGGGCCTAGTTTCTGCAATGTTTGATGGAGTTTGATGTTTTTTGTGGACAACCAAACCAATTGGCCCACCTTGAAGTCACACGGTCTTTGTCGCTGGTCAGCAGAAACACAGGCACCATTAGATGCCCTTAGGAGAGCCTGATGAACTCCCTTCCAGATGGCCTGAAGTCTAGCGATGGGAGGCAAGGATCTGGAAGCCTGTTGTAGTGGCTCAATGGAATCAGAAGAAGAATAGAGACAGACGTATCAGAGTGACAGGCATTGTTGAATGCAAACTAGGCCAAAGGCAAATACTCTGTCCAGTTGTTGTGATACTTGAAGACATAACATCAGCGGTATTGCTCCAGTTATTGATTTTCTAGCTCAGTCTGCCCACTGGCAAATGACCAGATAAATCTGTGGTAATAGTTGGCAAATCCAAGGAAGAGCTGAATGGCCTTCAGATTGGTCGGTCGAATCTACTCCAGCACCGCAGGTATTGATGACATACCCCAGGAATGATACTTCAGGCTTTTCAAATTCACACTTCTCAAGTTTGGCATAAAGGTGGTTCTCCCATAACTTTTGCAGTGCCAAGCGGACATGGGCACAGTGTATCTCAAGAGAAGGTGAATAGATCATGATGTCATCTAGGTAGACAACCACGAAACGACCCAGGAAATCTTGGAGGACATCATTGATATAGTTTTGGAAGACCACAGGAGCACTTGCCAGACCGAACGGCATTACAAGGTATTCATAGTGCCATCAGTGCATGTTAAATGCTGTCTTCCATTCATGTCCATCTTTGATCCGGATGAGATTATAAGCACTGCGCAGATCAATCTTTGAGAAGATTGTGGCATCCCACAGCTGATCAAACAGGATGGAAATAATCGGCAAATGGTAAGAATTCTTAAGGGTGAGCCCTTGATAATCAATGCAGGGTTGCAAAGTTCCATCCCTCTTGCCTACAAAGAAGAATCCCATGCCCACCGGGGATTTGGAACAATGGATGAATCCCTTGGCAAGGTTCTCGTTGATATAGTCCTCCATGGCCTCAGACTCCAGAATGGAAAGGGCGTATAACCTGCCTTTGGGAAGCTTGGCTCCGTTAACTAGCTTGATGGCACAGTCATAATGACAATGCGGAAGGAGAGTATCTGCTTTCTGCTTGGAGAAGACATCTAAATAGCTCTGGTAAGGTGATGTTAATGGATTAGAATCCGATTGTAGCACCCATATGGGAAGGGTAAGGCAACCCTTGGAGTAGTTTTGACCCCACCGCAGAATCTCGCCAGTCTCCCAATCGATGACAGGATTGTGAGTCTTCAACCAAGGTAGTCCAAGTATGATAGGAGCCAGTGGACAGTGGATAAGGTAGAGAGACAGGTGCTCAATATGCAGGGCCCCGATGGATAGCAGAAAAGGAGACATCTGCCTCTTCATCTGACCCTTGAGCAAGGGTTGTCCATCTAGTCCACAGATGGAAATTGAAGACTCCAGTACATCTATGGGAATGTCAATAGTCTGGGCGTAGTCAATGTCGGAAGAAATTTCCTGCAGCTCCACTGTCCAGGAAGGCCGGGGCCTTGACCTGTTTACCTCTGACTAATATGCGCACTGACATGAGGATGGAATTTGCCGCTGTCATAGCTGACATGCCTAAGTAGATCTCCCCCACATCACTTAGACTCTGTCATTTCCCGACATCTGAAGACAGGAACGTGGTTAGTGCCCCTTGCCACCGCATTAGAGACACAGACCCAGAGTACGTCTACATGTCTTTGCCTCTGCTGGCAAGTGGAAAGGCCCTATCTGCATAGGCTCTGGATATTCCTCAGGTGACATGATGACAAAAGTATGGGAAAGTGGGGATGGACCTACCTTCTCCATCCTTCATTCTCTGATGCGTCGATCTACCCGTATGGCCAACTGCATCAAGGCATCCAAGGAGCTCAGCGATGGATACTGCACCAGATGATCCTTATCTGTTCTGTTAGGCCTAAACAAAACTGACTGCATAATGCTGGGTCAATCCAATTGCAATCGTTGGCCCAGCACCAGAATTCTGTGCAGTATGCTTTGGTGATACTCCTTCTTTGCCGGAGAGAACATATCTTAGCCTCCACTGTAGTAGCACGATCTGGTCATCGTAGAGGACCTCCAAGGCAGCAAAGAAGGCATTCACTCACTGACGGGCGGGATGCTCTCCAGACAGACCAACTGCCCAGGTCTGCGATTCACCTTGGAGCAATAAAATAACAATCCCTACTCTTTGGACCTCTGATCCAGAGGAGTGTGGTCTCATCCAAAATTATAGCTTGCATGCCACATGAAAATTAAAGAACTAACTCTGATCTAAAGAGAATTGTTCTGGGAGATTCATCTTGGGTTCTTTACTAGCTAATGCTGCCAATGGAGCAGTGAGGAGACTCTGATCATGAGAGGTCACTTGGAGGGACAAGTCCTGAAATTTCAGATTCAGCGTCTGGGCAGAATTCATCTTCCAGCTGAATATTTAATTTTTGGGCCGATGATAATGTTATGAAACACCCACATATATGTATAAGATCCCTAGAGCCTCTTACTGAGATCTTCTGCCTATAGTAACAACCCGCTGTTCCCATAGAGTTGAATACACTCACCAGTACTTAGGCAGCTGACAGGTCTTAAGATCAGGCAGTGGGGGCTTATACAATTTAGGGGGTGATCGCAGGATATTGCTTGTAGTAGAAGTAGATATTTTAAAGGGAAATTGCAGAAACAGAACCGACATCCACAGGGTTAATTGCAGGACAGTTAGTCCAGATAGCAAACAGGTGAATTAGCAGACAGCAACAATAATCCACACAGCAAATCTTGCCGGTGTAGCAGCAGCACATAATCCAACACAGCACATATATATATATATATATATATATATATATATATAAATTGTGACACAGTTAGGTTAGGGGGTCCCTGGGTAGAGGACTCCTTCCTTACACACACACACAGCAGCAGGGAAGCAGCACACCAGTCTGGATGCAAGTACAAGCTGATCGGCGCCAGTCTTTATTGTACAATGACAGAAATATAAAGAAAACATAAATATAAATCCTAGCCCTGTCGGGGCACTAACTTCACAGGTAGTTCCCTCACTACCAGAACCTGGCAGGGCCTAATGCCCTCGCCAGCAACAAAGCACAGCACAGTACTCACAAATAGGTTTTTCAAGTGTCTCTGAGAAAACTCCCTGCCTGCTCTCCCAGGTGAGACACTCAGCCCTAAACACACTAGGCTTATATTGGCCACTCTCAGGTGGAAAACTAACAAGCCTGTTACCAGGCTGCGAGAACCAAAACCTGGAGTGGCCATGGGTGGAGCCCTCCCTCTCCTCTCACCCACAACCCCCAGGTCCCAAACCGGCTTTTCAAAAAGCCGAAACTCAAGCCTGCTACACTGCAGACTTTCTCCTGGGGGTTTAAAACACAAAAGACAGGAATCTGGGACAAATGTACCTGCCACAGACCACTTTACCAGTGATCCTATCACATATCCCCCCCCTTTGTTTCGTCCTGTGGGGCGGAACAACTGAAGCCCCCAAACAATGAACGCGTGACAGCGCGTCAGCATTGGCCAGCTGGCTTCCTGGCCTGTGTTCCACTGAAAATTTAAAAGTTTGTAACGCCAAGAACCATCTTGTAATTCTCGCATTACTGTCCTTATTTTCAGACATCCACTTCAGAGGGGCATGGTCAGTGATCAATTTGAACTTTCTTCCGACCAAGTAGTACCTGATACCTACTTCTGATGCATCGATTTGTACTATGAATTCCCTTTCAAAATTAGGAGTCATCAGGACTGGTTGGGAACACAACGCTACTTTCAACTCCTGAAAAGCTTTCTCTGCCTCAGGACTCCATTCTACCATGACTTTTTGTTTGCCTTTGGTCAGGTCAGTCAGTGGGACTGCCATGGTGGCAAAGTTGGGTATAAACCTCCTGTAGTACCCCGTAATTCCCAAGAAGGCTCTCACCTGCTTCTTATTCAGAGGCCGTGGCCAGTTTTGTATGGCATCAACTTTATTGAGCTGAGGCTTTATCAGGCCTCTGCCAATGGTGTATCCCAGATATTTTACTTCCTCCATGCCTAGACAACACTTTTTTGGGTTGGCTGTCGTTCTGTTTTCCCCACATAGTTCTTACTACATGGGCAGCTGATTAAATAAACCACATATTTGGTGATACAAGTGAGATAGTGTCTGATTAAATATGATTTGCCTGTCAACGGATGACTAAAAGGAATTGCCAGTTAATAAATATCGACAGGTTAAACAATCCGTGCATTTAAAACATCCTTTTTTCTTACACATCGATGGCTGGTAGTAGTCCTTATTTTTATCTGAGATGTCAGTTTTAATTAACAAATCCCTTAAATTTTTACCTCTACTGAAGCTCTGCATTATCTTAAGGTTATGAAAACCCTTTAAATCAGGGTCAGAAGTGACTATTGGCCAGTATTTTTGTATTTCTTTATTAACAGTAGAACTGACTGGACTATAATGATTAGTCCATGGAATTTTCAACTTACTGTCATTTTTATGTTTAGATTGATCCAACAGATGTGATCTAGGAATGGCTAGAGCTTTTTGTTTCTGAGCTAGCACTAATTCCTTGGAGTATCCTCTACTTAAAAATTTATCAACCATCTTGTTTAATTGAGTCTCTAAACGAGCTTTATCATTGATAATTCTACATGCCCTGATAAATTGTGAGAAAGGTAGACCATGTTTGGTACCCGAAGGGTGAAAACTGGTAAAATGCAATGTGTTATTCCTGTCTGTCGGTTTGGAAAAAAGATCCGTCATTAACGTATTATTTTCTAGAATGATAGTAACGTCTAGGTAATTGATGGACTTAGGCCCTCATTCAGAGCCGCTCGTAAGCGGCCGTACGCTCGTAGTCATCCGATGTTGTTAAACCAAGCATGCGTCGGTGTAACAGTGCGCATGTGCGTACGGCTGATTGCGATCATTTTTTTAGTCGTTCGTCGAATAGCGAACAGGAAGTGACATGTCAAATGTGATTGACAGAACTGTCCGTTTTGGGGCGGTGACGGGGGTGGAGATGGGAAAATACAGGCGTGTCGAGGCGTTTTTTGGGCGTACATAAATTATCTGATGCGAACGGCCAATGTGAACGGAAAAAGTGTTACGTCACTGTCTGATCCACTTTCCATTAAAAGTGCTCGCTCAGCTTGTGGTCTGGTATTCTCTACCGCAATGACGATGGTCTCTTCGTTCTTCCCGTGGCTCATCGATGGTTTCCCAATTTATCAATTGAGGCCTCAAAAACAATCAGATTTGAATTGCAAAAATGCTTGTAAGGTGTTTAGCAAATAGGCTTTTTTTAGTAGCAAAACACTGTACGCAGGTGAGCTACTCAGCTGCTAATTTCTGGGTTAGACAATCAATTAGTTTACAAATTTATTTTCAGTTTGCGTGTTTTTGCCAAATTTGTTTTCTTCCTTTTTTAGGGCAACAATATTGTACGCATGTTTGTTGTTTTTCTTCATTTTTTAGGGGCCAAGAAAACAATCGTCCTTTAGTTTTTTGCTAAGTGTTAATTAAAACTCATAAAAAAATTTTAATCCTTGTTTTTTTTTTCCAAAAATAATGTTTACATTTCCGTTGTATTGTTTGTAATTTTGTTTGCGGGATTACCTTTTAACCAGTTTTGGAATAAATTAACAATAGAATTGTGTATATTTTCAACATGATTTTATTTTGTTTTTTTTTATTAAAAATTTTTTTGGGGCAAATAATAAAAACTTGATAACGTAAAAACAAATAACAAATGATTTTAGAAACACACAAACAAAATAAGTGGCATTTGAAATACACAAACAAACACAATTAATAAAAAATTCACAAGAAAGGAGAGGGAGGTTTTGGGCATTAAGGAATATGGGGCAAACACAGAGAAGGATTGTGGGAAAATTAGCCAGTGCTGTCATTGCCTTTTGGCCCGTTTGGCCGGGGTAGGGAGGGAACCTGAACGGGTCCGGGATGTCCTTCTTCTGGCCTGGCCAGAGGCAGATGTTGTGGCCTCTGGACTAGGCATAGGGCTAGGCACATTTGGAGGGATGGCTGTTGTTGTGCCAGTGGTGGAGGGTCCTGATGTTCCGGCAGGAAGGGAGGCCGGCTCCAACATGTGCTGGTGAACAAGCTGCTCCATTTGCTATTCGCACGTTGGCCCCAGTATTTTCCGCTAGGGCCTTAGCAATGGTCACGTTGGCCGCAGCACTTTGCTCCAGGGCGTCCGCCACCCGTAGCAGATTGGCGTCCATCCTCAGCAGAATCTCGGTCTGCTGATCCGTTTTAATGTTGAGATCAGTGAGGAGGCCCACTGCCTGCGAGGGGGAATGCCCTGGACTGTCTGCCACAGGGTCCCCAGCTGGATCTACTGCTTCCTCCCCTGCAGAGCCAGCAGAAATTCTGCGGCCAAAGCTCCCCTCTGGAAAAGACTCATCCGCCTGTGTCTCTATGAGAAAAAAGAGAAAAGAGTAACATTATAATCTAGATATTGTCCCAAACACATTTCTGAGTTGTTAACATTACAACATTTACCTGGGGCAACATGAGGAGCCGCAAAGTCTGGCATGTCGGTATCCATGTTCGACACGCCAAACACCTCCTCATCCTGCACACACCCCATGGCCATCTCCTCCAAATCTGTGAGCTCCAGTGACACAGGGGTGGGACCCCCACCTGTCCCCACTGCATGCCTAGCCCTATCAGCCATTTTTTGCTTAAGACGATATTTGAAGTCGCTCCATCTGTGGGGTAAAAAGTTGGCATTATTCCTGCAGTATTTGGACCTGTAAACACTTTTTACTAAAATGTAGTTTTTATGTACCGGCGTTTGACCTCCCGGGTTGAACGTTCAAACTCACCAACCCTATTGACACCACTGGCTATGTCATCCCACATTTTCCATTTCTGGCTTGCACCCATATTCCTTGCTGCCTGTGGCAGGTTGTCATTGCACATTTGCACCAAAACCTCCATCTCCTTTCTTGTGAATTGTGGCTGCCTTTTTTTTTTTGGTTTAGTTGGCCTACTAGGCCCAGCAGCCTCTTCCATGGCATCCTCAACACCTTTTTTAAAAATGGGATTAACATTTATAATGTAAAATGTTCCCAAAATTATTGTTAAACATAATCCTTTTTCCCAAAAAAGAGAAATACTTACCTGGCGCCTCTTGGTCAGTGCTTTGCTGCTCTGTAGTCATTTTGGACTTTAAGATCTCACTACAGCAGACCGATTTGGGTTTTCAGTGACGTTTTTATACATGCGTCAGCATTATTCGTCCGCATCATTGACTGTGCACTCCTATTGTCCGTCCTTAATTTGAGCGGGAAAATAAAGACTATTTATGGCTTGGTGTGACTGGAGTCGATGTGGCATGTTGTTTGTTGGAGGTTTGGCATTGGAGTGGTTTTGAGGTTTAGTGAGTAGAAGGAGGACATTTTTGGAGCGTTATTTTGTTTTTTTTCTAGCTTCTTTCTTTTCCGTTGGTTATTTTTAGGATTGTTTGGCTATTTTTTTGTGATTTGTTGAGTAAGTATTTTTAAAAACCACCGTAAAAAATCATAGTAAATAGTTTACAAATGTTTTTAATATTTTTTATTTTTGGTTTACAGTTATTTTGGCATTGCCCCAGTGAAGTTTTTGAACTTTTGGATATTTGTCTGTTTTTGGTAAGTGTTTTGGTTTTCAGGATTTTACAAATTAGATGTGTTGTTCTTAGCATATGTTTTGCAAAGTAATGTTGTTTTTTTTCTGGGAACAATCATGACTTACCAGTAAATGTAGCGTACTATTTTGCGAACTAATGTGTCTTGATTTAACTGTAAAAGTAGCGTACTATTTTGCGCAGGAATGTGTCTTGATTTAACTGTAAAAGTAGCGTACTATTTTGCGAACTAATGTGTCTTGATTTAACTGTAAAAGTAGCGTACTATTTTGCGCAGGAATGTGTCTTGATTTAACTGTAAAAGTAGCGTACTATTTTGCGAACTAATGTGTCTTGATTTAACTGTAAAAGTAGCGTACTATTTGGCGAACTAATGTGTCTTGATTTAACTGTTAAAGTAGCGTACTATTTTGCGCAGGAATTATTTTTTTATTTTTCCTTGTAAAATCATCTCTTACCACTAAATGTAGCATATTAGTTTCTTCACTAATGTGTGCTCCCTTCTCTATTTTTGCGAAAAAATAATTTGTTTACAATCCTATTTTATAAAATTAATCTAAAACATATTTTCTACTTTGGAAATGTAGGTTGTTCTGCACATGACACGGCCCAGGCCTGTAAGCATCTTTGGATTTCTTAGAAAAGATAAGTATATTTTTCTTAACACATTTGTCTAAAACAATAACTACCTGGCTTACCATTTCAGGTTGATGTTGGTCGTATTATATTGGCCATGGTTCCAGAACCCTCGTAGGCGTGCAAGGCCCCAGATATATAGAACACGTGTCACCCTTTTTGGAATGCCAGATGATGAGGTATTAAGGCTATACCGTTTGCCGCCCCAAATCATCCTAGACACTCTCTCATTAATAGAGAGTGATCTTGAACGGCAAATTGACAGTCCTACAGCAATACCACCACTTACTCAATTAATGTCGGTGTTACAATTTTGTGCCTCAGGATCCTTTCAAACCACTGTGGGAATAGTTGCGGGAATATCCCAATCTTCCTTTTCAAGGATCCTGAGGGCAGTGATGGAGGCCCTTTTCAAACACCTCCATCATTTTATTCAAATGCCATTGGATATGGGTACCCTTAATGTGGCGAAGGCCAATTTTTACCAAATTGCTGGCTTCCCACACATCATAGGGGTTGTGGATGGCACTCACATACCACTTCAGCCTCCAGCAAGGCTGGAGGCTATTTTTAGGAACCGCAAGCACTTTCATTCACTGAATGTAATGGTGGTATGTGATGCCTCTCTCCAGATCCTGTCCCTGAATGCCAAATTCCCCGGCAGTGCACATGATTCCTTCGTCATCCGGCAATCAGGGATTTGGCACAAATTAAACAACCTACAAGCTGGTGATGCGTGGCTTCTGGGTAAGGTGACACCTTCTGTTGCAACCAATGCAAAGCTTGTTACACAATGGTCCTGATGTTTGTTTTCGTTTTTTCACAGGAGACAGTGGTTACCCTTGCACGCCCTGGCTGCTCACTCCTTATTTGGTTCCCACACCAGGGCCACAAAGTGAGTATAATTCCACACTTACAGCCACCAGGCAGGTGGTGGAGCGCTGTATCGGCCTTTTAAAAGGCCGATTCAGATGCCTCCACCGCTCTAGTGGCGAGCTCATGTATTTGCCGGCTATGGTTTCTAAAATTGTGGTCCTGTGTGGGATATTTCACAACATCGCCATAAGGAGTGGTGTCCCAATGCAGCCAGAGGATTCCTTGCCTGAGGATGGCCCCCCCGAGGTTGGTCGGAGGTCAGTATGTGGGGGGGCCATACGCGATGACATTGTGGCCAGATTTTTTAGGTAATTATTTTAAAAAATTAAGTTAATTGACACAATGTAGACATGTAAGATTTTAATGGCCAAATTTAATTTGTGTTTTATATTTTTTTGTCTTTTATTCCATAAAATTAACCTAAAAAACAATGCCTACTACCTGATCCAAAAAATTGACTTCATGTGGACACAATGGATATAACTTCGGGAACAATGATTTATTTGCCTCATTTGTGGATTCATGTTGGCATGCTACTTATTCAAACAGTTCTTGATTGTTGTTGTTATTTTGTTCTTTTTGGTGTTGTTTGGATTTTTGTGTGTGTTTTCACTGTGTGAAATGATTGTGCCAATTCACTTTGTGTTTATTATTTGTGTGCATTAAATTTATTTTTAACATTAAACAAACATTTCCTTGTTAAATTACAAGCAAGTGTAACCTGGTCCAAAAAAGTCAAACTTGCTTAATGGCTAATCCTGTAATGTGTTAAATTGTAAACTATTTTACACTGCTTTGTGGCTAAAAACAAACCCCAAAGGTTTTATGGTGAATCAGTATGTTTTCTAATCTAGCCCTAAGCAGGTTTTATTTAATTTTTACATTACCCACAAAAAAATAAAAAAAACATTTGCAGTTAATTCTACAAACCTATTGGTATTGTTAGGTGTTTAATGTGCCAGCTTACATACTTACTTGAGCTTTCTACAATCTAATTTACATTACTTAAAAACTCATGCTACAATAGTCGACTTATGTAAGGTTCAACAATCTAATATTTCCAGACAAGGAATGAGACTTTAATAAATCAAAATATATTTTATTTTTGTAAACATTTTTTTTGGGGAAAAACAAAAAATTTGTGGCGCAGGAGCGCCAACATATGATCCAGGACCACCAGCATGCCTACTACATGGCCCCTCAACCTCTGCAAGCCAGCAAACAAATCTTGCATCCGCCTCTGGTCCTCTGTGGGTTAAAAAAATGTGTGGATTACTAAAATGACACCTTAATTTATATGTTACCAAACAACTTAAAAATCAGACTATACAAAAACAAAAGCAAAAAAAAAAAATAGGGACAACTACGCAAAAATACTACATTTGTTGGTACCGTAAACAAGAAAGACACAAGTGTGAGTGTTTGGACATGTGTCATATGTGTAAGGGGAAAACATCCTAGACATTGTTTCACAAAGATATATATCCAAAACATTAGAAAAACTTGACAATTTTGAACAGCACAGGCAAAAGGACAAAATCAACAAAAAAACCAAACATTTCAAAAGCAACCATAGTTTAAAAGGGAAACATACCGGTCATTATGCTGACTGGGCCAGGAGCCCCGAAATCTTCCTCCTCAGAGGTGGGCCAGTGCTGGTCGGATGGAGGAGGGGTGATTTGGGAGGAGGGTGAGGGTGAGGAAAAGAGAGGGGTGGGTGGAGGGGAGGGTGATGAAAAGATAGTCTGAATTTTGAGGGATGGGAATGTGATGAGAGGGAGGGGCATCACTGTCTGCCAGGTCTGGGGTGGAGGGGGAATTTGCGGAAGGTAGGGGAGAGGATGTTTTGGAGGGAGTGGGGGATAGGGGACGAGCCCGACGTCGTCGAGTTTGTTGACGTCGAAGTCTGCGCTCAGCCCCTAAATGAGGTTGAAAAATTTATATTATTACATATTTAATATTTTTAAATCAAAATTTACACACCAAAGAAAAAAAGCGCGATACGGAAAACATGCACACGCAGGTATGACCAAAATAAAGAAACAGGGCTATATGGAAAACATGCACACGCAGGTATGTCCTAAATAAAGAAACAGGGCTAGACGGAAAACATGCACACGCAGGTATGTCCTAAATAAAGAAACAGGGCTAGACGGAAAACATGCACACGCAGGTATGCTTACATTTAAAATGTTAAAAAAATACACTTACTTTCCAAAATTTACTGACACAAATTGGTCAAAAGGCGTGGGGATCTGCGGCGTAGATGTGACCATCGCCTTTCGAGCTGGCCAATATTGCGGCGGTAGCCCAACGTACGCAGCCGGCGCCGCACCTTTGCATAGGCTTGCCGCTTGCGGCGGTTAGTGATGGGGGCCGGATGCTCTGTTATTCTCCGGTCCATCACATCTGTGAGGACCAGGAGATCGCGACGACAAAATGCTGCTGCTCTCATGATGGCAATGATTTTTTCAGCACAAAACAGTTTTAATAAAGGTCCCAGAAAAAATTTGATTGGCTAATGTACTTTGAAAATGAACAGAAAGCATTCTATTGGTTATTGTATGAGTCATGTGACCTACACCCTCACAAATATAATGTGAGTTATGATAGGCTTCATGCAGTGACATGCGTAAGCTAATTTAAATATTATTAATAAAGATGAAAAATCTGCATATAAACTAACGCAAAACAATAGTAGCATTCAAACAAACTTTAATATTTGAAAAACCATCCCCTTGGTACAAACGTACGTATTTTGCGGAAGGAATGACACACACGAACAATAATAAAGTTTATTGACATTGTAAAAAAAACGGATTGCAAAGATGTGAATACCAATTAAGCTAATGAATATACTGATTGCTATTAATCGATTCAAGTATGTTTGCAGAATGAAATAGCAGGCAATCGAAAAATGACAGGCCCACTTCCGGATTTGACTTGTGCGAGCGTTCCCTGCAACCAAAGAGGAGACGGACGGTCGCTATTTTGAACGTTCGCTAGCTAGAGGAGGGGTTGGGAGACTATCGGCTGGAAGATTAGCTGCGAGCGAACATACGAGCGAGCGCTTCAATTTACATTTTTTCACTCGTACGCCGAACGAACGAACGGCCACATGCGTCCAGGTCTGAATCAGGTCCTTAGTACTACATGTATATGTAAATTTAATGGGATGATTTAGTGCATTATGCTGGTTGAAAATATTTTCCAAAGTGGATACAGGACCCGCCCACAAAATCAACAGATCGTCAATGTAGCGTTTGTACAAATAAATATGTTTAGAAACAGAAGAATCTGCAAAAAATATTTGATTTTCTACTTCAAACATAAAACAATTTGCCAGGGAAGGTGCCGCGGCTGAGCCCATGGCACATCCTGCTACCTGTAAATAATAAGAACCGTCAAACAAAAAATAATTTTTTGTTAATGTCAACTCTAAAACTTGTATGAAAAAATTGATGTTTGGACCCATATAAGCAGGGTGGTTGGTTAAGAGACGTTGAACTGCGCATAATCCAGCTTGATGAGGAATGCTGGTGTATAAGTTCTTGACGTCCGCTGTGCATAATATCAAGTTCGATGGTAAATCGGTTAACAATGCCAAATCATTTAATAAGATGGTGGTGTCTTTCAAAAACGACTTATGACTTTGTACCACTGGCTGAAGATAGCTGTCAAGGTATACGGCAATGGGATGTAATAAAGAACCACGGGCCGAGATTATAGGTCTGCCCGGGGGTTTCGTCAAAGATTTGTGGACCTTGGGCACCGTATACAAAATGGGAAGTCTCGGATGTTCAGAAGATAATGCCTCCATTAATGAAGATGTAATTAAGGTCATTTCAAGTGCAGACCTAAGTATTGAATCCAATTCTTTTTTAAAAAAGCTTGTGGGATTGCCTTTTAATTTAACATAAATTGACGTGTCAGCCAATTGGGAATAAATTTCATTTTTATAATCAGACAAGTTTTGTATAGTTATCGATCCCCCCTTGTCTGATGGACGAATAACTATTGATGTGTCCCGCCGTAAGTCCTCAAGCGCCTTACGTTCGTCTCTAGTTAAATTAGAATGTTTATGGATGATGCTTTTTTGTTTAATGGTAGGAGAATCTTTCAGAAGACGAGAGAACGTTTTTAATGAATGATTGGAAGATGGAGGGTCAAATTTTGACGGTGGCAAGAGTGATCTTAGTTTTGTTGGAATGGATTCATTGTAATTAGTGAAAGATGGAGTGTCTTTAGCAAAAAATTCTTTGAGGCGGAGTTTACGTCCCAATTTATAATTCTCAATCTGCCATTCAAACGCATTGTGATTTCTGGTGGGCACAAACGATAAGCCAAGATTAAGGACTCAACGTTCTGTGGAGGTTAAGATTCTATCCGACAAATTAAATACTAAATCCGTCTCGGGAATGGAGGTCTGCGTTGTCCACCTCTGCCTCTCGGTTTGTTTCGCTCGCCTGGTGTAAGTTCTCTTGCGTGTGCCGGAGTCCTGCGAGTGGACATGCCTAAAGGGATACTGGCCGAAATTTGAGGGGTGGTATTACTATCAGAATCGCTTAATAAATGTGTTTCCGCTGAAGATGCCGAATCTCTAGTAAACCTTTGATGTTTGCGTCTAAGAAATGATGAACGTGTCTGTTCACGGTGACCCGTTAACCACCCGTATACTTGATGAGTGGCATAATCGGATTCCACTTTGGCTAATTTAGACTTTTTAAAGGCTATGAGATCCTTGTATTTGGTTACTTGTTTGTCCAATTTATCAAGCCAATCAATTGAAGTATCTTGAAGAAGATTAGCCTTATGGGAGGTTTCGAATTTGGAAAGTTTATCTCTGGTTAAATCCAATTCCCTGGTGCTTTCTTTGATGACAAGCAAGATGAGGTCAAAGGCACATTTGTTTAAAATTGCCACCCATTTTTTACAGAATGCAACATTGTGTCTACCGATAGTCAGTACATTGTGCATTCTGAAACCTCTAGGAATCATTTTGGCTTTATAATAATCAGATAAAGTTATTGCATGGTAAGTGTAATACACCTCTCTTTTTTTTATTTTATACCAGTCCCAGTATAATTCCTCACTGGTTGTTGTGTCCTTGTCGCCTAAACCTTCCTCTTTAAGTATCGCTTCTGCTTCAGAATAGCTGAAAATGTCTCCTTGCGTTAGCTGGATAAACGTAGCGCCTTCCATGTTGTACAGAAATAGGTGGTTCAGTAATGTGAAAACATATATGCCTCCGTGAAAAATAAATAAAACAAAAACCTAAAAAAATTTTAAAAAAATAAATAAATTGTGTTGGAGTCACCTGGTACGAATCCCAGTGAACATCCAAATGGACGACAGTTCTCCTGAAGTGAAAAACTGAAACTTGGAGAGGGTGCCTCGCTAAGTGAACACAGCCAAAGAGATGAGCTGTGTGCACAAATATATAATGTCGAGCGTGTTGGCACTCGCTTCCTCCGTCCAGATTTCTGCGCTGGTGCCTTCCCTTATCCTGAACTCAGCCAGGGAATGTATAATTGCAACTGAGAGGGCGGCACTCAAAGCGGCTTATAAATAGTCAAAGTCTCCTTTGGAATATCAACGTTTCATGAACTTTAATTCATTTTGTCAGGATATAAAGAACATGTGAAAATGTACATACCTTTATAGTTATCACCTCGTGAAGACGCCGTCCGTCCACCCGGAAGCAGAAACTGACGTCAGCATGCTACGTGAGTGCACCCATCACCATAGTAACTGACCAAAATTAGCTATACAAGTAGAAACAATGTACACAGTAATAGAAAATGTTGCCACAAGATCGATGGCAACATCTGACCTGTAAACTAGATGATACAGGCTCAAACACTAAGACGTTTGTAAACATCAAAAAATAGACATACATTAGGCGACAAGACATATATAGCCATCAGAAACGGACGTACGTAGACTAGCTGTTCCGATGTGGAGCATTAATATGATTGCCAACAAGTTGTACAATAATCCCATAACTCTAGGCAAATGTAAACAGCATTAATGATATTCAAAATGATATATAATGGAATGAACAATATGTTCAATTCCAATGGGAAGAATTTATACACTTCAATAAGACCATCGTCTCAATAACTATATGCTGCTAACCGGTAAGTTAACAGAGACACATAGCATTAACACCAAAAACAATAATGACAAAAACGACAAATAACAAAAAATAATGACAGCCATGGTAGCTTTAGCACAGGATATTTCTAAACTAAACATTGTAAACCCAAATTTTCGTTTAACCCCTGAGGGGCCAGAGTGTTGAGACGAAAAATCCATTGGGATTCCAATCTTAACAAAGCTTTGGACTTGTCACCCCCTCTTGTACATGGGGGGGACATGGTCTATTATTTTGTATCTCAAAGTTGCCAGATTGTGTTTGGCTGCTAAAAAATGGCGTGCAACAGGTTGCTCACTAGAACCTTTGGACAAGGCACTACGTATGGCACTTCTATGCAGTGCCATACGTTCCTTGAACATTCGTTCTGTTTTCCCCACATAGTTCTTACTACATGGGCAGCTGATTAAATAAACCACATATTTGGTGGTACAAGTGAGATAGTGTCTGATTAAATATGATTTGCCTGTCAACGGATGACTAAAGGAATTGCCAGTTAATAAATATCGACAGGTTAAACAACCCGTGCATTTAAAACATCCTTTTTTCTTACACATCGATGGCTGGTAGTGGTCCTTATTTTTATCTGAGATGTCAGTTTTAATTAACAAATCCCTTAAACTTTTACCTCTACTGAAGCTCTGCATTATCATAAGGTTATGAAAACCCTTTAAAACAGGTTCAGAAGTGACTATTGAGCGGGATTTTTGTATTTCTTTATTAACAGTAGAACTGACTGGACTATAATGATTAGTCCATGGAATTTTCAACTTACTGTCATTTTTATGTTTAGATTGATCCAACAGATGTGATCTAGGAATGGCAAGAGCATTTTGTTTCTGAGCTAGCACTAATTCCTTGGGGTATCCTCTACTTAAAAATGTATCAACTATACAAAACTAGTCTGATTATAAAAATGAAATTTATTCCCAATTGGCTGACACGTCAACTTATGTTAAGTTAAAAGGCAATCCCACAAGCTTTTTTAAAAAAGAATTGGATTCAATACTTAGGTCTGCACTTGAAATGACCTTAATTACATCTTCATTAATGGAGGCATTATCTTCTGAACATCCGAGACTTCCCATTTTGTATACGGTGCCCAAGGTCCACAAATCTTTGACGAAACCAGCGGGCAGACCTATAATCTCGGCCTGTGGTTCTTTATTACATCCCATTACCGTATACCTTGACAGCTATCTTCAGCCAGTGGTACAAAGTCATAAGTCGTTTTTGAAAGACACCACCACCTTATTAAATGATTTGGCATTGTTAACCGATTTACCATCGAACTTGATATTATGCACAGCGGACGTCAAGAACTTATACACCAGCATTCCTCATCAAGCTGGATTATGCGCAGTTCAACGTCTCTTAACCAACCACCCTGCTTATACGGGTCCAAACATCAATTTTTTCATACAAAAATTATTTTTTGTTTGACGGTTCTTATTATTTACAGGTAGCAGGATGTGCCATGGGCTCAGCCGCGGCACCTTCCCTGGCAAATTGTTTTATGTTTGAAGTAGAAAATCAAATATTTTTTGCAGATTCTTCTGTTTCTAAACATATTTATTTGTACAAACGCTACATTGACGATCTGTTGATTTTGTGGGCGGGTCCTGTATCCACTTTGGAAAATATTTTCAACCAGCATAATGCACTAAATCATCCCATTAAATTTACGTATACATGTAGTACTAAGTCCATCAATTACCTAGACGTTACTATCATTCTAGAAAATAATACATTAATGACGGATCTTTTTTCCAAACCGACAGACAGGAATAACACATTGCATTTTACCAGTTTTCACCCTTCGGGTACCAAACATGGTCTACCTTTCTCACAATTTATCAGGGCATGTAGAATTATCAATGATAAAGCTCGTTTAGAGACTCAATTAAACAAGATGGTTGATAAATTTTTAAGTAGAGGATACCCCAAGGAATTAGTGCTAGCTCAGAAACAAAAAGCTATAGCCATTCCTAGATCACATCTGTTGGATCAATCTAAACATAAAAATGACAGTAAGTTGAAAATTCCATGGACTAATCATTATAGTCCAGTCAGTTCTACTGTTAATAAAGAAATACAAAAATACTGGCCAATAGTCACTTCTGACCCTGATTTAAAGGGTTTTCATAACCTTAAGATAATGCAGAGCTTCAGCAGAGGTAAAAATTTAAGGGATTTGTTAATTAAAACTGACATCTCAGATAAAAATAAGGACCACTACCAGCCATCGATGTGTAAGAAAAAAGGATGTTTTAAATGCACGGATTGTTTAACCTGTCGATATTTATTAACTGTCAATTCCTTTAGTCATCCGTTGACAGGCAAATCATATTTAATCAGACACTATCTCACTTGTACCACCAAATATGTGGTTTATTTAATCAGCTGCCCATGTAGTAAGAACTATGTGGGGAAAACAGAACGAATGTTCAAGGAACGTATGGCACTGCATAGAAGTGCAATACGTAGTGCCTTGTCCAAAGGTTCTAGTGAGCAACCTGTTGCACGCCATTTTTTAGCAGCCAAACACAATCTGGCAACTTTGAGATACAAAATAATAGACCATGTCTCCCCATGTACAAGAGGGGGTGACAAGTCCAAAGCTTTGTTAAGATTGGAATCCCAATGGATTTTTCGTCTCAACACTCTGGCCCCTCAGGGGTTAAACGAAAATTTGGGTTTACAATGTTTCGTTTAGAAATATCCTGTGCTAACAGCTACCATGGCTGTCATTATTTGTTGTTATTTGTCGTTTTTGTCATTATTGTTTTTGGTGTTAATGCTATGTGTCTCTGTTAACTTACCGGTTAGCAGCATATAGTTATTGAGACGATGATCTTATTGAAGTGTATAAATTCTTCCCATTGGAATTGAACATATTGTTCATTCCATTATATATAATTTTGAATATCATTAATGCTGTTTACATTTGCCTAGAGTTATGGGATTATTGTACAACTTGTTGGCAATCATATTAATGCTCCACATCGGAACAGCTAGTCTATGTACGTCCAGTTCTGATGGCTATATATGTCTTGTCGCCTAATGTATGTCTATTTTTTGATGTTTACAAACGTCTTAGTGTTTGAGCCTGTATCATCTAGTTTACAGGTCAGATGTTGCCATTGATCTTGTGGCAACATTTTTTATTACTGTGTACATTGTTTCTACTTGTATAGGTAATTTTAGTCAGTTACTATGGTGACGGGTGCACTCACGTAGCATGCTGACGTCAGTTTCTGCTTCCGGGTGGACGGACGGCGTCTTCACGAGGTGATAACTATAAAGGTATGTACATTTTCACATGTTCTTCATATCCAGATGAAATTAATTAAAGTTCATGAAACGTTGATATGCCAAAGGAGACTTTGACTATTTATAAGCTGCTTTGAGTGCCGCCCTCTCGGTTGCAATTATATATATATATATATATATATATATATGTTAACTGAATATATATATATATATATATATATACAGGATATATGTCAATATAAGATAAAGAAAGAGCGCTCGGTACATTTCCGCTCGTACTTTGTTTAAAACAGTGTGGGATGGTAACTTACCACATGGTATGTTTAAAATACTCCACCAGGCAAAGCTCCAATCACCGTCCTAGGAATCTTTCGGGCTCACACACCCTGCTGCTGGACACTGGGAACAGGCCATCACTGGTCGGACCTCGTCAGTCCTATACACGATGTGGAGGGAGCCGGGAGTCTGTTGCGCTCACGTCACGAGGCCCCGCACTAACGCGTTTCATCAGAGACTTTCATCAGAGGGCTGGGCTTCGTGACGTAACATGCTCCTTACAAAGGCTAAACTATCCAATCAATATGAAGATATTTATCCACACCTACATTTCTACCAATCCGATTCCATTCATGTATAACATATGCCGGGTCTCTGCAGTGGAATTTCCAAGCACCTACAGCATGCTTGCCTAAGATTTTCTAAAGGAAGTTGTTCTAAAGGAAGTTGGATCTTATACATCTTATACAGGCTTTCAAAAAATTATACTACACACAAGAGGGAGACAAAATGCTGGTACAGTAAATACGTGAAACGCAAATAATTAATTACATCACTATACCACAGCTTATAAGGAGCGGGGTTTTCTACTACATCGCATATAGATTGTTGCCAAAAATGGAACCGCTAAGATTTCACAATCAGATCTTATTGTTGTCCGGTGTGATTTGTCTCATACATACCTCTTTTCAAGTATCAGAAAATACATAACTATTTAGCAGTAAATATATGACAATTTAGCAGTCTCTTATGTAGGCGGTGATTTCTAGAAATCACCCCCTACATAAACAGCTGTTTACAAAGCATAAAATCCACACATATGTACTTCACATACCCACAAAAAAGGCAAATGCATATTTGCTATTAAAACTTTTCTTGTACTTATCTTATGACCGGGTTGTGTGTACTAGTGTATCTGGGTGTGTTTATGCCTGATGCAAACCTGGTTCATATAATAGTGACACAGCGCTAGATGCATTTCGTGATGCCTTCACCTCACATATGGGCGTAAATATTCACATCTTTTTTTTATGCATTTTCAATCCTTGCATTGCTACAAGGTTTGTCCAGATGGAAATGTGCACTCTTTAACTAGATTGCCATTGACGGTAAATGAGACACATAGTTTAATATGCTTGTCAGCCCATTCACACGTACCTCATGCACAATTGTCATACAAGGGTTCAGGATAAATCTTTGATGCACTTGTGAATTATCTCCAAATCAGAATCTTTAAAAGTAGATTACATTGCATTTACAAATGTGCATAAAACGTAATGTGAGAATTTTCACCTATCATACAAAAGATCGACAATAAAAAGGTTGACAATAATTTGTCAAAAGGTCAACATGGAAAAAGGTCAACATGGCAGCAGTTAGAGTACAGATGGTCAATAGGTACAATAGGTCGACAGGTTCAAAAGGCCGACATGGAAATGATGAATACATATATTTTTTTTCTAACCGTAATCTTCATCCTAACCCTAACACCCCCCTTGGTGCCTATCCCAAACCATCCCTTCAATTGCCTAACCCTAACCATCGGGGTAGGTGCCTAACCCTACCCATCCCTCCTAGTGCTAATCCTAACCCTAAAGAAAATTAAAGTCGACAATTTATTTGTCGACCATTTCCATGTTGACCTTTTGTACCTGTCGACCTTCTGTACTGTCATCCTTTTGTCATGTCAACCGTCTTCCATGTTGATCTTCTGTTGTTGATAAAATTATTCTAAGTGTTTTCATTGTCTACCTTTTATATGGAACTCCATAACACGTGCAAATGTTTTACAAACACGCATATTTACAAATTATGCATTTATAATATACATGTTCAAAAGGTCACCGATACCCTTTTCACATTGCAAACCTGGGTAACGCCAGGAATTTTGTACATGGGTCAATCGAGGGTCGACCCAGATGAGACCCTGTTTAATCTGGCGGCCCGATACGGCTTATTGCCAGGTTGATGACGTCACCGCCATCATGAGATCATCTACAGCTCTTTCTATGCTGTGAACGGGACCTGGGTCTTATCAACCCGGGTTACCCGTTCACACTGCACCGTGTTCAACCCTCCTCGTTACCCAGGTTGAAATGCTGGACCCGAGTTATTTCAACTAGGCTCTTTCACACTGCACAATAACCCCGGGTTGCTGCGCATTCACGAGAAATAACCCGGGTTATTGCTGGCAGTGTGAAGGGGTATGAGAGATAAGCAGGGCAGTTTCATCAGGTAGAAGCTAGGCTTTTACCTGGGGCAAAGACTTAGCTTGCCCAGCCTCTCCCCCTCTCCAAATATTGCTCCTCCATTTTTATACCTGCCCCTCCATGTCTCTCTCATAGCTCCCCTCATGGCTCTCTAATTGCCCCTTTGATGATTCTCTCAGTACCCGCTCAATAGCTCTCTTAATGCCACTCTTTATTTCTGAATAATAAGTAAAGTGATAGCTGGAATGTTAGCTATGAAAATGATCATACTCGAACCACCCAGTATTTCCAGTTCAGTGTCATAGGCAAGGAAACCTGATAGTAGGTAGAAAACATGTAATATTTTTTAGCTCTGCAAAAGCATCTTAACAGCTTAAAAGGTCATTGGAATAAATACTATGTTTTTATATTCCCCCAATAAATTTTCAAGATCATTTTTATTTCGTACGTTACTAGACTAGTAACAAACAATTCTAAACATATATTTATATACAATATATACACTGAATTATTTGTTAGTACACATAAGTGAATATTCAATTTCACAGCTCAGAAAGGGCTTTCATTAGTTAACATAATAGCCTATATAATTTTAAGAAAGTTACACAGAACAAAGGGCCTCATTCAGACCCACTCGCAAGCGGCTGTCCGCTCGCAAGTGGGTCGATGGTGTGCACTGCGCATGCGCACGACGGAGGGAGCTCCATCGTGCGCATGCGCCAGACGCGACGAGCGAAGGACTTTCCTTCGCTCGTTGTGTCTGATCAAAGGGGGCGTGCTGTCGATGTTGATTGACAGCACGCCCCCTTTGGTGGGCGTGCCGGGGGCGTGCCTCCCAGACGGAGGCGTTCCCAAGGGAACGCCTACCGTCTGAAGCCGGCCCCACTGACATCACTAGTGATGTCAGTGGGAGTGATTTTGGCTCTGATAGAGGCAAAATCACTCCAGGGCTTGTGGTCGAAAACCCCGACCACAGGCTTCTGGTCGCACTGGCGATGGTCGCGATGGTCTTGACCATCGCGACCATCATCCTGCACGCTCGTATGAGCTGTGGGTAGTGACCCACAGCTATACGAGAGTCCAGGAGGACGCTCCATATTTATGGAGGACGGCCCTCATTCAGAGCGAGCGCTCTGCTCAGAGCATCCGGCTCTGAATGAGGGCCAAAGTTCAATATAACTAATGACACTTTTATGATTCTGAACTTATTAATTTATGCTTTACTTTTATATAAATATCTTACATCACAAAAATATATTTAAAAATGTAATTGGTTCCTGTAATACCAAATATATATACTGTACATTTTAATTTTTATTTATAAGAATACCTTCAATTCTCACAGATGCAAAGGGCTTGTATGCATGTGTCTTCCATCATGTTCTATTTGCTCACAGTAAATTCACCAACAGTCATCAAAAAATGCATTTAGCATTTGTTAATGGGACAAATGTGTGGAAAGGAGTGAGCTCCTACAATGCCTTCTTTCAGCACCCTGCAAGGTAACCTGGCTCGGCAGTCACTAGGGAATCATTGTGATTTACAGGCGGATGGGATGCCGGCGGTCAGAGTGCCTGATTCTGCAATGGTCATAATTGCAAAGCTGCACGCAGGCTATAGATATATGATGTATGCACACAGGCAGCTTTGCAATTGCGATCCTTGCCGATATGGTAATGCAGCAGGAGTGCATTACTTATGCGAGCTGCGTTGTCCAATGCAGCATCGGATAATCTGCGTGACATCGGCCGGCTATGGTGACCTATGGGGTCCCGCAGCCAGCCGCCGCAGTTTAGAGGAAGAGGCCAGGAAATCTCCACCAGCCAATGGAGATCCTGGCTTCTTCCCTCCCCTGCAACGACGGTGACACGGCTCCGTTTTGGGAAATGAAGGGCATTGCCGCCCCCTCCCCAACTACAAACAGCAGCAGACTGTCAATCACTAGCGTGCACTGCTGAATCAGGGCCTGACAGCGGCATGCCGATGGTGAAGATCCCGTCAGGGGTCAGTAAGTAACCTAACCCTCCCCCTCTCCCCCCCAACCCTCCCCCGGTGGTGCCTAACCCTAACCTTCCCCCCAGGTGGTGCCTAACCCTAACCTTCCCCCGGTGGTGCCTAAACCTAAGCCCCCCTTCCCACACCCTAAACCTAACCCTCCCCCGGTGGTGCCTAACCCTAACCCCCCCCATTGGTGCCTAACCCTAACCCCTCTCCCTGAAGCCTAACCCTAACCCTCCCCAGTTGGTGCCTAACCCTAACCCACCCCGGCAGGTCCCTAAACCTAACCCCCCCATCCCCAACCTAAGCCTAACCCGCATACTTACCTTCGGGATGCCGACATTGGTATTTTGATCCTGTCTGCTGCGATCTTGACCTGATCCCATCACTAGGACCTGCCAGAACTCCGGCCACACCGGCCCAAGCTCTGAAATGTGCTACTGTGCATGTGCAGCATCTTTGTGCATCTTTCCTCGCTGGCGTTCCATGTGCACGGGCAGACCCAGGAGACTCACCAGCCGCAGTCATACAGAGCCCATACTGGACACTGTACTACCACCACTATAGTAGAGGGCAATAGTGCTACCATCTGCCTGTGTTTTTATTGATAACACACCTGGTGCACTACAATGCCCAACTACACCCTAAGCTTCAGTCTGCTCTCTTATATATATATATTTGCATACTGTTGTAACATCAGGCTCTCCCTGACCTTGCATAGCTTCAAATGTGCACTAAAATCCCAGCTGTTCAGCAAAGCATACCCTTCCATCATATAACATTGTCACCAGGCCGCTAACACCACCTTCCTACCTCAGCCATCTCTACCTCACCTACTTTCTGCCCCCAGGTCCCCATCTACATACTCACGCCTCATGTCATCTGTCTGTCTTCCCTCTCCCCTAGATTGTAAGCTCCTAGGAGCAGGGTCCTCCGCCCTCCTGTTCTCACAGCCCTCTTATCTAGCACTTCTATGACAGCCTTCACCTTCGCAGCGGTATTGTGTACTGAGAATTATGTTACTTGTGCTCTGTTTGTGTTCTGGTTACTGTATTGTAATGTACTGTTGCCGAATATACGGTGCTGCAGACCACTTGCGGTGCCTTATAAATAAAATGTAATAATAATTATTACATATTCAACACCACTTGTACCTTGGCCAAGTATATTGTATCCTGGCATAGCAATCTGTTTGGAGAACTACAGTATGCAGCACATCCATTGAACATTATACTCTGCCAATAGGACATGAGCCCTTATGGTCCGATTCAGACCCGGACGCTAAGCTGCGGACGCAAGCTATGGCCGATAGTCGCCTGTCTGTGCATGCATCAATATGCACATGCGCGAGTAACTCACTGTGCTCGGGAATTGTGCGCTCATAGTACACAGACTGGACGCTACTATGAGTGACAGATAGTGCTGTTTGAGGGTGGTAACAGGGTAAGGTGTTTGTGAATGACAGAGTAGTGCTGCGAACTCAGGCGTGTCTGGGCATCAAACCAGCGTTTTATGGGTGTGCATAATTAGCATGGAAGCGTCATTGTACATGTCACTTGGTTGTATTTCAGCCTGCAATGATCATAGTGCTTGCGGCGGGGTAAGGCCTACCTCAAGCACTACGTGCAGCTCTGATGGCTCTCGATGTTACTGATTAATCATACACTTCTTGGAGATGACATGTGCTAAGAAAGTAAATTGGGCGTCTTTAGATCGGCGTGCGGTCACTCTGGCGTCACTCTCTAAGAAATAGAGGGTGTCGTTACACCAGACAGTGCGATCACAGAATTTGCATACCCACCACTTTTGGCAGCGAAAGTGAGCTGCTTAGCATCCGGGTCTGAATCGCCCCCTTAGTGCTGTCACTAATTACTTTGCAAATAAAATGTAATAATAACATGTACATCTTATAGACACTGCAATATTACAGTACATAAGGAAGGACTAAGGAAATTATTTCTGCCATTGCCTTTAGTTGTAACCTGTGACAGACTTCTCTGCTGCTGCCATTCTAATGAACTTTCTCCGCCTCCGCCTATGCTGCTGAGACAGGGGGCGGGATGCATGGTGCATCACACTCTCCGCATGCCTGCCGGAGTTAGTTACGCCAGTATGCATGAGAAAATCACAAAGGAGCACTCTCTCGGTAAGAGCTGTTCTTTGCGAATGAGGAACTTCCGGGTCTATGACCCAGAAGTCCCTCTGGTGTCATTTTGCACATGCACAGAATGACACACGCACTGCGGGAGGTGCTGGGAGGGATCCGATTGGATGCCTCTCACAGCACTCTCCAAATAGAAGCTCATAGGCTTGTATAGGGTAATGCCATCAGAAGATGGTGTTACCCACCACATCCAAGCCCCGGAATGCATTGCTTGGTGCATATGAGAAATGCGTTCAAACCCGCATTTTGGAGGTTTAACCGCATTTCTCCCATTGCTGCAATCCACCCAGGAAGTGAAATGAACACAGGGCCTGATTCAGACCCGCTCGTGAGCGCTATGTGCTCGCAAGCGGGTCGATGGTGGCCCAGTGCGCATGCACACGATGGAGCCGGCTCCGTCGTGCGCATTTGCGAGACCCAGATAGCGACGGGCAATCCGTCGCTCCGGGTCTCGTACCAAAGGGGGCGTGCTGTCGATGTTGAGTGACAGCACGCCCCCTTTGGTGGGCGGGCCGGGGGAGTGGTTGCCCAAATGGAGGCGCTCCCATGTGAACGCCTCCATTTGGGGCCGGCCCCACTGACATCACAAGTGATGTCAGTAGGAGAGATTTCGGCTCTGTTTGAGCCGAAATCTCTCTTGGGCTTGCGGCAACGAGACCCTACCACAAGGGTCTCGTCGCAAGCCCGATGGTCGCGATGGTCTTGACAGCTATGGATGGTCACCCACAGCTATGTGAGCGGAGAGGAGGTTGCTCTAAAAAACAAGAAGGCCGACCCTGATTCAGAGCGAGCGCTCTGTCAGAGCATCCGGCTCTGAATCAGGGCCACACTTCCTATAAGCATGGGGCTGTTGTGGGGCTGCCTGACGTCTTCTTTTATCACTTAGATAGCGATCTGAGGTCCCAGAACACCAACCGAGGCACAAGCCCCACCAGGGTGTGGTAAGTATTACCGCCGGATGCATGGCCGGTGGCTCAAATCCCAATAGTGGCTGCCCGGCAAGGGTGAAGATCCGGATCGTCCTAAGGTAAGTATCGCTAACCTAATTCCCTACCCTAACCCTCCCTTAGGGGTGCCTAACCCTAACCTCCTCCCCAAGTGTCTAATACTAACCCCCCCTGTAAGTGCCTAAACCTAACCCCCCCTTCCCCGCAGCCTAATCCTAACTCTCCGGGGGTGTTGCTTACCCTTAATCTCCTCCCGGGGGTACCTAACCCTAACTCCCCCTTCCCCTAGCCTAACCCTAACCTCCACCTGGGAGCCCTAAACCTAAAACCCTGCGCCCGGCTTACCTTCGCTCAGTATGCTGGGCGTCGATCTTCCGGCGTCTGGTCAATGACATGGGTCGAGTTTTCGACGCCTGTCATTAGTACCATGCCGGGATTACAATGTCTGGAAGCCAGCAGTCGGGATTTAGACCATCGGCTTCCGGACAACATCTGCGCCACCAGATCCCCAAGCTTCATCACAGCTGCTGAGGCAAGAGACCCCTTCATATCTATTTATGCTATAACCAACTCTTCAATGTATCAGACAGCACTAGACATATAACAACAACAGTGAAACCAACAGTTTGTAAGCAAGCAGTATGGTACAGCCAATAAAGAGCAAAGCAATGCAACGTTGTGGTGATCATTTCTGATAACCCCACTTGCATAATCATGTGTAATACACAAACAGTACGAGATATATTTGTAATTAGGAAATTTTTGTTTTCTTTTATATATTCCAATAATTTAAATGTGACAAGACTTAGAATGCATGCTTTCTGGTCTCTTGCTTACTTTTTTTTCCAAAAAAATATTGAATGTTACCTTACATCACACAAAGAAACTTTGTTGCAATCTCGTGAACTAATGAACACATTTTGCTTCTATTGTGGATAGTAGTTTATTCACGGCCGGATTAAGGTCTGTGGGGGCCCTTTGGCAACAAACCTGTGTGGTCCCCTATCAATAAGAGTTGTATATATACACACACATACACATATATATACACATGAATGTGTATATGTATGTACAGCATATATACATATATATATATATATATATATATATATATATGTATTATACACACACACATACATCAGACTACCTACCTGATGTCCAATGCCCCTGTAGTTGTTCCCCTTCTGTAATACCCCCTGGAGTTGTGCCCCTTCTGCAATGCCAGTGCGTTTCAATGCCGTTGCACGGGCATGCATAAATTATCCACTGCGATACCAGACGCCTCCTAAGTACCCATAGCATGCGTAGAAGTTAGCGATTCGTGAGTGAGGTCTGGGCTTCCTTAACTGTGCGCCTTGGTTCGTTGTTACTCGATGTTACTGATGGTTTCGCTATGTTAAGTATACGGATGTAAGGGGAAGTGGGCGTCGTTATATCAGGCTGCGTTCGCAATGCAAATGCAAACATGTAAATAGCACCACTGATATTAGCAATGCAGTTGCGTGCGTATAAGCAGGATAGCGATCCGTAGTGAATCAGGCCCTAAATCATGATTACAATTCTCAAACAATTTTGTGTTGACATTTGCAGGTTTCACACATCTATTTAAGTATTGTTAATGTTTAACATTTCAATGAAAGTGTCTGTCAAGATGTTGACAGAGTGTTGCACTCATATGATATTATCAGCAGATCAGTCCTACACTAACTGTTTGTTCTCTGGGAGACTTGCCACCTAGCAACAACTGGTAGAGATGGCAACATTGCAGAGAGAACAGAATCCAGGCGATAATAATATTCAGTATATCATTTAGACAAAGATAATGCATTGTCATGTTCCAAACCTGCCAGATTTTCCAACCAACATGGCAGATTTCAACTTTTATTCTAAACAATAAATACATAAGCAGACTTCAGTAATGAAAAATGTCTTATAACAAATGATTTTTCTGTAACAAAATCTAGATGGCAAAACAAAAACCTCTCTAAGGGGCATATTCAATTTTACTTTTCGCATGCTGGACTTTTCGCCTACTTCGCCTGTTTTCAATGCGATAAAGTATCAAGCGCGTGGCCGCTTTTCGCCGTATTCAATTAGAAATCATTGAAAACGGGACCCGGCTAAACTGTAATATGTGAAAAGTGCTGTCAGATTTGGGGAAATCAGCCTGACACCCCCAAGAAGAAGAATAGCATTTAGCAGGTTTTTTTGTTCAAAAGAAGTTATCCCAGCAAATTTGGGGTACCTGAAAATGGGGGCTAGCATTTTTTAAAGTTGCTAAAGTGTATTTTTATAAATCGTTAAAAATCCACCTGCCGCAAGCACCTGCAAACGTAAAAACACCTGGGGCATACTTGGGGACCGCCCTGGAGTCTATTTTGCTACTTTTTAAGTTCGTCCCCCAACTTTGAACTTTTTCACCCCCAAAACAAAAGTAATTTTTTGGGGTGATCAAAAGACTTTTTAAAACTTTTTTAAATGCAGTTTACCTTTGGGGGAGTGTCCCAAGTGTGCAGGGGGGTTCCCGCTGCTTTGCACCCCAATACCCCAATTCTGCACTTTTTTTCAACACCTATTCATAGGCGAAACTTTATCGCGGGTCCCAATGCATTGAGTTTCCGCACCGGCGAAAAGTCTTTGGAATTGAATACGGTGGAAACGTTTCACATGGCGAAATGACGTCACTGGCGATACTTTTCCGCAGAAACTGACTTATCACGGCTAATTGAATACGGCCCTATATTGTAGGTCTGTATTTTATTATGTAGGCATACACATTATCAAATGCATTTCCATTTATGATTCTTTGGTCTGACTAGGCTAGATTTCCTAACTGGAAAAATATAGGGGATATTTTCAAGAACATCTGGATTAACCATAATTTTCATTTTGGAATCAGATGATTCAACTTCAATGGAAAAACAAATCATGAGTATGACAAATAAAAACGTCTCTCTATATAATTGCAGCAAATATGAGACACACATCTCCTTATAAAACTATTTGGAACGTCCTAGCTGTGGCTGACACGAACATGCAGCTGTGCACACAATTGTAACAATCATATATAGCTGGAAATACAGTCAGGTCCATAAATATTGGGACATTGACAGAATTTGGCCTCTATTCACCACCACAATGGTTTTGAAATGAAACAAACAAGATGTGCTTTAACTGCAGACTTTCAGATTTAATTTGAGGGTAATTACATCCAAATCGGGTGAACGGTGTAGGAATTAAACAGTTTCAATATGTGCCTCACACTTTTTAAGGGGCCAAAAGTAATGGGACTACCAACTCAAAAGCTATTTCATGGACAGGTGTGGGCTATTCCCTCGTTATTTCATTATCAATTAAGCAGGTAAAAGGTCTGGAGTTGATTCTAGGTGTGACATTTGCATTTGGAATCAGTTGCTGTCAACTCTCAATATGAGATCCAAAGAGCTGTCACTATCAGTGAAGCAAGCCATCATTAGGCTGAAAAATCAAAACAAACCCATCAGAGAGATAGCAAAAACATTAGGTGAGGCCAAATCAACTGTTTGGAACATTCTTAAAAAGAAAGAATGCACTGGAGAGCTCAGCAACACCAAAAGACCTGGAAGACCACGGAAAACAACTGTGGTGGATGACAAAATAATTATTTCCCTGGTGAAGAAAAACCCCTTCACAACAGTTGGCCAAATCAAGAACACTCTCCAGGAGGTAGATGTATATGTGTCAAAGTCAACAATCAAGAGAAGACTTCACAAGAGTGAATATAGAGGGTTCACCACAAGATGCAAACCATTGGTGAGCCACAAAAACAGGAAGACCAGATTAGAGTTTGCCAAACAACATCTAAAAAAGCCATTACAGTTCTGGAACAACATCCTATTGACAGATGAGACAAAGATCAACTTGTACCAGAGTGATGGGAAGAGAAGAGTATGGAGAAGGAAAGGAACTGCTCATGATCCAAAACATACCACCTCATCAGTGAAGCATGGTGGTGGTAGTGTCATGGCGTGGGCATGTATGGCTGCCAATGGAACTGGTTCCCTTGTATTTATTGATGATGTGACTGCTGACAAAAGCAGCAGAATTAATTCTGAAGTGTTTCGGGCAATATTATATGCTCATATTCAGTCAAATGCTTCAGAACTCATTGGACGGCGCTTCACAGTGCAGATGGACAATGACCCGAAGCATACTGCAAAAGCAACCAAAGAGTTTTTTAAGGCTAAAAAGTTATGCAATGGCCAAGTAAATCCCCTGACCTGAATCCGATTGAGCATGCATTTCACTTGATGAAGACAAAACTGAAGGGAAAATGCCCCAAGAACAAGCAGGAACTGAAGACATTTGCAGTAGAGGCCTGGCAGAGCATCACCAGGGATGAAACCCATCGTCTGGTGATGTCTATGCATTCCAGACTTCAGGCTGTAATTGCCTGCAAAGGATTTGCAACAAAGTATTAAAAAGTGAAAGTTAGATTTAGGATTGTTTAGTTTGTCCCATTACTTTTGGCCCCTTAAAAAGTGGGAGACACATATAGAAACCGTTGTAATTCCTACACTGTGCACTTGATTTGGATGTAATTACCCTCAAATTAAATCTGAAAGTTTGTAGTTAAATCACATCTTGTTTGTTTCATTTCAAAGCCATTGTGGTGGTGAACAGAGGACAAAATATGAAAATTCTGTCAATGTCCCAATATTTATGGACCTGACTGTAAGAAATGCGAGATCTAGCATCACCACTTACTGAAATAAAAATGGAGATTCCCATTACTTCTTTGCACTTTAAATCATGGATTTTTCACACAACATCAACAGGCATATGGCATATATAAAATTCCCTATGTAGAGTTAAAAGGACAGAAAAAATGTTTTACATTTACATATACAGCTGTTGGCTAAATGTTTGGGGGATGTATTTTATTTACCGGCGGCCGGGATGCCGACCGTCGGACTCCCGACATCAGAATCCTGACCCGGGACTAAAGATAGGCGTCGAAATCCCGACACCTATCTTTAGCCCGACGATGAAATCCCAACAGCCAGCATCCTGAATGAAGCTAAGCAGGTCCCTGTAAGCTGTTAGCCGCAGGCGGAGGGTTAGTTTTAGGGGCCCCAGGGGAAGATTAGGAATAGGCACCCCCTGAGGAGGATTAGGGATAGGCCACAGGGAGGGGGTTTAGGCACCCCCGGGGAAGGTTAGTGTGAGGCACCCCCCGGGAGGGTTAGGTTCAGGGCGCAGGAAGGGGGGTTAGTGTTAGGCACCCTCAGGGGGAAGTTAGGGTTAGGCACCACCGGGGTAGGTTAGGGTTAGGCACCACTAAGGGAGGGTAATGGGTAGAGTTAGCATACTTACCACCCCAGTCAGCATCTTCATTCTTCGGGCTCCCGGCTTCAGGATATTCAGCTACTAGGACTTCATAACCATTCCATGTTTGGAATTAAAGTGGATAGTGGTACTAAATTGCTTTGCAATTCCCAGAAACCTCATGTCACTACACTGTTCACTTTAATACTAGAGATGGGCGAGTACAGGACTCACCCGAACATACCTGATCCGAGGGGGATCCGAGTCCAGCTCTGGGTTTCCCACCAGACTCGGTTCCAAGTGTCGGATTCTCATGGGTTTTGGATTGCATATAAGTCCCTTCTGTGGTGATCTGTGCCATTTGCTTCACTGCTGTGTGGCTGAGCTGTGTGCTGTGCTGAGTCCATCCAGGGGCTGTGCCATCCAGGGGTCCGTCCAGGGGCCGTGCTATCTAGGGGTTGTGCTGTCCATCCTGGGGCTGTGCTGTCTCTATCCAGGAGCTGTACTGTCCGTCCAGGGGGATGCAGTCAGGAAGCCGACGGTCGAAATGCCGACCGCTGGCTTCTCGACTGTGCAATCCCGACAGGGGACTAATGATAGGCTTCGAAATCCTGATACTTAAAATTATACCTATGCCGGGAGCACGACGCCCGGCATACCTAAGGAAGGTAAGCCGGGCAACGGGCGCAGACAGCCTCTGACTTGCTTCATACTGTCAGCACGGAACAACACAGGTGTGGTTTTTACAGCGCGCCCATCATCGGCAGCTGCCGTATGGAGAGAAAAGCAGAAACGAGATCTACACCTCTGTTCCCAGGTACTGTATGTAGAGCCTGCCCCTTCGAGGACGTGGTAAGTACCTGAGAACGAGATCCACACACAATGCTGACACCGCCACAAAGTCACCACATCATTGAGAAAGCTGGCCAAAAGATTGTACTGAGGAGCTCATTCAGCTTGCTAAGTTGCAAATGCTCGCTGCTACCGATGGTACACAGTGTGTATGCATTGTGCGCATGCATATGTATTGCAGTGCGCATGTGCATACCTTAGTGAAAGTTCACATTGCATTCGCTCGCTGCACATAGACAGCCCAGCAGAATGAGTGACAGGGGAAGCCGTTTGTAGGTGGTAACAGGGGCTGGCCATTAAAAACGGGGGAGTGGAGGTGCAAATGCAGGCGCCTGAGCATCTCAACGGCGTTTTAGAGGTGTGCATAATTATAAGACAGCATCACAGTACACGTCACCTGGCTTGTTTTTACACTGAAGTGCTCGCAGTGCTTGTGGAAGGGTATGGTCATCCTCAAGCGCTGAGATAGCATCATATGTTACCCGATGTACCGATGGTTGCATACACTTCCTGGACATGACGTGCACAAGTGGGCATCTTAAAACAGGCTGGTGGGTGTCTGCATACACTATGTGATCGCTCTCTAAGAAATACTGGGCGTGCTAATGCATTGCAGTGCCTACGCAATTTGCATACACATCGTGCGAGTAGCTCTGAATCAGGCCCTGAGTGCACTAATACCCTCAAGTTAAAATGACATCGATACTGAATCCCCGGCGGGCCCGCGGTTTTACCACAAAGAACATATACAAACACTACCCTCTTTTTGCAATAAGAAGACAAGGTCTTATATAAATACTATATGGGACTTCCAATCTCTAACCCGCTCCCCTTCCCCTTTTTTCCAACCCCATTCCTATACTAAACACAGTCTGTCTATAAGTCCTGTGTCAATACATTACCTTTCACTCACCCCCATCCTCCATATGTCCACTCTGTCTTTTTAATATGTGTTCACCATACTGTAGCCGGCTTAAACATTCAGATATTTTAAAACAGGTATGAAATAGTTGATATATATTATACTGCTCTAAGACTTTTTGCAACTTTTTTTGTTTGCAATATATAAATAAATTATATTGTTTCTTTTCAAGACATAATGTGTAGTCATTATTATCACTGCAATACGCATTGGTTTTTTGTGTTATAACCATTAGACACAATAAGAATATCAGTTATATTACAACAAATATTTTGTACATAAACATGTATGTATTAATAATATAGATAGAAATTCAAGACGCACAAGGTTAGCGCTAGGGCATCACCGTAAAGTTAGGTTGGTGACCTCACTCCCAAGCAGCTTCCGCCGTAGGTGTCCACGAAGTTCCTTATGTTGCGCAGGGGCACACAACCTTCTGTCACAAAATATGTATGATAATGCAGAATAAAGATAACCACATATATAAATCATGTGTTAGCTGTGACTAGGACTGATTACATTTGTGACATATTTGATTGACCACAGATTCGATCATGCTGTTGGCAGGTAGAAAGCACCGATTGCAATGGAACAATACTTCCTGTTGATTAATAATCGTACATTCTGTATACAATTAGCATTCTCAAACATAACTCAAGATTCAGCAGGTTATTATGCATGCAGTATATAGGAAGGGAAGCCGCTGACATGGGCTGATGCAGGGTTGATTATACATCTGTTTATGAAGCGTATCTATCTACAAAACCAAACGTACACAAGTGAAAGAGATGTGAAATTGATGCAGTACCATGAGTCTAATCACATCTCCATTTGTGACTAAAGTGGGGTAACTGGGATGTAAAGGCATGTTCTCAAGTAGGCAAAGTCCATTGATAATGGAAACACAAGCTACTGTATGCAAAGTTGGATGAAAGCATAAATACAGTGGTTTTCAAATGTATCTTTGCACCTAGTAGAGGGCTGCTGATGACCAGTGCACCCTGATGATAGATGTCACATTAAGTGTATGCATAGGGGGCTGGCATAATAAAAGATGCACACAACTCTGCATTCCGGCAAATATATGCATTTAGGAGCATTCAACACTATATCAGGCTAATAGACTGTTACTCACGTAAGCTAGGAGTCCTGCAGTAGCAGGGGCCTCCTATGTTATATACAGTGTCGGACTGGGGCATGAAGGGACCACCGGGGTAAGGCAGTAGTAGGGGCCCTTGCTTAAAGGGTGTGGCTAGCCACCACAGAGTCTTGGTCAACCATTATAGAGGATATAGCCTGCAGATAACATGAATACTACAGTACAGTGCATTGTCTGTCCATTTATGATCCTGCTCTACTAGGTAACTGACCTTGTAATCGAGTAACAATGTATAATTCGAGTGCACAATCTGAAAACCTAACATTAGAAGAGGAGATGGGGCCCTTAGGCAGTGGGGCCCACTGGGGATTTCCCCTGTAACCCCGTGGGCGAGTCCAACCCTGGTTATATAGATGTTCTTCTACAATGTGAGAATTGAGAGGACCTGTCCCTCAGAAGATAGCTTATAGCTAGTTAAGTAGATACAGTGTTTATTTTTAACAGCTGAAAACCCCAATTTCAAAAGCTATCTGATTTTTTACCCTAATTTTCTGCAATACTTCTTTTTACACTAGCATTAATATGCAATAGAATGTAAGCTGTCCTGGACAGGTACATATATCCTGTTGTACTGAAATGTCCAAACTTGCTGTTGCTCCCAACTGTAGTTGTCCTATGTTGTGTAAGGAGGATGTAGTTATTATACTAACTGTCAGTATGCCAGCGCTCAGAATGCTGGCGCCGGAATCCTGACACGGGTCATAATCCCAGTGCTGGCATCCCGACAGTAAGTATTGGGGTTAGGGGGAGAGTTAGGGGTAGGCACTAGAGGAATGGTTAGGGTTAGGCACTAGGGGCTAGGGTTAGGGTTAGGCTGGGGGGGAGGATTAGGTTTAGGCTGTGGGTAGAGAGGGTTAGGGTTAGAGGTAGGGGAAGGGTAAGATACTTATCTCCATCTATCCTCCATCAGTCGGGATGCCGATTTCAGGATCTAACCATCGGGATCCTAAGTGCCGGCCTCCCATTCCTTGTATACAGTGTGCTGCACCATACATTTATACACATTTATACACATATACACACAGAAAGTGCTTTTGACAAAGGCATAAAAGCAGCATAACTATAAATGGGAGTTTTAGAAAAGTGGACGGTTTAAGGAAACATATAATGATACAAGACTGATTGGGGCATTCAACTTTTCACAATAAAAAAGCAAAGGTACTGTATGCACATACATGGATCTCTACACTGTCTCATAACTCTCCACCTGAATTATACTGCTCGATAAATGATCCACAACTGTAATACTTAGGAACACAATAGTGGCAAATGTTCTGTCACTGTACAATGAGGATAGAATATATGTAGAAATTCACTTACAGCACAAAACTAACTGTAAGTTATGTTTCTGAGCATATGAAGGAGCAAAAACAATCAGGTGGTGTTAGCCAGTTAGTTACTATTGGGCCGTAAGTAAAAATATTAGCGTCTGGGGAACAAAGGAAAATCGATACATCCTAGCCATTCAACAATAACCTAATTAACCTTATATATTAATTATTATGTGCACCCCTCTTTTCAGAGACTGTTCCGCCGTCCCACCTGCTGGGGAGAGCACTCTAACCGCTGCTCTAGGTGGTAGAGCAGCGGGTGAATAGATGACATGCGCGTGCACATAACATCTGTTCACTGTCCAGGGAGAGCCTGCGGCAGCCCAGCATTTTTGAGAAGTGCACAGCACACCCCCAGAGCAGGGCCGGCTCAAGGCATGTTCGACCAATGCGGTTGAACAGGGGTGCCACCCCATAGAGGGCGCATCCCTCCCAACCATTCCTGATTTCAGCTGGACAGTCTCGTTTTTCGGGCACTGCCCCGCTGTTCCACTCGTGGGACGAAGTGTCCAGCGGGCGTTCGGGAGGTTGGGAACCTCCACCGCCGCAGATGTGCGGCAGTGCCGTCCCCGGAGAAGAGGAATGGATGCCGCGCACTGACTTAGTGCTTGGTTCGCCCCCAGCCTGACGTTAATGGGAGGCGTGCCATACGAGCACGCCCCCAAATAACATTATTTAGGGGGCGTGGCCTATGATATTTAGCCCACACCTCCATTTTCGGCCACGCACGTGGCCTATGATAATGTGGCCACGCCCCCATTTTCGGTTCGCCACGCGCAGGTAACAGGCGCATAAGTCCCGTCCTGCACAGGGCGCAGCTCCCCCTGGAGCCGGCCCTGCCCCTGAATAATGAAAATGGGGGGGTGCTGCAAGGCCTCACCCCCATCACCACAAGGCCTCGGTGTGCGGGGGTCCCGATTCTACAATCAAGAATGTTGGGAGGTATGGTCACAATTCCAGACACCTAAAGTGATAATAAGCACTTTGGGTACAGCATGGATGGTGTAGTGAATAGAATTACTGCCTCATAACACTGACCATGTCAGGGAAAGCCCAGTCTGGTAGGGTTGTATCTGGGGCAGCACAGACGGTGTAATGGTAGCGTTACTGCCTCACAGCACTGAGGTTGTGGGTTCGTTCTTGTGCAGAGTTTGTATGTTTTCCCCATGCTTGTATGGGTTTCCTCCAGGTGCTCCGGTATCCTCTCACCCTCCCAAAAATATACTGGTACTTATTTGGCTTCTGACAAAAATGATCCCTAGTGTGTGTGTGTGAGACTGATGATATTATTTGTAAAGCACTGCGGAATATGTGTGCGCTATATAACTAACTGGTAATAAATAAATAAACTATAATTCCAATGGATTCAGCTGCAGAGTGTATTAACAAAAAATAGATGGGATTTTAAACCAAATAGTACTGACATACATTATGGTGACAATTCAGTTAAGCACAATGCTTCATGAGAGTCTCATACATTATATTTCTGTGCACACTACCGGCAATAACGGTAATGTATATATTGTTCATTTATCCTCTTACCCATGTGTTATGCTAGTACCAGAAGAACCCATACATTTTGAGATTAATTGTTCCCTATAAAAGATAGACTGACTATTGTGTTAAGTAACCTTTTTTATATGTTTTATATGTAGTTGTTCACACATTTTTTCATCTCTCCAAGTTGATTATATTTCCTCAGGTTTCTATAAGTTTATGTGCCTTTATAAAATAACTAAATGTGCTTTTTCTTATTTTATTGTAATAAAATATTTCTGTTTAGTCTGCCATATTGAATGCATCATATTGTACTATTCTGGTGGTGTAGTTAGTTTGTTTTGATTTATTACGTAAGGGGTAGTAGTGGATAGGTGGTAATAACCGCCTAAGGGCCTGATTCAGTAAGGATCGCTATTCTGCTAAGACGCACGCAGCACAGTTGCTAATATCAGCGGTAATATGTGAATGTTTGCATTCGCATTGCGATCGCAGCCTAACATAAGGACGCCCACTTCCCCTTACTCACATCCGTATACTTTACATCAGTAACATCGGACCCATACGGCAGGTCAGTCCTCACTCAGGAACTGCTCACTTCAGCTCACGCTATAAGGCCTCAGGCTGCGTATGGTATAGCAGTGGATAATTTACGCATGCCCCTGCAACGCCATTGAAATGCACTGGCATGCCTGTGTTCGCTCACTCCCCCCCCATCCCCGCCACCACCCACAAACGGCACTTCCTGTCAATCACTCTGCGATGGATCAGGTTCGCGAAATAATCGGCCAATTGCGTGCGTATTAGCAATTACGATCCTTGCTGAATCAGGCCCTAAATCCTTCTGTGTATATCCTTGTATTAAATACTCCAGCTCTTCCTTGCAATCAGGGCCGGATTAAGGGTGAAGTGACAGGGGCGGTCGTCCCAGGGCCCCCACACTTGAGCACGCAGGGGGGGTTTCTAAGTACCTAGAAACCCCCCCTGATGGACCAATTCTCTTCTTTACCCGCCTCAATGGGGGCGGAGCCAATATGACAAGCCCCGCCCCATATCACCCGTGGGGGGTCGGTGCCTAATTATGTGAGCCGGTGCCCGCTCCTGTTAGCAACCTGCAGCTGCTGGATACAAGTAAATGTCTGTGTACTGTGGGACTGATTCAGACCCGCTCGCCAGCGCATAGTGCTCGCAAGTGGGTTGATGGTGGGGTACTGCGCACGCACTACTTCGCTCACTCCAGGACTCACTACAAAAGGGGCGGCTGTTGATGTTGATTGACAGCTCGCACCGTTTTGTAGGCGGGGAGGGGAGGTAGCTAAACAAACGGAGACGTTCCCGTAGGAGCGCCTGCCGTTTGTGGGAGGCACCACTGACATCACCAGTGATGTCAGTGGGAGCTTCCTGCTCTGTTAGAGCAGGAAGCTCTCTGGGGCTTGCGACAGATGAGACCCTACCACAAGGGTCTCGTTGCAAGCCCTGATGGTCGCGATGGTCACGACCATCGCGACCATCACCTGGCCACTCTCAAAAGCTGTGGGTGGTCATCCACAGCTTAGCGAGCGGCCGAGAAGCCGCAACAAAAAAGAAAAAAAATGCCCTGATTCAGAGCGAGCGCTATTCAAGAGTGTCCGGCTCTGAATCAGGCCCTGTGTTTGTGTGTATATATGTGTATGTGCTATTGCATATACAGTATGTGTGTATATACTATATGTGTATGTGCTATTGTATATACAGTGTGTGTGTATATATGTTTATGTACTATTGTATATACAGTATGTGTGTATATATATATATATATATATATATATGTGTATGTGCTATTGTATATACAGTACGTATGTATGCATGTGTTAATGTGTATATATGTGGTAGTGTGTGTATACTGTGTATGTATATGTGTGTTTGTATGTGTTTATGTGTGTGTATACTATATGTATGTGTTAGTATGTTATATATAATATATAAGTTTGCTACATATATATTATATCTATATATATATATATATGTGTGTGTGTGTTTAACACACACGTAGGGGGGAGTAGGATTAGGCTCCATGTGGTGGGTGGGGTGGGGGGAATACGCTTCGTTTGGCTTGGTGGGGGCCCCGACAATTTAGTTGCCGCAGGGACCCCACAAGCCTTAATCCGGCCCTGCTTCCAATATCTGCTCAATAACTGATAGAAAGATGCTATTGATGAAACAGGTAGATTAATAGAGTAACAATCTACTGGCAAAAAGACATGTCAGGTCATGGAGTGTGGCAGATCCAGCCATGAAGCCGCAGTTGTAGTCGGAAATACAAACACAGGACATTGAAAGATTGCAATAACTGCTTGCTCTGATAATTCTCCTTTCCTGCTGTTTTTGTTTAGTTTTGTCAGTTAGAAGTTTGTTACAATTATTTTTACTGCATATGGGAAAATATAGGCTCTGCAGAGGAATGGGGCTGCAGAACTATGAATCAAAATTAATTTAGTCTCTGAAATTGCTAAAAGCATAAAGGACATTGATGAACGGCTTTCCAAATTTTACTGCTATATTAAGTTTAACCCAATTTCAGAAATAAAATTTTGTTTGAGAGCAGAATGTTTATGCATGAGCTCCCTGGAATAAAATACAGTCTGCACTCAATGACACTGAGCAGTAAAAGCGTATCTGTGTCCTTCCTTCGTCTTGTTAGTGAGTCATGTTGGGAGTGTCATTTAAACCCACATCCTTACCAGCTGCTTGAATCTCTGTGACTGGAGCAAACCAGTGAATATGCTTTTGTGAGCTAGTATGTGGCTGAGTTTCAGGTTCCAGGCAAAGAAGGAAGATATTTATGTCTATTTCATTCCATCAGATAACTCTGAGATTTCATATGTGTTGGTGTTTAACCACTTAACTGACGATTTTGCCCGTGAAACCGATTAAAAATTGCTGGAGAGTCCGGGGAGTCAGAGGAGATCCATTCTGCATATGTGTAGAACAAATTTATACTTCAAAAACACAGTGGGGTGGTGCGGCCGGTCGCACCTTTTCAGCTGAAGTACAGCTGGCTGCGTTTGCAGCCCATATGACCACGTCAGTGTGTAGTAATGTACAAGGCGAACTATGAAATATTCTTGTTTGCTCTGTCCGTATGCAACAGAAATAAGTGCTTGGACATGCTTAACAAAAATAGAGGCCTTGCCCTTTCTGTGACATTGCTATTTATTATTCTTATGTGATAACAGGATGCATTATAACATAAATAAGCTTTACAATTTTTTTTAAATATTATGATCTCATAAAACAACAATCTTTTTTTGTTATTACAGGTTGAGTCTCCCATATCCAAAATGTTTGGGACCAAGGGTATTTTGGATAAAGGAATATTCCGTATTGTGGAATATTTTCATATCATAATGGAATATCTTTGGAATGGGACCCCAATATACACACAGGATGCATTTATGTGTTATATACACCTAATACACACAGCCTGCAAGTCATTTTATACAATATTTTCAATATTTTTGTGGCTCAAGCAAAGTTTGTGCACATACATGAAATTCATTTATGTTTCATAAACACCTTATGCACACAGCCTGAATGTAATTTTCTACAATATTTTTAATAATTTGTGCCTTAGAAAAAGTTTGTGTACATTGAACCATCAAAAATTTAGGGTTTCATTATCTCAGTCATGCCAAAATTATTCCGTATTTCGGAATATTTGGATATGGGAGACTCAACCTGTAGTTTATTTACCTCCATAATTGATGATAATACAGTATGGAGCAGTAAACTTTCGTCTTTTTACATTACCATCTGAAAAGGCAGGTTTGGACGATCTCTTTCTTTTGCAAGCGCTAAATTCAAGTAAGTTTTTTGTGACATTTAAGAAACTCTACTCAAACATAAAGTTTGGTTCTGAATTTTTACATGCCTGCTCTGTGGTTCACCTAATCTTTCAGGCTCTCTAATAGTTTTTGTGTCTTAGGGTTTAATGAAACTGGATCAGAACCTTTATATACCCCTGCCTATACCTTCTAAAATCCTTCCTATAAACCTCTAAGAATAAAGCTAATTTGCGTACGCAGTCTGACCGCAAATAAAGACAGGAGTGGAATCTGTGGTTCCAACGCACAAGTAGTATTCAGGTAAAAGTACAGTCAGTTACACGCAATTGATACATACACAATTTAGGCATAAAAGGAAATATTACAGACCCAAGTACAGTATACATACGCTGCGCCTCTGGACCCAGAGATAGACCTCAGACTAGAGACCCTCAGTACATACAGCATTCAGCATGGACTACTAAACCAGTATTCGGGCACATGTATTTGTCCCCCCCCAGACTAAAACAGGACAAAGGGGAAATTTCCTGCTGATGTCATTGGTTCCCAGAGGAGAAGCATATGTTACAACACATTTAACAGGCTGGTTCAAATAGACTCCCCCTGCCTCTAACAGCAGGGGAATCTTTCTAATAACGCCTCCTGTAACATTCCAACAGCTAAACATTTTGTTGCTTGTAAGTTCTGCGATCCGTAACTTGAGTTTGCATGATGCGATCTCTCTACCGATAACACCGGGATGCTGTAAAAAGCGTACGCATCAGAACAAGACCAAACACACCTTGCTTATCATGTATAATACCTTAGTTATCAAAAACCTTTATTTCTCAGCATTTAAACTAACTAAACCAACTTGAATCATACATTTGATGCTTATTGAACCTTATGAGTGAATATTAAATGTGTGGGTGTTCAGGGTTTGGTATAAGGACGCTAGATAACTTGGGACAGATGCGTGCGCATAAAGCTACTTTTTCAGCAGTTTCATACAAAGTCTTATGCATTCGCTAATATGCGACTAGTTAATAGCGCTCTTGTGAGTATTGTTGTGTGTATGAGAAATGATGAAAGAAGCGATCGCATTGTGCTAATATAAATATCGCCACATGTACTATATTGTGAGTTCACCTAAAATGGCGCTTAGGCGGCCATTCGCAAAATGGCGTCTTGCGATCGCATTTCTAAAATGGAGTCTTGCGGCCATTCGCAAGATGGCGTCACTGCGATTAAATTTTAAACTGAACTTGTCTCAGCCAATTATTCAGCTTCGACAGGTTATTTCACACACAATGGATTTGTCCGTCCGTTTTTTTCCATCCATTTTTTTCCAATGTTTAAATTCTTTGGAAGGTACAAATACATGAGGAATTTCACACTGCACGAACACGGCACAAACGCGGCACGGTCGCCGTGTTACAGCCGTGATAACGACTTCCTTGGACGGCTGACTTGCCGTCAAAAGAACCTTGCATAACTTTATGCATGCTTTCACATACACAGATTTCAGCCGTCCATTGGCCTTGTAATCAATGCTTATTTCCGGGGTCAAGTGCTTGTTTCCTGTGTCACTGCTTGTTTCCTGTGTCACTGCTTGTTTCCTGTGTCACTGCTTGTTTCCTGTGTCACTGCTTGTTTCCTGTGTCACTGCTTGTTTCCTGTGTCACTGCTTGTTTCCTGTGCCAAGGATGAGTGTGGACATGGAGATTGACATTGAAAAGATGATTTCATTAATAGAAACAAAACCTGTGCTATGGGACAAATCACTGCAGAGCTACAAGGATAGACATGTTACAAGGAAGGTCTTCATGGAAATGAAAGTAGATTACCAATATCTAGGAGAGAAGGAAAAAAATATGTTTGGTAAGTCTAATTACTCCTAGCTAAGTTATGTGTGTCATCATTTTACTATTCAAATATCAATATATTTTGTTTTTACTTTATTTTTTATTGTATGCCTGCTATAACCCAGTTTTGTTTTATCACTCTTGTATCAAAGTGTGATACACAATGGAATATGTGCGATGTAAGAAACTGTAAAAAGTTTCCATTGTTTACAGGCAAGGAAGTCATCATGAGAAGATGGACTAATGTTAGAGATGCCTTTGCGAAATCAAGCAAAAAAGTTAAAGAAAGCAAAAAATCAGGGGCAGGCTACTAAAAACATAAGAAGTATGTTTACAATGACCAACTATAGTTCTTGACAAAAAATATACACTGCAAGGAATACAGTTGACAACTTTGTGGATGATGCTCGGGAAGATAACGGAGCTGGGAATGAAGTCAGTCTTGATAACCAACCTCAAATACATGGTGATGGCAAACCACAAATTCCTGCAACCACAGCAGGGGGAACCCCACATGTGGGACCTTGTATGCAAATACACCGGGAGTTCTTTTAACTCATTTCAAATATTAAAATGGAAAAACGACGAGCCTTGCAGCCTAACCTAGGGCTCCATTTACAAACAAGTTTCAGCTGTTAAAACCTGTCGCACATGATAAACAACACATAATAGTCAATAGGCATAATAGTGCTATTTGTTAGCATTTTATCATGAAAACAAATGGCAACCTTTATTTATGAACAAACGGTAATGATAACTTACCGTTTGGTTTCCTTAAATTAACTCTCCAAGTGCTGGCTTCTGTTAAACAGCACTCACAAGCGCTGTGGTTCATCCCGTCCAATCAGTGTACAGCACCCACCCCCTCTCTCTCTCTCTCTCCCCCCCGTGGAATGTACAGCACCTGCCACCTCTCGCTCTCCCCCACCCCATGGAGTGCACAACAGCTGGCGCCCTCCCTCCATCAGCAGCCGGGCCCCCCCCCCTTCCACCCTCCCACAGCAGTATTTGGCTCCATCCCCGCGAGGCAGCGGCAGCAGCCTGCCTCCCCAGCCCAGCAAACAACACTGTGTGCTGGGCTGGGAAGGAATGTACTGCCACTGCCAAGCAGGGGTCATACTGTGCACCCATGCACTTAGCCGGCCGGGAAGCTCACAACTTGCCTCACCACAAAAATAAAAAAAAAATGTCCGGTCTCACTGCGCATGTGCCAGATTCTAGTTTAAAAAAAATATATATCGTCAGTGCTATACACATATGAAAAATAGCGCTGACATGGCACGCTCGCACCAACCCGGAGGATTATTAATTAGTTATTGAGAAATTAAAATTACCACAGAGAAGGAAAAAGATAATTATCACTATTCTACTGACTCGTTAGTAAATGGAGCCCCTAATTACCTATCAGCCTACACCAAGGCCCCAACTTCACAACAACCACACTCTACACTATCAACAGGTCAATGTTATCCGAATTATGGGCCTGATTCAGAGCCGGTCGCTATTTGCGGTCGTTCGTTCAAAAAAAAGGGGTGGCTATTCAAATGAACCGTTCGCTCTTTGCGGTCTGTTCACGCCTCTAGGTCTGAACGAGCGAACAAAACTTGCGGTCGTTTTTTGGATAACTACGCCCCCTAGCCGCTCGCATCCTACGTCATGTCCGCTATTTATTAGATTATTCGAGTACATCGACCAGGGTATGAACTGCTCGCTATTCTTGTGGTTGGTTTTTGCTACCACAATTTTGCAAGCAGTTCTGGCTATAAAATAACCCAGTGACGTGCACAATGACGCTGCTGTTTTAATTATGCACACCCATAAAACACCCATTTTGACCTTTAAGCACGCCTGCGATCGGATTTCCACTCCTCGTTTTCAAGCACCTTCCCCTGTTACCACCCACATACGCCTCTTTCTGTCACTCAAATTATCAGGCATTCGCTATTTTGCGAGCACATGAATTTCGGCCGCACTGACTGGTTCGCGCATGTGTATAACGATCCGTACGCATGCGCAGTTGAGCAAACATCGCTCTGAGCGAACGAGCGGCCGCTTACGAGCGGCTCTGAATCAGGCCCTATGGTCCCATGTCTGGCTCTCCACTCACTTGCCCTTCTGAAAGTCCATCGCTGTCCACTTCATCTTACAATTCTGTTGATTTTACAAGCTTGACTCCATTATAATACCTCATGTTTGCCTATGTTCACGTTGTATTACTAGCGTTATCTTGACGTTTGTAACTTCTTCAAAATGTTTTGACATATTTCACAATGTTGATATACACATTATGACATAGTACGTATGTTATGTTTTCATGTCAATAATAAATCACTCAGTGACAATTAAAAAGTCTGCTGTATATTCTTTGATGTACTAAAGTACTACTATATGTTTTAATTATATAAAATATTTTTATAATACAGTATACTGTACATATCATATTTTTTTTAAAAGGTACACCTCATCTCCACACTTAATCCGAATAAAAACCGTTACATGTGAATAAAAGTCATCCATATGAATGGACGGACAAAACCTGTTGTGTGTGAAACTATCCTTACACTGCACTTCAGGCTTAATGGTTGTCAGAGTGCCTCCCCCATAAATTTCCTATTGCAGGCTAGGCAAGACATGGAGAGCAGAGCACTACATAGGAGTGGTAGGTACAAGAGACCTTATCCGATCCACTGAATAGAATGTAGCAGGTAAGTTAGCATCAAAGCTTTTTTATTTTAACTCTTTTTACTAATCTACAATGCTGTTGTTTTTCCTTCTTACCACTTGTTCCTCCAGCACATCATTCTTGTTATTATTATTATTATCCTTTATTTATATGGCGCCACAAGGGTTCTGCAGCGCCTTACAAAGTACATAAACAAATGAGCACACAAGACAACAGTTATTAACAGTACAGACAATGCAGGACAAGTACATGATTTATAAACAATGCTGCATAACACCTAAATAAGCAGCAGGGTGTCAGTAAGCAGTTTTAGGCACCATTGTAAATGAAAGTAAAAGTAAGGCAAGAAGAAGCACGTGAGGAAAGAGGGCCCTGCTCGTGAGAGCTTACATTCTGAGGGGAGGGTCAGACAAACAGGGGTGACACAGATGGGCTAGATAGTGAGGAAGGAGCATAAAGTAGTGGGTTAGGATGAGCGCTGGAGAGCATTGAGGAAGAAATGGGTCTTGAGGGCCCAGTTGAAGATTAAAAGCCAGGAAGCCAAGTGATGGAGGAATATTGCAGGAGCAGTGGTGTCAGAGGGGTATAGCCAGGGTTTGGTGATGGCAAGGAGAATCAAGGCATTGCAGATGAAGTGCTCATGAACAGGGACCAGTTTATTATAGACAAAACTGGCTTTCTAGAGGGAACAGGAGAGAGGGACAGAGTTAAGAGGCGAGAGGAGAATGAGATTATTAGGGTTGATGTAGTGTGGAAGTGATATTGATCTAGAGAAGGGGGATAAGGAGTGTGGGGTTATGTGGCTGGCTTCTGAATGAGGAAGGGTGACAGCAGGTGATGGGTTAGGTGGAGGTTTAGTGTGGTGTGGGGGGGGAGAAGGATAGGTATCTTGGAGAAAAGAGAGGGTGCAGGGTTTAGTGGTGGTGCAGCAGGACCATGGTGGAAGAGTAGTGAATAATACTGGAGTTGTAGGAGATGCAGTTGAGAGACTTATATGTGATGAAGAGAGACAGAGGAGGGGGAGAATGTAGAGGGGACTATGGATGGAGAAAAGAGGTGAAAACTGGTGGTAGCGGAGAAAATAATGTAGCAGCTGAGTGAGGGAGGAGTAGAAGAAAAAAGACATTGTGTAGATGAGGCAGTCGGGGGGGGGGAAATCAGTAGTAGTGATGTGTGAGATGAGGGAGCAGTACAGGTCAAAGGTCAAAATCAGATAAAAGGAAGAACAGTGCTGGAAGATGTAAAGGCACAACTACAAAAGTATATTATAAACAAACATGGAGTATAGAGCTGTTAAAGTAGCAAGACTTGAGAATTAGTCTAAAGTATGAATATATATATATATATATATATATATATATATATATATATAAATACGTGTTCTGAAGAAATATTATTTTTTCTTGGGATCTCCATGCTCATTGGTATTAAGGACCTGATTTAGACCCGTTCGCTAGATGCGTTCGCTCGCCCGATGCGTATGCAAATTCCGCAGGGCAGGCGATCGCATGGCAAGGCATTAGCACGCCCACTATGTCATGGCGTGTGATTGCTTTATGTGTGCAGATGCCCACCAGCCAGACTAAAGATGCCCACTTGCGGATGTCATCTCCAGGAAGTCTATGCAACCGCCGGTACAATCGGGTACCATCGGATGCCATCACAGTGCTTGCGGCTGACTATATCCTACCGCAAGCACTGGGAGCACTTCAGTGTAAAAACCAGCCAGGTGACGTGTACTATGACGTTGCCTATAATTTATGCACACCTCTGAAACGGTGTTCAGACGCTAAGGCACGCCTGCGTTCGCATCTCCACTGCCCCGTTTCTAGCAGCCAGCCCCTGTCACCACCCACAAACGGCTTCTCCTGTCACTCACTCGGCTGAAAAGTCTATGCGCAGCGAGCGTACGCTTCCTGATCGCCCAGACTGGTTCGCACACGCGCACTGCGATGCGTACGCATGTGCACAATGCGAACCATCAGCAGCTACGAGCGAACGCTTCCTAGCGAGCGGGTCTGAATCGGGCCTTAAGCCCAGGGGCTATTTAGTTCTGATATTCCTGCTTTTAAAAAATATTTTAAGATACCGACAAATATGAAGACGCTAATAGGATCCAATGTAGGTGGTGATGTCAATAAAAACAGCAACCAGACTGTTGCTTCCAGTAATGAGATAACCCTCATAAACAATATGCAAAAATAAATTTAAAAAAAGGAAGAAACGCTCAATGTTTGTTAATAAATTTACTTAAATTAATCAACATATATATTTAAATACACTAATAAAATCAACAAAACACAAATGTGCATATGTAAATAAACAAAAAACATAAAACTGATAAAGCCGAATAGGGAAGTGATTTCCCTTAATAATGTAAAAGAAACATTGTACCATAGTCTCATCAAAAGTCTTGATCCAGTCATGAATAAATGCAATTAGCCTAGTCTGTTAATGAAGGCATGTAGTCAGCTGACTGGCGGCCACGCGGCCGCCGGTCTAAATGCCGACACTGATATACCTACAAGGGAGTTAAGATAGGCATCAAAACAACGACGCCTATCTTAATCCTGCCGCCGGAACACAGACGGACGGATGACCGGATGAGGCAAGAGCGGGGGAACAGCCATCCTCTTAGCCGCGGGGGAGGGGGGGAGGGTTAGGGCAGTTAGCGGGGTTAGCATTAGGCTTTGGGCGGGAGGTTAGGGTTAGGCACCCCTAGTGGGGAGGGTTAGGGTTAGGCACCATTTGGGGGGGTTAGGTTTAGGCACTAAGGGGGGAGGGTTAGGTTAAGGCACAAAGGAGAGGGACTTAGGTTCAGGAACTAACGGGGAGAGTTAGGGTTAGGGTACAGGGTGGGGAGGGTTAGGGTTAGTCTACCAGAAGGGAGGGTTAGGATTAGGAGGGGGAGGGGAAGTATTCTTACCCGACCCCTGTCGGGATACCAACCATTGGGATGCCGCTGTCGGTATTCTGACAGGAGGCATCCCGACAGTGGGCATATCATACCGATTCCGTTAATGAAGAGTAGTAGTGACTGATTGTTAGTGAAAAGTGAATCCAGATAGATTAATTAGTATACTAATAATATAAAGAAATCTCCACAGCTATTAATAGGCAAAAGTAAAAGGATTAAATCATATATCCTCAAATATTCATAAGTCAACTGAATAAGTCTAAACTTATAAATAAGGAGGAGTAGTGAGCTAACAGCTCTCTCCCCAATGTAATCTAGTCAATAGGTTGTCATTTAGAGTGCCAAAATGATGTCGACATTAGCAAAATGTCAACAGGCAACATGTTGACATTCCCAGAAAGGCTCTCTCAATGTCATCTGGGCTTGGACTGTCACCAGGATCAACTGTAACTTTCCACAACCTTTCACATTTTGAATGCATTTCCATAGCAAACTTCCATGTGGTATAATTTTCTGCACCTTTTAGTTTGATTAAGACCAATATGAGTGTGACTTCTAAATGTATACTTCTTACTGACATGATTATGCAGCTTCTGTGCTCTGCTTAAGTCTCTGTGCTGACACGCTGTGCTGTCTCCACTCTGTGTTTGCAGGTGCCTATTGTCGCCTGTGTGCTGCTGGGTGTTCTTTATGCTTGGGGACTGTGCAACTGGTGCTTGTGTGCCTGGGCCCATAACCTTTTGGAATATGTATGTACCATTAGCCATGTTATGGCAGAGTAAAGGTACACACCAGGGGATCTCCTGAAGTTAGTAAACAGCCCAGTACCAGTTAAGTGAGTTATTCAGCAGTAATCTGGATGTACAGCTGTACTCAAAGTTATGCATGTAACAGACTCTCAGCATGAAGCAGAGCTTGAGTGGAGTATACAGACCACCAGTCAGTGACTGTATTTAGGGAATGGTGCAAGAGACTAGCAGTTTTAGCGGTAAATGCAGGCATCTCACGCCTGTTTTCTGATGTGGCGCTCTAACATAGTGTGATGACAAAATGGTATTCATCTTGGTTAGAGCTTGAAACATCCCTAAAGGAACCTATATGGAGACTGCGCGGGTGCGCTCTCCTAACTTCAACAGACACATCATACCACACTCCTCACCAATGACGACCCATGAGCATATGATGATCTTGAGGATCTTTAAATGAGGTTCCTAGGTGACCGAGCACCGAGGTTAGCTAGTTGTGCAGTATGGCCACAATTCATCCTTCCTGTCTGACCATGTGGGGCCTTTGCCATTGATCAATGTTTTTGCCTTTTGTCCAGTGTGTGTGTGTGTGTTAAAAATGGGATAAAAACCTTTTTTATGGCCCACAAGTAAATGTCATATATGTAATATGGTACACATAGAACCCAATGTAGTAAAAGGTGCAATTTATTTGACCTAAACGTAAGCATAAAGTGCCAGAGTCTTCTGTGCATATGCTGTCCTCTGGGAATATTACAAAAGCGTCAATTTATCGTGATTTCTGTGGCACCAATTGAGAGGTAAGTATCATGAATGGGTGCAGGGTGTGCGGTGTGGGTCCTTCTGAAACCAGCAGCCCGTGTGCACATTCTACAACCATTATAGATACACCCATGTTAGTCTTAGGTAAGTTGGTAAAGTGCTGAGTGACTTGTGGCAATATGGAAAAAAAATATTGACTATCCATAAAGCTCTTTCTTTATAAATGAAAGATCTATAGACACAACAATTTCCGTTGTTACAACAGTGCTAACACAAGAACTATAGACATATAGGATATAAACAAAGACAAGATAGCTACTCACTGCAATAAAGCTTGTAAACAAGACCAATATTATAACAAGCTACGAATACAACTTAACCACATAGGAGCTAGTATAAACATAAACTGATAATAACTTTACACCGTAAAGGAGTTTTAAAAATTGGCAACTATAAAAATGTGCTATATTACCAATAAGTATTTGGCATTCCAGAACTAGGATATTCCCTGCATGGGTAACCAATTCATTTTTCCCGTCTTGCCACAAGCAACTCTCATTTCACCAACCCACAAGGTAAACTTAACATGTTATTTCCCACATAAATCAACAACCTTTAACATCAAGTTTTTCTGCACCACGGAAATGTCACAATTATATAGCAGTTGGGCTTTATCCTATCATATATATGCATTCTTAAGTGTGTGAAGCTACAGCTTCCAGCACACCCTGACAGACATTGATTTCTTCGGCATATTGGTGCTTACAGTATCTTCACTTCCTACAACATCTACATCTCCTTCATCAAGCTCGTCAGTACTTTTTATCTTTAATGTGCAACTGTATTTTTACGTATGACTTGTAAATCTGACTGTTCAGCTCTGTGGAGTTTTGTAGTGTATTACAAGTAATGATGATGATGATAATGATAGTAATTAAACATGCCAGCGCCATTTGAAAAAACAACAACTTTATTTAAAACAAATACTCATACAATCCCTTTTTCTATCTTTATAGCACTCTTAAATCCATAGGAATTGTCATTCTTTCTATCCTGTAGTAAATCAAAATAAGAAGTAAAAAAACAAAATAAAAACTCTGACCCACTCCTGCCTTACAGGAACCATAATGTAATTAATTCATTTGGACATGTCTATGATTTACCAATCAAGGCAGCTTTCCTCTGATTGGCTGTCGGATGAAAAATCAGCTAGTAACTTGAGATGACGGGGTTCGGAATTCAGAGATCCGAACCCACCCGAACTTAGGGGATCCGAGTCAGATCCGAGTCGGCTCTGATCTGAAAACGAGGCAAAAAGTCATCATCCCGCTGTCGGATTCTCGCGGGTTTTAGATTCTATAAAAGGTCCCGTGCTCATCGCCATTTTTCATTCCGGCTTTGAAGATTGAAGAGGGAGGGAGCTGGGAGCTGTTCTGCTGTGCATAGGGGCTGGCTACTGTTGTGTCAGGGGCTGGCTGCTTATTATGTCCATATGTGCATAGGGGCTGGCTATGCTACTGTTGTGTCAGGGGCTAGCTGCTTATGTCCATAGGGCCAGTGCCAGATTAAGGTCCTCATGGGCCTGGAGCTGAAATTTATGAAGGGCCTATTGTGTTATGCCACAGGAGGTGTGACCAGCATGGCGGGGGGGAGGGGGTCTGTACCGTGGGATGAGCATAAGGTCCAGTGTGGGTATTAAGCTTGGTAAGGATTAAGGGCCTAATTTATCAATTAATTTTATTATTCACAACGAATGGTAAACTTCATTGTGTATGATAATGGTGCTCCAGCTTATCAGCTCCCAACTGTCATCTGTTTGAAAAATGACATTTGGGAGCTGATTGGCTGGAGCACCATTTATCATACAGAACACGATGATAAAACTTGCAGATAAATGAGGCCGAGTTTGTATGCATCCTGACAAAAATCTTTAACTTGCACCTTCCCCTTCCTATCTCATACAAATATTGCGCATTTATTTGCCATTGTTTCAGACATCGACAAATCATACATGCTGTCTACATATTTTTAATATAAAAAATTATATATTTATTTATATTATATACACATACATACAGTATATTAATTCGAGGTATTGTATACATACCAGGGACTGGTTCTCCTTAACCCCTAAGTGGACTTTCATCTGCTATACTGCGATTAAGATGAGCGTTTTTATTGTATTAAGTGTTTACTCTGTGTATGTGTGTTTTGTATCTGGTCTAATTAAAGTAATTATTTACAGAGATTTTCTCCATTTTCTGGCCTGAGGTCTACCACTTGATGAGGTATGAAGCCGGATTGTTTATGACCTAAAACACAGAGGAGTGACACCTTACAGGCATTAATTTATGCACCATCTGGTACGCAGATATTTGTATGTCCACTGTTGCTATTTCTTTGCTTAAAATTACTAAACCATATTACGTCTCTATGGGCAAAAATTCTAAAGCCCAAACTTTAAGGTTATTACAGAAATAGTCCCCCTGGAAAATCTTTGAAACTTTGTCGGTTTGGGTTAATTTGACCATTGCAAGTACCATCTGGACATCAGATAAGCCTTTAATTGTTTTATATTTGGTACGCACATTACTTACTTTTTGCACAAATTCAATTATTTTAAAATACTACACTATTAGGCGCACCTCTCATTATTATTTTTCAGCACTTTGTTTCCCGATTGCCACATGGATTATTGAGAAATTGCAGCCACCTGTTACTTCTAGGAAGTGTTCTTCACGACGTATCATCACTACTTTATTTTGTTTGACTTTATCCACACAAGGAATTCGAAATTTGTGCGCTAATTTTCACTTTTTGTTTTCATATATATATATATATCATACTTGCCGACATTTCGGCAGGGGAATCCGGGAGGGGGCTGGCAGGTCCGTCCAGCAGGGAGGATGGAGGCGGGTCAAATAGGCGGAGGGGGGCGTGCCGACGCGATCGCGTCATAGTGGCCCCGCCCCCGCCTTATAATGCCAATATTACTGGCATGATAAGGCAGGGGGCGTGGCTACAATGACGCGATTCAGCCCGAATCACATCATCACACCCCCGCACCGCCCAATTTTGCAGCTGACGCGGGGGTTAGCGGGGCTTTCCGGGGGACTTGCCTAGTCTTGCGGGGTGTCGGGAGCGACACCCGATTTTCGGGACGCTCCCGACAGTCCCGGGAGAGTAGGCAGGTATGATATATATATATATATACACGGTAGATATAAATACATATATAGATATATATACATAGATACATACATACAAATATATATGTACACACAGTGTATACTGTATATATATTGTGATAGGATCATTGGTAAAGTGGTCTGTGGCAGGTAGATTTGTCCCAAATTCCTGTCTTATGTGTTTTAAACCTCCAGGAGAAAGTCTGCAGTGTAGCAGGCTTGAGTCTTGGCTTTTTGAAAAGCCGGTTTGGGACCTGGGGGTTGTGGGTGAGAGGAGAGGGAGGGCTCCACCCACGGCCACTCCAGGTTTTGGTTCTCTTAGCCTGGTAACAGGCTTGTTAGGGTTTCCACCTGAGAGTGGCCAATATAAGCCTAGTGTGTTGAGGGCTGATTGTCTCACCTGGGAGAGCAGACAGGGAGTTTGCTCAGAGACACTTGAAAACCTAACTGTTAGTGTTGTGCTGTGCCCTTGTTGCTGGTTAGGGCATTAGGCCCTGCCAGGTTCCGGTAGTGAGGGAACTACCTGTGAAGTTAGTACCCCGACAGGGCTAGGATTTATGTTTATGTTTTCTTTATGTTTGTTTCTGACATTGTACAATAAAGACTGGCACCGACCAGCTTGTACTTGCATCCAGTGTGGCGTACTGTTTCCCAGCTGCTGTGTGTGAAAGGAAGGAGTCCTCTACCCAGGAGAGGGACCCCCTAACCTAACTGTGTCACAATATGGTGGAGAATGCGGGCACCCACACACACTGAAGTTGCAGCGAGAGGAAAACTTTCCGTTTAAAAATTAAAGGGACAGACACCCAATTTGTGAGTGTGGAAATAACACTGTGTCCTTGAAGTCCCATAGAGGAGGCGTCAGCCAATGCTCAGAGAGGCAAGGTTCAGCTTCCAACCTACACCCCAGAACAAAATGGAGGAAATTATTAAGGCCTTGCTCCAAGCTACAGGAGCTCAGCAGGAGACGAACAAACTTCAGCAGGAGACGAACCAACTTCAGCAGGAATCTACCAGGGCTCAGCAGGAATCCACCAGGGTGCAACTGTTGGCCTTGGAGACAGCCCAGAGGCAACAACAGGTCGCCATCGAGGAAACCCGCCAGGCCTTAGCGGAAAACAGCCAGGCCATAAAAGAGGTGGTACAGCACCTGGTCGCCCGGCCCAGAGATGTTAATACTGGTCCTCCCACCACCACTCACTCCGTACGAGCCAGTCACTTCCTCCAAAAGATGACTTCGGGCGATGATGTGGAGGCCTATCTCGCCGCATTTGAAAGAACAGCCGAAAGGGAGAGTTGGTCCAAGGAGCAGTGGGCAAGTCTGGTGGCACCTTTTTTGTCTGGGGAGCCACAAAAAGCATATTTCGACTTATGCCTTGCTGATGCCAAGGACTATAAAAAACTAAAACAGGAGATCCTAACTCGCTTGGGAGTCACCACCTTTGTTCGTGCCCAACGGGTCCACCGCTGGGAGTTCCATAGGGACAAGCCTCCACGTTCACAGATGCATGACCTCGTCCATCTGTCCTCAAAATGGTTACAGCCCGAGACGCTGATGGGACCACAGATCGTGGAAAGGGTCGTGATGGACCGGTACCTGCGATCATTACCTGTGACTCTGCGCAAGTGGGTGAGCCACGCAGACCCTAAGTCCGCGGACCAGTTGGTCGAGCTGGTGGAGAGGTACGTGGCGGCTGAGGAGCTGATGAGTATGCCCCACCGAGCCCCGATGGCGCACCGGCGAACTCCCACAGACACTGGTAAGACTGTTCCAGGGGAGAAGGGTGCTGGGCGGTGGAATGTACCTAAGACTGAGGGTGTAGAACCTGGAGACAGGCCTGCCAGTCCAGGAAGGTTCTTGCCCCGTAAACGACTAGACATTAATATAACTCAGTGTTTCCGATGTGGTGGCTTCGGCCATATTGACGCTAATTGTTCACTTACAACTGAACCTATGCAATGTGATACTGCTCATGTCTACTGCAGGGGGTCTTTCTTTGCACAGACAGCCTGTACGGCTGACCGGCAGGTTGAGACTGATAAGCACATGTGTGTACTCACTGTAGATGGCAACCGAGTAGAGGCACTGTTAGACTCTGGTAGCTTGGTGACACTTATAAAAGCTGAGCTGGTGAACCCCTTGAGGCATACAGGGAAAACTGTTGGTGTGACCTGCATACATGGGGATACTCGATATTATGTTACGGCCGAGGTGAACATCGAGACACCATGTGGTTCTGCTATAGTTTCTGTGGGTTTGGTGCATGGTCTGGTGTACGATGCAATATTGGGGAGAGACTTTGCTCACTTCTGGAAGTTGTGGGAAAGCCGTTTTGTTCCAGAGGTGAACAACCCCGATCCATTTGAGAAGGTTGTCGATGTAGTGGAGGTGGGAGTTTCTTCTGAGTCACAGTTATTCCCTTTTTCTACTATGGTTGGCGAACTAGAGAATGCGGAACGTGACGGTGGCCCGCCAACTGATGTGCCTCCCATTGAGGTGGGAAGTATTGTTGGGCCAGGTGATCGTCTGCCTGATTTAGAGGTCAGAAGAGAGGCCTTTGCCGTGGAGCAGTTGAATGACCCTACTTTGGTAAAAGCCAGGGAGAATGTAAAAGTAGTTGATGGTAAACCCGTGGACCCTGATAGTCCTTTGTCCTATCCCCACATGCCAATGTGTCAGGAGTTGTTATATCAGGTGACTAAGAAGGGGGAAGATATTGTGGAACAACTAATAGTTCCCAAAGCCTACAGAAGAACAGTGTTGGATCTGGCCCATGGTCATATAATAGCAGGCCATCTAGGGGTAGAGAAAACCACTGAGCAAATAATGCAGAGGTTTTTCTGGCCCGGGCTTCATAAAGAGGTGTCTGACTTCTGCGCATCCTGCCCTGAGTGTCAGTACCATGCTCCCAGGCCACATTTTAAGGGTCCACTAGTTCCATTGCCTATTATAGAGGTGCCGTTTGAAAGAATAGCGATGGATTTGGTTGGACCCTTAATGAAGTCTGCCAGGGAACACCAGTATATTCTGGTCATAATGGATTACGCTACCAGGTACCCGGAAGCGGTCCCGTTGTGCAATACGTCAACCAAGACCATTGCCAGAGAGCTAGTTCATGTCTTTAGCAGGCTGGGTATACCCAAGGAGATACTAACTGACCAGGGTACACCGTTTATGTCAAAAGTCTTGAAAGAGTTATGTCGCCTGTTCAAAATTGAACAGTTAAGAACTTCGGTTTATCACCCCCAAACCGATGGGCTGGTCGAGAGGTTTAACAAGACGTTAAAACACATGCTTAGGAAAGTGGTCGACAAGGATGGTAGGGATTGGGATTACTTATTGCCGTATTTATTGTTGGCCATAAGAGAAGTTCCCCAGTCCTCCACCGGGTTTTCACCCTTCGACTTGTTGTATGGGAGACACCCAAGGGGGTTACTAGACATTGCCAAAGAGACATGGGAGGGGCAGTCTAGTCCTTACAAAACCGTGATTGAGTATGTTTCTCAAATGCAGAAGAGAATTGCTGCGGTAGTGCCGATAGTGAGAGAGCACCTGGAACTGGCTCAACAGGCACAGCAGAGGGTATACAACTGCAATGCTCGGTTACGCAGCTTTGCTCCTGGGTACAGAGTGTTAGTATTGGTTCCTACTGTGGAAAATAAACTTTTGGCTAAATGGCAAGGGCACTTTGAAATCTTAGAAAGAGTGGGGCAGGTCAATTACAAAGTTTACCAGCCAGGGAAAAGAAAGCCGGAACAGATATACCATATAAATCTGTTAAAGCCCTGGAAAGATAGAACGGCACTGTCGGACGTCCGAGCCCCTCCAGTAAATCCAGGGCCCTTAGTTCCCGAAGTGACAGTGGCAAAAACCCTGTCGGCAATTCAACAACAAGAGGTCAAGGAGTTTCTGATCAGAAATAGGGTGCTGTTCTCTGATGTACCTGGGAAAACCTTGGTCATTAAACATGACATCATCACTGATCCAGGGGTTAAAGTTAATCTAAAGCCCTATAGGTTGCCAGAAGCACAAAGAGAATCGGTGTCGAAAGAAATTAAAAATATGCTAGAGTTAGGGGTTATTGAAGAATCACATAGTGAATGGTCAAGTCCCATTGTGTTGATTCCAAAGCCCGACGGGAGTGTGCGTTTCTGCAATGACTCCCGAAAGTTGAACAGTGTTTCAAAATTCGATGCCTACCCGATGCCAAGAGTGGATGAATTGATTGAGAGACTAGGGACGGCAAGGTATTTAACCACTCTTGACCTAACCAAAGGGTATTGGCAAGTACCGTTAACCGAAAGCGCCAAACAAAAGACAGCTTTTTCAGTGCCAGAGGGCTTGTTTCAGTACAAGATGTTGCCCTTCGGGCTACATGGGGCACCTGCTACCTTCCAAAGAATGATGGACAGGATTCTAAGGCCCCATAGACGGTATGCGGCTGCTTATCTGGATGACGTGGTCATTTATAGTCCTGAATGGCAGTCTCACTTACCCAGGGTACAAGCAGTTTTGGACTCCATCTATAAGGCAGGTTTGACAGCCAACCCAAAAAAGTGTTGTCTAGGCATGGAGGAAGTAAAATATCTGGGATACACCATTGGCAGAGGCCTGATACAGCCTCAGCTCAATAAAGTTGATGCCATACAAAACTGGCCACGGCCTCTGAATAAGAAGCAGGTGAGAGCCTTCTTGGGAATTACGGGCCTAACTTTGCCACCATGGCAGTCCCACTGACTGACCTGACCAAAGGCAAACAAAAAGTCATGGTAGAATGGAGTCCTGAGGCGGAGAAAGCTTTTCAGGAGTTGAAAGTAGCGTTGTGTTCCCAACCAGTCCTGATGACTCCTAATTTTGACAGGGAATTCATAGTACAAACCGATGCATCAGAAGTAGGTATAGGTGCGGTCCTGTCCCAGAACAAGGAGGGTGAGGAACACCCTATTTTCTATCTAAGCAGAAAGTTGAATGTACATGAGAGAAACTATGCCACAGTGGCGAAGGAGGCGTTGGCCATAAAGTGGGCGTTAGAGGCTCTCAGGTACTACTTGGTTGGAAGAAAGTTCAAATTGATCACTGACCATGCCCCTTTGAAGTGGATGTCCGAAAATAAAGACAGTAATGCGAGAATTACGAGATGGTTCTTGGCGTTACAAACTTTTAAATTTTCAGTGGAACACAGGCCAGGAAGCCAGCTGGCCAATGCTGACGCGTTGTCACGCGTTCATTGTTTGGGGGCTTCAGTTGTTCCGCCCCACAGGTCGAAACAAAGGGGGGGGATATGTGATAGGATCATTGGTAAAGTGGTCTGTGGCAGGTACATTTGTTCCAGATTCCTGTCTTATGTGTTTTAAACCTCCAGGAGAAAGTCTGCAGTGTAGCAGGCTTGAGTCTCGGCTTTTTGAAAAGCCGGTTTGGGACCTGGGGGTTGTGGGTGAGAGGAGAGGGAGGGCTCCTCCCACGGCCACTCCAGGTTTTGGTTCTCTTAGCCTGGTAACAGGCTTGTTAGGGTTTCCACCTGAGAGTGGCCAATATAAGCCTAGTGTGTTGAGGGCTGATTGTCTCACCTGGGAGAGCAGACAGGGAGTTTGCTCAGAGACACTTGAAAACCTAACTGTAAGTGTTGTGCTGTGCCCTTGTTGCTGGTGAGGGCATTAGGCCCTGCCAGGTTCTGGTAGTGAGGGAACTACCTGTGAAGTTAGTGCCCCGACAGGGCTAGGATTTATGTTTATGTTTTCTTTATGTTTGTTTCTGACATTGTACAATAAAGACTGGTGCCGACCAGCTTGTACTTGCATCCAGTGTGGCGTACTGTTTCCCAGCTGCTGTGTGTGAAAGGAAGGAGTCCTCTACCCAGGAGAGGGACCCCCTAACCTAACTGTGTCACAATATATATATATATATATATATATATATATATATATAATAATAATGATATATGTGTATATATTATGTTTAGAGTATACTGCATATATATATATATATATATATTTATTAAACTCTGATGCCACGGCATGCTCTGCATTATGCACACCATACCAGTTATACTATCAGCAGCAGCTAGGCCAGCAGGACTGACACTTCACCTCAGTTAAGAGGATCAGACATCCTGCCGCTGCCGGGCCGCCTTCACAGCGCTGCAGTGACTGCTGAGCCTGTGCTGCTGGACAATGCGGGACTACTTCAAGACACTGTGGTGACGGGCGACATCTTAGTGACGTCACACGCAGTGATGTCATGCAGCGAGGCAGAGGCCTGTGTCTGTGCATTAGCAGCGCAGGCAAGGCGAGTTACGCCTTCCACTGCGCCGCCATCTATGCTGGCAGCGTTTGATCCCCCGGCACAGCAGCCGGGCTGGGGATGGAGGGTTGGTCTCGGCTGGGGTTGAGGGGTCGGGGCCTCGAACTGGCAGGCTAATGAAGGCATGAAGCAAGATTTTTTTCTTTATCCTGTCTGCAACAGCCCCATTTTTAATCCGGCCCTGCATAGGGGGCATGGCTGGCTCTTGTCCATATACTGGGGCTGGCTTGCTGTTGTCCTGTCCACTCCATAGGGGCTGGCTGTTGTCCATAATATCCATATATAGTTACATACTGGGGCTGGCTGGCTTTTGTCCTGTCCTCTCCATAGGGGCTTGCTGACTTTTGTCTATATTGGCTGGCTGTGCTGCTGTGTTGTCCAGGGGGTGCTCTGTCCATCAGGGGTGCTATTAAGCCCCAGTGTGGAAAAAATAAAGATATAAAAGAAAAATGGGAGCGCTGACAGTGGCTGCTGGTTTCAAAAATGATTTTAATAATTTTTATATTGCATATAACACTAATCCCAATACATTTAAAACAACAAAATATGGAAATGCAGATGGAAATAATTAATTAGGCTTAAAATGCCACAATTTTTTTAGAGCATGGAGCCGGCTCCACCATATAATAATAATTATTAAAAGATTCCTCCAAAAACTTATGCAAGATAGTCTTTCTATAATACACACATTAGGATGAAATGGAGCGTATATAAAAGTCACTGGTCACAACTTGTCAGCATAGATTTAGTGGCTTGTTAGTGTTTGTATCCACTTATACCCAGTTGATAGAGGGGTAATGAATGTGAAGATAGTAGCGCAGCTCTTTTAACACCAATTGAAATGTTAGTATTATAGTGGACAATAGGTAATTCCTACATTGAGTATATTACCATCCAACCATTTGGGTAGACAAAGCAAGGTGCAATGTGGCAGTTAACCTCTACCCCAAACCCAGGGGGAGGAAGCTCATGCAGTTGTCGCCTGCTCACAGATGTGGAAGCGTGACAGCCAAAAAGTTTTACCACTTAGTGCATCATGTGGTCCGGAGGTGCAAACGTCCTCAAGCAGAGGAAGCTCTACTCCCCGGATCCTGGCACTTTTTACCGCTCACGGTGAACCAGTGGAATGGATGGATGGGCTGCTGACCGCTGCTGGCTAGTGCCGCTCTGTCTACACGCTGCTACGCGCTGGCTGGTGCCGCTTCGTCACTATGAAGATAATGCGATTTGTGCCCTCCTGGGGTATTTTCATATGTTTATTAATCTCTATGATGGGTATTGGATCTTAGAATCGTTTACACATTAGCATTAATATTTTTATTATTATTTTTTATTATTATTATTTTTTATTCTCAATCCATTTTTTATTGTTGAATGTCCACCACACAGTGTGTATCCATGATTGGGATTCCAATTATTCCTCATTGTCGAGTATATATATATATATATATATATATATATGTGTATTTATCAGTTTTATTTTTAGCGATTTATATATGGGTTTTATTTGAGTCATGCAGGTCCAGAATGATCATATACGGACCATATGAGTAGGCACCTTGGGGTAGATTATTAGAGAAATATTAGAAAATTAGAAAAATTGAAAAATAGTAAATAATCGGTATAAATCATTATTGAAAGAATATATAGATTGTATAATGTATGTTTTATTACAATATGCATGTGCAGACCGTTTTACCCTGTTGGTGACAACATTGTGGCATGTCAGGAGTTAATCTATAAATGAGATTGAGAATAAACAACTTGGATATCTTGAGAGGAATATGATTCCTGTAAAAATATACAGAATGTATGATATATGTTTTATTATAATATGCATGTGCAGATTGTTCATCCCGTTACTAGATAGCACTGTGACATGTCAGGAGTTAATCTCCAAATGAGATTGAAAAGCAACCAATCCGGACACTTTTGAAGGGATATAACGGAGCACTAATGAACGTAGAGCCATCCTCTGATGAAAGCGCCGCGTCATTGGGCGGAGAAATGCATCAGGTGACTCGTGGAACGCAGGTGGCACGCATATTGGGAGCCGGAAATACATCACCGGAAGTGACGAAGCGGCACCAGCCAGCGCGTAGCAGCGTGTAGACGGAGCGGCACTAGCCAGCAGCAGCCAGCAGCCCATCCATCCATTCCACTGGTTCAACGTGAGCGGTAAGAAGTGCCAGGATCCAGGAGTAGAGGTCCCTCTGCTTGAGGACGTTTGCACCTCCGGACCACATGATGCACTAAGTGGTAAAACTTTTTGGCTGTCACGCTTCCACATCTGTGAGCAGGCGACAACTGCATGAGCTTCCTCCCCCTGGGTTTGGGGTAGAGGTTAACTGCCACATTGCACCTTGCTTTGTCTACCCAAATGGTTGGATGGTAATATACTCAATGTAGGAATTACCTATTGTCCACTATAATACTAACATTTCAATTGGTATTAAAACAGCTGCGCTACTATCTTCACATTCATTAACCCTCTATCAACTGGGTATAAGTGGATACAAACACTAACAAGCCACTAAATCTATGCTGACAAGTTGTGACCAGTGACTTTTATATACGCTCCATTTCATCCTAATGTGTGTATTATAGAAAGACTATCTTGCATAAGTTTTTGGAAGAATCTTTTAATAATTATTATTATATGGTGGAGCCGGCTCCATGCTCTAAAAAAAATTGTGGCATTTTAAGCCTAATTAATTATTTCCATCTGCATTTCCATGTTTTGCTGTTTTAAATGTATTGGGATTAGTGTTATATGCAATATAAAAATTATTAAAATAATTTTTTAAACCAGCAGCCACTGTCAGCGCTCCCATTTTTCTTATATATTTTGATTTTTATCAGGTGGACTTCCAGATCCACTGTGTGGGGGCAGCAGAAGCGGTATTCTTTTTTAAGCATATTGGTGACATACATTGGTAGTGCCCACACTTTTTTTTTTTTTTCCTTGGAAAAAATAAAGTATTGTTATTTTTATTTCTGTTTCTGTGTGTGTGCGCGCCTGTTAGCCACACTTATCAGCAACGTAGGTGTGCATGGGTGCTGTGCCACCTGTGTCTTATTTATCAAGGGGCTGCTGCCTCGTTCAAGGGTGCTCTTCACCCCCAGTGTGAAAAAAATAAAATAATTTTTTTGTGTGCGTGTTAGCCTGCTACACCACAAGTGTTCAAATAACAAAAAAAAAATTGTGTGTACGTAATTGCGTATTAGCCACACCACCAGTGTGAAAATAATAACAATTTTTTGTGGGTGCGTGTTGGCCACACCAGCAGTAAAAAAATAAAAACAATTTTTGTGTGTGTGGCTGGTTGTGTGCATTAGCCGCACTATAATTGCTTGGTGACACTGCTGTAACACCGCAGTGTGTATGGAGGACAACCACATGACAGGAGAGCAGGATCCACATACCAGTCTTGTAGCTGCCGGCAGCAGTCATGATGACGATGCAAGGCCGTCAACGTCATCTATGAAGGCTGATGTACCAGGGCTTAAGTAAGGCAAAAAAATCAGGCTAAAAAAAATCAACTTTTACCCTGTTAAAGAAAAAAAATCTAAAGCTAAGTCTTCTTTAGAGAAACAAAAAATTGCCAATATGCCATTCACTACACGAAGTGGCAAGGAAAGGATAAGGCCTGCGCCTTTATTATTTATGACTGGTGGTTCTAGTGATGATTTAAGCCCCTCTGCTTGTAGGAGAGGTACAAAAAAAATTAAAATTGTTAAGACGAGTAAGACCCCAGAATCAACTGTGTGCTCCGAAAAATCACAAATCCTCGAGAAGAGTCCAAGTGTGTCCGCGGTTGCCATATGTGAGCCTGACCTTTCTAATACTAAACTTGAAGAGGATCCTCCTTCCACCATTGGTGTGCCCTCTGCAAATGTGGGGATGAGCAGCACAACATGCTGACGTAGAAATTGTAACAAATAGAGTACTCTTGGGCTATGAATACTCTACACTGTATAAATAAAGTTTATTGATACATTGAAGCAATGCACAATGGATTATATTAATACATTGCAGTTCTGCTAGGAGTGTGCCAATTTTTTAATGTATTATTATTTGCCAATTAGAATGCTCCAGGATGAAATACAATAAAGTCTCTATGGAGTTAGAAGTACAAATAATTATGGAAATTAAGGTTACTCTAAGTATTTATTTCAAATAAAGTTTTTATTTTAAACTGTATTTATTTATTATTACCGAATTGTGTGAAACAGGTTCCAACGAGCCCTGGCTGCCAACTTCCAATGTGTACATTCAGTTAATGGCTATAGAGCAACACATTTAAGTAATAATTTGCCATTGTTTATACATTACCCTGAACTCACTAGTACAGGGCTTTTTTTGCTAGTCAGAGGATTGTGCTTTTTTGTTGCAGGCTTAAATTCCCTAAGCAGGTGCCACTGCCAAGGTGCAGGACCCAGGGGGCAGCACCGTCACTGCCTCATGGTACCTGCATTTGGCGTGGGGTGTGCATGGAACAGCACCCTGCAGACGCTAGAGTTGCACTCGGCACTTACCTTGCAGCTTTTAGAGCTGGCCAGAGAGCATCTGTCACGAACCCGAGCTGACTCGCAGATACAACAATCTGGATCAGCTGGTTGTGATGCTGTCGCACCGCGGTCACTTACCAAAATACACGGTTCTTCTGCCACCCCGCTGACGGTTCTCCGGAGGTCTGCGATCTCCCAACAGATTAATAATAAATCACATACAAATTACACACAATATGTAGCATGAGCCTATCCAGGCACGCGAGTACAATAAGAATCATGGAGAATATGCTAGATTAAATGTGTTTAATCCAAAATATATTTTCAAGGCTTAGTTACAAAAATATTAGTAAGATGACAAACAGATTATAATGCAAATATTTCCTAAAAATAAAAGAGAGAAATAATTCAGAGTTCTTAAGACAACTTACACTAAAGTTCTTAGCACTACAGATAGGGTGGGGGATTTCACCCACAAGAAATCCTGATGCACTCCCAGCACTTCCGTCTGATCCCCAATGAGTTGATCCCCACTGATCCCACTGGCTTTGGGAGAGGTTCACTCTTATGCCTCCAGAAGTCCTAATGGCCCCAACCTTTTTTGTTTAACTCTCCCATTGCCGGCTGTCAATAACTTATGTGACTTCTCAAAATGACACAGGACAATTTCACATGTTACTCCACTAGTCAGAAAAAACAGTTCTTACTTCTACATAACAAGAATCTTTAGAAGTGAAGTATTGGGCTTGTAAACAGAGATCTGGATTTACGATCTGGCTTCAGGGGTCATACATGACCTCACACTCTGGGGGTTATCTATAAGCCATCCACTTGATTTAAAATTAAGGCCTTCCTGACAGTATACCAAATAGCAATTGACATACCATATTTAGCCAGAACATCAAAATAAAGGATACACAGTTATATAACACTCCTCAAATCACATGAATGGACATTGGCCCTCATTCAGAGCCACTCGCTATTTGCAGTCGTTCGTTGTAAAACAAGGGGTGGCTATTCAAATGAACCGTTCGCTCTTTGCGGTCTATTCACTCCTCTAGGTCTGAACGAGCGAACAAAACTTGCGGTCGTTTTTTGAAAAAATACGCCCCGTGGCCGCTCGCATCCTACGTCATGTCCGCTATTTATTAGATTAATCGAGTACATCGACCAGGGTATGAACTGCTCGCTATTCTTGGGGTTGGTTTTTGCTACCACAATTTTGCGAGCAGTTCTGGCTATAAAATAACCCAGTGACGTGGTCAATGACGCTGCTGTTTTAATTATGCACACCCATAAAACGCCCGTTTTGACCTTTAAGCACGCCTGCGTTCGGATCTCCACTCCCCGTCTTCAAGCACCTTCCCCTGTTACCACCCACATACGCATACTCCTGTCACTCAAATTATCAGGCATTCGCTATTTTGCGAGCACATGAATTTCGAACGCACTGACTGGTTCGCGCATGCGTATAACGATCCGTACGCATGCGCAGTTGGGCAAACATCGCTCAGAACAAACGAGCGGCTCTGAATCAGGCCCATAGATCATTATCAACCCCTCTTCCTTGAATGCCTAACTTCAAAGAGGTGGGGTAATACCTCTAGCCCTTCTAGACACACACAGGTCAATTAAAGGACATCGCCTGCATAGTTCACAAAATATAATTTCTGGCGATTAGTCTTTCGATTAATCGTCACAGTGCCCTTTGAATTCTGGAGCTGATTCAGAGCTGCTCGCTATTTGTGATCACTCGCACGATGTGTATGCAAATTGCGTAGGTAGTGCAATCAAGCAGTAAAGCATTAGCACGCCCAGTATTTCTTAAAGAGCGATCACATAGTGTATGCAGACACCCACCAGCCTGTCTTAAGACGCCCACTTGTGCATGTCATGCCCAGGAAGTGTATGCAACCATCAGTACATCAGGTAACATTGGATGCAATCGCAGCACTTGAGGTTGACCATACCCTACCGCAAGCACTGCGAGCACTTCAGTGTAAAAACAAGCCAGGTGATGTGTACTATGATGCTGTCTTTTAATTATGCACATCTCTAAAACGCCGTTGAGATGCTCAGGCATGCCTGCGTTTGCACCTCCACTCCCCCGTTTTTAATGGCCAGCCCCTGTCACCACCTACAAACGGCTTCCCCTGTCACTCACTCTGCTGGGCTGTCTATGCGCAGCGAGCGAACGCATTGTGAACTTTCACTAATGTATGCGCAGCGTGCTGCATACGCATGCGCACAATGCATACACAATGCACACCATCAGCAGCAGCGAGAGAATACATCTTAGCGAGCGGGTCTGAATGAGCTCCTCTGTTCATTCCTGCTCTTGCTGGTCCCAGCATCCCAGTCCTCTGGATATGACAACGTGTGTTCACAGGGCATTATTTTAATTTTAGCTCTGCTACTGCAATGGCCCTAGGGAATTCAGCTCCATGCTGACCAGGCTGGTGCTTATGCACATTATGACAGGAGGATCATCTGGTGACACCCGGTGCGCACTCTGGATACCCCACGCGCTATGGATGCGCGCCTGGCCAAAAGGGAGCGTGGACTCGAGGGGGATCCTGATAATATCACTCTGGGGGCAGCCTAGTATCACAGGAGATGCTGGGCTGCCCCGGAGACTGGGCAGTCTGCACTGTTGGCTGCTCTTCTATGACAGGAGCCGGGTGCTGCAGAAGAATGTCACTCTCTGAGGGTGACACCTGGGTGCGGCCCGCACCCCCCTCTAGACGCCACTGACACAGCTCTAATTTTTATTATTGCTTTGGTTCACTGTGGTGTTTCTCTGGCGGCCCCACCCCTCCCAGAAGTGCTAAGAGAGTACCATAATTTTAGAATTCAAAGGGGCCTATTTATAAATTACTATTTGCAGGATAGGCCCCATCTCTGAATGTATTTATGTGGGACAGCAGCAGATATTGACCACAAAAGCAGACCCCATGGTGGCTGCTTATTTTGCCAACTTTACTAACACCATTTCGGTATGGCGTTAGCCGTTGTAGCTTATGGGCTACTTTCTGCAAATAGTACCGGAGACGGATGACTCCCCAGCAGTCTCCCCTCGCACATGTGTGGTGAACTGACTGCACATGTGCAGAAAGGCGCTGGGGTCCCGAAAGAGAAGTGAAATGATCACCTTAGCGATTACTTCACTTCTAACCCACTGCAGGAATGGGACCCTTTCAGAGCCGCTGATCCTGTATGTGTTTTCTATAATACATGTTGGCGATCTTTCATTTCTGATTGTTGCGAATAGTGGATATATTAGAATTATCAGGTCTAGAATCAAATACTACCACAACTGTATTATGTATTACAGCGATACATAATGCTCCCACTACGGCACCAATGATAAATAGGTCACTATGTACCCTAACCAAGCGATAGTACAGTACGTACATCTATTTATGTACTTTATGTTTCTGTGAACAATTTCATGTAATTTTAGGCATAATGTGTTCAATAATTAGAGTAATATTAATTATTAGATATTTAAAATTGTTCTCTTTCCACTCATATGAAAAATTGAGCTGTAACAATTTGAGCTTGTCTTTATTCATATTACTGGGAAGAGTTCAATTTGTGATTCAATAATATTAAACACACCATCAGGGCCATCTCTTCCATTGGGCTTGTTGTGCAGTTGCCCAAGGGCCCGAAGCTTGTAGGGGCCCGCCAACCCGGCCCCCTTCAGCCGCAGCCAGTTGATAAATTTGTGATATTTTTGTAAGCCGGCCGCCGGTGCACTGTATTCTGATCTAACCTTCCCTACCCCACCTCCCACAGTGACAAGAATTCCCCTCAGTCCCAGTTTCACTTCATCCGCCGGCTTCAGGCCAGTAAGACAGAGGGCCTGATTCAGCGCTTGCGACTGGGTCGATGGTGGCCCCGGCTCCGTCGTGCGCATGTGCGAGACCCGGATAGCGACGGGCAATCCGTCGCTCCGGGTCTCGCACCAAAGGGGGCGTGCTGTTGATGTTGAGTGACAGCACGCCCCCTTTGGTGGGCGGGACGGGGGGTGGCTGCCCAGATGGAGGTGTTCCCATGAGAACGCCTACCTTTTGGGGGCGGCCCCACTGACATCACAAGTGATGTCAGTGGGAGAGCTTTCGGCTCTGTTTGAGCCGAAAGCTCTCTGGGGCTTGCGGCCACGAGATCCTACCACAAGGGTCTCTTCGCAAGCCCGATGGTCGCGACGGTCTTAACCATCGCGACCATCATCCTGACAGCTTGCATTAGCTGTGGGTGGCAAACCACAGCAATGCGAGCGGCCAGGAGGCCGCTCCATAAAAAAAAAAAAAAAAGACGCCCTGATTCAGAGCGAGCGCTCTGTCAGAGTGTCCGGCTGTGAATCAGGGCCAGAGTCTCTCTGCATGTGTGGGAGGTCTGATGGGCATGCAGGAGGGTTTCATTTTATTGACCATATAAATTTTTTTCCTGTGAATGGGTATATAGTGCATTGCTTTGCCCAGTGACCACACTGCTGTTAAGACAACCCTGCACACCATCAGTGCGCTGTGGAGATTGGGAGAGATGTTAATGGTCTGGTCACTGATGATAATATATCTGTTGGAAGGAATGCGCTCCTGCTCTGCCTCATTTCAGTACCCTGACAAGGTAAGGTGACTAAGACCTGAAGGAGTCAGTTAGACAGGCCCAACCTCTGACATGCGCTACTGCACATGCACGGCATCTCCGTGAGTCATTACGCCCTGGTATTCCATGGAGACGGTAGGACCCAGGGCATTCACTGCATACAGAGCTATACACAGCCGTAATACCAAACACCAAGTACACTGTATCACCAACGCTAGTGTAAAGGGCACCAGTGATACCATCCGCCTGTGTATTTACCGCAACCATGTCCCAATGCACTACAATGCCAATCAGCACCCTGTGTTCCAAGCTGTCGTTACTTATTCTGCATTTCGCTGTTACACCTGTGATATCCCTGTGCCACATGCTACTTGTTATTCTACTTGATGCAATAAATTTAAGAACTGGTTAAGATGTACCATGTATGGACTAACCGCCTCCAGCACCAACAACTGCGTTACAAATTTACCACATGTACTTGGCCAAAGTGCATTATACCCCTTCTGTCTGGGGGACTAATGCTTCCAGCACATCTGCTTCCATTTCATATTGATAGTCACATTAACCCTAACAGACTGTGTCACCCTGTACACTATTGGGTTTAGTATAAAAAAAATAGGCAATAACAATATCTAGATAGACAACAGATGTTAGAGGGGCAATAGGTCAACAGGGACAAAAGGTAGACACAGAAAAGGTCGACATGGATGAAGGTCGACCGGTACAAAAGGTGACACAAAAATGGTCAACAGAAAAAAATGGTCGACACCAGGTTTTTTGCTTTCTAACCCTAATTTTCAGCCTAACCCTCCCCTTTGTGCCAAACCCTAACCCTCCCTCCTGGTGTCTAACCCTGTCGGGGTAAGTGCCTAACCCAAACCGTCCCTTATAATGCCCAACCCTAACCCTCCTGTAAGTGCCTAACCCTAAAAAAAAGTGTTGACCAGTGGAATTCATCCCCCCCGACCCGGCACTTATGTAATAAAGGGACTGCGCACGCCACAAAAAAGGGGCGTGTCTCAAAAAGGGCATAGGCACACAATAGTATCCCCAGTTCAAATTAAGCCACACAGTAACACAATCATATTCATATTATGATTCACATTACACCACATAGTAATGTTCCTTATTCATGTTATGACACAGTAGTGCCCCTTTCACACAATGCCCACCTTAGTGTCCCTTATACGCAATGCCCACAGTAGTAGTGTCCCTAATTCACATAATGCCCACAGTAGTAGGGCCCCTTATACAATGCCCACAGCAGTAGTGCCCAGTACACATTATGCCCACAGCAGTAGTGCCCCTTATGCAATGCCCACTGTAGTGGTAGTGCCCACAGTGGTAGTGCCCTTATGCAGAGCCCACAGTAGTGGTGCCTTCTTATGCAGTGCCCCCTATGCAATGATCCCATTAGAAGTGCCCCCAGTAGTAGTGCTCCCAGTGTTAATGCCCCATTAGTAAAGCCTCCTGTAGTAGTGCCCCTAGTAGTAACGCCCCCTGTTGTAATTCCCCACAATAGTTACCTGAAGCACCGCTCCAGACATCATTAATCGTGCACAAATCATGCACTATAATGTCGGAAACAATTATGCCACTGTTAATAGAAAGGTAAATATCAGCCATTTCACACCATTTAAGAACCAGAAATTCTTATAGCCACTAATAGCTTTCTATACTATTACCAAATGCTAAGTACCACTTTTCTGGTGGTCAGAGTAATTTCCCCATTTTTGCATGAAATTCCCCCAAGTCACACACTGTAGAATGCACGGGTTCCACAATATGCATTTTTGAATTACATGTAGCAGTGTAACATAATGGTTATCTACGTTGGTACAATAGCTGGCTATTTTTTGCCAATTGGCTGTTTCGATACATGCAATAATGAGAAATGTTTTTTGAGAGTTTTTGTCAATTGGCTGTTTCGATGCAGACAGCAGTGTGTGTCATTGGGCCTGATTCATAGGGGTCAATCCAATTAGCCGAGAGAGTTGCGAGTTGCCGTTGAAATGGCGTTAAAACAGCGGCAACAGACCGGCACCTCGCACGCTTCACGGCCCGCTCTGAGCCCGAATTTGCAGAATTTTGCCCGCAGCAGCAAAATTCAGTGAATCCAGGTTGCCGTAAAGTGCACCCATTGCCACGATGACTCGCCCTGGTGAGATTGTCGCGGCTAATAGGATCGACCCCATAGATGGTTGGTAATACAGCTTCTCTCTCAACAGCGGTTGGTGAAATATATAAATGCTAACCTCAGCCTTTTGTGCTCCGCAGTTTGATGGAATGTGCAAGCAGTGAGACACCCACTTTCAGGCTACATGGTCTGTGCATTTGCGATGAAGATTGTAAATACACCAACATCAATGCTACATTGGTCACACCATCAACATTTGTGGTAGTCTAGGGTCTACTCTAGCTGCTCTCCTCTAATCCAACTAAACATGGCCTCTGCAGCATTGGATTTGCGATAATGATCGCAACAGCGTTTCCAGACACAACTATAACACACCCATGAAATGGCTCCTTTTCACGTTCACTTTAGGTCTCCTCCCAGGCTCCCCCCTGAAATGCCCAGGGATCGCCAACACCCTTATGCAGTGCCCCTTATACAGTGCCCCAAGTCAGTGGCGTAACTAGGGCAAGGCCGCTGGGGCTCGTGCCCTGGGCACCGTGGGACCGGCGGCACGGGGGGGCACCGCCGGCAATATCACAGGCCCGCCCTAGTCAGCCAGTGTAGTGCAGATCGCAATGAAAGCGGTCCCACTACACATTTACACACACGTCGCCGCCGGCGCCAGTACTACCCAGTGGCGATGTGTGTGTTAGGACCTCTCTCCCATAATGCAGAGCGGTACCGAGCAGGAGGACGGAGATGGAGGAGCAGCGACAGGAGCAGGGATTCAGGTAAGCCTGTTTTTTATGTTTTGTATGTGTATGTCTTTGTGTGATAAGGGGGACCACTACTGGGGGGGCACTGTGTAAGGGGCACTAATGGGGACTGGCCTGCATAAGGGGGATCACTACTGGGGGGCACTAATGGGGGTCTAGCTGCATAAGGGGGGGTCACTACTGGGGGCTCTAATGGTGGCCTGCATAAGGGGGACCATTACTGGGGGGGCATTGGACACTAATGGGGACCACTACTGGGGGGGCACTGTGCAAGGGGCAATAATGGGGGCCTGGCTGCATAAGGGGGATTACTACTAGGGGCTCTGGACACTATTGGGGGCCTACATAAGAGGGACCACTACTGGGGGCACTGTATAAGGGGCACTAATGGGGACCTGCATAAGGGTGACCACTACTGGGGGGCATTGCATACTGGGGGTATTGTATAAGGAGCACTACTGGGGGCCTGCATAAGGGGGACTGTATAAGGGGCACTGCATTAACGGTGTAAATTGAATGGAATGTTCCCAGAGTGACAAGAAAGGGGTGTGTCATGTTGAACATTTTCAGTGGCCACGCCCCTTGTGGAATGTGGCTACGCCCATTTTTCAGCACGCGCACATGGGGCGGGCTCCTTTTTTAAATTTGCCCTGGGCTCCAAATACCCTAGTTATGCCTCTGCCCCCAGTAGTGCCCCTTATACAGTGCCCTTAGTAGTACCACTTATACAGTGCCCCCAGTAATGCCCATTATACAGTGCCGCTAGTAGTGGTCCCCCTATGCAGTGCCCCCAGTAGTAGTCCCCCCTATGCAGTGCCCCCAGTAGTGGTCCCCCCTATGCAGTGCCCCCAGTAGTCCTCCCCTATGCAGTGCCCCCAGTAGTAGTCCCCGCTGAGCAGTGCCAGACAAAGACACACATAAAAAAAACCCACTTACCTGAATCCCCGCTCTTGCACCCGCTGTCGTCCGCTCCTCCGTCCTCCCGGGCTGGTCCGCTCTACACTATGGGAGAGACGTCAAGACATCTCTCCCATCACCCACTGCGGGAGCCAGAAGATGGAGCTCATGAGTGAGCTCCAGCAGCGCAGCAGTCAATGAGAGTCTGTCTGACTCTCATTGGCTGCCAAAACAAACACACTGCCGCCGGGTAGTACGAGCCGGCAACGGTGTTTGTTACTGTGTAGTGCACTACACTGACCAGTGTCCTGGACCGCGACCACCGGCGCCCCCCCCACCCGATTTTGCCCAAGTTACGAGCCCTGCTTGATCCCCCCTAGATGTGCCACTGTTAGGAACTGATTGGTAGTAACTTTATCTCTCACGATTTTATCTCTCTTCAAGCTTTGATAAATAACCATATGTTAAAGTGTGGCTGTGCTACCTCTCAGCACGGAGAAGACACTGGGGGAGATGTATTATAGCGGCACGCATTGTGCCGCTATAACTCTTCCTGCTTTGTCTCTTTACCGAGGCAAAACAGAACCGATAATATGTATTAGCATATTTTCTGTTAGAATGGGGGAGTGAAAACTTCCCCCTCAGGCGATCCCCGTCTGAGCACACAGCGCATCAGCCTAGTGCTCTGTGTCACCCTTTCCGGCCGGCTCCACAGAGCATGCGCTAGATCTCTCAATCATCGTGAGAACTCACAGCAGCTGCCGCAGTGGGGACAATGCTGTCCCTATTGTGGTGATGGGGCATCAACAGCTGCAGCTGTCGAAATTGATAGACCGTTCATACATTGCCCAGTACATCAGTGTGCTATATAGTACATAGAAGAGCCGATAATGACAGGGGCGTATAGCACCACTATCATTTAACACTGAACCCCACAATAATACATGGGGAAGAAGCAGTATCAGCGTGCATAACGTGTGTTGATACTGCTTCTTCATACATCTCCCCCACTGTTCTCAGAGTCTGTATGGACAGAGAGTTGCAGGGACCTAATAGAAACCTGAGTCAAAAGATAAGGTCACAGTGGACAGGAAGCTAGGCTAGTTTCGGCCCGGGAGAAAGCCTATGTGACCCTCCTCCTCCCAATGTCACTGACACACTGCCTGCCCCCACACATACAACGGTCTGACTGAGAGCTCATGGGAGACCCGCCCACTACCTGCCCATCATATGGCAGCGGCCAAAGGGAACGGCGGCTGATACAGGCCACACCCCCGCAGCGTCATGCACAGGTGAGCGCCCGGCCGGAACACAGGAGACAACAACAACACAAAGACCAACAATTGGGCGGTGTCACGTGCTGCGTGCGTCCTACTGACACGCACTCAGGGAGAGGAGAGACGGTAGCGACGGGGACAGTAGTGTCGGAGTCACCGGGCAACAGGAGTCAGACACGGCAGCGGTCTCTGTGTGACAGACAGGATATCCCCGAGCTCCTCCTCTCGCTTCCTGAAATCAGAGAGCGGCTCCGGCCCTCCCCCACTCCCACCACCCCCGGGCTCCCAACACGTCTTCTCCGCTCCCGGCTCTCACTGTACGGAGAGGGCACCGGAGGATGATGGGCACCTGTATGACCCGGGGCTGCGCTCTCCTGCTGTGCCTTCCACGCCGGGTGCTGTAACGTCCCTTCATCCCGTGCCGCTGGGGTACTCATGGCCTGGGTGAAGCTGTTCCGCCGCCAGGCGGGGGGGAACCTGGGGAAGGTCTACCAGCCGGGCAGCGTCCTCTCCCTGGCCCCGGCCAAAGGCCTCTTCAACGAGCCCGGTCAGAACAGCTGTTTTCTGAACAGCGCAGTGCAGGTGAGCCGCTCCTATCTACCTGCTGTGTATGTGCCTCCGCTGCTCACCCCCGGGGCGTCCCTGTGTCCGTGCACTGTGCCTCCTAGTACATGTGTTCCGTTATGTCACTCCTTGTGTGTGCTCCTTCACCGCTGCCGTGTGTGTATTGCGCTGTATGTAGCGTGTGATCCCTGCTGTCATGTGTATTGCGCTGTATGTAGCGTGTTTTTCCTAACGACTGTGTGTACAGTGCTGTACGTAGCGTGTGCTTCCCCACAACCGTCATGTCTGTGTACTGTGCAGTATGTAGTGTGTGCTCCCCACTGCTGCCATGTGTATATTGTGCTGTATATAGCATGTGACTACTGCCATGTGTATACTGTGCTGTATATAACATGTGACTACTGCCATGTGTATACTGTGCTGTATATAACATGTGACTACTGCCATGTGTATACTGTGCTGTATATAGCATGTGACTACTGCCATGTGTACACTGTGCTGTATATAGCATGTGACTACTGCCATGTGTACACTGTGTGCTGTATATAGTATGTGACTACTGCCATGTGTACACTGTGCTGTATATAGCATGTGACTACTGCCATGTGTACACTGTGCTGTATATAGCATGTGACTACTGCCATGTGTACACTGTGCTGTATATAGCATGTGACTACTGCCATGTGTACACTGTGCTGTATATTGCATGTGACTACTGCCATGTGTATACTGTGCTGTATATAGCATGTGACTACTGCCATGTGTATACTGTGCTGTATATAGCATGTGACTACTGCCATGTGTATACTGTGCTTACTCACTGCTTCCATGTATTTACTGTGCAGTATGTAGCATGTGCTCATTCACTGCTGTCATGCATGTGCTGTATGTAGTGTGTTCCCTCACTACTGACGTGTGTACTGTCCAGTATGTAGCGTGCTACTGCATGTGTATGATCAAGTTTGTTCTGTGTACTATCCAGTATGTAGCATGTGCTTCTTCATTGCTTCAGCGCTTGTCCACAGTCACTACTTCCATGTGTGTAAAGTTCTGTATGTAGCGTGTACTCTCGGTTGTTTTTTGGGCAGAGATAAGTAATGAGCGCTCGGCATAGAAATTCAATTGTTTTGTCGATCGAGAACAACTGCATTACTTATCCCGCTTGTCGTGTCCGAATGCATCTGGTTTAGCCGCATAAAGCCCTTTTTAGATATCCGCTCGCCACCTCATGAGGTAGTGAGTAGAAATCTGGGTGCCCGATTGGCGCGACAATTAAATAGCACCGTCAGGGGAACTGATTAACTGATGTGAATTCCCCCCAACTTGTGTACTGTGCTGTATGTAGCATTTCCTCTGTTACTGCTTTCCTATGTATTGTCCTGTATGTAGCATATCCCAAGTCACTGGCTCCATGTGTGTGCTGTATGTAGTGTTCCTAGACACTGGCTCCGTGTGTAATGTGCTGTATGTAGCATGTCTGTACTGGTGGTGTGTAGCCATCCACAGTGAATGTAATGCAATCTGTCTAATTTATTTAAACTGTATAGCTTGAATCCCATATAGATATGTGATATTACAATCGTGTAGACTAGAATTATAAAATGTGGTGGATAAGTGAGATATATATATATATATCTCTAATTTTTCAGCATTATTATAATTGTTTCCTCAATTATAGATTTGTATTCATTATATTTTCTGTTCCTTATTGCATCGTACAAAGTCACATCCTTTTGAGGTAATTTTCAGCTCAGCACTTGTATTTCCAGGTTTATGAAGAAAGCACAATAGACCTCCCTTTTCACCAGAAAACATGCTCTGATTGAAACTGTAAAGTTTCCCATTGCCCTGGTCCTTGGTTCATAGCTGTTCCCTGACCTAGTTGTGGACACACACCGTAGCCTAGCTAGTGACAACCTAATACAATAATAAAAACCACCTGTTGTAGCTTGGTATAACACTCTTTGTATTCTTATTACAGTATATTGTATTGCCTTTGTTGTAAGTAATTATGTAAAAACTGATTTCCTTGATTAATGCATATTGTCGTCAGATCAATAATGCTGTTTACCTTCTTAAAGATAATCTAGGTAATGATCACTGTTTTTGTAATTTCTCCTTAGCTTTTTTCCACATCGGGATACGTGTGTCTACACTAATGACAAAGTGTGCACATATTAAGTATGTTTAGATATGAAGTCTTTTTGCTGGAATCTGCTTTGCTTCTAAACATGATGTAGGTCAGAACTATATTGATATTTGCATATGGATAGGATTGGAGGTTAATGCTTAACTGGATGGGTGACATACCAACCATACCTTGTTGATGTTATGTCATAAGGAGCACTTTTCCTGCCAAGGTAGTTCAGGTTGCGAGTCTGAAGTTTCAGCACGTTTGTATTTTCTACTGTAATTCTGAATAGTGCTACAGATGAAGCAGAAATATACTACTGTTAATGGCAGTTTGCCGCTAACCCATGATAAATACCTCTTGTACGGTGGGCAAGGAGTTATGCTGGGCATACACTATACGGGAGGCAATCGGGAAGCCGACTGCCTAAATACCGTCAGCCGGCTTCCCGACTGCCATTTCCCGTCAAGGGTGAAATGCCGGCCGTCTAGATGTAGACGCCCACATTGCCCGGCATCCTGATCGTAGGGATGCCGCGCGCCGCGAGCGGACAGCCGTGGGGGGGAGGGTTAGGTTTAGGGCTCCCGGGGGGGACTTAGGGTTAGGCACCCCCCCAGGAGGGTTAGGGTTAGGCACCCCCGGGGGGGACTTGGGGTTAGGCACCCCCCCCGGGGGACTTAGGTTTAGGCAGCGGGGAAGGGGGTGGTTAGGGTTAGGCACTTAGAGGGGAGATTAGGGTTAGGCACTTGGGGGGTCAGGGCATAGATGAAATCAAACTTGTCTGATTTCACTGATATGCCGATCATGATCACAATATGATAGTGATTAGCATATCATGGATTTTTAACATGTAGAATTTCACAGATTCCCTGTCCGCATTTCTAACCAGTGAATCGATGTGTCCGATCGGTACCCTTAGAAACACATTTTCATTGATGTAAGGAAACCTTAAACATTCTGCTTTAATATTAATGCAAAACAAAAATAGAAAAAAGTAGAAAAGCGTTTAGGTGCTTTACAAAAATCATAAAAAAAGCTTCAGAGTAATCTAATCAAAATCAATTGGGTTGTTATCAAATCTGTTCTTAAGGTGGGTATCCACTACCCGACAGTGAAAACACCTGAATGATAATGATATCGTTATCGTTCAGTCATTCACTACACTGCAGGGTGCAGTGTAGTGTAATCCTCAGGTTGACCAGCATGTTTGCACGATGATAGATGTCTAAAAGACCAGATATTCGAACGATATCGTTATCGTCCAATCGCTCATTTTAACGTCTAGTGGATAGGCACATTTAAGGTGCATACACACGTAACGATTTTTTGAACGATTTGTCGTTGACGTAATCGTTAAAAAAAAAATTCAGTTTCCGAGTTATAACGAGGAACGATAATCGTTCAAGCGCGCTCCCATTTGTAGTTATTATTCATCGTCCATTTCAGACTGTCCAGCATAATGATTTTCGTTAAGGGAAGGTACATTTTTCATTAATCGTTGTAAAAATCAGTCATAATGGTGCATACACACGTGATAACTATTTTAAAAATCGTTCATATCTGAAAGAAAAATCTGCAATGTGTGAAACGATGAACGATATCTGCCATCTGATGTTTGCAGTCATCTTTGGACAATTTCCATTAATTTTAATATTCAAAAATCGTTAAATCGTTTGCAAATTGTTTGATCGTTCATCTGACACATCTGACTGTGTGTATGCACCATTACACTTCAAAAATCGTTCACTTTTCAAGGGAAAATCTGACAGAAAATCGTTGGTTACAAAATCGTTACGTGTGTATGCACCATTACTGTAGTCCTGTTGTGATCATGGTAACAGATCACTCTCAGACATCACTGGCCAAATCAGAAAGGGAACTAGTCATATTTGTTGGCATGGTTTATCGTAGGAAAAAAGAAATGGGTGCTAAAATTACCAAAAGTTAATTAAAAAGTTCTATACAGTATGTAACTTCAAAGCTTATAATTTCAAATACCTTGGGATCAATTCAGTTAGAAGCGATCTCACATCGCTCGTAATGGCAAGATGTAGTGAGGTGTGCAGTGAGTACAAATTCCATGCATACGGTAGGCATACATTGTGTGTTTTCTTGTGCACCCCGGGCTGCATGTTAAGATGGGCTATGTAGGATGCAGTTGTCTGTATTCAAACACTGGCACTACATACATACATAGTGTTCCCTCTAGCTCCGGCGGCAGGCAGGGCGCCGGAGCTAGATAGGGCGCGCGCGTCCGAAAAGGGTGCGTGGTTATGAAAAGGGGGCGTGTCTATAAGATGCGTCCCCTTTTTGTCATACTTTGGGGCGTGCCCGGCGCTTACGGACATGCCGGGCAGCCCCCAAGCGCTGCAGAAAGGGAGAATAGATGCCGGGCGCACGCGCCCGGCGTCTATTCTCCGGCGATGACCGGGTCACCGCATTTTTGTCCACCCGCGGGACACTGCGTCCCGCGGGTGAGAACGGCTCCCACAGGCTGTTAGGGCTGGGCGCTTTTTGCCCTCCAGAAGGAGGGCAGGGCGCCGCGCCCCGCTAAAACAGCCTAGCGGGAACGCTACATACATACATACATACATATATATATATATATATATATATATATATATATATATATATATATATATATATACACATATATACATATACACATATACATATATACACATATACACATATACACATATACATACATACATTGCAGTACCACTACAGTTGAACTGTCTTCAAACGGAGTGGCTGAAGTCGATACCATGTTTAATGGTGCGTACACATGTAGTGTTCTGCCAGCGATACGATATCGCTGGCAGATCGTTATGCACCCTCCCTGGTATGCGGGATGATCAATATCGATCATCCAACACACCACCAACTTACCGGCGACTATAGCAACCCTCGATCGCGGGTCTCTATAGTAACTTGCTCGAAATCGAGCAAGTTGACTGGCATGCACGACCGATGGACGGTATCGCTATCGTCCATACGTGGCCGCGCATCGCTAGTCCATTTAAAACAATTTGAAAGATAACGATATCATTATCGTTCTTTTAAATTGCTAGATGTATACACACCTTGAGATCACAGTCCTGGAATACAGTCCAACTTGGAAAGATTAAACAAAGTAGTACATGATGACCTTGTGAGCCAAGTACTTAAAAGTACAGTTTTGAAGAACACTACGTTTTTGTTTAGACATAGTTGATGGTTATTTTGTGTGCACATAATATTGCAGACAATACAATTTTTTTTTTTTTTTGGGTGAAGCAGCAGCTTATTGTAGTAATATTCCTTCATTGCCTTTGTCTCAACAACCTGTTTCTTCCACTATGCTACAATTACATGTCCATTAATTTATTAACCTTAACATTTGTTGCCCATACATTTGAAATGCATCTGGCACTCTTGTCTAAAAAGTACAGATAAGAGTTAAATAATCTATTGCTGTATACACACACATGCATATTTATTTTTGTTGTGCTTGCGCTCTTATACAGTTAGTTCACAAATGGTAAATATATCTGTTGCCATGGCTTTACCAATGGGAGATTGCAACTAATATCATCTGAAGATGGTTTGTTACTAGGGACAAGATCTGATAAGATAAGCTTTTAGAAGCTTGATAACGGGTAATTTTCCCGTCCCTATAGAGATATGTGGATAATGATTTTGGCCATTAAATCTCTGAAAAATCAGTGATTTATCTGGTGCTAGGATTTCATTAAATAGTCATTATCTTAATTGCACTTTCTCCAGTGAAAACTGCAGTTTTTCGATAGTTGGGGTTCAATAAATGTCTTCTATTTCAAATACAAATAACCATATGCCACATGATAGTTTCCCTTTGACATACTAATTAGAATACTTTGTGTGAAAGTGACAGATCCAATGTAACTTATTATGAAATTGTATATAGTATTGTTTTTAAATACCTTCTGAAATGTATAGCAGCATTCTGCTTTTACTTCTGTACTAAAAGGTTCTTGACTGAATAGAAACTGACCTGTTGATAGGTCTCGCATGGACCTTTCAAGTAAGGAAGGAAATTCTTCTGAACCCCAATTGACTCTGGAATACATTTCCATTATGAGGTTAAAGTAGAAAATGTTTTCTTAGCAAATCTATTGTTATAACCACATTTCTTGTGTATGTGTAGATCTAATAAAGTTTGAGAATGAACTCCGATATATGAAGAAGTGTTTGGATAAAAATAGAGCAGAGCAGTAGGTATTACTTTTTGGAAACTTGCTCACATTGCCAGTGACAACGTTTAAGTATTTAATTAGTCTTTTGAATGCTTGTTTTATAATGTAATTGACACTCTGTTAAGCATTTGGCAACCATGTTTTAGTATTGTAAGCAGATTGATTCAGCATTAAAACAAAACTTTGTTAGCTATACACTATTCAACGTTTTCATTAGACCAGACAACTGAACAATTTTATGATTACACAAAACTAGACTGACCAGGTTGGGTACAGGATGCCGGCGGTCAGGCATCCTGACTGGTTTCAAATACCAACAACAGTTGGTAAGTACACTAAACCTCCCCCTAGTCCCACCACTTACCATAGTGGTGCTGATGCCGCATTCTGACTGGTGTCGGGATTTCGGCGCTGGTATCCGAACAGCCGGTATTGACACCATCTGCGTATGTGTATAAAAACAGAATATAAATAAATAATGGGGAAAAATAAGTGTTGCGGTACCCCCATACTTATTATCCAGCACGGGTGCTTTCAGCCCATTGCTTGTTACCCCAAAATCATGAGAAAAATCAATGTGGGGACCCCCTGATTTCAGGATAAACCTTATAGCGCTTGGGCTGGTGGAACTATAGAGGTTCCCTTTCACCATGATTCCAACTTGCACCAGGTCAGTTACCACCAGGGCTGGTTTTCCTAAGGAAGTGGAGGCAATAATGATAATGTACATATGTGATCACAGAATTCGGCAGTTAAGTCAGCCAGATATGAAAGCTGATGGGTTATTTTGCAACAATTGCTGTCCAGGAGGTCCATTTTAGGGGTCAATCCAATTAGGTGCAAATTGTGAGGTATGAGTTCTCTTCAAATTCGCATAGCGAATTCTTTTTGCAATGCAATTAGCACTTAGCAACTCGCACTGAACCAGTCAGACTAAATTTGCATTTTTCCATTTGCACCTGAGGGTGAGATGGAAAGGAAATTTTTTATTTTAAGGTTAAAATGTCAGGACACTGTGCTGAACCCCCGCCCGTACCTTCTTAATGCCGACAAACAGCCTTCTATGTGGTCCTGCTAATGGAATTATCAAATTTGGGGGCTCCAGGTTGGTCTACCCACTGTATCATGCACTTCTCACGTCGCATTTGGCAGTTAATTTGCAAACCTCTGCTGTGAGTACCGCGAATAGGAATTTTTAATTGGATTGGAGAATTCTCGGGAGTGCAAAGTCTGCGATGTTCAAGAAAAAAACTCGCAATTCGCACCTAATTGGGTTGACCCCTTAAAATAAATTGATTACCTTTTTTTTCGACCTGCAGAGTAGGTGGTGTTTACACTGATCCAGTTCAGTGTTTTTTTTTGTTTGTTTGTTTTTTGCTTTTTACAGAAGTCTAGTCAAAGTAAGGTAGTCCTCTATTAGTTTGATGCCAGGATCATCCTTAACAAAGTATTTTGTATGTGTTGTTAGCCTGCAATAGGTGCATGCAGTGAGTGACTAGAGACTTCGCTCAGCTCTCTATAGAGTGTCTAGGCTTGAATGGCTGCTACTGAGACCGTACACTGGTCTAAGATGTTATATTCACATGACCGAATCATTACACAAGACCAAAGGATATCCTCCTGAAATCCATTTGTTAAAAAAAGATTTTTGGTTTAGAGAGGTACGGTACATTTGGGTTTGTCCATGGGTCAGTAGTAGAATGGTATTGATATAGTACCCAAATAGGCAGGGGTGGGTACAGGGATACCTGAAAGCTCCCAGAGATAAAACCTGGAGAGCATAAATGTTTCATTTGGAGATACTGAGATGATTAACTCCCTAGGGTTGTATGTATTGAAGTCAATTTGTCTACTTTTTAAAATATATTTGAAAATAAAAAAAATCAGCATCCATGTGTAATAGTGTCAGAGCTCATATTTTGGTAAAGTAAAGGGAAGTCGGAAGGCAATTTTAGGGCACCTGTGACCCAAAAGAAGAGCTTACTTTGGGATTTTAAATGGCATGCCTAGTACCACTGATGAGTAAATATAGATAATTATGTCTAGTTGACAAGCAGCATAACATTGATGCGGTAGGTATGAAGACTGCCAAGGGACCAGATTTTTGGTCCGTTTCCTGCTAAATACCTGTTTGTTTTTTTTGTTTTTTTTTGTTTTATTTAGTTCCCCAAACATTTGAAAACCTCTTCCTTTTTTTACCTTGCCCACTTAACAGGGAAGCAAAATATTTTAGTACAAAAACAAAATGAGGCGACATTTTAACTCTAGGTTTTATGACAAACTACACAGGTTTATTTGATTTTTACAATAGGCTTGGTGTTTAAACATTTAGAAGCAAACACTTTAGAGTAAAGCTGGGTACACACCGGAGCGATGTCGGGCGATGTTTGTATGCGCAAAATTTGCGTGCCCACAGTTGCTAGCATCGTTGTTAGGTTTGACATGCTGCACATCAAACCTGACTAGATCACACGCGACCTAATGTATATTAATGGAGGACTGAATGAGTGATTGTTTAGTCGTTCATTATTCGCTGTATAGTGTGTATCGGCAGTCATGCGATGTCCAGGGACACCCTGGACATTGGTACGATTACCGGTCGTCTCAGTGTGTACCCAGCTTAATTTTGGCCACAAAATATTTAATTTTCTTCCTATTGCAACTAGAGCTACAACAGTGGTTTTCCCTCTAGCCCCTCACCTTTTTTTGCAAATTTAAATTTTTAATATTGAGCCAGATGTGAGCTTTCTATTATATGTTAGTCCTGCTATCTTATGGTAATTTTTATATTCCTATGTGCTTATTTACATATGTTTTTGTGGGTATCTGGATGAGAGGTGCAAAAGGTCGACACACCAATGGTCAACACTTTTTTTTTTTTCTTAACATTTTAAAGGTTAGAGTGAGGCGCTGTGTGTGTGTGTGTGTGTGTGTGTGTGTGTTTTCCCCTGTTGATGGTGTGCCACAAGTTGAAAATCACTGTCACTGGTCTAGAGAATACAATTCGAGGCAATGGCCATCAGTTGGAATCTGTATGAATGACCACCGGACTACAGCCCGGCTGCTCAAATCCCGGCGCCGGCAGTCTGATGGTTCAAAACCCCAACAGCGCAAATAAGTATACTTTCCCTAACCCTCCCTTAGGGGTGCCTAACCCTAACCTCCCCCTGTTAGCGTTAAGCACCCCCCCATCCACGGCTAAGTTTATACTTACCCCCGGCTGAGGACAATTGGTCCGGCGTCCTGTCGGTGTTCCGGCGTCTGGATTAACATAGGCGTCAGTATTTAGACGCCTATGTTAAATCCCTTGCCGGGATTCCTGTGTCGGGATCGAGACCTACATCCCGATCAGTCCACTTCAAACGCCAAAATAATAAGTTAGTGTACTTTGGGGGGCACAAGAGGAATGTGGATAATCCAGTAGAGATGATGAAATCTCCCAAATGATGGTGGCAATGTTAGAGGATAAGAAGTGAGTGAGCCAGGCAGAGAAATGTTGAAGAAACAGTTGAGCTCAGAGAATAGTTTGAAAATCTAGAGAACATGTACCTTTTTTAAAAGATGTGAATGTGAATAATTGCACATTCACAGCACTAACAGATGTCCCAAGTGGGGAAGAGAGAAGTCCATCTTCACCTCCATTACGATCTCCAGGATAGAAGGTGTGGGTGAAGTAGAGACCACACATGTGAAAGGGATATAGGTGAGGCAGTGTCTGATTATGTGAGCCTTGTTTTTGTTATTGCCAGAAAATTGAGGTTTTGAGATGAAGAGTTCTCATGGATATACGTCAGTTTGTTTAAATAACCAGCGTGCATTCCATAAGGCAATATTTGAAGCAGTATTTCTTAACCCTGGTCCTTAGGACCCCTAAAGGTTCTTATTTTCTTGACTCCTTACAGGTGCACAGGTGTAGTACCAACTGTCGCCTTTTAAAAATACCACAGGTGACCTGGAAAATATGAACTATTTGGGGTCCTGAGGACTGAGCTTGACAACCATCTGTTTAAAGGATTTAGACTTGAGGGTGATGAGTTTGAGGTTTGTTGACTGTAGGATGTGTGCGCTTTTATATACCAAAGGTTCTCAATTGTATAGGAAACCGGTGACTGGAGGTCATTGGAGTACAAGGAGCTCCTTTTAATTTTCGTATAACCTGCTTGAGATTACATGCTTAGTGTTCTTCTGATGTATGTAGCCTTTAGAAGATAGGTAGACTGTAACAATGCTCTATTGGTATTAGGGAGCCTACTATGTGGTAAGCAATCATTTCCCACACCATTACTACTAAGGAAGGATTGATTCATGTGGCATACATCAAGTTCTGACCCTAGCACTTGCATTTTGTAGCAGAAATTGTGATTCATCTGACATTTTTCTACTCTTCACCTGTCCAGATTTGTTGAGCCTGTGCCCACTGTAGCCTCCATTTCCTGTGCTTAGCTGGCAGGAGTGTGGAACACAGTGTGGTCTCCTGATTCTGTAGCCCATCAAATATAAGGTTTCATGTTTTTTTGTTTTTTTTGTGTACTACATAACATTGTAACACATTATTATTTGAGTTACTGTCAGCTTTAATCAGTCTGGCCATTCTTCCCTGACCTCTATCATTAACCTGGCATTTTTGCCCACAGAACTGCCAGTCACTGGATGTTTTTATTTTGCGCACCATTCTGTTAACCCTAGAGGCTGTTCTCTATTCTGGTGTTTTGCTCTGAACAACAAATCCACCTCTTCACCATGTCTGTCACCACTGAGTGAATATCATGGTGGAAAACCAGAACCACTTATTTCTCATTTTAAACTAAACTACTTTTTCAATGTTAACGAACATTTGCAAACTGTTCATTCTGCAGGTTTTATGGCAGTTGGATATCTTTCGACGCAGTTTACGCGGACTGACTGGACATGTCTGTTTAGGGGAAGCTTGCATATTTTGTGCTTTAAAGGTAATTTTATTATGTTTACGAATATACCTTAAAGTGAACCAGTCGCTTTCATGTTCTGGCAGATTATATTTAATGTAGCTTGTAATTTCTTGGACACTGTTTTAATTGGCTGCAGTACCAGTGTTTTATAAAGGGTTTATATACTGTTTGACATTCAACGCCCATGATGGAATCGTGCAAGCTGGCATAATAAATTAACTATAAGAAATTAATGGGTTGAAATTAATTTGAGACTTGTGTTGCCGTGCAAATGGTTTTAAAGTAGTCTTACTATTTTGTTTGTGCCAAAATGTTAATCTTCTGAACAAACAGAATTTAAATTATATTGAGTTCAGAAAAATACATTTTTGTAATGTTATGGTTAACTAAAATATTGAGAGCTTATTTAATAAAGTTATTGGAGGTAATTCAATTGGTTTTTCAAATGGAGCAATTCAATTGTTGCTCCGATTAGGCCTGAGAGTCACCAACGTGGACATTTCTGGGCGCAACCTCCTAAGGTGGTGAGCAAAAATGTCTGAAAATTCTGTTGTTTTAGCCTCCAAATAGTAGTAGTTTGGGTGCCCTAACAGTACTTTACATGGGTTTAGCCGCTCTGCGCAGCTAAACCCAGTGTGTGACAAAGGTGATAATTAATGGGCACCCAAGATAATTGAGTTGCTTTGTCGGGTCCCCATTAATTATCTCCATTTAATTTCCGAAACCCCCCCCCCATTGTTTTCCTATGAGGACCTAGGCCCAAAGTGCATAGTTTATAGTAGTATGCAGTTGAACTTTACTTAATCTCATTCTTGATACCGTTAAGTTCAATCTATTTGAAACCTTAAGCCAGTGATTCCCAACCTCGGTCCTCAAGGCACACTAACAGTCCTGGTTTTAGTGATATACATGATTGTGCACAGATGGTTAAATCAAAATAACTGAGGCACTAATTAAGTCACTTGTGCTCAAGTATGGCTATCCCTAAAACCTGGACTGTTAGTGTGCCTTGAGGACCGTGGTTGGGAACCCCTGCCTTAAGCCCTTGGATAGTATATGATTTGTAATTTAATTGTTTGTTTTTTGGTGTTTTTTTTACACTTCTAGTCAATATTTGCACAGTTTCAAACTAGCCGGGAAAAGGTGCTCCCATCAGATGCCATGAGACATGCTCTGGCGGAGAGCTTTAAAGATGAGCACCGCTTTCAGCTCGGCTTCATGGATGATGCGGCAGAGTGCTTTGTGAGTCACGTTTTTGTGCTTTTTATCTGGTTTTATATTAAACCTCTTTGTAATGAAAGAAAGTAATCTTGGGTAACTTTCAGGCATATTATAATGCTAATGATCCTAAAACTAGAGCTAAGATATACCCAGATGTATTTTATCTTTGTGGTACTGTTTTTATGGGTTGGGTACGTGATCCCAGCAGTCAGAATCCTGGCAGCGTAAACCCAACTGTGGAAATACAGATGCTTGCGTACCTCTAAACCCACAATTCCTGCAGCCTAACCCTCACCCTCCCCCTTTTTGCTGCCTAACCCTAAACCTAATACTTATCGTTGGGATCGTAGCTGCCAGGATTCTGACTGCTGTCGGGAATCCATCGCCATGATTCTGTCCACCGGCATTGTGCGCGCTGAGATGCCGACTACATCCTCTTTTTATGTAGTAAAACTGAGCCTTATTGCAATTTCACATTACTGAAATAAGAAAATGCTGTTTAATTTTAATAAAAATACATGTCTGTACCAGTATACCTACAATGCATGATTTTCTATCTAGAAATTTTCAAAACCTCTTTATATTTAACGCTTATAGTTTTCTGTATTTTAATTTTATTTTTTTCAGGAGAACATACTGCAGCGAATTCATTTCCACATTGTGCCAAATAGTGAGGGTGATATGTGCACCTCAAAATCTTGCATCACTCATCAGAAGTTTGCAATGACTTTGTATGAGCAGGTAGGAAGATTCCATTACAGATAGTGGTAACATTTTCCATTTTAAACTGTTTTGAGAATATGTATATTTATTTTTGTTTTCAGTGTGTCTGTCGAAGTTGTGGAGCATCATCTGATCCTTTGCCTTTTACGGAGTTTGTGCGTTATATTTCCACTACAGCACTTTGGTAAGTTCAAGAGGATTTTGGTTACATTGGTACAACAATCGTGTACCCAGTGATCAGCATTGGTATTTAAATAAATAAATAGACCTCAATAGAGACCAAAGGTATAATTCCTAGCTAGACTGTATGAAAATGAGTTACAATTTAATTGTTTATTCCCCTTGCATTACATGGAAGTCTGCAGGTGGAAGCTTGATTAAATGGTACACACTCGCTCAAATGCTGTCCTCCATAATACTGAACCTTCCTAATGCCTTTTAAGCTTCTTGTCTTGCTATATAAAAAAAAGTGATTCATATTTGCTTTGTGTCTTTTTAAATACTATTAGCAGCTGGTGCTAACCATTGACGCTTGGTAAGGTATAATGGAAATGGATCGGAGCGCTTATTAAGTATATTTACTTGCAGGGAAGGTTTGAGCATGCCTTAATGATCCATACCACTGTAAGGTATAACTGCATGTTCCTGAAGTGGTTGGTCAGCCTCTTCCCTCCCCAGGGGCCACTCAGGTATCCAGAGACTCCACCGCATGCTGCCTTCCATGTTTACAGTAGTACCAGTGTGACTGGATTCTTTGATGTTTAGTAGACTCCTTACAGCTATTTACATAAAACACTCATAGTTTGGAGGGTCAGGATACTTATTTTTTCCTATTACATATGGCTATGCATATTTTACTAGTGTCACTGTTTTCCTCCCGCCTGTTTGCTTCAATGTTTCCCATCTCCAGTACTCGGGGAACCCCAACAGTGCATTTTTCCCATACTCTGTGCAGGAGTACAGCTGTATGCATTACTGACTGACACATTTTTAAAGATATATTATTTCACTGCGATGTGACCTGAAAAACATGCACTGTTAATGTTCCCTGAGAACTAGCATTGTGAATAACTGCACTAATTTGTTCTTTGTTTTAGTGTACATTTGTGTTTTCTAGTTCAGGGAGGCGCACATTTTTTATCCATTGACTTGAGACATTAGTTTGCCTTGTCTCATGATTTAGAATCCAGGTAGGGGAAAAAATTGGTAAATGAAAGCAGATATGTGCTCCAAACTCTTTGCTGTAAAGCAGTTATACAATCTGAGGGAATTTTCATGAATATCAATGGGGAACAGTGTTTCTTCATGATGAATCTGCTCTCAAAGCACTTGTAAGCTAAATAAGGAGATTGTCTTGCAGTAGAATGTACAAATGTTGCTTGCAGTAAGTAGAGTTATTGCTAATGGTGGTAAATGTATTGCAGTGCTACCTTTGCGCTGTGGCCATTTATCCCGGTCTAGGACACACTCTTTCTGAAGCTAAAATCTAGGGTCAGAAGTTAGGGACTCTGCCGTGGACAGAGGCCCTGATTCAGAGCCGGACTCTCTGACAGGGCGCTCGCTCTGAATCGGGGCCGGGCAATTTTTTTAAATTTTTTTAGAACGGCCTCCTGGCTGCTCGCATTGCTGTGGGTGACCACCCACAGCTATAGCGAGCGGCCAGGAAGATGGTCAAGACCATCGCGACCATCGGGCTTGCGACAAGACCCTTGTGGTAGGGTCTCGTTGCTTCAAGCCCCGGAGAGATTTCGGCTCTAACGGAGCCGAAATCTCTCCCACTGACATCACTCATGGTGTCAGTGGGGCCGCCCCCAAACAGAGGCGTTCACATGGGAACGCCTCCGTCTGGGCAGCCAACCCCTCCGGCCCGCCCACCAAAGGGGGTGTGCTGTCACTCAACATCGACAGCACGCCCCCTTTGGTACGGGACCCGGAGCGACGGATTGCCCGTCGCTATCCGGGTCTCACGCATGCGCACGACGGAGCCGGCTATATATATATATATATATATCTCCAGTTTCAGCTTCTCCAATTACATAAAAAAAAACATGCCTCTGCAAAGATATGCAGCATTGGTCATGCCTGCCATCAGTAGTCACACCTCTGCATCACATCGTGGGTCACACCACATGTGGCAGCACACAATAGGCCCTTCTCAAATGTCAGCTCCAGGCACATGCAGACCTTAATCTGGCACTGCTACTCACAGAATCACCAGTGAAACCATTAGCTCCACTTGTGGATCTTTTAAAATATCAGTGAGTAATGAATACAACTGTACACCTGCAAGGTGACCTGGAAAACATGACCTGTGTGGGGTCCTGAGGACAGAGTTTGAGAACCACTGAGTTAGGGCTATTATGAAATTAATATATACAGTCCAAACTATCTGCTAGGTACTGTCCACCACATTAGACCAGAACAATTACCACCACATAACAGACAATAAAATCCTCCCTCCTCACTTATTATAGCAGCCACCCAACCAGTGTACATACATAAGCTTATGCATGCTGATCACATCCTCGTTTACATAACTAGTAGCTGCCGACACTTCACCGCGTTAGCAGATTTAATGAAGACATCAGTTTTTGAAGTAACTGGCGACCGCCAGCACTCATTTAGCCGAATGGTAAATTGTATTCTGCTGTTGTCAAGGTTATCTTCATATATGAAGTAAAAGCGATTAGGGACCTGAAAGCCTCAAACGGCTTTTGGAAATATGACACGTTATTAATGTGAAAAGCAGCGCACATTACTTCAGCCTTTCATATGAGTGGCAGGAAATGGTTTCTCTCTACATTCTTATTTCAAGTGAGTCAGAGGCATTATAAGCTTTTGTTAGGAAAAGTTTTTCCAATCTTCAGATAAATAATGCACAGTTACAGAGCCGTGGGAGGTTTCTAGCATGTTAATGTTCTATTTAAATTGCAGCCTTTTTTTGAATTGTGACTCAAGCTGAAAGGTGCACCATGTTATTTGGGCCCAGGGTTCCAGACACAAGCAGATGTTCTTTCTGTGGCTGCTGTGCTGCCTCATTGTGTTTTTTTTTTTTTTTTTTCTTCAATTTACATTGAACTATAAGGAGTGTTTAGCTTATAAATGTTGACTTCCAGAATGGAAATCGCTTTTGCTGTCAACGTTTTCAAAAACTACTTACATCGTGTCTGAATAGATCATCCACAATTTAGCTATTGTGCCACTTGCTAATGTGCTCTAACCTTTAGTAGGTATGAGCACATAAAAATATAATTGTATGGTAGTGATCTGTAAATGGCTTCTCATGTTGTGTTGAAGCATGTACTCACATACTCCTAACTATACTGCTAAAGCTGTTGCAGGCTGCGGTGGTACTGTAGATCACTTCTCTAATCAAGAGAGTTCAGTAAAGTGATGCTGTCATTTATTGTGTGCATTTCCTAGATTTGTGAATTATTATTTAGTACATTCTTTTACACTTTTTTTTTTCTCATTCTGTCCTATACATACACTTATATACACACACTCATACTCACTCTCTCTCTCTGATATCTCAGGTTTATATTTAATATTCTATTTATAGCGGTGCGATTCTTTGTCCCATTACTCCTTATGCTTGACATACAGTCTATAATTTTGTTGCCTATCTGCCAGATATAATTGTGCAGTGTATTTCCACGAGCAACCACAAATTATCAGTATTAGACTGTGGAGGACAAACTCCACAACAAGGGGCAAAATAACAATAAAAACAAACTTGCTTGTCCCCCACCAGTCCTAACAAATGGTGGAGGCATCCAGCAATCCTTTGGTCGGATCGGGATGTGACAGCAACGCCACTTTTGGAAAAAAAAAAAATTGTTGTGGGGTTTGGGGAGTTACATTAAGTCCCTCTAACTCCCCAACCCCACCACCTAAGAAGATGGGTACCCTTGTTTCAAAGAGGAGATTCGCCTCTTAAAATGTGTGCCCACATAAAAGCTAATGGGACTCCCCACTTTCACATTTTGTGGCCCACTAGTTTCTATTCTTTGATCACCAAACTATTACCCTTCACTAAGAAAAAGAAGTTTTCCATATATGGGTGGTAGTATATTGCGCCCATAATCTGTAAATGTGGGCTACTCTCATATGAAAGAGGGTAGTCCCCACTGTCAAATGTTGTGGTCGTCCTACCCCCCCTTAACAGCTATTGTCTGGTGGTCACCAAACAATATCACCCAGCAATATGTAAAAATTTAGTTTACCATAGAAGGGGAAAGGCACAATGTGCCCTTCCATCTCCCCCATACTGTCCCGCACACACAGGGGCACCCTAACTTGAAAGGGGGGAGTCTCTTCTCACAAACTATGTGCCCCCTTAGTAATTCTTGTCTGTTGATCAACAGAGAATAACGGAAACCGTACGCAAATGTTGTCTAGATTTTAAAATGGTAGGCCTTGTTGGGCTTACCATATTCTTTCTGCACATCGGAACCATTTAAATCAAGCCAGCAAATTGCTTTATTTATTCATTTCTTTTTTTTTTTTTTTTTTTTCTTTTCTTTAAATATGCTTTTTTTCATTTCAATTGCAGATTTTTTTTTTTTTTTTTTTTAGTCATGGCCTACACACAGAATCCTGCTTGTTACTATTTTGGTAAGGTGGATTATTTTGCAAAACAAGAACCACAATTTTATGGTGTTTAGAAGACGGCAGAATAAAAATATATATTTTTTTCCCTTAATTGAATTTTCAATAAGAGACTCCTTTTTTTGGCCATTCGGGTTCAATTGTATAATGTATTAGAATGAGTAAAAGTTCTAATGGTATTTTCTGAAAATACAAAGTCCTGAAAAAAAGTATGATTTGTGTGGGTACCGCATAAAATAAACATTGATGTTGGAATGTGATCAGCACAAATGTGAAAAAGTTACTTCCGCACAAGGGTGCGAAAACCCTCAGCAGCAAAGTTGTTAATTTCGATTAGACATTTATATGTTTGCTTTCTAAACTGTTTGATTCCAATTCTGGTTAAAGGTCAGATTGTTAAATTGCTCTCCATTTCATTCTGGATGTAACACAATAGGAAACTGCAGAAAAAAAGTAAGGTGCTTTAGGGATTACTATGGTAATACACAGACTGTAATGGATGCATTGATCAAACATTTGAACATATTTTCTTTGTCACCTATAACTCCTGTGTCCCTTACTTTATCCAGTAATGAAGTTGACCGAATGCTAGAGAGACATGAGCGCCTGAAGCCTGAAATGTTTGCGGAGTTACTGCAGGCTGCAAACACAGCAGATGACTTCAGAAAATGTCCGGTAAGTCAGTTGGGCCCATGTCCCGTTATTTGTAAAGTCTTTCACTGTTAAGTCTGCCTTCTATCTATGTGTTGTGTGGTGATCACAATAGTATTGGCTGTTTTATATTGCTAAAAGAGCATTTGTGTAGTTGTATTTATAGGCTTAAAATAGCTTTACTAATATGCTTTGCCTCTTCCGGCTCTAGTTAATAAATAGAAAACGGCATAACCGCTCCATATTTAAATTTTCTATGGGTATTGGGCTAGACCTAGCGGTAGAGGTCTGTCCCGGCAAGGAGGTAACAGTCCAGTGCATCTTTTCCCTTTTGTGAAAGACTGCATTGCCCTGTGTGCATGAGCCTCCCGGTGAAATGGGCACAATGCAGTATGGGAGAAAGTGGGTAGAGAACGGTTCCTGTTCATCTCACCTGAGATGGTGGTGTATTGTTTAGAGTGTGTGTGTGTGTGTGTGTGTGTGTGTTTTTTTTTTTTTTTTTATATTAGAATGTTTGCGCAGCCCTATTGAAAGCTTCAGGGGCTGCAGTGCTGTTATTAGAGATGAGAAAAGGTGGAGAAATCACTGATTTCTCTGCACTTTACCTAAAAAGTGAAAAATTAAATAAAGGCTTTGCCAGTAAAATACTTGAGGAAGCCTTTTATTTAATAAAAAGAACCGTTTCTGCTGTAGAGGGGAAGGGAGTGCGCAAAAAGACAAATTGCAATCGGACAATTGTGAGTTCACATTAGTCCTTTTTAAAAGCTCCAACCACCCCCCCCCCCTTTTTTCTTTTTTTTTCTTTTTAGTTGTTGTAATTTTAATTGATTAACGTAAATGTGTTGCTGTTTACATAAAATGATCTATAGAAACCCTTTCCTCAAACCTACATAAATCCTGCCTGCACGTCTTCCTATTGCTAACTGAACGTAATTACTGTATATCTAAGCGGCATCTTTCTAGCCTGGTAACAAGTGCTATATTTTCTTCAGGTTTTAACAATTTGAATCTATATATTTTGGCATTCTTTTACTAATTTCCTTTAATCTATAGTCTCTTGTCTATATATACTATGTCCCACTTTGCACTCCACTTTTCTGAAACCTTTTCAGTTCTGTAGCAAAGTGGTAAGGTTAGACATGCGTGTTTTTTTTTTTTTTTTTTTGTTTTTTAAACTCTTCAAGCTCTGATCGTAATGTTTGTATTTATATTTAGAGCAATTGTGGACAAAAGATCAAAATTCGTCGGGTGCTAATGAACTGTCCAGAAATAGTAACCATTGGTTTGGTTTGGGATTCTGAAAACTCTGATTTGACGCAAGATGTTGTTCGGAATTTGGCTACACAACTTTACTTACCTGGGGTATGTTTCTTTGTGTGTTTCTTTGCCCTCTTTCTTCCCTCCACATATCCTTGCCAGCCAGGTTAGATTTATGAAAACCCAGTTTTATTAGGGAATGACTAGTGTTTGACTATGTACACACAGGCTCATTGCTTGGGTTATTCTTCTGGTGTTGTCTATTGCATTCAAGCACGTGCTTACAAAACGTTGGGCTAGAAGTCTTTGACCCACTGTGAAGAACATTAATTGACCTGACACATAGAATTTACAGAATTGTGGACCGGCATTGTATGCAAATAATCTCTAGTAAAAGCCATCTGTATGGACTATGTTTGTTTGATTATAGAGATCAATAATCATTTTGTTTAGCAGTTTTCTAGGTGTTATTCACATTTACTTATAGCATATTTTGTTGCGCTTTACAATTGAGAGCAAAACCTTTATATACAGTAGCACTAGCAGACACAGAGCACCTTATGGGAATGGAAATTGCATTTGATTCCTCAGCTTATGTTACATTTGACTGACCTCTTGGGTATTGAAAAATTTATGAGCAAGTAGTATTCCAAAAAGCACTAGCAGGTAAAAATGCCAGTGGTAACACTTCAAACAATGGTTCTAGTTTCACACTGTTTGCATGTGGTGTTATGAAATGTTTTTTTTTTGTTTTTTTTTTATTTCACATGTTGTCTTGTATTCATATACATTTACTGTTACTATTTCATTCTAAGTTTATTCTTTAACATATGACAATTTTTTTCCCCCAGTTGTTTTTTAGAGTGACTGATGAACAAGCAAAAGAGAGTAGGCTTTACCTCGTGGGTATGATCTGCTACACTAGCCATCACTATTGTGCCTTTGCCTATCATACAAAAAGTGCCCGATGGATTTTGTTTGATGATGCTTCTGTGAAAGAGGTAACCACTTTCTGTTTCCTAAAATTTGTATTTGCATACAAACGCAAAGCTTTTGTGGTGATCACTTTACTAAGATGTCCCTTACTGTGTTAAAGCTTCGTGTTTGCTTCCTTGCTAATGTAGAAATCTTCTACCTCCCATAATGCAGTGCTGACATTTGAGAGATAGAGATAGAGATAGAGATAGAGATAGAGATATATATATATATATATATATATAAAAAATTTCTTTCAATGGAAGCCTGGCATTCTGGATAATATAGACATCGCAGGGGTGCCTTCCTAAAAACATGTCTCCAAATGTCTTTTTGCAAAAACAAGGCGGCACTCCCAATAATGATGTACACAAGTGTATTAAATTATTTCAGTGACACATAATATCGACATTTCAAAGTCCTTAGACTTTTTCATCAGGATGGGTCACGCATAATGTGAATAAGACAATCAAACTTGTCTGTGTGAGTGTCTTACCTTATACAGCTAGGATTCTCCTCCCCACAGCGTTGCCACCTGAGCATGAGGCGGGCTATCCATCTGACCGGAAGTGATGGATGAGATGACACATGCGGTTGCCTAGCAACCCCTGCAGCCAAACACCTCTCTGGCGGACAGCGCTGCATAAAAAGGAGAAAAAAATGTATTATACTAATGCTTCAGACCATGTAAACAGCACATGGAATTCACAAGTGAATTATACAGTGGTGCAAGTGATACATTAAAAAGGAGGAAAAAATATATACAGTGGAAGCTTCTATGTTATATACATATGCAACAAGATCAAAACATATCATTGCCATATATATCCTAAAAGTCAAATCCTAGCTGTATTAGGCACGAAGGCTTAGTCCCTAATCCTAACTGGGAGGATGTGGGGTGGGAAGGGTTAGGCTACAAGGGAGGGTTAGGGGAGAGGGTAAGTATATTTAGGATACCAACTAACAGGGGTCGACTATCAGGATTTCGGTATCGTGACAGGAGGCACCTCGACAGCCTGCTAATATAAATATATATATAATTTCTACATCAGGGTCCATAGGGTATCTACCTTGGGGTATAGGTGATGATGTCAGGCATCGGGCACCATAGAGTTAAGTTTTCAGCCTCTTAGGATGCACTAGGGTCCCCCTCCTATACCCCGCCCCCGAGCCAAGGCATCCCAGTTTCGTTGGTGCCCGGCTCTGAGTCGGAGCACATGTTTAGAGGGGCAGCTGTGGCTGCACATCTGGGAGTACAGCATGGACAGTCACGTCCATGCCGTCTCCCCTACACCCCGCCGGTACCAGAACGCCGGTACTGATCCGGGGATGCTGGTAAGTATCTGGGGTCACGGCTAGCGGTGACCCCAGATGCTTCGGACCATGGCCGGATTCAAAGGGAGCAAGTAAGCAGCGTGGGTCCCGCGGTGGGTTCCTGCTGAGAACATGCTCCACAGTCCTCAGGCAGGGGGCTCCCTGGGGACTGGCTGCAGCGTGGAGCCAGGTACTAACCTGCGCTTCCACTATCCCCCTGGGACAGCGGGCCGCAGCTGAGCAGCAAGCGCTGCGGCGTCCCAGGGGTTAATTGCATGCCAGAGGAGTGCGCCTTCACTGTATACAGCCGGCGCCTCCCACGCTGCACACAGCCCTCTCTGCGCTGCCGATTGGTCCTGTGGCAGCGCTCCTCCCTCAGGCCGGCCTCCTCTCTGCTCCTCGGTGGCCATCTTCGTATGGTGAACGCTGCTGGAAGCTGTTGACTGGTGGCATCGCGGTCTGGGTCCCCCGGCATACCTCTCCTCCGTTGGCTTAAGGTCAGTGTATGCAGCGCTGTGTCCTACCAGACTCTGTATCTGTGTAGTTGAGAAACAGTGCTGATAGTGCAGGGATTAATTTCTTCTGCATTGTATGTGACTTCTGCTAGCGCTGCTGCCTGTACTTTCACTTTCTACTGTCGGCCATTTTACTGTCCCTGCTCTTACTCTGCTAAAGCCCGTGCGGTGATTGCAGGGTGTTTCTCCCACTATACTAACGAGTATCAGTGAGAGGGGTCACATACTTACCATCACGTCTAAGAGTGAATTTCCTCTTCAGCTTATGTGTACTAAGTGCAATGTACCAATAGCGGAGGGGCTATGTCGGCAGTGTTATTTATTGGCGCGGCCAATTACTGTCATGGCCCCGGTACAGGAACCTCCCTGGGCTTGTTTTGCTAAGGCGCTTACAACCTTAGTGGGCCAGTTAGCTCCGCCACCTGGGTTTTCCCAGATGGGATTATCCCAGCAGTCAGTGGTGTCGTCACCCATGCAGGGTTTCCCGAGACAACTGATGGTACCCCACAGTCTCCCTATTTCCCCTCCCCAGGTTTCACAGGAGCCTACGTGGGTTAATTCTCTGACAAATTCAGTACAGCATTTGTCGGAGGTGTTAAAAGGGGAGTCTGTGTTGCAGCCTGTGGCGTCCGTCTGCTCCTTATGAGGATGACGACGTGACGTCCGATGATGGGGAGATTCTGGATCTATCTGACCAGGAACCTCTTCGTACTAAAGAGTCGGACGCTAAGTCAAAGGTTTATATTCCTGGCCTTATTCGGGCAGTCCGCACGGCTTTAGTTATTGAGGAGGATGATCCTCCGGTGTCCAAATCCAAATATGCCTTTTTCAAGGATATTAAGGGTGACGCCACAGTGTTTCCTCTTTCTGGTCAGTTAGTAGACCATTTAGAGGAGGCGTGGAAACACCCCGGAAAACGGTATCAGTCTCAGAGGCGCTTAGCCGTGGCTTATCCATTTGCTGACAATTATTTTCTAAGTGGGAATCCCCTCCACAGGTGGATTCTCATGTGACACGCCTAGTCAGAAGTGCCACTTTGCCCATACCTTCCATGTCCTCCATGAAGGATGCTACGGACTGCAAGGTGGAATCCTGCCTAAAGTCCATTTATTCCCTTGCGGATTGAGCGTCCAGACCAGCTATGGCCGTGTGTTTGGTAGCCAGAGCTATGGAGCGCTGGGCTGATAGTTTGGAGGCGTCTTTGGACTCTGCCCATCAACTCGGCCTGTTCAGCCGAACAGTCAATCTCCGGGATTCGGCCACTTACATCAATGAAGCGGCCTTGGATATCGGTATCCTCACCTCTAGGATTTCTTCTGCAGCTGTTGCTGCTCGTCGCACCTTATGGTTGCAATCTTGGAAAGCGGATGCTGATTCCAAAAAGGGCTTAGAAGGTTTGCCTTTTAATGGAGAAGTCCTATTTGGTCCGGATCTGTACAAAATTGTAGCCACGCTGGCAGCAGACAAATCTGCATGTCGACCGTCTACTGCGGTCCCTTCAAGTTCTGGTACGTTGTCCTTTCGGCCTTACAGGGCCCAGGGTAGGCCTAAAGCACAGTCTTTTCCTCGACAGGCTGGGCCCAAGAAATCGTCCAAGCCCAGGAAACAGGCCTGGAGTACCAGACGTCCGGCCCCTAAGTCAGATGACAAACCTGCGGCCTGACGGTCCGGGCCTCCCTTTGGGGGGATACCAAAGTGGGAGGTCGCCTGCTTCAGTTCGCCCAGTGTTGGTCGATAACTACGACAGACAGTTGGGTACACGAGGTCGTTTCTCACGGGTATGCCCTCTCCTTTCGACACAGGCTGAAAAGCAAACTTTGGCAGGTTGGATTCGTATGGCTATTTCAGAAGCTTATCTTCATGAAGGCCTTCCGGTTCCATCCTCTGTGAGGGCACATTCCACTAGGTCTACGGGTCCTTCGTGGGGAGCTCGACGTGGTGCCTCTGCAGTCCAGATCTGCAAGGCTGCCACGTGGTCCTCTGTCCATATCTTTGTGAGGTATTACACTTTTGACACCTTTGCCTCTCAGGATGCTTCCTTGGGGCGGCGGATTCTCCTTTCAGCGCAGGAGCGTCCCCACCCTTAAAGGATACTGCTTTGGGACATCCCCAAGGTATCCTGTGGATACCCTATGGACCCTGATGTAGAAAATGAGATGGTAAGAACTTACCTTATCTCTATTTCTACGAAGTCCATAGGGTTCCACAGGACTCCCACCCTGTCGCACCTGTGCTGCAGATGGGCTTTGCTCTGGTCACCGTTTTTTTCCGTCTCCCTCTGGTGAGTGTGTGTGTGTGTGTGTGTGTGTGTCCAGATCTTTCTTCTCTCTTCCTTCTCCTCCTCCGGCCTATGGCTTGGTACGTAACTGAGATGCCTTGGGGCGGGGTATGGGAGGGGGACCCTAGTGCATCCTGGGAGGCTGAAAACTTAACTCTATGGTGCCTGACTTCATCACCTATACCCCAAGGTATCCTGTGGAACCCTATGGCCTTCGTTGAAATAGAGATAACAAAGATAAGTTCTTACCATATCTCATATTATATATAATGTAGAAAACCGCACAACACCTAAAGTTCTGATAGCAGGTGCAAGGCCAAACAAATGTTAATATAGCAAACCATCCACTTGTAGATCCACCAGGGTTGCTATAAAGCCATTTTCTTGGATTTAATCTGATACTAATTGAGTGCTGGCCTCGTCTCTGGTTGAGCCCTTGGTGGATCTACAAGTGGATGGTTTGCTATATTAACATTTGGTTGGCCTTGCACCTGCTATCAGAACTTTAGGTGTTGTGCGTGTGTATGTGTATATATATATGTATGTGTAATATATTATATTACATTTTTTCTTTTTTTTTCTTTATACCATAGTTGTGAGTCTTTTGGAATACAATAGCTTATTTTAAACTTCTGCTTTACTGAACAGCAAACACCGTAATGGAATGACATGAAAGCAAATGCTGTAACATAATACACATTTTATACCCCTTTTCCACCGGCCAAAGTACCCGCTTATTGCCGTGTCAACCCGGGTCGCGGCTCAGTGGAAAAAGCTCCTAGGAAAATATCTCGGGTCTCTGCATTACTTCCCGAGTCTCAAGCAGTTTTATGCGAGTAAAAGTCTGGTCAAGCACAGTGGAAACAAGTAACCGAAGTCCCGTTTACAGAATGGTGATTGGATGGTATTTGGAAGTACCCGGGAGGGAGAGATTACAGCCTCCCCGTATGGTCTGGACTGTTACCTGCTTCATACGGGGAGGCAGTAATCTCTCCCTGCCAGTCTCCCCGGTGACAGCTGTGGCTGCAGCCAGCCTTCCAAATGACCCTTCCTGGAAAGGACCACCTCCCCTGGTCGCTGGTCCCCTCTGTCTGGAGTTTCTGGCTCTTGGAGATGACAACTCAGTGGAAATGGGGTAAATTTCGGGTCTGACCCGGCTTGGAACAGTGTTCCAAATCCCGGGTCAGACCTGGAATTTTGGTGGAAAAGGGCTATTAATGGTTTTGTGCAGGCAGTTCTAATTGGAGCATCTTTTATATAAATTAGTTGTCTTGACATAAGTGATGTTTTCTTGGTTATTCAGGTTGGGACTAAATGGAAAGATGTAGTCACAAAGTGCATTCGGTGTCATTACCAGCCATTGCTACTGTTTTATGCAAATCCTGATGGCACAGCGGTGACTACAGACGATGCTCTCAGGCAAGTCATGCACTGGTCTCACTACAAGAGGATTTTCAACAGTGATGACACAGGTGTGTAGTATTGCTTCTATATTGGTAAAGGAACGAAAATAGAAGGAAATGGCTTAACTGCAAAGCTGTAATGGGGACTGGAAACTGCTGCTTTTGATGTCCGTGTATGTTTTTTTTTATCATGGACCAAATCAGAGCACTTCAAAGCTCTGAGTTTGTCCATGATGAAAATAAATGCTACAGTTAATACTTTATGTACACTACCTGAATATGCAGCGGTCAATCTTTTTATTTTAATATTACAAACCTGTATACAGGATTTCTCCAGCAGTGATTTTGCTTGATCAAGACATCCTCATTGTCTACCCTAGAGTTCCTTCAGGGAACTGTTTAATAAAGTTGTATATGTTTGTTTTAATGCTGCATTTACTAAAATGTAAAATGTTTTCTGTCAAAGTAGTATTGCTGTGGTGTGAAATATGTTGTTTTATAAACATAACTTTGGTTACTTTTGTAGATAGTGTTTCTGAAATTAAAAATACATAAAAATAACTTACCTTTTAATGTTTCCAAAGCAAATGAACGGATGTCAGCAACATCAAAAAAGACAGATTACAATAGAGATCGTGACTTTGAAGAACACGTCTATCAGAACAGTGGTTACAAATATCAAACGGATGATTCTGGATTCAATCGGGGAGTTGTTCAGTCAAGTGCTGGAAGAGGGCCAGGTTGGTTTCGCTATAGAAAAAAAAAAAAAGTTAATATTTAGACAAAGTGTAACACGATAGTTACTAATATTTTATCATATATAACAGTCAAAAGAAAATAGAATGTTACTGTTTATTTTACATAATAATGTACTTGGTAGCCAGGTCATGCCACCTTTATGTAATTATCCTGTATATCTGGTTTGAATACTAATCCATCAACTTCTGAATGTTTACGGGGAGGACCCCAATAACCGTAAGAGAGTCTGTATTTGCTAGGTCAGATTTACAGATTCACAAGGTAGCCTGAATGAACAGAGGGGGTGTATAGAGATGTGGGTTGTATCATATGGGATACGTTAAATTTCCTGACAGCGGGTATTCTGGTGGTCAGAATGCTGACGCCGGAATACCGGCGCCAGCATCCCGACTGCCGGAATCTCGAAGGTAAATAGCGGGGGTGGGTTAGGGACCCTAGTTGAGCACTAGGTGGAGGGTTAGGTTTAGGGTACAGGGAGATTAGGTTTAGGCACCGGGCAGGGTTAGGTTAGGATACTTGCCTACAGCCGTCGGGATGGTAACCTAGTTGGGATTCCGAATGCCGGCATCCCGTGCCAAAATCTTATCATGTAGGTGGGCTGATGGGTTGCAAATCTTATGTTGTAACATTTTATTGGTATTAAGTTAAATTAGGTCACAGTGATCATCAGGAAAAAATAAAGGATTTGTCACGAGAATGTGCCCAAAGGGTGAATAACCTAAAAAGTGCAGCAGCTGCATCATCCTCTCACAGAAGAATTGTGGATAAAACACAGAGGAAAGAACTCCCCAGACCAAAAGGTAATCCAACATATTTTCATGTTCACAATAAATGCTTGGCATTTTATTAAGACACGGTTGTTTATTTTTTGAATTGTGTGTTTTAGGTGTATAATTGAATGTAGCTAACAAACATAAATGGCTTCAATCCAGAGATACATTTTACTGTTTGGGCACAAAAATATAAGATGTTTAAAATATTTAATAAAGTATTTTGTAATGGTACAGAGCTAAATTTAAATGTGTTTAAACTATTTATTTATTTGCTTCTCATTTAAAATTTCCATCTTGATGTGTTTTGCAGCTCTTTCTGTGAAACTTTTTTTGCATGTTATAAATTGTGGACTACCCAAGTGAATGATGGTTTTGTAATTTTTGGAAATAACTTCGTTTCTGGAAACAGTGTGATGAACATTTAGCAAATCTATTATGTGTATTATGCCTCAACAGATATTTTGTATGTCCCAAACTGAACTAAATTCCAAATAACTACTATATGGTTGCCAGGGAGGGATGAGTGCTAATTTATACTAAGGTTATAAAACAAGGGATAATACAGAACCAGTTTCTTTCCAAATATAAACTGATTAATTGCTCCATGATTTACCCTTTGTCTGTAGGTCCCACTTCCAGATTTGATGGAGACTCTATAGGAGGCAGGTTGGGTTCTTTGCCCCAGAACATCTCCCTAGCTATAAGATTGCCTTATAGTGGTCCTCGTCTTCATAATATGAACATCACTTCAGTGAGGGTGGCTTGGGAAAAAAGCCCTTTCACTGGGGATATGGCAGATTCCTGTGCCGTGACCTCCGGTGATTTAGTTATCCATTAGTCTGTACTAGAGCACAGAAACATTGGTGTTTGAGACATTACAAACTTGCCTGAGTTGGCCTGCCAAAAACAGGTTGTCTCACAGGCTTGACCACTGCCTTGTTGGAGCAAGCCCCTAATACATAGCCCTTATAATTAGAAAGGAATTCCTGTTGCTGATCAAGGGCACCATGAAAGATTCTTTTTATATGCGTAGTCCCGTGATATATGCTGGGGCTAGTTAGTGTATTAAGTAAGTAGCTTTGTGTTGGAAAGCTACTGCTAGAAATAAATGATGTATAGTTTTTTAGACTGCTGCCTGAACTGTAATTGCTTACCCATGCAGTGGGACCTAGTTTTTTTGCCAATCCCTAGGGGGGTATAGCCCACCTGGGCAGTTACGCAATAGTATAAAAGTGCTTTAATAAAAAATAAAATTGGGTCAGTCCTTTCCCCGTCTGTATAATGCAGCCTGTACTTGGGGCCCAGGAAAGATAACTTCCTGGATTTATTTCACCTTTACTGAACTTTTAAACTGCTATAGATGCCTAGATCCAGAAATGAGGGTAGAGTCCTGTTTGGTTAGAATGCAGCAGCTACAAATGTATCAGTGTATTGCAGAAATAGGTTAATATAAGAAAAGTAGATTTAATAATTGTAAGTGAATTCCTAAACTGACTGATTACACCTACACTGACTGATTACATTGTCTTTTCTTTTAAGAACCATCATCTGGAGGTGTGGCATTCCATTCAAAGTCCTTTTCGGGACCACAGCAAAAATCTGTCTCTCCTCCACCTGTTAATGGCTTCAGGCAGTATCCCGATCCTCACTTCTTCAGCAGTCAAGGGAAAGGTCCATATAAGCAACAGAGACAGGAGCAGCACTCAAAGCAAATGTCTTCACCCAGTGCAGGCCACACTGCAATTCCTGAGCCAAAACCATTATCCAGAGTGAAGAACCATATTGCAACTGGCTCTGATACAGATAGCAGTCTTGAATACAGAGAAAAGGGAAATGGCAGAAGTAAAAAACCTTGGCGGCCTATGCGAGAGACTCTTAATGTGGATAGCATCTTTAGCGAAAATGAGAAAAGCCAATTGAGCCCACGGCATTTAGCAAACTCTAATGGTAAACACCAAACAGTCAAGGATCATAGCCTCAACCACTGCTCTAAAGAGAGTCCTAAGAAAAAAGCCATGATGACCATTTATGAGGATGAGGTAAAACAGGAATCTGGCAGCAGGAGTTCTTTGGAATCTCTTGGGAAAGGTCCGATGGACAGGAATAAACTTAATCCAGAGTCCAAGATGTACCATCTTGACAGCTGGCAGAGGGCGGAGTCTGGGTACGAAAGCAGTGATCACATCAGCAGTGGGTCAAGCAATCTAGATTCTCCAATAATTGAAGGAACTAGCTTTGCTGATATGAAAGGTCTTCAAGAAACTAATCTGAGCAGGTAAGCTTAATAATTGCACAAGTGTAAAATAGTCTTACTAACTGTCTAGGGCTTGTTGCATTAAACCTTTAGTGGAGTCCTTTGAAAAGAGAGAAAACTGACTATAGACCTTTATACCTCGTGGCTATTTCACAACCCGCATTGTTTTCCAAATGTCCAGTGTTGATCCCTGTGACATGCCCCTAAAATGATAGCGGAAAGGATACAAATAATTTTTTTTCGTGGTCCCTTCCTATCTGTTCTGTCTGTCTTGGCAGTGTACGCTGCACAACATAAGGATCAATATACAATCTTGCAAATAGTGTACTCTATGTTGTTTAATGTATTCAAGACCTCCACAATTTTGCGACATTGTTTACCTTAATCGAGGAGAAAGTTGTTGCAGGCATAGCGTTTAAGGAGATCATATAATTGTGCACAGTAGGTTCAGACTGTTACATTTTACAGTAGCTTAAGCAATTGTACTGGTGCTTATTGGTTGCACCCCATTTGTGCATATTGCATCACTTATGCAAATTACATTTGGGATCACAATCAGAATTGTTCCTAAATGTGCTAGCATTATTTCTGTCAAACAAGCTTGGTTAATTAGATCATTTCTGGAGGTTTTTTTTTTTTTTCTAAGAAAGCAATATTAGAATATAGGGCTGAATGTAATAGGGTGAGATTTCACTAAAATGTTGATGATTTTTTTTTTTTTTGGAAATGTTTGCTGTGCGATTTGAAGCAGCAATTGTTATGATTTTTTTTTATTTTTTTTCTAACAACCCTGCAAAACCAAATCGTTTAGCTTTCGTTTCAGTGTTGTACAAAGTTTTCCAGGGTTGTTTTATCCAAATAGATTTGTTCTAGAATTACCACTGATGAACACAGAGTAGTCTGTAATATCAAACAAGAAAAATAAATGAAAAGCTTAATACATTTAGTAGACCATTGACCATATAACTATTCAATTTTTTTGTTTTGGTAGAGACGATTAGAGCTGTGAGTCTGTTTGTTTGGGTAAAGCCCATTCTTGCTCTTTATAATCTGGTAACCTATTGCCCTCTGTACATGAATTCTATTTTGCTCTAACTTTCTTCAGTTAGATTGTGGTTTGTCGTCTGGGTCATTTCATGCCAAGTCATCACAAAAAAAGTAACTTTTCAACCTGACCGTCTCAGATTTTCATGAAATTGCAAAACATGACAAAAAGTGTAAAATTTATGCTTGCAAGGTCAAATAAAACGAATCATAGAAGCAAAGTTAATTGTGGTTGAACTTTCATGTTGGTCTTGTTTTGAGCTAAGGGACCAGAGTTTTCATAAAAAATAGTTTTATATTTAAATATTGACACTTACATTTCAAGGTCACATGCTGTGACCTTTTGACCTTGAATATCTATAAGTATGTTTAAAAAAAAAATTGTACATAAAGTATGTTATACCAAACAGAGTGTATTTAATTGTATAAGTTTCATTTTGGAAACAGGAGTAAAAATAAATATTAAGTACGGCAGTTGAACCCTTGCACTAACCATTCAACTGGCAAGTTCAGACTTGTCTTGTAGTGTCTCTCTCTGTGTTCTAGGGATGGCCATCAGTGGTTTTCCATTGATGGTCCCATCGGTGATAACCATTGATGGTACCTATGGTGACCCATCGATGGTTTGCACACCACTTGATGGCCACTGATGCCGGGTGTCTGGCAAACCGAAAATGTGCTTATCGGACATCCAGGGGGAGTGGCTGTTTATGTCAAAAGCAGAAAAAAAATTATTGGGTTCCACTTTGCCATCAGGGCAGAAAAGATTTGGCTCTCTGCCATCGATGGCAAAACCATCAATCGGTAGCAAACAATCAATGTTTGTAAACTATTGATGGTGAATGGCAATCTTTACTGTGTTCTTAGGGGGTCATTCAGACCCGCTCGTGAGCGGCAGGACGCTCGCAAGCGGGTCGATGTTCCCCACTGCGCATGACGGAGGGAGCTCCGTCGTGCGCATGCGCGAAACCCCGCGAGCGACGGGCTCACCATCGCTCCGGGTCTCGCACCGAAGGGGGCGTGCTGTCGATGTTGATTGACAGCACGCCCCCTTTGGTGGGCGTGCCGGGGGCGTGCCTGCCAGACGGAGGCGTTCCCATGGGAACGCCTTCCGTCTCAAGCCGGCCCCACTGACATCACTAGTGATGTCAGTGGTAGTGATTTTGGCTCTGATAGAGCCAAAATCACTCCAGGGCTTGCGGCAGCGAGACCCTACCTCAGGGTCTCCGTCGCAAGCCCGATGGTCAAGACCATCGCGACAATCATAATGGACGCTCGCTATAGCTGTGGGTGGTAACCCACAGCTATGTGAGCGTCCATGAGGACGCTCCAAAAAAAGGTAGGAGGGCCCTGATTCAGAGCGAGTGCTCTGGTCAGAGCATTCAGCTCTGAATCAGGCCCCGAGTCTGGCTGCACCTTCTGCATGGAGAACTAGTGATGGAAGGGACTAAGACAGTTTACCTAATACAGTTTTTCAGTGAATAGTGGTACAGGTTGAGTCTCCCATGTCCAAATATTCCGAAATACGGAATATTCTGAAATACGGAATATTTTTAGCATGACTGAGATAGTAAAACTTTTCTTTCTGATGGTTCAATGTACACAAACTTTGTTTACGGCACAGTTATTAAAAATATAGTATATAATAACATTCAGGCTGTGTGTGTATATGAAACAAATGAATTTCATGTATGTACACACACTTGTTTTGATGCACAAAATTCTTAAAAATACTGTATAAAATTACCTGCAGGCTGTGTGTATATAAAACATAAAAGCATTCTGTGTTTAGATTTGGGTCCCATTCCCAGGATATTTCATTATGGTATGCAAATATTCCAAAATACGGAATATTCCGATATCCATAATACCCCTGGTCCCAAGCATTTTGGATATGGGGGACTCAACCTGTAGTTTGATCAAGAGCATAACAAATGGATAAAAAGTACATTAAGGTATATATTTACATAGCAACCAATCAGTTTCTATTTATAACCTTCTAGAAGATAATGGCTAGAATCCGATTTGTTGCTGTGGACAACAACTCCACTTCTAAAAACCCGCAGATTAGTAAATATACCCCTAAGACACTCTGCTGCTGCCACACTGCTTAAACTTTCATTTAATGACTGCAAAGCTGATTCAGGCCTGTTGCCACTTCTGTGTCACTTTCCTCAACAATTGATGTGCTTGGTCCTTCCTCAGCAGTTAAAGAATCCCTTTTAATTTGTTTCCTACAGTTGTCACAAATCATTTGATCACTATTGACATGTGGCTGTATTTTAATCATGCATGGTAGCATCCTTAATTGTTTACTGCTGCTGTCCTTTTAATATCAAATGGGTTGCAGCACTAATGTACTTCTTATCCATTTGTCACACTCTTGATCAAACTACCACTACTCACTGATACACTGTATTAGATAAACCATAGGTTCCCAAACGCGGTCCTCAAGACACCCCAACAGTTCAAGTTTTAGAAATACTATGTTTAAGCACAGGTGGTTAAATTAAACTGACTGTGGTCAAGCATGGATATCCTTAAAACCGGGACTGTTAGGGTGCCCTGAGTACAGAGTTTAGGAACCTCCTGGGATAATCTGTTTTAGTCCCTTGTATCATACTCTTCCGAAACGACTGGGAGCCTCACAAAAATCGGGTGGTGCTCCCAGCCCCCCACCCTGGAGAAGCAGACAAGTCCCTCCCGGACCCCCTTGCAGCACCCACACAAAACCCCACAGGGAGGGGCCGATGGTGCGTATACTCATGGCCCTGCCCCCTGCTTCACAATGCTGTTAATCTCTGCAATTAGCAGCTGCAGCAGGGACAACATGACACAATCAAGTGGTCATGCTCCCACAGCACTTCTAATGCCGGGTAATATTTCTAGCCCCATTGCTGTGCCACGCCCCCGCTATGCCGACCTGGCTGCCCCCTCCCGAAGGCAAGTATCACTAGTTCTCAATGCAGAAGCTGCAGCCATACTGAGTGGTGCAATTATTGTACCATCAATGTTTATCACCTATGGCACCATTGATGGTGACCATCGATGGAAACCCACTGATGGCCATCCCTAAAATACAGACACACACTATAAGACCAGTCTGAACTTGGCAGTTGCATGGTTAGTGCAAGAAGGGTTCAACTCTACCGTACTTTGTGTTTTTTATTTTTTTTATTTTATTTTTACTCCTGTTCCCAAAGGCTTCCCAAAATGAAATTTATACCAAAGAGAGATTGCATTTAAGTGTATAACATACTTTATGTACAAAAAAATAAACATGCACTTTTTTGAGAGATTCAAGTACAAAGGTTACATCATGTGACCTTGAAATGTAAAAGTCAAGATTTAAATAAAACAGTTTTTTATGAAAACTATGGTCCCTTAGCTTCAAAACAAAACCAACATGAAAGTTCTACCACAATTAGAAGCAAAGTTATGGTTCGGTTTAGTAGACCTTGCAAGCATAAATTTTAAATTTGTCATATTTGCAACCCTGTTACATGAACACAGTGTGTCAGTGAGGGCTAAAATTTTACATATGAAAGTTACTTTATGCCGTCTATCATCCTACCAAATTTCATGAAAATCTGAGACTGTCGGGTTGGAAGCTGTGATGATTTGGAATGGAATGACCTTTCTGTTGGTGTAACACGGATGTTGGAGTGGTCTTAAAATGGGCTATTAGAGCTCATAATCACATAAAATAGTTTGGATGTGTTAGTATGTAGATTGTAGGGCTCCAGCAAGGCTTATGTTTGGGGAGTTGTTACTCCACTCTAATATTCTCTAGGTATACCCAGAGACCTACTCTTTTTCTATATTGGGATTTAGATAAATGTGTATATACCCCCAGAATTGTTAAGTCTACATTATTTGCTGGTTAGTCACTATCGGTTATTTGTACTTTTTATCTGTTTTACAAAGTAAGCCATAGATTCCATCAAAATGGTGTTCTATCTATCCTTCTTTTTCTATTTTCAATGAGATTATGGATTTGACTAGACTGCTCCAGGAAATGCATGTTTTGTTATCAGCCATACCATTGTGGCTTTTGCTGTATGCTGTGTCACTCTCCAAATACTAGTTCTTTGCAGACTGTAGGTTTTCCTCCAAAAGGTATCTACATCTTGTACCATCCAATTAGTCCTCCATTTTTACATTTACTTAAGAATGGGTGTTACCCCTAACCTTTTTCTAAAATGGCACACATTTTTAATCTCCGTAACAATTTTAAGAAAATACATTTAATCACATATATACCTATACTCAATATTTCAGTAGCAGTTTTAAACAAGTGTTGTAAGCTATAACAAATATGACAAAAATCCAAAAAAGCTGGGGCTGCTCATGGAGGCTCACTTGTTGCTCATCAGGGACTTAAATCTGTAAACTGTGACCTAAAGAAAACAGTTATGGTCAATGCTTTAACTTCACAAAGGGATTGAATACTTCCCTGCTTAGGACTTGTCCTAAGCACTACAGGGATTCAAATGGGGGGTGACTTACCTGTTTCTTCCCCCTCACAGTTGATGATGTTGCTTGGACCAGGAAGGGAGTGGTGCTTAATGACCAATTTCCTGACCCAAGATGACTTCAATAAGCTCTACTGCTTTTCAGTATAAACATTGCAGAGCCTTTTAAAGTCCAAGAAATATGGGGGGAGTATATTAAAAATAAGTATACTGATGCTATTTTTTGGAAATTCAAAGTCTTCTGGAAAAGAAAATCGATCAAAAAAGTTATTTGTGTGGGTATGCATAAAAGATTTATACTGATGATTGATTGTGCCCAGCCTAAAAAGCAGCAGCTTGATTAACAATCATTTGGTTTTTATTTGTTGACACAAAAAATCTTTCATTCAAAATTTAAAACAAAAAGCTGTGGAGTATTTTTGTTTTGTTCAGTGGTTAGGAATTTATAATCTTGTTTAGCTATTACTCTGCACTCTTACTAGCTTTGGTGTTTTGCAGCAGTCATTAGCAGTTTCTATGACTGTTGAGCTGTTTTTTCACTGTAGAACAAAGCTAACCTTTTTTATGATGGGCGTTCACCGAAGAAATGTTTACTAGTATCATAGAAAAAGGAGAGCATCAAGATCAGAAGTGAGTAGAATTTAGGTAAAATCAAATGTTAATATTTGTGCGGAGCCTGTATCAGAAGTTTAGATTGTGTTTAAGTGTTGTGTTAGCAGTGCAGGAAACGCCTAAGTGCTGATTGTTTGCAGTTCCTGCTGATTAAGTTGTAGGCGTAGTTTGATCAGCATGTCAAGCCGCAACTAGTGGATTTCTGCTCACACCCTCCTAGGGTGAGAGTGGAAACCACTATTCACTGGTTTACAGTGGGTAAGTCACGGATAACTACATCTCCCGACTTATGTGCCAGGCGCAATGCAGTCAATTGAATAGCTTCGGCACTTATCCCAGGAGCTACAACACCTCACTTCTAATTGAATTCCTCCATTAATAAATTGTCTGTCACCCCAAAGAACCACTTCGAAGAATAACAGTTGGTATGTGGAAGAGTTGTATATTTCCCATCAACTTTCTCACTTCTGTTCTGTTCTCTAAGCATAAGTGATATGGAAACTCTGGTTTCAGCAGACAAGGCAGGTTGTAAAGGCTGCTAAAAAGTTTAGTCTAGTAGTGTTCACTGTAGGATTTTTAATTTTTCGGCAGCGTGCTAATCACCGAGGAGGGCACACCTGCGTGCGCCCATAAAGGAGCATAACCCTGTGATGAGGGGGTGTGATCTAGTAACATTCCTTCTAGGGCATTCCTTAGCACTCCCGGAGCTGCTGGGCTGCCCCCAGGCTAGCAGGAATGATAGTTTTCATGCTGTAAGCATCATGTACCCAGCATAGTGTAAGTGCAGGGTACATATGTCCAGGGATCGAGCTGCACTGTACACTTATCCAGGGATGGATCTGCAATATACATGTGCCCAGGTATGAGGCTGCACAGTAGATGCATTAAACATGTGCCCAGTACTGTGTATCACATGGGTATCTGGGGATGCCTGGCACATGAATGTGGTATGCATCTTGGAGGTACAGGGAGAAGTTGGGATGCCACTCTATATGTAACACGAGACAATGGGGGTGTGCTGCAGTTCTTGCTCACCCTTGGTGTATCAGAAGCCTTTACTCTCCCAGCCAAGATGCACACATCCCCGGAACATTGCTCGGCCCAGACCCCACCTGTAATCACGCAGTCATCTGCTCTTGGCAATGAAATGCGGCTCCTTGAGGTTTGTCCAAGGCTTGGCCGCATCCAGCAACTTCCCTCCGGTTCCCGAGCTGACTACCGGTGAGGTCATAGCTGGCGGCTGCTGCTCTGCAGACACTATAAAGAATTCAGCAGAGCAGACAGCTCTGACCAGCAGCAGCTCCCCACCAATCACAAGCCAGGATGGGGAATTCGCAATTGCGTCCCAAGGTGAGAAACACTGGGCTAATGCCTGTCAACCACGCGCAACAAGGACAGGGTCAGGTTCAACCCTAAGTTTTGTAGAGAGGCTGTGTCAGGCACTGTGAATGTGCTAGCAAATTGGGCAGGGCACATATTAACAGTTAAAATCCAGGCAGGGCGGTTAGCCCTGCTAAAACAGCCTAACGGGAACGCTAGTCTTGGAACATTAACGCCTATGAACATTGTAAGAGGTATTTTAGCTGTGAGTTGGCCATGAGGTGCCTGCTCAGGAGCTATTGCTCAGAGAAATAGGAGGATCATAGTAAAGTCTGTTCAATCCTTAAGAAAAATAGGATATAGTACATGTTGATACTAATTTTTCAGCTGTGGTTTAGATGAGCTTGTTGTCTTTTAGGATAAAGACTTGGCCATGCAGCCCCTTCATTGTTCTCAGTCTCTTTCCTTGTCCATAGAATGAAGGATTTGTGGATGCTTCATAGTAGACCATTTTAATTTTAATTTAATTTTAAATAAATAGTGCAAGAGGAAGTGTTTGCATTCATTTATCATGAGTTTGGAAAAAGGAAATATTGTCTAAAACATGTGCGCACAACCTTCTTTAGCCCGAGGGCTGCATTGGTAGATGGCACTCTTAATGGGCAGCAGTAAAACTTTACTAACTTCTATATGTCAAATGCGTGAAAATATGTACAATATAAGCCCATATAATCTCCATCTATCCAAAGATAAATCAGGAAAGCTTTGTCAGATAGATATACCACCAACAAAGGCTAGCCAACCTTTTAAGTGCAGAAAATAAATAAAAATGGATTTATTCTGCAGGGGAAAGTAAAATTAATTTTAACCTATTAGTAGACACCCCATACTGTGCATGTTAGTGTGTCAGTGACTCCCAAACTTTCAGTTAATCACCCTTACAGTCTCAGAATTGTTTAGTTGCACCGCTAGGCCAAGGAAGAGATTCAATTTAGCATTATGGATCTAGTGGAAATTCTCATGCTAATGTAATACTAGCAAGAGCAAGTGAGGTTCTCTTACAATAACCTCTTGTGTGCATAAAACGTACACATGCATACATAAATACAGGCAAGGAGGGTCACACATAGGCAGGCATGCATGCTTACAAACAGGGAGGGTCACACAGACACAACCAAATAGACAGATTGAGATACCTCTTACCTTGATGTGGGGCCATCGGTACCTTCCATGCTGCCAGAACATGTCACTGTAGTCCCACCCTCTGCTGGGGTCAAAGGAACATGTGTTGAGCTCCACCAACCAGGGTTCAGCACACTCTCCTCCGAACCCAGTGTCTCAACATAGAGCAGTAGGAAGAAAGGACTGGAGCTGCTGCTTTATACCTCACACCACCTCCTGGCTCTTCCTTAATGCGGTTCTCCCAATATTGGGAGAATCGCATGGCCCAATAGACTGGGCTACCTCCCTATAGACTGATTAAAAAAAAAAAAAAAATGTTAGAAAAAAAAGTCTTGCGGTAGCCTGTCCTTGCACGGCACCATTGTAAGTGTGCTGCGGCATCCCTGGATTGGACGACATATTGTCTAGTGTGTACTCTGCGTTATACTGCATGTTGTGGTCATGTGTATGTAGCCTCACAGTTGTGGAAATAAGCACCTGAAGTGATTTAATTCATGCTTAAGGGATAGTTTATATCTTATAGCTAGATACACCCTACACAATTATTGGTTCGATTTCCAATCTGAAAATAGTTTCTTCTATTTGATTTCATCTTGTGAAGTACGAATATGACATTTAAAACTGTTAGCTCTTTGTTTCTGAGATATTGCCCATTTATGTTGATATAGGGTTATTTCGTTAATTTTTAATGAATGAATTTTGATGTCTAGAGAATATATACTCTGTTTAGATGAGATAGAGGAGGTTGAGTTACTTTAAAGAATTACTTTAATGCACCTCAGTCACTTCAGCTAGCTTTTCAGAGCATGTAATAGAACCTTACCTACCAGGATTTGTCAAGCCCTGTTTTAGATGTAAGGAAACTTACTATATGCAACGATCGGGAACGGCAGTGGGATTCAACTCTGGCCCCGGCCTTTGCTAATTTATACATAGCAAACTGTGAAGAGACCTTTCTTCCAAAATTCGGACAACGCTGACATTATTTTTTTTATTTTTTTTACTGTGGCAAGAATCGGATGGCTCATTAAATGATATGGTGGAACACCTAAACAAAATGGAGCATCCTGTTAGATTTACACAACATATCAACAAAAACTGTGTAAACTTTCTAGATCTGTCTTCTGTGATGGAGATAAACTGGGTACCATCCTCTTCAGAAAACCCACTGATCGGAATCTATTTCTATTGGCCTCTAGCCACCACCCAACGACACTAAAAGATATCTTACCCATTTCTCTCTACCTTTAGAGTACTACATAATACATATCTACACATGCAAAACATACAAGTGGCCGAATTGACTCAGAGATTACTAGCAAGAGGGTACTCCAAAACTCTACTTGGCAAACGTTTGGATAAAGTTCAGTTCATGAATCCAACACAAAAAAAAAAAAATAACTATTAATATTAGTCTAGGAATTTAAGTACTTGCAAAACATATTTAGAAATCTGTAAAACATTGGCCTATCATCAAGTCACACTTCATTACCCTTTTCAAATACTCAGACACCCATGATGGCATATAAAAGAGGTCCCAACGTCAAGCAACTTCTTCTTCGTCCAACTTTTATATCCTGACCAGAGTAAAATTTATTATTGAAATTATGAAAAATAGGCCAGGGAGTTATCGTTGTGAGGGCTGTGTAACGTGTAGTTCTGATTCCAGGTCAATCGATAGCTCACCTGCATACGGGTAAAAATAAAAAACAAATGGAGACTACATTGTAAATTGGATCATGTAATAGTATAAGCCACAGGGACATGTAAGCACATCTATGTTGGACTCTCATCTATAAATTTCAAAAGACAACGGCGAACCACCAAGCCTCCATAAGGGCAGCGATACAGACTGGGATGTCAGACAAACCGGTAGCAGGACATTTTGTACAAATTGTACACAAAGTGGCTAGTCTTAAGTGCAAACTAATAGACTCTGTGCCCCCATCCGATCAGGGAGGAGACAGGTTACTACAACGTGTGAAAGCTGGTGTATCTACAAATCAGACACTGTTGCTCCCTGAGGATTAAATGAGAACAATCCATTGTACATTTTTCTCTAATAGTGCTCCCGTATAAGTTTTGTTTTCCAGTGCAGGTCCTGGGTCTCCCTAGTATAAAATAGTTTTTGGTTACTATCCATAAAAATGTTGTCTTTTTGGGTATGCAGCTTATAAAGGGCTGGGTATGAAATACCAGCACTTGGGATGCCATCTGTCAATAGACCAACAGCAGCATCCCGATGCTGACAATCCCGACAGGGAAACGGCAAGTAGTGTAACCCTACCCTGTTCACCCACTAACCCTCCTTACCCCGCATCCTAACCCTCCCGGTTAGTCCTTAAACCTACCCCCCCCTTCCTTCGTGCCTAACCTCACCCCCCCCCCCCCTTTCCGTAGTCCATCCCTAACTCCCCCCAGCCGCTAATGGCTAACCCGCCTCGCTATACTTACGATCTGGCTGCCGGCTGTCTGGATTCCGGCGTCTGCATCTCCACTCATGTCGGGATTCCAGAACCGTTGGTCTTCACGCGGTTAGAGATTCCTGCGCGGGCATACCAGCTGTAGGTTTATGAACTACATCCCGCTTAGAAATCAGTCAAAAGTAATCTTTATTGTCACAATAAATATATAATTTAAATTTGTGGAATCGGCTAGATGGTTTTAACAGTATACCTTTAATGTAATACTATGAACATTTATAACTTGATTTTAAATTATGGCACCAATGTAGAATCCACATACTAAGTTAGGCCACATCCACTGTTGTATAGTTAGCACTAGAATAGGATACACATAACATGCCCCACTTCTATTTTTTTTTTCCTTGGATGCATGTAGTTCTGTTGCCCTGAACTTCAATATTCGCTTAGTAAAGCCCGACTTCCATTTTTTTTTTCCGAGTCCCGGTGAACTACTTCGGTAAAATATAACGCTGCTAAATACCATTTTGGAGGCATAGTTATCATTAACAGAGCCACACAGGAATTGGAGCTACTAAGGGGTTCTCCTAGGAGACAAGGGACTACCCACCAGGTAATACTGTACTCTATAAGAGGCACTTCCGGTCGCGAGCCATGGGCGGTGACATGCTTCCGGTCCCTGGCTATTTAATGGCACCAGGCTGTGTGAAGTATCTCACCAGCATGCTATAATCCTTAAACCGCTGTAGGCAGGTAAAACCATATTGGATTACACTTTAATATAATTAAATGTTAAACTGTTTGGATCTGCAGCATAGCAATCCTGATTTGTACAGCGGGTAAAATAAGTACTGAACACACCAACATTTATCTCAGTAAATATATCTGTAATGGGGCTATTGTAATTAAATTTTCACCAAATGTCACCAACAACCCATGCAATACATACATGGATGTCTATACATTAAGTTATGTGTAATAATGTGAAATGACACAGGGAAAAAGTATTTAACACGCTTACTGAAATTTATTTAATACTTCGTACAAAAGCCTATGTTGGTAATGACAGCTTCAAGACGCCTCCTGTATGGAGAAACTAGTCGCATGCTTTGCTCAAGTGTGATTTTGGCCCATTCTTCCACACAAACAGTCTTCAAATCTTGAAGGTTCCGTGGGCCTCTTCAGAGCTCATAGATCTTTAGTTCTTTCCATAGATTTTGAATTGGATTCAAGTCAGGTGATTGGCTGGGCCATTCTAGCAGCTTTATTTTCTTTCTCTGAAACCAATTAAGTGTCCTTGGCTGTGTGTTTTTGGATTATGGTCTTGCTGAAATGTCCACCCTCGTTTCATCTTTGGCATACTGGTAGATGGGGCAGATTTTTATCAAGAATGTCTCTGTACATTTTTCCATTCATCCTTCAATCATATCAAGTATGCCAGTACCATATGCTGAAAAACAGCCCCACACCATGATGTTCCCACCTTCAAACTTCACTGTTGGTATGGTGTTTTTGGGGTGATGTGCCCTGCCATGTCTCCTCCAAACATGGTGTGTATTATGGCATCCAAAGAGTTACATTTTGGTTTCGTCTGACCAGACTATATTCTCCCAGTATTTCACAGGCTTGTCCAAATGTTGTGCAGTAAGCTTTAAATGAGCTTCAACATGTTTTTTCTTCAGCAATGGAGTCTTGCATGGTGAGCGTGCCTACAGGCCATGCCAGTTGAGTGCATTACTTAATGTTTTCTTTGAAACATTGTTCCTGCTAATTCCAGGTCTTTCTTAAGCTCTCCTTAAGTGGTCCTTGGCACTTGGACAACTTTTGTGATTCTTTTTACTCCTCTGTCAAAAATCTTGCGAGGAGCACCTGGTTGTGGCCGGTTTATGGTGAAATTATCTTTCCGCTTCCGGATTATGGCTCCAACAGTGCTCACTGGAACATTCAGAAGTTTGGAAATCCTTCTGTAACCAATGCCATCAGTATGTTTTGAAACAGTAAGGTTGAGAAGGTCTTGAGCGAGCTCTTTGCTTTTACCCATCATGAGATGTTTCTTGTGTGACACCTTGGTAATGAGACACCTTTTTATAGGCCATCAGTTGGGGCTGAACCATCTTATATTTTCACTTACAAGGGGCAGGATTGCTTTCTAAATACTGATAGATTTCAGCTGGTGTCTTGGCTTTCAATGTCTTTTCCCATTTGTTCATGTGTTAAATACTTTTTTTCCCTGTGTCATTTCACATTATTACACATAACTTAAAGTATGGACATCTATTGCTGACATTTGGTGAAAATTTTATTACAATAGCTCCATTACATATATATTTACTGAGAAAAATGTTGATGTGTTAAATATTTATCTTACCTGCTGTATATGTATACTTATATAAGGTATTAAATAAGATTCATATAAGTATAAACATTAAGTATTTAATATGGCCCCATGTGGGAACAGTATTATCCTTGGCAGATTATAAGCAGGTGCCCCAACTATATGTTTGAGATATTCGACATCGAATAACAGCAGTTAAGGTTATACTGAACTGGGTTTAACTGTCTGGCTGACATTATAATTTATTTTGTTTCTGTATATCACCAGTGTGTTTTTGTAAGAAATAGTAGAGGGACCTGTGAGACAAAATATATGCTTACATTATCCTGTCTACCTCTGTTATAGGAAGTATGGAATATTGATGTGTTGATAAAGCCTTGACAAAGATTATTGATGAATCGAAACGTTGGCAACATATTTGGCATGCATATATCCAATAAATTGATAAAAGAGCTGAAAAAAATAAACTGTAGAGTGCCTTTCTTCTTATATAAGGAGTGTGAAAAAAGCCTATTAATGGGACATTACTATAGTCTCCCTAAAGAGCAGTAGGATGTCTATAATAAAAGGTGTGAGTGCTGGACTTTGTGTGTGTGTGTGTGTATATATATAATAAAAAATTATGTATGATGCTTTTATCCAACAGTACTCAGTCTCTCTACAAGCATAAAAAGCATAGCACAGAGGTTTACTATTACAGCAAAAAAACAAACAAACTGAAAAACAATGAACTTAATGCTGGCTTAGTGCAGCCATATTGGGTAATAAACACCAGAGATTACATAACCCACCCACGAAAGATACCAGAGGCAGCCATTTCGGGTGCACTACATCGCTTACCCTGGGTGGAATAAGCAACTCCTAGAAGTGATTACACATAATGGGGAAGTTCAAGTGTACTAAAGGTAGAAGCTGAGCCATTACATAACCATCAATTCCTAGTATTTTTCATCCCACCCACGGGCGTGCCAATCGAGGCGCATATATAATATATTTCTGCCTCAAGAATCCACATGAGAAGATGGCAGAAGGGCAGTAGATCCATATAATAGCCTCCCAGTAGTTGTGGAGGGAGCTCTTGCAGTAAAAGTAATAAAAAAAAAAAAAAAATTAGTACAAAATTAAAGAAACTCCACTAGTTTAAATATTTTTCTTTGTGCCTACCCATCCCCTTTGAGTAGTGGAATCATTAGTCCTATGCCCATGACACAGTGGTTGGGAGAGACTAACTGTGGGCTTGCACTGCCAAAATCCCCCTGACATTGTAGACTAAAGCAGCTCAAATGCAAATGTCTCATTTGGAAAATAATTGTACAAGCCTTAGAATGACTATAGCAATAACTGCAGGAATCCAGGCTTGGTGGTTTCACTAGTTATCGGGACAAAGAGGTCAAGAAGGAAACCATTTAATCTGCAGTTTTTTTTTTGTTTGTTTTTTTGTGTGTGTATTTCTAACTTATTCCTGTCCTAGTTTCATAACTTTTTTTATAAAATGAACAATACGCATATTGTTCTCTATATAGCAAGTAATGTGTGTGACATTTTTTTTATAGCTTAATATAAATATTTATTGCAATATTAGTACTTACATTTGATTGAACGGCTGATATGTCTGCCAGTGTATACCCAGCATTAGACGTATGTCCCGCATTAGCTATAATTTTCTATTATTTTTTAGTTGCAACAAAAATGGCTGAATGGTATTTTGTTTTATGTGTAATCATGTCTGTTTCATGTCCTGCTGTAACAGCAGCTGGCATGTGTAAGTTTTGTAGGCTAGTGAGTGTCCACACGGACCACAATGATATGTAGATGGTAGTTATGTCTGTATTAACTTTATCTTTACTAGAGTTTATAACCCATACTGAATAGCCTAAAGTATTAATGCCATATTTATTTCAGTGATCAACAGCCAGGAAATGGATATCTTACTACCTTGCCACACAACAGAAGTCAATTAAACGGTAAGCTGTGTGTAATATACACCCACTGATCAACTTCATGAGTATAGAAATGATTGGGTCAGCTTATGTGGAAAGATATGTCACTTAATTGTACTTTTACGCCTGGTGCTCCACAACACAGGAAATAATAATAAAGCTAATAAAAAAATAATAGACTAATAAAGCAAAATTAAAAAATAGACTAAATAACACACTTGGGTTCAATGTACATATGATCTACCTTCTTACATAGAACCCTATAGATTTCTACACTATGCAATGTCGTCTTTACTATCTTGGTTTTCTCCAAGGCCGTCGCTGGATAATTTAAGGACACCATATGGACACCATTTCTGTGCTGTGCAGCATATTGTCACCACCATTTTCATTAGTTGGCAATGACTGGCACTTTGCACTCAGCAGCTCCTACTTAATTTAGTAGAAATTTTCAGTATGCTGACAAACTGGTTTCACCATATGGTATTGCAGTAATGAATTTTGCTGAACTATGGAAGAGTTCAGTAAGAATTTCCATCATAAAGTTAACCACATGTTGGATGGAGTTCAGTTGTTTATAATGTAATAAGGTTTGGTGGTTATTTGTAGATCCAGTGCCCATCTCCATTTTCTGTGGTGTTGATGTCCCAGTCTAAAATTGGATACACACTACACGATGTGTACCCAGCACGACATCGCCGATGATGGGACGCTGCATGCAGCAAGTGCATACACACTTGCCAATGTTTGGGGGGGGGGGGTGGGGGGGGGGGTAGGAGATACGTGACATGCCGAATTCTGCAGCATGGCATCGTTAGCAACCTCCCCTGTCGGCCCTTCAGCAGGGCTAACTGGATGTCGCTAGGCACCTGGGCATATCATGGGTGCATGCTAGATGATGTACCAGATATATCACTCTGATTCGCAGGATCGGACGACATATCATCTAGTAGTGTGTACCCAGCTTTAGAATGTCCCATTTCGGCAAGTTCACAGCGGCTTGCATCAATATCGCTGTTTGAAACTTTCAAATAGATGTAGTAGGGCATTACAGGGGAATATAGTTTCTCCGATTAGAAGTTCAGTGTTCTGGTATAACATTGATTTTTCAGTTTTGAGTGGAGACTTCTTATTTTATTTTTTTTCTCTTTTTTGAGCAAAATATTTTGTTTAGAATCCTTATTTGTTCACAATTTAATTGGAGCAGACTAAAATGAGGTGGTGATTTTGCACATTGTCCCAACCCCCTGTTAATAATGCTATAATGATTCTACAGGACAGAACATGAACATCTGCCATATTTAGTTTTGCAAAGATCCCTGGGCCAAACGTCTCAACTGAATCACTAGCTGGTTTTAGCCATGCATGGTTCTGTGTCAGCCAAAGAGAAAAATAACGCTTCTATTTTTAAATGAACTGGAATCCTGAAGACAAACCCTTCTGGTGTCGGTGAACATTACTCACTTGCAGGCATCCACTCGTTATTAAGTGTCTTTGGTAGATCATTGCTGCCATCTGCTGTGATGATCACACAACTGCCTATGGATGTTCTCTATAGCAAAGCGTTTATGCGTTTTTAAATAAATTGTCACAACATCGTAATTTTGGAAAAGCTTCAGCATACAAGTTTATGTTAGAATTGTGTGTGTGTGTGTGTGTATATATGTGTGTGTGTATATATGTGTGTGTGTATATATGTGTGTGTGTGTATATATGTGTGTGTGTGTATATATGTGTGTGTGTATATATGTGTGTGTGTGTGTGTATATATGTATATGTGTATGTATATATATATATGTGTATGTATATATATATATATATATATATATATATATATATATATATATATATATATATACACACACACACGCTTAGATGTGATGGACCTGCTGTATTTGTATAAACATGCTGGTGAGATTAAACCCCATTACTATTTTGTAGGTAGTGAAAATGTTTGTTGCGATTGTTACCTGTGAATTTCAGTTCAAGGGTGCAAATTGGGCTTTATTGTGCTTGTGCTACAAACCTAGTGATGGAAGCTGATGCTCATTTGTGCCCACCAAGTTGGACTTGTTTTGATGTAAAATAAGCTGTGTATTTTTATTCTTAAGGCTTCAGCAAAGATTATAATGGTTTGGAGCGTAATAGATGTGACGATAGACTATCCCCAGTTCCACGTGACTCCTCACACAGCCCATCTTGCCACAGGTACTATATCCTTTTTTATTTATTACTGTATATATTGATGTGCGAACAATTCCCGAAGCAATGGAATGTAGCCCTACAAAGGTTATTATGAATGTTATCAGATTACTATATACAACTTGACAAAGTAACAAGACTATTATTGTAATTAATACAGTAATAATTTATCATCTTTGATATAGGAAGCAAGCTGGAGACTTTAAGAGAGATGTTCGCTCACCAACCCTTTCATCACGTATTAAAGAATACAGCGTTAAAGAGATGCAGGTGAACAAACCGGATGATGCATGGGAACAGTCTCATCGTCTGACTTCCTGCTCTTCAAAAAATTGCTGTTTGCACCTTGAACATTCATCACTGGCACAGACAAATGTGCTAAATACAAATAGACTAACAAATCTTTTGCTTCAGCCTTCTGCCAGTTCTTCACAGACAGTCTCGCAGTGCAACAGAGTGCAGTACATGAACACTCCAAGTTCTGCTTCTGATGAAATTCAGTCCTACAACAGAGAAGACAACTGCAATTTAAATAATCATGACTTTAACAGTATACCACCCCCTCTACCCCTGAAGATGTACAATCGAAGTGCTATACCAAGAACAGAGCAAAACTTTGCACCTGCAACTAATGCACACCTGGGAACATTGTCTCATGTCCATTCAGCAGGTTCTGAGAGGCTTTCACCTGGTGCTTTTGTGAGACCAGACTCTGATTCAGACTACTATCCAAAGAATGATGCATTTCACAGTAATGGATTACAAATGAACACAATATATGACTGTCGGTCAAAGATGGGTCTACAGACTCTAGCATTAGATCCAATTCCCCATGTTAACGATACAGTTGCACTCACTACATTTTTTTCTGTAGACAACTGTATGACTGACACATACAGGCTGAATTACCATCAGAAGCCAAATGTCTATATGACTGACAGACCTGCATTCCAAAGGGAACCTGGTCACTTAAAGCTTGCAGGAACATTTATTGAACCATCATACACCAGAACCATCGATAATGCTCACCACTCACTATCGCAACCAAAAGCATCATTTGGGAGTGTACCTTGTAATAGGTAGGCTATGGGTTAATCACTGTAGTCCTACTACAAATACTCCATGGAGAGGTTTTAACTCTGAATTTTTTTGCAATTATGTACTGTACAGGAGAAAGCTGATTTTAGCTGGTGAGCATTAATTTTTCTATATAACAAAAGAGAAAAAAAATGAACTGGCTTTTGGACCGTCCACCTACCTGGAGATTCTCGAACCACGAACTACATAAATATTATATAAATACGTTATTGATATTTTTGCACATTGTCTAGCTACAGTTGTCTAGTATTGAATACTTTTGTTTGAGAATAATTGTGCATCTGCAAAACTGTTTTGTAAGAAGTATTAGTTCGCTAAGTTCAGGGAGAGACCAACTTTTTATTTCTGTTAATAATGAACACAGAACCTTATTGTGCTTTTGCTCAGAGGTCAAGCGAAATAGGCACTGAGCTTATGTACACTCTTCTTTGCAGGTTTCCCAGTGATTACCTAATCAGGTATTGCTACTTTTTTTTGTTATTTTTTCCCCCCACTCACGTACAAATGTTTTATGTTTTTACTACTAATCCGCAGGTAAATGAGAAATATATCAAAATTTTGATAAAGTAGTTCTATATTTTTACATGGCCTTATATATAAAATGTCATTTATGGGATTCTACTAAACCTTTCCAAAACCTTACAGCTATGACCTTCAAAAAATGTTTCACATTAAATACTCGATTAAAGGTATTTAAGCTTTCTGCTTAAGAGCGTAATCACAATGCTGTCAGCAATTTAGTTGTCTGAATTAATATACATGAGAATGTACTTGCAATGTCACCGGTTTCTAGTGAATGGATCATGAATGCTATGTGCACACAGTGTCTCCACTGTGTATAAGGAGACAGCTGGACTTTGAGATAATTATGGCAGCACCCAGTTAACATTTTACATTGTAAAAAAAATGTATGGATGCATGCCTTGCTCATGTCATATTTTAATATGAATTTTATAGACTTGTAATTTTTCTATATTCTAGTACTACCTGATTTTGGAGACTCGGAAAGCCCCTGTTTTAGAGACTACAATTTTGCCTGATGTTTATAGCTTTTACATGTAGAGAAGGATACTACTGACTACTATATAGGTATATATTCTCATTAAGTTTCACGGATATTTGTGACTCCTTGCCTAGGCCATGCACACACTTAAGTCAATGTGGTGTAATTTGGAGGTGCTGGCTGCCAATGGCTACCTTCCTGCCAATTGTTCATTCTCCCACATGTGGGTATTGTATCTCCAGTTACCATGGTTATAACCTTGCAGTGCAAAATACTTCATCGGGTGACTTGGAAATCTTGCTGAATTCAGCCACTAAAGGACCACTTATACATTTTCATCCAGCAAACTGTATTGGGATGCCTGCCAGTGCTTGTAGGTACATTTTAAGCTAAACTAGAATTAGATTTTCTCAGGAAATGTCAGGAATATCATTGCATTCAGGAAACATCCCATGGGTTGTCCAGTTGTTAGGCAACTAACCTTTTTATATGTAGGTGTCCTCCCTGTATAGTATATGGGTAAAACCACCTTCCTCAAATTTATCTGAAACTAAATCATAATGCAGGTAATGGATTTGCTGTGCCTGGCAAATTTATTACATAGTTTACAAAGGTGGACATTCTCTTAAGTGCATATATCCATTTTATCTCGGATCCATTCAATTTATTTAGATTATTTTATAGTTTTTTCTTTATTTTATTTTTTATTTTTTTATTCTCAACCTATTTAATTTACTATTGCCCATCCAAAGATATGTTCTCATGGAAGCTTCTGATAGGTAGTTTAAAGCTGGGTACACACCTAACCGACATATCTGCAGATGATGGTTGTTCATACACACCGGGACCCGCTGGCTGGGGGGCGTTTTGTGCCCCCTCCCGAGGCCTCTGCTATAATTGTACAGGCGGTTGCCTGACCGCCCATGTACACAGAGCGGTGCCCCAATATATCAGCAGTGTCATGTGATATGTCTGGGTGAACGATGTCGCTAGTTCACACTGGCTGACGCACACAAGATACATTAGCCGATCAATTGTGTGTGCCCAGCAATAGAGTTTTGTAATAGATTAAAGCATGTCCCTTTTGTATATTTTAATGCTTTTATTGTGTATAGTGCTACCTACTCATAACACAAGTATTCAAAATTCTGCATAAATATACTTATGATGTACAAATTAGGGGACCTCTTTCAAAATGTACTGTGGATTGTGAGGCATGTGTAATTATTGGTGAAATCTATAAAGGTACTAGTGCTTAAAGGGTGCCACTGCTATGCAACTTACAAATAAGATAAATGTCTTTCATTGGATTGACACTGTTATTACTGTGTACTGTGGCCTTAAGTGAACACTAATTAGCAGAATGGGTATAAAACCATAGGGGTCAATTCAACTAGGCACAACTAAGTACAGTGATATGCCGCACTTACTGTACTGCTGGACTTTTATTCGCAGCCCGTAGGACACTGTGCTAAAATCTGCGAGATCGTAACACTATGGGGTACGTTCAGCTGCCGTAGCCAGTGTTTCTTTCCCCCCTCACGCCTAATTAAATTGACCCATGGTGTTTTTATTCACAAACTTTCATTTTAATATTTCATTAAAGAAATCATGCCCGAATGTTTTAGTGCAAATTAGTAGGTGATTTTTTTTAATTCTTTTTCCCTCTAAAGGTCATGGTTTTTTATAACAGTGGGCTCTTGACTCTATAAAGAGCGTGTTGACTACTTGATGAGGATTATGTCCATTGCCTAAGAAAATTAAATCAGTAGAAACACTCCAGTAGAAAATACTTTTTTTCTTGTAGGCTTCAAATTTACATAATAATCATCCCTATTTTATCTATTCAGAAGTTTAAATAGAAATTCTCTTAAACACCTCTCAGTGTAGAATGTGACCTCTCTAACCCTTGTACGGCTTTTGCTTCTGTGCCTATTTAATATATATTTTGTGTACTGACATGGATATATAGATTTGTACTACAGGAGTTTTATATTTTGAAAACTGCTAGTAAAATAAGAATACTACATGCTTGTCGTAACATTTCTTTTCCTGTGTTGGGTTTGGAATTTAAACTGTTCTGTTATTTGATGTTGATATTGCAATGTGTTTGAATTTACTGGTTACAAATTTATTGTAAACGTTTTTTGTACATTCAGAACTAGCCAATTGATATTGTATTCATATCAAAAGAATGTTAAATGTGCAATATTTTGTGCTGAACTGCTTTATAGAGTGATTTATATACTAACCATATGAGCCTAACAAATATTTTTATATAGATTAATCTGAAGCAAAGTGAAAATCCTTTTGGCAGCATTTCTCCCTTTGCCAGCTATCCAAAAAAGTTCTGTTTTGTCGTAATGAGAAAATGTTGAATAGACCTCTTGCACCAAAGTGTTTCGCAGTAGATGGTTTAAGTAACTTTTCAAGGATGTGTCAAGAATCTTTTTTTTTTTTTTTTTTTCAATGCTCAAACTTTACAAATGTAATGCTGCTGAAGCATCAGGGATATTTGAGAGAGCCTTAGCTGAACAATTTGAGCACACTTTTTTTTTTTTTATTTCCCCTTGTGTATCAGTGTCCCTACTTCAGCTAGATAAACTTCTGAAAACAATTTTTATAACCAGTTTTGGAGATGTACATAATATACACACAAATATATACATACCCACAACACTCCTAATTAAAGCTGAATAGACACATGTTTAGTGGCAGGAAAAAGCAGTTTCTGGTCCAAATGACCCTTTCTCATGCTTTTTCCTGGTAATATATGTGTTGGCTACTTTAAGTGCCCATCTACAATTTTTTTATATATATATATATATATATATATATATATATATATATATATATATATATACACACACACACATATATACATCCACATCCCCTGGTTGCACTAAAATTCTAGCACAATGAATGGTTCTTTCTGAAACTTCCACATTGGGCGATGTCTAGGATGCTGCTATTGCTTGTCATCCCCATGTTTCAAAAGTAGTTGTCGTGCAGGGCTTTAGAACATTTGCACATGAACAAGTATTCTCCTCTATAGCAAAACTAAAGAGTTTAAGAACCTACGGCACAAATGTAATAGCCTGCGAGATTTCAACGCTATAGCCACTGGACTAAAAGCGTCAGGCAAAACCAACCCAGTCAGTTATGTCCTAACACAAAATGCCGCATTAAATCTAGTAGATACATTGCTGAAATCTTGCCGCTGCCTGCAAATTACAGGCTGTTACATTTGATGTGATAAAGTTCAAAATATATCACCATACAAAGGCCTAAGAATAAAAATGGCATGCCTATTTTCTAACTGCGAATTCTGCATTAACATTTTTCATTCTTCCTGTATGAGTTCTATGTGAAAATGTATATGTGAAGACAATCAAAGAACAAATTAGTGTAAAAAGTTATAATGTAATTTTAAGTACTCTCTGGCACTTCATGTGCTTCTAACGGTTATTCTGCACAATAAAAATGTTGTATGAGAAATATTGCAGTGTGCTGCTGTAGTCTCTGATATATTTGGACTACTTGAATATTTAAACACTGGTTCACAACACATGCCCCCTTGGAAGTTTTTTGCTGTGGTTATGGGGGCTTTCCGAAACCCCCAGGCAACTGAAGTGGTACTCTGTATTTGTGAATGAGTTTCACTCCGATCTGTTGCCAGGGAAAGTAGTTAGGAAGCCGATGTTCGAATGCAGACCGCCGGCTTCCCGACACTGAAATCCCGGCATGGGACTAATGATAGGCGTCTAAATATCAACGCCTATCATTAGCCCCACACCAAAATCCTGACGCCTGGCATACCGGTTGTAGGTAAGCCGGGCGTCGGAGTGGATAGCCCCGGGGGAGGGTTAGGGGCTCCTGGGGGGACTTGGGGTTAGGCACCCCTGGGGGAGGTTGGGGGGGGGGGTTAGGGTAGTTACTCACCTAAGTTGGGATCTTCCTCTTCCTGCGTCGGGATTTCATCCTCCAGGCTGAGGTCCGGCTGTCATCCACACAGATTCCGTTGCCAGACTGTTACTGGGGAGCTCAAATGCCTTACTACTGGGGATAGAGGGGTAAGGTGTTGCTACAAGAAGGGGTAGGGCAGTGATTCCCAACCTCTGTCCTCAAGGCACACTAACAGTCCTGGTTTTAGTGATATCCATGATTGAGCACAGATGGTTAAATCAGTCTGAGGTACTAATTAAGTCACTTGTGCTTAAGTATGGCTATCCCTTAAACCTGGACTGTTAGTGTGCCTTGAGGACCGTGGTTGGGTACTCCTGGGGTAGGGTATGCAGTCGGGAAGCTGGCGGACCTAATCCCGACAGCCGGCTTCCCGACTGTCATATCCCGGCAAGGGTCTAAAGACAGGCGTCGATATGCAGACGCCTGTCATTAGACATATGCCGGGAGCCCGGCATTCCGATCGAAGGGACACCGAGTGCGGATAGCTGGGGGGAGAGTTAGATTTAGGGTTCCTGGGGGGGACTTGGGGTTAGGCACCCCCCCCCCGGAGGTTAGGTTTAGGTGGTGGGGAAAGGGGTTAGCGTTAGGCACCCTCAGGGGGGACTTAGGGGTGCCTAACATTAATCACCCCCCTTCCCCGCCACCTAAACCTAAGGGAGGGTTAGGGGGTACAAATAGATTGGTCAATACTTACCTTAGGACTATTGGGATTTCCTCCTCTGCTGGGATGCCGCTGACAGGATTCCAACCGCCGGGCGGTAAATCACACCAATTCCGGGGATAGAGGGTGGAAATGTGATGACTGTCTGATGATTGAACATTTAAAAATGTGTTTATCCTAGAAGTGCTGTCTGAATATTTAGCATTACTCTAGAAGTGAGCAAAGCAAATTGTGCTCATGTAGAGGATGCAAATGTATATATTTTTTTTTTTTTTCAAGGATGGGGCAGGCTGTTAGGGGGGTTGTCAGCAAAGTCAAGTACAGTATTGACATGTTTTCCAAAGTGCATCTCATGCTGATCACAAGACTGATTATGCAACTTTTTGGAGCTGGATCACTTTTATGTTAATACTATATAAATATTGGTGCTGCAATATTTCAATCGCTGCAGCATTAAAGCATATTACCAGTTCATCTTTTTTAAGCACTTGCCTGGCACAGTCGTATCAGATTTATTTATTTATTACCGGTTATTTACATAGCGCACACATATTCCGCAGCGCTTTACAGAGAATATTTGCCCATTCACATCAATCCCTGCCCCAGTGGAGCTTACAATCTATATTCCCTATCACATGTGCACACACATACACACTAGGGTTAATTTGTGTTGGGAGCCAATTAACCTACCAGTATATTTTTGGAGTGTGGGAGGAAACCGGAGTACCCGAAGGAAACCCACGCAAGCACAGGGAGAATATACAAACTCTGCACAGGTAGGGCCGTGGTGGGAATTGAACCCACGACCTCAGTGCTGTGAGGCAGTAATGCTAACCATTACACAGTCTGTGCTGCCCCAGATACGACCATACCAGACTGGGCTTTCCCTGACATGGTCGTATCTGATACGACCCGTCAGAAATGGCCACTAGGTGGCTATGGGAAGTTAATCTTCCCATTGCCGCCTATATCAGAGGGACCTTCTGGTCCCTCTACACCCGCGGCTCCCTCTCCTTTGTGTCCCGATCACTGCTGGCCACAGTGATCGGGCACCGTCGGCAACCCCCTCCCGACGATCTTCCATGGGCTAGCAACTTCCAGCAGCCAGGGCTTATGTAGCCATGGCTGCTGCAGTGACCCGATCACTGTGGCCAGCAGTGATCGGGCAGCCGGACCCACCCCTTCGAAGCAGCAGCCGCGGCTCTAGTAGCCGCCGCTGCTGCTCTGTATCTGGGCCGCCAGCGGGACACCCTCCCACAGCGGCTACGGCTCTACAGTGATCACTAGGTGATCACTTCTGTGTAGAAGCAGCAGTGGCGGCTCTGGTAGTCGCCGCTCTGCTCTGTATCCGGGCCGCCAGCGGGACACCCTTCCGCTACGGCTCCAGCTCTACAGTGATCACTTCTGTGTAAGGGGGGAGCCGCCGCTCTGCTCTGTATCCAGGCCGCCAGCGGGACACCCTCCCGGCTCTACAGTGATCACTATGGGAAAGCAGCGGCGGCTCTGGTAGCCGCCGCTCTATGTTCAGGAGCCAGGGCCACTCCCTCCGCCCTCAGCAGCTCCTCCTCCCTAATTATGCCCATTTGCATAAGGGCCAGGCCATTATATATATGTATGTGTGTATATATATTTCTATAGATATTGCAGAGCCTATGATTAGGAATGGCAACTGACCATCGATGGTTTGTAAACCATCGATGATCTGACTGGAAAACAAGTGGTTTGGCATTGCTGGTGGCCATCAATGTTACACCATCTATGCCGACCCTCAATCGATGGTTTTGAAACATCGGCAGTTGTGGTCTACACAGATCTCGACCAATCGCTAAACAATTGATGGCTGCTAACGATGGTTGAACCATCGATGGTACAGCTGTCAATGGCCATCACTGCAGTATAACATACAAATTGCTATTTTTATGGCATACTGGGGGAGATGTACGAAGCCCAGAAGCGGTATCAGCGCACGTTATGTGCGCTGACACCGCTTCTCCCCGATGTATGATCGGGGGTCTGGGCGGTAAATGACAGGGGCGCTATGCGCCCCTGTCATTATCGGCACTGCTATCTACAAGATAGCAGCGCCGACGGCAGGGCTATGTATGAACGGTCATAACGTATGACCGTTAGGCCGGCTGTAGCTGTCGTTATCGACAGCTACAACCTGGCGCTGCCCTATCTCCACAGCAGGGACAGCGCTGTCCCTGCTGTCGGCTCCAGGCTGCACGCGGGGATCTCGCGATACTTGCGAGATCCCGCGCATGCTCAGTGGAGCCGGCCGGGAAGAGACACAGCGCATCAGCACTAGGCTGATGCGCTGCTGTCTCTAGCGGATAGCGCCGGAGGGGGGAGTTAACGCTCCCCCTCTCCGGCCGATGAGATGTTTATACATCTCACCGGTAGTGCTTCCTGCTTCGCCTCGGTAAAGAGGCGAAGCGGGAAGCGTTATAGCGGCACGGTAAGTGCCGCTATAATACATCTACCCCACTGTCTTTTAAAACAAAAGTTTTTTTTTAAATAAAATAGTGATGGATAAGTTTAAAATTATTATGTTCTTGACCTTATTCAATCATAAAAGAAACCGACAATTTTGGAGCGGTTTTTGGAAAAAGAATTAGTTAAGTGGTTAAAGAGGAAGGTGACAGATGTGTATTGGTGTGAACTTAATAAAAGCTTTAATTTTGTAGTTGTATAAATTTAATTTTGACATGACTTTGACATTAGCAATTAAGTTTCTGTACAGTTACTATATTGTGTACAGTATTTTAGCATTTACTATTTGCACTGTTAACACAACACCTGGCCTAAACAAGGTGCATATACTACTATTGTCTCCAGGATTAAAGGAGGCTGATGCATTAGTATGTATGTATGTTCTCTACATTTCATTACTTTTTCATTTCATTGAACTAGAGCTGCAGCTCCACCCACCCCATTATTAATTTGGCCTGCTTGGAGGAAGTGCGCGGGTCTAGTCTATGAAAGATTGGAGTGAACTGATGCCTGTTGTTCTCAACAACTTTGGTTTTTGTTCCACTTCACCATCTATTTCACACCTGCATTTCTGTGGGATTCTGTTAGCCTTCCTTAGGTATGTGTGTTAACGGCTATGCGCTATAAAGTGCATCTGTAAAGTATTCACTTGTTCGACATTTTGTTATGTTACAGCCTTATTCCAAAATGGAATAAATTAATTTTTGTCCTGAAAACTTTACACATAATGATGTGTAAAATGTTTTATTTATTTTTTTAGATTTTTGCAAATTTAATAAAAAAAAAAAAAAAAAATTTAAAATCACATGTGCATAAGTATTCACAGCCTTTGCTCAATACTTTGTTGATGCACCTTTGGCAGCAATTACAGCCTCAAGTATTTTTGAATATGATGCCACAAGCTTGGCACACCTATCTTTGGGCAGTTTCGCCCATTCCTCTTTGCAGCACCTCTCAAGCTGCATCAGGTTGGATGGGAAGCGTCGGAGCACAGCCATTTTCAGATCTCTCCAGAGATGTTCAATCGGATTCAAGTCTGGACTCTGGCTGGGCCACTCAAGGACATTCACAGAGTTGTCCTGAAGCCACTCCTTTGATATCTTGGCTGTGTGCTTAGGGTCGTTGTCCCTGAAAGATGAACCATCGCCCCAGTCTGAGGTCAAGAGTGCTCTGGAGCAGGTTTTCATCCAGGATGTGTCTGTACATTGCTGCATTCATCTTTCCCTCTATCCTGACTAGTCTCCCAGTTCCTTCTGCTGAAAAACATCCCCACAGCATGAAGCTGCCACCACCATGCTTCACTGTAGGGATGGTATTGGCCTGGTGATGAGCGGTGCCTGGCTTCCTCCAAACATATCACCTAGCATTCACGGCAAAAAGTACAATCTTTGTCTCATCAGACCAGAGAATTTCAACTGCAGTGTCTATAAGGCTCCACAGGAGACCTTGGGGTATAGGCGATGGCTCTGCTGTCGGGCACCACATAGTTAAAAACTCTGCTCCCAGGATGCATCATGGGCCCCCTCCTATACCCCGCCCTGGGTTCCTTCTGAAAGTGGTATCCAGTTTCCACATTAATGAGGAAATTGTGGTGCCGGCCTTTGATTCGCCAGACCTCTCGGCTGGTGAGGCCTTGCTGGATGTGGTACGGGCTCTAAGAATTTATGTGGACCGTACCAGCTCTATTAGGAAGTCGGGCTCTTTGTTTGTCCTTTATGGGTTCCAGAGGAAGGGTTGGTCTGCCAACAAGCAAACTTTGGCTCATTGGATCCGTTTGGCGATCAGAGGCTTATGCTCATGCGGGTCTTCCAGTGCCATCATCTGCTAAGGCTCATTTAACTCTGTCTGTGGGTCCTTTTGTGGGCAGCTCGTCATGGCCCATCGGCTGTTCAGCTTTGTAAGGCGGCCACGTGGTCCTCTGTCCATACATTTGTGCGCTATTACGCATTTGACACCTTTGCCTCTCAGGATGCTTCCTTCCCGCAGCGGATTCTCCTTTCTGCACAGGAGTGTCCCCACCCTTGAAGGGACTGCTTTGGGACATCCCCAAGGTCTCCTGTGGAGCCCTATGGACCCTGCAGTTGAAAATAACATGGTAAGAACTTACCTTTGTCTCTTCTCTCTATTTCAACGAAGTCCATAGGGTCCACAGGACTCCCACCCTGACGCCTCTGTGCTTCAGTTGGGTTGTGTTCTGGTCACCGAGTTTCCGTCTCTTTTCAATGAGTATGTGATCTGTGTGTGTTCCAGACCGTCTCTCTCTTTCTCCTCCGGCCATGGGCTTGTTACATAACTGAAGGTCCCTTGGCCTAGGGGCGGGGTATAGAAGGGGGCCCATGTTGCATCCTGGGAGCAGAGTTTTTAAGTATGTGGTGCCCGATGGCAGAGCCGTCGCCTATACCCCAAGGTCTCCTGTGGACCTTATGGACTTTGTTGAAATAGAGATAGCAAAGAGAAGTTCTTACCATATCTCCTCTTATTTTTGTTTCTCATGGTCTGAGAGTGCTTCAGGTGCAGGCAGGCTGCCATATGCTTTTTACTAAGGAGTGGCTTCCGTCTGGCCACTCTACCATACGGGCCTGATTGGTGGATTGCTGCAGAGATGGTTGTCCTTCTGGTAGGTTCTCTCTCCACAGAGGAATGCTGTAGCTTTGACAGAGTAACCATTAGGTTCTTGGTCACCTCCCTCACTAGGACCCTTCTCCGATTGCTCAGTTTAGACGGATGGCCAACTCTAGGAAGAGTCCTGGTGGTGAACTTCTTCCATTTATGAATGATTGAGGCCACTGTGCTCATTGGGACCTTCAAAGCAGCAGATATTTTTCTGTACCCTTCCCCAGTTTTGTGCCTCGAGACAATCCTGGCTCGGAGTCTACAGACAATTCCTTGGACTTCTAGCTTGGTTTGTGGTCTGACATGCACTGTTAAGTGTGGGACCTTATATAGACAGGTGTATGCTTTTCAAAATCATGTCCAATCAACTGAATTTACCACAGGTGGACTCCAATTAAGCTGTAGGAACATCTCAAGGATGATCACTGGAAACAGGATGCACCTGAGCTCAATTATGAGTTTCATGGCAAAGGCTGTGAATACTTATGTACATGTGATTTCTTAGTTTTCGTTTTGGTTTTTACACGTTGTCATTATGAGGTATTGTGTGTAGAATTTTGAGGATAAAAAAATGAATTTATTCCATTTTGAATAAGGCTGTAACATAACAAAATGTGGAGAAAGTGAAGCGCTGTGAATACTTCCCGGATGCACTGTATATACTAAAGTGTGGGTTTTTAGAAGTAGAGATGTTGCCTATAGCAACCAATCAGATTCTACTTGACCTATCTAGCACCTTCTAGAAAATAATAGCTAGATTATATAATTATAAAATCTCCCCACACATGTTTTCACAGGACTGTCCCCATTCATACACCCTGGAAGGCTGTGGCCATATAATAATATGGTATTAGGGTAGATCTGGGAGTATCATGTTTGTGTCATGGACATATAGACAGAGTTCTGTGCTATTCTGAGTCTTGTGTACAAAAAAAGGACACCTGTTGCTGGTGAATCTCTTGCACCCTGCAAGGGGTAGGTGTAATTTTACGATACTAATAATGGCTGATCTCTTGCACCCAGCATGGGTAAGGTGTAAGTGATGATGCTAATGAGGGCAGATCTCTTGCACCCAGCATGGAGTAGGTTTAAGTGATGATACTAATGATGGTGGATCTCTTGCACCCAGCATGCAGTAGGTGTGATGATACTAATGATGGCAGATCTCTTGCACCCAGCATGGAGTAGGTGTAAGTGATGATACTAATGATGGTGGATCTCTTGCACCCAGCATGGAGTAGGTGTGACGATACTAATGATATTGGATCTCTTGCACTCAGCATGGAGTAGGTGTAAGTGATGATACTAATGCTAGTGGATCTCTTGCACCCAGCATAAACATATTGAACCAGCCCTACCTCTGCATAAAATCAATAGAACTGAAGCATAAAAGCTTTTGTTCTTGCAATTAAAGCAGTTGATATAATTTAATGGCACTGAGCATCAAGCAAATTGACCTTGTCTGATATAAGTCAATAATTCAAAACGCATGCATATTGTTCTGCCATAGACTTTCATGTCCAGGCTCTGTGCCAGTCATTTCAAATATCCTGTTACGATCAAGCCATTTGCAAGTAGTTTGTACAGAGAAAAGAAGCAGCGATATCCAGGTGCAATAAAGCCCCTGCCCATGCATGCGCTATTTAATACATTCAGGCGGTATTATCACATACTGCAATGCAATTTTAGGATGCTAACAGCGCTCCCAGATCTCATTGATTTATGTGATTATTGATAAATGGGCTCCTATTACTCTGGCTTTAATATATATATATATATATTAATATTAAGTAATGTGTTTATTTTAGTCGTCTTTATTTTTTGGAGATGCATTTCTTCAGTAAGCCATGCACAGGAATCCAGACATAATTATTGAAGCACCCATAAATCACAGGACTAAACCATGTATTAACACAATTCAATAATGGTGGAGCGCAAGGCCACTCAAATTGTGTTTGGGGAGTAGGAACACTGATGGTGGTGGGTGCTTAGAGTCTCTTTGATGACATGGCCTCTCTGTGTTGGAGGAGCATGACCTCTGGTGATGGGGACACATGGCCTCTATGATGGTGGTTGGGGCACATGGACTTTGTGATAGTGGTGAGAGAACGGCCTCTACAAAGGTGGTGGGAGCTTAGAGCCTCTGATGGTGTTGGATGAGTGTGACCTCTCCAATGGTGGAGGAGCATGCCCTCTCCAAAAAAAAAAAAAATCCTCTCCGATGGTGGTGGGGGTGCAGGGTTTCTCCAATGGTTGTTTGGGGGCAGGGCCTCTACGATGGTATTGGAGGATCATGGCCTCTACAATGATGGTGATCAGGGAGTGGGTCTTCGATAGTTTTGTGGACACAGGGCCTCTCCAATGGTGGTGGAGGCATAGAGCCTTTTTTGGTGTTGCAGGAGCATGGCCCCTCAATGGTGTTGGAGACACAGAGCCTTTCTGATGGTTGTGGGGGCTTAGAGACTCTGATAGTGTTGGAGGAGCATGGCCTCTCCAATGGTAGTTGGGGTGTAGGACTTCTCCGATAGTGTTGGTGGCCTCGCTGATGGTGGTGGGGGCTTAGAGCCTCTATGATGTGTTGGAGGTGCATGGCCTCTCTGATGGTGTTGGGTGCATGGCCTCTCTGATGGTGATGGGGGCACATGACCTCTATGATGGTGATGGGGGCACATGGCCTTTATGATGGTGGTGGGAGAACATAGCCTCTATGATGGTGGCCAGGAAGTGGGGCTTCTACGATAGTGTTGGGGGCACAGGATCTCTCTGGTGATGGTGGGAGCTTAGAGCCTCTCCGATGGTGTTGCAGGATCATGGCCTCTTGGTGTTGGAGGCACAGGGCCTTTCTCTTTTTTTTTTATTTTTTATTCTCTTTATTGCACCATTCCATTATATAAATTACATTATTCATTGCAACTCCCCATGAGTTACAGATTATACTTCATACCAGATTATCACATATCAATCTTTCATGACATATACAATATTCAGGAAACTACTTAATATAAAACATTTTTCTTTTCCATTTCTTTTACTATTAAGAACGCTTTTGCCTTTGAGACAAATATCTTGATATCATACTTGACAGGACGTGACTAGAACCCCTTCCCCTTAACTAATTATATTTCCTTCCCTCCGAAAAAAGGAAAGCGAAAAAAAAACAAAAAACCCTATTCATCCAAGCTAATGCTTAGCTGCCCCTGATCATTCCACACAATCCCTGTGAAACATACTTGTATTTTTTCCTGAATTGGTCTAGACAATGTTACCATATATTTACCCCAAGTGTCATGAAACCTCTGAGTACTTTTTTCCTTTTGGATTGTTGATTTCTACCCAATCCATCCGGAACAGGTAGTATAACTTGTCAAGAAACATCGACACGGTGGGTTTTCCTGGGTGTACCCACACTTGTAGTATCGTTTTCCGTGCCGCTGCAGAGATCACCAGCAGTAGCTTATGTCTCCACAAAGTGTCTCTGCTGCCGAACGGTCTTATCCCAAATATAGCCCATTCTGCCGATAGCCGAAACCCCCTTTCCACATACCAGCACACAGAGCCCTCTACTCCTCTCCAGAAGCGTTTGATGACATGGCAGTCCCAAAAACCAATGAAAAAGGTCAGCCCTACGCGCCCCACATTTCAAGCATTTACTGGAAGATAGACCCATCTCACATCGTCTCTGTGGGGCTAGGTAAACTTTGTGATAGATTTTATAGAACATTTCCGCATATGTTGGAACAGGGAGTAGTCTAGATGATTGTTTCAAGGCGCCTAATAGTATATTAACTGAAAGTTGGGGAAAATATTCCCTCCATTTGCTTAACCCCGTCTTAGCTTCCTCATATTCTATCTGTGAGTGAATATGGGAATAATAAAGTGATATTGCCTTTCATTTCAGAAACCTTTGCCCCAACACACTGTTTAAATTATTGTCCCAATCTCGATCACTCAATGCCGTATCACACTATTTTGTATAGTACTGATCCTGAGTGAACACTAAGCCCTAAAACTTTAATTCCTTCAAATTTTTCTCTCACTTGTGCCAAGGTCAATGGTTTCCTACTTTGTATGTTAACCAATTGCCAACCTTGTATAAGCCCATTTTTTTCCATATGGTAAAGGATGTTGCTTCTCCTCCCTGGAATTTGGGATTTTCCATAAATGGCATATGTAGCGACATATGGGGATTTATTTTAAATCTATGATGTAGGATTAGCCACGCTTTCCTTGTAGCCATTAAGAGTGGGTTTTTATCCAGCAGTGGATCTACTTTTCTATCCTGTATATGAAGAAATGCTGGCAAACCCATACCTACAAGGAAAATTTGCTATAGCGACGTGTAGGCATAGTTATCCTTTTCCTCTAACCAGTCTCTAATATAACGTAACTGCGCCGACAGATTATATATTTCTAAATTGGGGAGATTCACTCCCCCATTATTTTTCGTTTGTTGTAGCTTTTCTAAACTTATCCTAGCTCTTTTCCCTTCCCATATAAATCTGCAAAATAGACAATCTCCCGTACATCCCTTTGAGCTAGTATAATCTGAAGTTTTTGCAACGGGTATAAAAGCCTTGGAAAGGATATCATTTTTATCAGATTAATTCGACCAAACAATGATATAGGGAGTGAGCTCCAACCCCCCAATTCTTTCTCGCATGCCTTTATTGCTGCTCTAACATTGATACTATATAACGCACTTATGTCTTTGGGAAGCTTTACGCCCAAGTATGTTATAAATTTAGGTGCCCTTCTAATGGGCAAATATCTTGCCCATGCTGGTTTCCTATAGCCTACCTTAGAATCGTCTGATCTGAGAAATCAAAAGGAGCTAAATTGGAGAAAGAACCATTAATCAAAACAATACCACAAAACAGGAGGCAAGACTAAAAACCATACAATAGAAGAAACTTCTCTTTTGAAAATAATCCTTACAAAATAATAAAAGATTCATATAGAGCTGGACAGGAAACTGCTATAAGAGAAGAACAAATTGACTTCAATTCCCTAATACACAATATATCTCTGAAAAATCAGGAAGGAGAACTGGAATATAGACCAAGAAAATATTAAATGAAAAGAAACCTTCATGAAGAAATTGATGAAGTATATGAAGAAGAGGACGATTTTTTAGATATAACTCACGGATTGAAGAAACCGCCAGAACCCATCTGGAACTCACAGAACAAAAAAGTAAGAAAAAACCCTACATCAGAAAAAGAAGGGTAAGAGGAGGAAAGAAAAAGAAACAAACGAATGATCCAATAGAATCAAACTACAATTTTCAATTTAAGTAAGAAAATTCTAACACCAGCAGAAACATCATTGTTAGAGAGGACTAAAATTTGCACCTCAATCCTGCATTAATAAATTTGAACTTTTTTATCGACGTACATAAATTTGTATGAAAATAATTTTTTGATGCATAATTTTCAAAGGAAACAATGAGTTAATCCGACACATTGTAAAGGCCCACACATCGAAACATTTCAGAAATTGAAAGAAAAGGACATCTCTGCCCTTCCAGATAGACAAAGAACAAAAAGTAATCTTTCGGAAGAGGAAAGAAGAAGTCTGAAAGAATTAAGAGAGGATATGTCGATTATTATTAAACCAGCCAACAAAGGGGGAAGAGTAGTACTTATGGACAAGATAAAATACCACCAAGAAGCAGAAAGATTGCTGGCAGATGAAAATACGTATGATTTGTTGCAGAGTGATCCAACTGTGAAATTTGCAAAGGAACTGGAAGAGGTATTAAATGAAGGCCTACTTCTAGGAATCATTAATAAAAAAGAATATGAATTCATCTGGGAGGAAAATCCTAAAATACCAACATTTTATTTCCTACCCAAGATCCACAAAAATGCAGAAAACCCCCCCGGACGCCCGATAATATCAGGCCTAAAGTCAATTACAAGCAATTTGTCTAAATATATTGACTTCTTTTTACAAAATTTGGTCTCTCAACAAAGAAGTTATCTTAAGTATACTATAAGTATCTTGCAAGTATTGGACAAGTTGACCTGGAATGAAAATTACATTCTAGGAACGTGTGATGTCAAGTCTCAATATACTTGTATTGCGCATGAGACAGGCTGTGAGAGCACTAGACATTTTCTTTCTACAATGACCACCAAAAAGAATCAACAAATACATTTTATTATAGAGAACATTGAGTTTATCCTGACACGAAATTACTTTTGGTACGAGGGAAGGTTCTACCTTCAAAAACAAGGAACTGCGATGGGAACCTCCTTTGCACCTAGTTATGCGAATTTGTTCATCTCAAAATGGGAAGACTTGTATATGGAATAACAACAAGTACATAAAGAATTTAATTTGCTGGAAAAGATATATTGATGACGTCTTCTTTGTATGGGAAGGACCCAATGAAACTTTAGAAGAATTCATCGATTACATCAATAAGAATGAAATCCAATTGGAATTCACAACAACAAGTGCGATAAATGTAGTATTCCTAGATTTGGAGATATATGTGAAAGGGAACAAACTGGAGTCCAAAACACACATAAAAGAAGTAAATGGAAACAATGTACTGCCAGTATCAAGTAATCATCACAGAAACTGGATCCATAATATACCGGGAGGCCAGTTAAGACGAATCAGACGTAATTGTACAGAAGATTCAAGGTATCCTTTGCAAAGTGAGAATTTGAAAAGGGATTTCATCAGCAAGGGATATAAATCAAGTACTCTGGAAAATCAATTGAGAAAAGCAGAGCAAATGGAAAGAAAAGAACTAATTACATATAAAGTAAAGAATAAGGATGAACAACCGGACCTTTCATTTATAACACAATTTAACAGCAACACTATAGAAAATTTGATGAAGAAACACTGGCACATTTTAAAGCTGGACTCAGAATTAAACTCTATACTTCCACAAAATCCCCGTATCATTTATTGTAAGGCGAGAAATATGAAGCAAGAACTGGTGAGAAGCTTTTTTCCTTTAGAAGAAAAAAATTGTTCTGTGAATAAAGAATGCCACTACTGTCTGAAATGTGCAGCTTGTAAGAACTTAAAGAAAGCAACTACGAAACCAAGAAAAGAATTTAAATCAAACCGTACTGGAAAAACATTTCTCATTAGAGATTTCCTATCTTGTGAAAGCGAAGAAGGAATATATCTATTGGAATGCCCATGTGGGCTACAATATGTAGGTCAAATGAAAAGAAAATTCAAGACCAGATTGAGTGAACATATTTATAATATAAAAAGAGGTTTGAAAACAGTGTTTCAAAACATTTTTTAGAAGTTCACAATAAAAATCCAGAAGGTTTGATGTTTACAGCCATTCAAAAGATGCACTGAAGCTGGAGAGGTGGTTATATAGTAAAGAATTTAAAAACAGCAGAAACAAAATGGATATATCAATTAGGGACTTTACAACCCTATGGTCTTAACATAGATATTGAATTGAATGCGTTCTTATAGACAATTTTTTACAACCTTTTTCTTATCAAAATATTAATCATTTTAATATGTACAATGTGTGGCACCTTATTATAATATATCACATTTTATGAAAAGTCTTTTTTAAATATACAGATATTTTTATCATACAAACCTTCCTGAAAACAAAATGGAAGCCGTACACATGGATACCGCTTTTTTACAATCACTTCTGGGAAATGACTTCCGTTTTTTAATGGAATTGAATAAAGTTTAACAAGTATTTAAACCCCCTATAGTGGATCCTATGCCATCCTTGATAAAGTGCCTAGGGGCACGAAACGCATTGGAGGCAATTACCTATGCCAAACTCTGGACACTCCGGCCAAACGGCCGTTCACTCTGCTTGCCGTCATCCGTGTGACGTCATCATCCGCGGCCGCAATCGGCGGTGCACGAGTAACACACGTGGAGACTCAGTCAACACCATCTTTGGAGAACGCCGGCCTCTCTATCAGCCTGGACCCCGCCTGACATACCATCAGAAGGACGGAGCCCGGAAAGGTAGGGACAGTCAGGGTGTTATAAACGGGACAGCAGTGACTGAGTTTTGGAGCCCTATACCAAATGGTCATAAAGGAGCTATAAACATATGCCCTAAATTAACTTATATATATTTTCTACAGGTGTCACATTATATTATACATACAGCGCTCATTTTTTTATTGTGTTTACTACCCTTAAATACATTGCCACTGACTTGTCAAAGTTCACTGAAAACCCTGATACCCTCCAGAACTCTGCCAATTTCTCCAATGGAACCAGAGAAGACCTCTGGTTCGTCACGAACATCAACAAATCATCCACAAAGGCGGTCATCTTAATCTCCCGAGAACCCTCCCCAATTCCTCTAAGTTATTCCCAACCTTGTAGATATTTTAACATTGGATCCAATGCAAGGTTGAATAGTAAAGGGGAGAGTGGGCACCCATGTTGTGTCCCTCTACTCATCACTTTTTGGCTAATGTTCCCATTAATAAAAAGTGATGTAGTCGGATCATCATATAAAAACTGAATGAACTTAATAAATTTCCCTCCACAATCCCTTATAGACAATATTTTATATAAGTATGACCATGATATCGTATCGAAAGCTTTATTAGCGTCCAGGCTGAGTATGATACTGGGGGAAAATGTAGCTCGCTGTGACTGCACGACAGCTGCTATAACTGTTCTTATCCCCTTGACTGAATGGCAACACGCTACGAATACCAATTGATGATCTGTAAATAGATCATTACGTATTGATTGTAACCTATTTGCCATGATCCTGGACAATAATTTACAGTCTAAATTCAAAAGCGTTATAGATCTATATGAGGACTCCAATTGCGGTTCTTTACCTTCTTTTAAGAGTAAAATTGTTGATGCTAGATTAAACAATGGATATATCGGATTGTTTTTATGTATATGCTGGAATAGGTTAAACAATATAGGTGTAATCTCTTGTTATAAAATCTTATAGTATTCTGACAAAAACCCGTCCGGGCCAGAGGCCTTACTCAGCTGTGACGCTGCGAACACCGCCTGTACCTCCTCTATTGAAATATCTGAATTTAACATATCCTTTTGTACTTGAGATAATTTTGGTAAATTTGCCTTTAATACTAATTCATTCATTAGATCCTCCTCTTGTGGAGAGGCTGTATATAATTTTGAATACAATTTTTGAAATAGTTTCATTATTTCCTCATTATTTATTGTTGACCTATTATTCTCTCTATCATAAATCTCTTTTATATGATTCCTTGATTTCTGGGATCTAGCCAATGATGCTAAAAGCCTACCTGATCTATTACCCCATCTAAAAAAATGATTTTTTGAATAGTCCAATGAAGTCTTTGCCTGCGCTAATAAATAACCTTTGAGTAATTGTCTATTCTGTTTGTATTCTATGAAATTTACCTCTGACGGGTCTGCAATATAGATCCTAAAGCTCTCTGATACCATGCTGCTCAGTGATTGATACTTTTGTCTATTTTTTTTCCTGTAATTACAAATATATGCCATTATATGGCCTCTGATTACCGACTTTGATGTTTCCCAAAATAATATAGGATCCTCTCTATGTTCCCTATTATCATCTTGAAACTCTGCCCATTTTACTTTAAGGAATTTGTGGAAGTCCTCTGATTTATATAGAAATGATGGAAATCTCCATCTATATGTTACTTTGATCACCTCCTGGGATTTTAATTTTGATGCTAATCAGGGCATGATCTGATATCATAATCTCTGTTCTCTCTGTCCATAACATTTGAGACTAGTCTATCACTTATCAAAAAAGTCTATCCGTGATGGAGATTTATGAACCCCTGAAAAAAAATGTATATTTACGACCTGAAGGGTTCACCAAGCGCCAATAATCCACAAGTCCATGCATGTTTTTAAGGTTAGCTATAGGATTAATTTGGACATAAATCTGAGATTTTGGCATTTTTGAGATTGTCCATAACTGAATTATCCACCCAATTGAAATCATCACCTATAATAAGATTCGGGCATTCCCTCTGTAAAAGTATCTGAGTTATTTTTGAGAAGAAGATCTTCTGTGCGGAATTCGGGGCATATACATTATTAAATGTATATTTCACCGAATAAACTTGAATACCGAGCAGAGGAAACCTCCCCTCTGGATCTTCTATTTTCTCCAGAATAGTGTATGGCAGATGGCGGGCTAAAACTATAGCCACCCCTCTTGACTTAGAATTGTGGCTTACTGCTATACTTTCCCCAATCCAGTGGGCCTTAAGCTTTGCTTCACTTCCCTTCTGCCAATGGGCTTCCTGTAGAAAGGCGATATCTGTACCACTTTTCTTCAAGTGTTCCACCCCCCTCTTCCTGTTTACTGGGGTATTTAACCCTCCTACACTCCAAGAGACTAACTTAAATGAATAGACCATCCGTGTCCAAACACATCAATCTGCCGAATTCTAATCCCACCCCAAACAAGCCAAAAAAAAAAACACGCCCCCCCCCCATCTCGCCATGACCTGTCAACCATCTCTGCTTTTGCCAAGTCCTCCAACCTGTGCTTAATTGGTATACCGTCAGTAAAATGTAAACTTACAATATAAGTGCATCCCCACCTTTTTTAAATTTTCCTAAACCACACTTTACTATCTAGGCCTGAACTTTCAAGCTGAATCCTCCACTTCTTTATCATGTGATATATAAAACACAAATCCATCTTATGACCTCTCTATAACAAAATATCATCCAATTTCGTTTTTTTCACAAATACAATGTGGTGACCCAAAAATTAATCCTAGTGTCCTATTCCAACCAAACTCTTTGAATTCAACTAAATCAAATAAACAACATTGTGAAACAGTGGTAAAACACCGTATTCTACTCCAAATTGCATTAATATTATAAATAAGTCTCCCTATAATCTTATTTTTCCTATACCCCACACATCTCAATGAACCTGGCCTAATTTGCCAGTCACTATTACTTTGTGTTCCATATACGCTATCCATTACCCTAGTGAAACCCTCATTTGCACATAGTTTCTTGCTTACAGAAATGGCCTAACTACTACCACCCAATACCATGAATAACATCTCAAATATCAGGTATATTAATTTAACAAAGTTCTTAATACCCATCATTCCCCTCTATTGACTTACCATTAATTGACCAATACATTTTATCCAGTACTCTTTCCTTTCCCACATGGATATTTATCTACAAATTCTCTGACCCCCCAGCTGTCATTTCTGAGTGTACGTAGGCCCTTGCTGCCTCTGGGGTGTCAGACAATACCGTGTGGCTATTATCCATAATTTTTAGTTTGGCAGGATGCCACAGTGCAAACCTTCCCCCCCCCCCTCCCTCTCTATCAGTATTTGACAGATCGGTTGAAAAGCTTTTCGTTTCTGTTGCAGGGCTACTGAGTAATCTTGGAAGATTAATATTTTATCCCCCTCAATATTTAGTATAGAACCTTTCCTGTACGCTCTCCATATTTTATCCTTAGTACCGTAATCCAGAAATTTCGCTATAACTGGTCTAGGTCTAGAGTTAGGGTCATCCCTTGGGGGACCAAGCCTATGCGCTCATTCTATTTGGGGATTTATAACCTCTTTTTGAAGATTTAAAGCATGTATTACTTTAGTACTGATATAGCCCATTAATGCCCCTTCAGGCACTTTAGCTGAAATGCCTATGAACCGCAGATTATTTCTGCGCTCCCTGTTTTCAAAATTGTCAATCTTTTCTAGTAGCCACTGAATTTGCTTGCTATGATCTTCAATAGTATTGTGTGCTACTAAGGCATCATCCTCCAAGTCACTCACCCTCTGTTCTAGTACTTCTATTCTATTAGTATTCTCAGCGATTCTTGCCAAAGCTGAATCCAGAGAGGCCTGTATCTGATCAAGTTTTTTATCTATAGATAGTAATAGCTTTGCAACTGCTTCATTTGATTTGGCCATATTGCTCCCTTTTGGGGATTCTTCCTGGAAACGTATAGATGTGTTAGCAGGTGTAACGTCTCGTGAGTGTTGCCGAACAGGAGAGGCTTGGGTTGTTTTACCCACTCTCTGCCTTTGTTTGCCCATATCCAATGCTTGTACCTTGGAGGATAACCTAGAACCAACCGATTTAATACAATATTTAGCCATACCCCGCATCCACCCACCCAGGATAGAACAAACCAGCTACTAGCGGATAGGGGGGGACAAATCTCTAAAAATTAATTGCTTTTAGAGTATACCTGCCTTACCCCTTTTTCCCTCTTTTTTTTTTTTAATCTTTTCCTTAATCCAGTGGTTCTCAAACTCTGTCCTCAGGACCCCACACAGTTCACTTTTTCCAGGTCACCCAGCAGGTGCACAGGTGTAGTCATTACTCACTGACAAGTTTTAAAAGATCCACAGGTGGAGCTAATTATTTCACTTGTGATTCTGTGAGGAGACCTGTAAAACATGCACTGTTTGGGGTCCTGAGGACCGAGTTTGAGAACCTGTGCCTTAATCTATTATAAACATTTCGTTTGGGGTATCCTACCCCTATAAAATTATTCAATAATATATTAGTCAACGTTCCCAACAATAACTTTTGCAATAGAAAAATATATATATATATATATATATATATGTATAGACCGAGCAAACTAAAGTTCTTGATGTCCATGCCTAAATTATAACCAGTTACTTCTTTATACGCATTGATCTCGAGTCTAATAACTCCACAATAGCACCAAATGCATTGAGTTCAATTGTTCCTCGAGTCCTTGTACCAATTAACATCAATTCAAATATCTAGGCCTCTGAGAAGTGAACAAGAATCAGTCCCAACCACCATGAATCCTTGCCCCCAAGAGTTCACTCCAGCTGGGGTTGCAGGTTTTTATATAATAATCCTAATGATTTCTCCCTCCAACTGAGCCAGTCCTCATAGGCTCTAAAGGCAGTGACTTATTATAAACAATATTCTTGGCCATACTTTACCACGCGGGTTAACACATGGACATGTGAAGTGAGGGTATCCTGCCGCCCAAGATGCATTGATTTTTGGCGCTGGCCCGGCTTGCTCCTGAGCAGGACGCTTCCTGCTGCTCCACCTCCCTTCTCAATACCGAGCTGTTGCAGAGACAACCATCATCTGTGGCCTCTGCTTCCCTGCATGGACCTCACGGCAGATCACCTTCATCCGGGAACTCTCCTCTCCTCACCCGACACACCAGAAGTAGATCTCCCCGGCTTAGCTTGGACTGGACTCCAGGTACCTCCCCCTCATGCACCTCCGCTCTCTACTCCAAGCGCCAGGGGTCGCGTAGCTATAGTACCAGGGTGACCGCCCGCCACCTCCACCGCTCCCTGCTCAGGCCTCGAGGTGGATCAACTCCCTCCAGGGGCTTTCGTCACCCTGCCCGATGCTTCTAGCGTGGTCTCTCCCCAACGTGCACCTCAGCCCAGCTTTGGGCTAGAGTCCAGGCCCTGTTTGCCTCCACGAGCTCCACCATATGACCGAACCCAACTGTCAGGTAGTCAGCCGCTGCCACTGATCACAGGGCATGACCAAAGCTCATCTCCCGCCTGGGCCTTGGTGTCCTGGCCTGGAGCTCTCCTAAAATGCAGCCACACATGTGCACCGCCCACCGGAAGTCTCAGCACACAGGGCCTTTCTGATGATTGTGGGGGCTTAGAGTCTCTCTGATGGTGTTGGAGGAGCATGGTCTCTACGATGGTGGTGGGGGCTTAGAGCCTCTCTGATGGTGTTGAAGGCGCATGGACCTCTGATGGTAGTTGGGGTGTGGGGCTTCTCTATACTGTTGGTGGCTCAGGGCCTCTATGATGGTGGTGGGGGCTTAGAGCCTCTGTCCGCCCACTACTATGACCTCTCCCTATATCTCTAACCGCCCGCTGCTGCTGCTGCCGTGTATATGGCTGGCTGTGGGAGGTAGGCAGAGCGGATGCTCCTGGCTGCTCGATTGTGTTATAGGCTAGCAGCACAGAGCAGGCTGGCACTTTAGTAAATATACCCCTAGTTGTCAACCTAAGAATGGACAGTGATATTGCTAAGCAACTTATATTAGCTCAGATAAAATGAAAGAAAAAAAGTTACATGAGGTTGTGTCCATATAAGGCATTATCTATACATGAAGAAATATTCCTTGGCGGTTTGACCTAATGATACATTTTGCATCTTGCTGTATACATGTACAGAACTTAATTTTGTTTCTCATTCAGTTCATTTTCCATTTAATCCACACCCGAGGGTACCATGAAGGACACAGTATCCAACTAAGGGCCTGATTCAGAGCCACTCGTAAGCGGCAGCTCGTTCGCTCTGAGCGATGTTTGCCCAACTGCGCATGCGTACGGATCGTTATACGCATGCGCGAACCAGTCAGTGCGACCGAAATTCATGTACTCGCAAAATAGCGAATGCCTGCTAATTTGAGTGACAGAAAGAGGCGTATGTGGGTGGTAACAGGGGAAGGTGCTTGAAAACGGGGAGTGGAGATCCGATCGCAGGCGTGCTTAAAGGTCAAAACGGGCGTTTTATGGGTGTGCATATTTAAAACAGCAGCGTCATTGACCACGTCACTGGGTTTTTTTTAAGCCAGAACTGCTCGCAAAATTGTGGTAGCAAAAATGAACCACAAGAATAGCGAGCAGTTCATACCCTGTTCGATGTACTCGATTAATCTAATAATTAGCGGACATGACGTAGGATGCGAGCGGCCAGGGGGCGTAGTTTCCCAAAAAACAACCGCAAGTTTTGTGCGCTCGTTCAGACCTAGAGGCGTGAACAGACCGCAAACAGCGAACGGTTCATTTGAATAGCCACCCCTATTTTCTGGACGAGCGAGCGCTAATTGCGTCCGGCTCTGAATCAGGCCCAAAGTGCGGTATTCAATTAGTTTTGCACCCGCGATAAGGTTCCGCCTGCCGGACGTTTCACCTACATCACGTATTTTAGTCATGGAGACTTATAGTGTACACCCCCGCTATTCGCCATATTCATTTCCCAAAGAGGTGAAAACGGGGAGACACAAAGTCAGAACAGGCGAAAAGCGGTGTTAGAATCGGGGAAATCAGCCTGAACCCCCCCAAAAAGATGCAAAAACATTGGGGATCAATGTAGTAGTACTAGTTTAGCCCTAAAAAAACAGTTTTGGGTACTTAAATTCGCACAATTGCCATCAATTTAGTGTGCAAGCATCTTTTGATGTCTCTAAAGTGAACTTTTAAATAGTGAAATTTCACCCCCAAAAATGCACCTGCAAGCCCTAAAACACTTGACCCCTTCTTAGTGTACCCCCAGAACCTTATTTTGCAAACTTGTCCCCACACTTTGAATTTCTGGGCAAAAAAGTGCAAAGTACTTTTTTGGGGTGTTAAGCTTTTTTTTTTTTTTTTAGAAATTTTCTGATGAAGTTGTCCATTGGGGGGGGGGGGCTGTCCCAAGGGTCCTGAGTGGTTTCCCCACCTTTGCACCCCCAAACTAAACTTTTGCACTTTTCTCCACCTATTCAGAGGCAAATCTTTTTTGCCTATTACACTGCATTGTTTCTGCGTACGCGAAAAGTGGATGGAATTGAATTCGGCGATACTTTTCCGACAGGCGAAAAGTCGCAATCGTGATACTTTTTTGCAGATATCGGCTTTTTGCTTCTAATTGAATACGTGCCTAGGGCACAAAGGTTTTAAATATTAAAGAGGAATCTATATTTAACATGTAGCTAAATATAACCGCAAAAAAAAAAAATCTTTAATAGTATTTTATTATTACTAGTTAGCAGCATGTCAAAATTATGGAACATTGTCGCTGCCGTGAAAAGTCCTGTTTGAGCTCTCAAATGGGTCACTTTTTGGGCATTTCTGCTGGTAGCGCAGGGGGGCTGCAAGTAGAAATGTCAGCGCAGGTGGCTCTGCGCTCCAGAATGGAGCAACAATTGAGTTGCTTTGTTGTGCGCCATCTAGAGGCCTCCAGCACGAAAAATGCTTGAATTCCCCCCATAGAGCTGAGGAACAATGTTATATAATATTTACACTAGCTGAAGTACCCGGCCGTCCAGTGGAAGGCCCAGAACAGTCTCCCTGGGTCAAAGTTCTGCCCAGTGTACACCATGGGAGGTCCGACTTGGACCTCAACCCCCTAATATGTCTTCCGGGATCCAATGTTACCACTCTGAAGTTTTCGTCCAACTCCATATAGCAAAAGGCTCAGAACAGGCTTTCTGGGTGAAAGTTCTGCCCAGCGTACACCAACGGGAGTTCCGATCAGGACTCTAACCCCCTAAAACCTGGCCAGGATCCAACTGGACCACCTCGCATTGGTTTCATCCCAATTGGAGCAGGGGGTCCAAATGCATAACCGGACAGACACACAAACAAACCAACCAATGAATTTTATATATAAGATCATAATCATTATTTTATTTATAAGGTTCCAAAATGGTCCTGTAGAAAAGTACAATGGATTAAAAATGACAGTGGGGTACATAAATACAGTGAGCAGTTACCATAATTATGGAGAGAAGACAAAGGGGCTGATTATACAAGCTTACAATCTATAGGGCATATGAGTGGGCACAATGGGAGAAGAGGGTAGAGTCTGCAGAGTTAGTTTGAGGGGTGGTAAGTTATAAAGAAAAAAAAATTAGTTTTGAGGGCACGTTTGAAGACTGGTAGACTAGATCAGTATATATGTATATGCATACAATCCAGCTTCAGCCATGCAGTCTATGCTCCATTGGTGAGCATTGGCAGTAGAATGGGTCGTAGTGAAAAACAGTGCGTATCATCACTGTCATATTATGTCCAGGGGAGTTGAGAGCTGTGTCAGACCTGGGGAAAGGGGGCGTGGCCTCATTGGGGAGGTGTGGTCACACCCTCTTAGGATTAAAAAAAATCATTATAGTGCTGCGTGCTGGGAGGGGGGACGCTGTGACCCCCTCAGCCCGGCACAATGCAAGGGGGGTGTGTTGACACACTATAAATAGTATAATAACTAATTGTAAAATATGCTCATTAGAGAAATTCATATACATTTATAGATGCAGCAGACATTTTGCCCCGTTACAGGAACCCAATTAGACTAATGCACAGTAATTCTACCCGCTCCCCCTTTATTCATCTCTGATTATAAAAAAGAAAAAGTGGTGCGATTAGTACATTAAATATTAATTTTATAGCACAAGGTACAAATAATAAATACCTGGTACAAATGTGAAACCCATTCACATAAATATAAGGAACTCTGCACACATGTTAGGAGAGAGCCTCCACTCTGTAAGAAATAATATAGTGTCCAACTACTAAATGATGGTTCTGAAATGAAAGTGTTAATATCAAATTGAAACCAGTGGATCTTATAAGCAAAAATAGCCCACACTGCAATATATGCACTGCTTCAGTCAGGTGATGTAATATAGCCCCACACTGCTTGATGGTGTCAAACAACATATAATGGTCAGCAGCTTTAGATGTTACTCGATAACACCAAACATATCATATCAAACTCACATCCAATATAAGAGTTGAGAGCAGAGAAAACAGAACTAGTTACTTTGTATCTGGAACAATTCAAGAGATAGAAATACATTTCTTTTTTGCATGCAGAGTAATACTGGCTGCTTTTGTATGTAGCCCAGTAGCAGTGTAATACAGGACAGCTTTATTTGTAAACGGCAATTTAAATTTGAGTTTAAACCAGGGGTGGGAAATATACCACTTTCAAATCTAAATCCCTCTGTACATTTTAAATCTGCCCCAGCTGCAGTGCAACATGGTTACTAGCTAGTTTTTTGCTTTGCACCAAACCCAGAATCAGCTCCATTGTGAGCACTTTAAGGGCTCTATTTATTAACATTATTTTTACTAAAATAAAGTGAAAAAGGGTGTTTTCACACCCTTTTCACATTATTTTAGTATCACCTACAGTTACTATAGGGCAATTGGAGTAGAATTTGTAAAATTCTACTCCCACCCCTAAGTATCGCTTATTTTTAGTAAGCAGATCGCATTTCACATAACTGTAATGGGAAATGTGATCCGACCAAAGTTACTAAAAATAAATTGTAAAAAAATACTGGGAAAGCCCTGTGATAATAACGCCACCTGGAGGTGGCGTTATCCAGGGTCTCCCCCGATTACCGGACTCCTGCCCTGCTCTAACGGGGAGAGCAGAGCCGGGAGCCGGCCCCAGTAATCAGCTGTGTGGTCTAGACAGACCACACGCTGATTCACTGTAAAAAAAAAAAGTAACTTACCTGACTCCATGGACCGGTGGTCGGGGCTCCGGTGATGTCTCCCCTCCGGTCAGCTGGTCTCCCATGCTGCACTGCGGCCCGGTCATCAGGTGATCGGGTCCCAGTGCAGTATGGGATATCACCTGACCGGAAGACATGGAAGACGGAGCCCGGATCATGCAGGTAAGTGTAAGGGAGAGGGGGGGCTGCGATCATGGGGGCGGGGCTTAGCACCAGGAGGGGGGGTAGCAGCGAAGGTCAGCGCATTCGCGGGGCACTAGTCACGGCATTTTTTGGTGAAAATACCGTGACTAGTGTGCGGAGGGGATTCGCAGGGACAGAGCTTTCTCACAAGCTCTGTCCCTGCAAGGGATTTGTAGTAAATCCCTGTGATATTGCCTGAATTCGCAATGTGAATTTAGTCGGTAATATCGCACTACAATCTGCATTACCAATGCGGATTGTAGTAAATAGAGCCCTAAGTGAGCCTGTAGAGCTATTTCTCATAAGTAGGGATAGCACAATCTGGGCCGTAACAGGGCTTTTCTTCACCTTGTGCCGGCCACGCCCCCAAGATGATGTCATGCTGAGGGGGCGGTTGCAGAAGCCTGGGTAATTACAGCTCTGACTGGAGCATCATCAGAGGGGGGCTGTAAGAGCTGCAGGGTGCCTACCTGGAGTGTCCAGAGGTAGCTCTAGCAGCACTGAAACAGCGATTCTGGCTGCAGGGTGCCATTTCAGGGACCCTGCTAGCCAGATACAGGGGCTATGGGTAAGCGACGGTGCCACCTACCAGGCATTGTGCTCTGTGTGGTGGTACTTTTCCCACACCCCTAGTTTCAGCACTAAGCACAATGTATGTACAACCTGCAGCCTCTACGACTACCACATAGAGATTCTGTAATGATCAGATTTTCTATATTCTTCTCTTTTCCAGACAGATAGTGATTGGCGTCATGTCACTGCTACTGTAGGCTCCTCTTTATCAGGGTAGGGGTGTGCAGCATATCATCATGTTCGCACCGTACAAGCAGGAAGTCAGACACAGAGGGAATCAAGAGGTGAAGCTGCTCGGCCTTGGAGTGTGCATCAGATACATGGATGGGAATCATTGAAGGTTCCAATGTTTAAAGCATGGGAACCAATCATTTTGGCAGTTTTAAAATCAGCACTGGAGCAACAATGTTTTAAGCATCGACAGTAAGTGTCACTTTTAGCTTTTTATATAAACAGGAGCTACATGGATTTTGCCTTCATGTCATGCAGCTATTAAAAGTAAGCAGTGACGGGCATTGCTGACTGAGGGGGAGATGTATCAAACCTTGGAGAGAGATAAAGTACCAACCAATCAGTTTCTAATGGTCATTTTTCAAACACAGCCTGTAACATGACAGACAGAAGCTGATTGGTTGGTACTTTTTCTCACCACGCCTGCGCTAAACGCAAGGAAAATGGCCTCGGTGGCCATTTTCCAGGCAATTTGTAGAGCAATAGTACCGCTGACACAGGACGGTTAAGTATTTAATAAATGGGCGCAGGGTGTGCGGTGTGGGCCCCCCTGGACCCAGGGGTCCATGTGCACCGCACACCCTGCACCCATTATAGATACACCCATGATTTTCATCCCTAGCATCGGGTGAAATGGAGGGTCATGGGGCTGGAAACTTCACAAGTGATTGTATGAAAACAAAACGTCACAAAATAAACCACTGATTGTGTATGCTGGTATCCAGGTGGTACCTTGCAGACAAGTTGGGCCCTGCTACTCTATGATAGAGGGTGACAGTCAGTGGGCCCATCGGCGATTACCTAGACCCTCTGACTGGCTGACTGACTGCTTCATCATCAGACTACATGGGCCAAATGTATTGGGGTGAGAGTTTAGAAAATGTGAGTTTAGCAATAATCTCTCACATAGGTCGAGTTTTATCTTCAAAATGGGAAAACATCTGGATGAGAGTCTAAATCGTGAGTTTTTTTAGTCTAAAAACATGCGAGTTTGCATGTTCTTGGACTCTATTACATTGGGAGAGTTTAAAAAGTGAGAGAGTTTACTGCTAACCTCTCACATTCTCTAATCTCTCACCCTATTACATTTGGCCCCAAGTTCACTAGGCAACCTTTTTAAATGGCCTTCTTCAGAGGCTGCAACACTTCAATACATTATACATCCTGCAGCCAATCTTATTAATCACAAAAGCAAACTCTCACTATACCAGTCATTTCTACATATTTTGGTAAATACATATGGTGGATGCTTGACCTCTAGGTCACAAAGTGGTGCATTTTCCACCACAATCTTCAATCCTAAAGGTGGGTTCACACCACAGATATATTGGACAATCATCTGATCTGCGACCATTCTTCACCACCATCTTATAGTGTGTACACCCAATGTCAGATGGGAAGATGCAATGTATGATGTCCTGTACGATGCCAAGCTGGAAGGGTGGCCGCGTCATCTCTTGTGTCCTGCCACCCTCCCAAACAGCCGCCAGGTGCCGGCATTACAATGAGTCAAACGGACTCATTATATGCCGCTGTGCAGCCAGTCGCTAGTGCCGCAGCCGCTGCCTGTCTTCCCAGAGTGACACAGCTTAGTTACAAGAGCTGGATGGGGAGGAGGGGCAGCGCTCAGGGCCGTTTCTAGGGGTGGGCGAGCCATGCGATTGCATGAGGCGCCCCGCCCCCGATGATGGTAAAAGTACGTCCAACAGTCCAATCCTTCCTAGCCCACTGCCCCCCACCATTGCACAATGACAACCGGCCCGATCAACCGCCTGCTTGTCATTGCGCTACAGTCAGGATCTATGATGCCGCTTCAGTGGAGTAGAGTCTAATTGTCCACCCGGTGAAGAATACATACTGACCAGGAGGACTATTGCAGCGCTACCAATCTCCAGCTCCGCCTCCTCTGGCTGCTCAAAGTGGCGTGATGACGTCACACCGGCACCGCATATCTGCCCGACCTCCTGCTGCTTGTGCTTCAGCACTGTGCCAAACTGCCAACGAAGATGAACTGCTCCACTCCGGCTGGGACGCTCACATTATTTGGAATCAAGGTAAGGGCTGATAAGTTAACCCACATGTCAGGCTGTCTGTCACTACTTTGGTGGGGGAGGGAGGGGGCTGCATTACATAATTTTTTTTAGTTAAATTAATTACTCATTTTAATGTTTAATAAAATATATACATATATAACTCCCAAATGTGTGCAATTCATTGTTACATTATTACATGTACTCCGGATATTTCACACAATAAAAATATGAGACTTTATTTAACAGGGGGCACCAAAATCTATATCCGCTTACAAAAAAATCAGGCTCGGGCTGGCCCTGCTTCCCTCTCTCCCCCCATGTAGCTAAACCACACGATGTATAGCACACAGGGCTTCACTGATGTGGACATATTATCATTATCATATTATGGTACCCTGGTTAAGGGTTAACGTAAATACAGTATTATTTAATAAAAATACATTTTCTGAGGTAATATGTGAATATGCATTGACAAATGTTATATATGACATATATGTAAATTTTTATGTTGAGGTAAAACATGCCTAATGTATTTTTTACATAGCCTTTAAGAAATAGCCTTTACTAAAGGATATGTATGTACAATTCATGAGGTAAAAATCATATATATTTTTTGTACATAACAGTTTATATGGTACTTCTTTCTTTGGAGAGAATGGGGCATACACACTAGACAATTTTTATGAACGATATGCATGCACTGATCGACCAACGATGCACGCTCCCGCAGGTCGTTAATGATATCCCCAGTCGGCTGAACATGCAGCTCAATCTGGGGATGTCATTACTGATGCCATGCTGCCGAATGCAGCATGGCCCGCACCACCATTGGCCACCATGGCCAACATTGGTAAGTGTGTATACGCTTGCCAATGTCAGCACTCCCACCGGGTCCCGCTGCAGACAATATCACCGCAAACACACATCATCTAGTGTGTATGCGGCAGCAGTGTATGGGATACACCTACACTTAAGAAGGGGCGGAGTGATATAGGTGGGAATGTTTTGGTTCCTGTCCGGGATAGAGGCTGCGATTTGAGAAAGATACAGTATATAAGAGCTGTCAGCAGCAGCTGACAGTTAGTCTGGAGATCCCTCCCTATAGTGCACTGACATAACAAGGGGGGTGCGGGCCACACCAGGTCACACCATCTGAGGGGGTGACACCAAAATAGCAGAGCTGCTTTGCTATTTTGGTGTCACCCCCTTGGATGGTGTCAACGACCAGCAACACTGGGCTTACTCAACGGAGCAGCACAGCAGCTACTAGGCAGTCCCCAGCCTCTCCCCTGCCCATTGAGTGCCGAGGACGTGGGGCGTAACATGCGGTCCTGCCCCAAGCGCGGCGAACATGAGCTTTGTAGGAGTCAATGGGTCCCGGACCGACCACCGCACTGGGTGCAATTAAGGTAAGTGACGCCGCTGCTCCAGTGCCCACACCTCCGTGTCCTGAGCAGCAGCAGAGAGCTATGGAAAGGCTGCCAGGCACAGGGGGGTGGAGTCAGAGAGGGAACCTATCACAGCAGGAGCTATGAGAAAATGAGGGGGTACTCACCCTGCCCTTGCCTGAGAGGCGGCTGTGGTGGTGAGGTTCCTGGCAATGACAGCTACCATTGCCAGGTGACCAGCCTCTGTAAGGATGAGTGGCAGCCTACAACCAAGCAACAGACAGGATGTCCCAGGGAAATGTGTAGTAGTTGTCAAAATGGGGCTGGCAAGTGTCCGAGAAGGATGCAGCTTGATATACGCTAGTGAATCAGCACTGAGACATCGGCCTGCAGTGAGTAAAAATACTTGCACCCTGCACTACATCACTAACAAGAGCATAGAATTCTCTATTCCTATTGCTTCACAAACACAAAGGGGAAGAGGTTGGGGAGAGGCATGCAGACTGCAGTTTGGTCTGTGCCTGTAGAAGACAGCTTAGAGGTCTGTAACCCTGCACTGCACCTACCTAAACCACACTGGAGGAACTCAGACAGGACCAGTGGTAGGACTAATTATTGCACACAAACTGCTAATGATATCCCCAGGGCTGACTTCGATTTGCCTCTGGTGTGACATTATACAGTAAATATATATATATATATATAAGGATGTAGTCCTCGGCACTCCCGAACGCTGCTCAATATATACTGTAGCTGGGTGTCATCCAATTCTGCCCGGAAAAAATACAAACAGCAGCACTCGCAGACTTAAAACACTCTGGTCACAGAAATCCTCAAATTTGAGTTCAACAGTGTCGGTTTATTACAACCTTCGTCAGGAACATACAACATAGAAAAGAGCTATCTTACGTTATATACGAACACCACAGTAGTGAAAACTGACATCATTCCCTTTCCGGCGTCCCTCGTTCCACACAAGTGTGAAAGTGACGTCCGTGTAAGGGAAAATGATCCTATAGAAACAAAGTGACAATTCCATCACCATAACAACAAGGCTGGCAACAAAAATGCTACAATAAATCTCAGAAGAAACCATCATGATAATAATGACTTAGATGCCTAAGCACAGCTATACATTTTACAAAAAACAGGATAGAGAAAGAGAATCATTCAGTCCGTGCGGCTTAACAGTATTGAGGTAGTTAATCCACCAGGCTTCCCTCTGTAATAGTTTACGATCCCTGTCTCCACCTCTCGGCTCATCAGGGACTAAATCAATCATCTTATATCTGAGGGTCGCAAGCCAGTGTTTATACTCCCTAAAATGTTGCGCTACAGGTTGTTCATTTAGATTCCCCTCTGTAGCAGTCCTGATCGAGCTGCGATGTAGTGCCATTCTTTACATTTTCTCGTGTTTTTTCCCACATAAAGTAAACCACACGGGCACCTAATAAAGTAAACCATGTATCTCGAAGAACATGTCAAAGTGTGTTTGATTCTTATCTTTCTCCCAGAGTGTGAGTGCGGAAAACTATCTCTGATCTCCAAGTAGCTGCAGGTAGTACATCCTAGACACCGAAAGTTGCCTACTTTTTTTTAACAGCAAATTACTCTAAGTTACCAGTTTAGGGGTTTTAACATCCGTGTGTACAAGGATATCTCTGATACTCCTGCCCCTTTTAAAGCATGGAAGAAGTCGGGTATCCTTCAATAGTGGTAGTTCATTATCAGACTTAATCAATGGGCAGAACTTTTTTGCTGTTTCGTTAATTCATCCACTACAGACATTGTAATTATTATCCCATATCACAGTATTTTGTAAATCCTTCTTAGATCTAGTTTTTAATGTCTCTTGTCGGGGAATCTTTAGGGCTCTTCGTCTCGCATCCTCCAATAGTTGTCTAGGATATCCACTCTGGAGGAATTTATTCATCATTAGGGACATTTGTACCTTTTCATCTTCCTCACTGCTGCAAATGCGGTGTATCCTCAAAAATTGAAAAGGGGAGACCTCGTTTCAATGGGACTGGGTGATGACTCGATGACAAAAGAAGGTTATTACAAACCGTAGGTTTTTGAAAGAGCGATGTTTGTATAAGTCCATCAACAATTTTAATATTTACATCCAGAAAATTAATCTTCGACCCCTGTATGTCATATATAAATTTTATATTTTCATCTTGGCTGTTAATTTCATTCATCATTAAGAGGAAATTCTCCTCACTGCTAGTCCAAATTAGCAGTACATCATCTATATAGCGTGTAAAAAAGTGGATGTATTTTAGAGTATTTTTCATTGGACAAAAACAAATTTCGCTCTGCCTGAAACATAAATGCATTGGCATACGCGGGGGCCACACAGCACCCCATCGTGCAGCTCAATAATCGCCTGGTGGAATTGGATGACACCCAGCTACAGTATATATTAAGCAGCGTTTGGGAGTGCCGAGGACTACGTCTTTATATATTCTGGAAACTTGTTTTCCTGATTACTATGGCACCCATGCTGGAAGTTTTATAACTTAAGAACATTTTTTTCAGTGTACTTGATTTTTTCTATTTTTCTTCACTATTCACCTTTCCTATTCGGGTGTGTAGTCATGGCTGAACCAACTAATGCTGAACCTTTGGGATATCGTAACATTGATTTACCTATTGGAGAAACACATTATTTTACAGACACTGATACAGAGAGGATCTTATTCACGGATAAACTAACGGCGGCGGTTGGAATAGAAACTGCAGAATGGAAGGAACTTGACTTCTTCCATGCTTTAAAAGGGGCAGGAGTATCAGAGATATCCTTGTATGCACGGATGTTAAAACCCCTAAACCGGTAACTTATGGTGCGTACACACTGGGCGATTAAAGTGGACGACTGAACGATAACGATATCGTTATCGTTCAGTCGTCCACTTTATCGTCCATGTTTAACACAAAAAAGATGAACGATGACGACGACGCGCGTTCCCGCGGGTCGTTCGTCATCCTCGTTCATCGGGCTGACATGCAGGCCAACCTGACGACCTCGTCAGGTTGCTGCATGTCAGGGAATGGGTGAGAGAGCCCGGCGCTGAACGATATCGCTAATGATATCGTTCAGCGGCTGTGCTCAATGTCATGAACGACATTGAGCACAGCCTGCCGGGGACACACTAGACGATATCGCTCAGGGAGCATATCGTCTAGTGTGTATGCACCTTTATGGTGCGTACACACTGGGCGATTAAAGTGGACGACTGAACGATAACGATATCGTTATCGTTCAGTCGTCCACTTTATCGTCCATGTTTAACACAAAAAAGATGAACGATGACGACGACGCGCGTTCCCGCGGGTCGTTCGTCATCCTCGTTCATCGGGCTGACATGCAGGCCAACCTGACGACCTCGTCAGGTTGCTGCATGTCAGGGAATGGGTGAGAGAGCCCGGCGCTGAACGATATCGCTAATGATATCGTTCAGCGGCTGTGCTCAATGTCATGAATGACATTGAGCACAGCCTGCCGGGGACACACTAGACGATATTGCTCAGGGAGCATATCGTCTAGTGTGTATGCACCGAGTAATTTTCCGTCAAAAAAAGTAGGCAACTTTCGGTGTCTAGGATGTACTACCTGCAGCTACTTGGAGATCGGAGATAGTTTTCCGCACTCACACTCTGGGAGAAAGATAAGAATCAAACACACTTTGGGGCCCATTTATCAAAGATCATTTGAGGTAAATTCCCCGAAAACACCTGTTTTCGGGGGTTTACCTCAAATACTTAGTATCCCCCGAATGTATGAAGGAGGGACCGCAGCAGGTATCTCCGATACCTGCTGCGATCCCTCCATTGCCGCCGGCAGCCGCCTCCCCCATAGGTTTCTATGGGGGATGCGATGCTGCCAAATGTATCAATATCGGGAATGCTTCGCATTCCCGATATTGACCCCAGCAGCTAACGCCATCTGCAGATAGCGTTAGCCGCTGTGTCCTATGAGCACTTACCGCATTTGAGCCGGCGGAGGGATCTTCCAGATCCCTCCGCCGGCAATGGGCGCCGCTCATGTGCAGTCCGCAGGACTGCGCATGCGCAGCAGCCCGGAATGCGCTCCGGCCACATCGCAGGGACGGGCTCTTACATACATTCGGCCGGTATGATCGCATTTGCAATGCGATCATGGGCGATACTGCATGCCCTGATCGCATTGCAAAATGCGATCCTTAATAAATGGGCCCCTTTGACATGTTCTTCGAGATACATGGTTTACTTTATTAGGTGCCCGTGTGGTTTACTTTATGTGGGAAAAAACACGAGAAAATGTAAAGAATGGCACTACATCGCAGCTCGATCAGGACTGCTACAGAGGGGAATCTAAATGAACAACCTGTAGCGCAACATTTTAGGGAGTATAAACACTGGCTTGCGACCCTCAGATATAAGATGATTGATTTAGTCCCTGATGAGCTGAGAGGTGGAGACAGGGATCGTAAACTATTACAGAGGGAAGCCTGGTGGATTAACTACCTCAATACTGTTAAGCCGCACGGACTGAATGATTCTCTTTCTCTATCCTGTTTTTTGTAAAATGTATAGCTGTGCTTAGGCATCTAAGTCATTATTATCATGATGGTTTCTTCTGAGATTTATTGTAGCATTTTTGTTGCCAGCCTTGTTATTATGGTGATGGAATTGTCACTTTGTTTCTATAGGATCATTTTCCCTTACACGGACGTCACTTCCACACTTGTGTGCAACGAGGGACGCCGGAAAGGGAATGATTGATTGATGTCAGTTTTCACTACTGTGGTGTTCGTATTTAAGGTAAGATAGCTCTTTTCAATTGATCGGCCAATGTATCTGCTGCCCCTTCTTTCAGTGTGTACCCACGATGTCGGCGAACGGCGACATTGGCTGTGCTGCACAGCCAATGAACAGATATGTCTGCAGACATATCTGTCCATCGGCAAGTGTGTACGGGCGGTCTGCAGACCACCCGTACACGCACAGCGGCAGCCGCGAGCAGGGGGATGGTACACGCCCACCGGGTCCCGAGGGCACAAGCAAATGATGGCCATTCAGTGTGTATGAACGACCATCATCTGCAGATAAATCTGCCACTCGATCTGCAGATATATCTGTCAGGTGTGTACCCAGCTTAAGGGAGTTAGTTACCTGGTGTCCTTTTAGAGGTTAAAGGGGGGGTTACATTATGCCATTGACTCATTTATTGTGTTGGTGTCAATATTATGTAAATATGCCATGTGCTCAGGGGTGTTACAAGAGAGGAGGGGACCCGTGTGTAGACTCAGTGCAGGCTCCCTCCACTCTCCAGTGGTCCCACGGCGCTGCACTGGCAGTAGATTCTGGTAAGTGCCAGAATCTACTGCGCATGCGCAGGTCTCCGGGAAAATGGCATCTGAACTGTTTTCCCGGGGACAGCGGTACTGCACATGCTCTAGTCATCAGGAAATTGCCTGCCGCCATTTTCCCAGTGATTTTTTCTGCTCTGCAGCACTACGGACAGGTAAGTATAAGACTCTATGGGTGCAGGTTGTGCAGTGTGGGCCCCCTTGATCCCAGGGGCTGTGTGCACCGCACACCCTGCACCCATTATAGATACGCCCCTGCCTGTGCTCCCTACCTCATATTTAAAAGCCTATCGAATATGAAACTGACAAACAGTACCATTCAAAAATTTTAAAGTTACTTTAATATGAAGCCACATATTCCACATCGCAGAACAGATTCTATGGGGCATATTCAATAGCGTGCGAGAATAGCAAAAAAAACCCGCACCTGCAAAGTTTTCCCTGCAGATGCATGTTTTTTGCTATTCTATTAGGTGCGCTTTTTTTTTAAAACACGCACCAGGAGGTTTTTATTCTCGCACTTCCTGAGGAAGCGTGAGTTTTCCTTAAATCAATGATTTCAGGAGAAATCACCGGAACTTGCTCTGACACCCCCGCGACACCCCCCCTGAGGTCTAATTAAGCAATTGGAAGAATCCAATTAGCTTAATTAGTCCTTAATTACTTACCTCCTGCTGCGCTGTCTTCTTCATCCTGCGTCGGGAGCTGGGTCTTCTGCAGCAGCGGTGAGTATGTCAGTGTATGTGTGTATCCCCCTGCAGTGTTAGTGGCCCCCTGTAATGGGTGCTGGGAGAACTACATCTCCCAGCAGACCTTGCCTCTCCCACCAACCCCTGGGACTCCCAGCAGCCCCCTCTCCAGTAAGAAGAGAAAGGGGAGGCCATTGGGAGCCGCGGAGACATCTGGAGAGCCCTAGCCAGGTAAGTGATTTATTTTAATTTAAAAAATACTCGGCGTGAGGTTTCCACAGCTGAAAACCCCGCGGACAGTATTTTTGGAATTGAAAACCGCAGGTATCGGGAGCGCGCATACCCGCGGTATTTCTAAATTGGGCGTGAGTTTTTAACCTCGTTAAACCTTTTGCCCAATTGGATATGCCCCTATGTAATCTGTTCCTCTACCACTGGAGCTTACGCACCCAGAAAGAGTGACACACCAAGACAGAGACACACAACATTTATTTTTTAGAGTCAAAGCAGATATATTTACCAAAAATATGTTTACCAAAATAGATATAAAATTTATCCTGACTAGAATAAAGAAGCTACAAAAATATCAGCTGTTCATGCCACTTCAGCACTGATTTGCGAGACTCCTTAATTACCTGATTACATGGTACACAGTTATGACATAGAATATGTTATGATGGTTGTTTTGACCTTTAATTTTTACTGTACAGCTTTATTTCTCTTGACAGTGATTATGTCAAAGGAAAGAAATAGCGACTTTGTCAAGGACTTCATTGACGTCTAGTGTCGGACTGGAACTTTTTAAATATATACTGTATATGTATTTATATACAGGGTGGCCCATAAGTGTGGAAACACCCTTATAAAAAGGAAATTAGTAAGAAACATTAATCCAGTGTCTACACTAGTGGTTCCCAAACTGGTGGCTGTGGCAGGGCTGCCACTGGTTGGTGGTTCAGGACCAAATTATTTATGGTCCATATGATAGGCAAAACCAATTCTGGTGGCTACCTGTACATTCATCATATGAACCCTTAGGTCATATGGGGAAACGCATTAGATAAGTGGGGACTCAAGAATCTGAGCAATTCTAAACAACCCCTAAGCTGCAGTACAGAGATATTATACTATCCCCAGCCTCAAGAGCAGACATCATGACCTGGGGCATATCCTCATACGCCATACTCAACACAGCCAAAGCTGACAGCTTGAGAACCCACTGGCTGAACCGGCTGCAGTACTGAGTCGCTGCTTTTGACATCGTGAGCGGGGCTTTTCCATCAGACGACATATTCACTGCCCAAGCCATCGCTATCAGCTTGAGCCAAAAGCTATAGCTGACAGAGTGTGGACTTGCTGGCTAAACCTGCTATTAACCATATGCTGGATGTTTATGACAGACCATCCTGTCTAATAAAACAAGTCTATATAGCAAGAAGGATGGTGAGTAACCTGAAGGTGTTTTTCTTGCAGACCGCTAATTGACTCCTGTATATCGCTAATTGACTAGGAGCTGACTTGTTGTCCGGACAACTATTAAGTCCTTACGAAATGCTGGTAAATATATGGATTAACTAACTAAGTATGCTAATTACGGTCCTTAAATTTATATATGTACCACAGATCCACAGTGGATCATTTCTTTGACGCACCATTAACAGCCATAAAATTGCTGTGGAACTGTAAACGGGACATTGAGTGTTTATTGAAGCCTCACATGGATCATAATTACAAGAGAACCTCAGATTATTCTGTGTACAAAGTGATACAATCTGTCCAGTGTGCTTCTAAAGCAGTACATACTGCTACTTTGTGACTTGCCTACTAAGATTGTAATTTTGTTTTTAAATGTGATTTTTAATATTTATGTTGCTTTTTTACGGTTGTTTTTTATTGTTTCCTTAATAAATGTGGACAATTACATAATTATTGCACAATCTTGACACATGTGTACAGAAGGTCAGCGCAACCTATACCTTTTTGCATTGTTTTATCTCCTGAGGGTATCACAGAAACCTTTTATTAGGATTGCTGCAGACTCACTCTATTCACTGCTTGATTTTCAATTTTATTGCGGCTTTTAAAAGCATTTGTATAGTTCTGTTCAGTTGGCTGCCAAACTATTGGCCAAACAGAATCATAACCCTGTCCACCACCACATTACTGAACCTAAGGATGACAGGTAAGCTCTATTTTCTTAATTTAATTATTGTTTGCAGAATTTGTAAATGAGCAGCTTTTGGCCTAGGGGTGCCATGAAAAAATATGAGATATGGTAAGAACTTACCCTTGTTATCTCTATTTCTACGAAGTCCATAGGGTTCCACAGGATACCTTGGGGTATAGGTGTGACGTCAGTCGCAGGGCACCAAAGAGTTAAGCTTTCAGCCTCCCAGGATGCACTAGGTCCCCCTCCTATACCCCGCCCCCGGGCCAAGGCACCTTAGTTAGTTACCAAGCCATAGGCCGGAGGAGGAGAAGGAAGAGAGAGAACAAAGATCTGGACACATACAAGAATCACATTCTCACCAGAGGGAGACGGAAAACCGGTCACCAGAGCAAAGCCCATCTGCAGCACAGGTGCGACAGGGCGGGAGTCCTGTGGAACCCTATGGACTTCGTAGAAATAGAGATAACAAGGGTAAGTTCTTACCATATCTCATATTTTCTACTTCAGGGTCCATAGGGTATCCACAGGATACCTTGGGGATGTCCCAAAGCAGTATCCTTTAAGGGTGGGGACGCTCCTGTGCAGAAAGGAGAATCCGCCGCCCGAAGGAAGCATCCTGAGAGGCAAAGGTGTCAAACCTGTAATAGCTCACGAAGGTATGGACAGAGGACCACGTAGCAGCCTTGCAGATCTGAACTGCCGAGGCACCACGTCGAGCTGCCCACGAAGGACCCACAGACCTAGTGGAATGAGCCTTCAGAGAAGGAGGGACCGGTAGGCCTTCATGAAGATAAGCTTCAGAAATAGCCATACGGATCCAGACTGCAAAAGTTTGCTTTGAAACAGGCCAACCCTTTTTACGGAAGCCATAGAGGACAAACAAAGCGTCCAACTTCCTAAACGAAGAAGTGCGGTCAACATAAGTCCTTAAGGCCCGCACAACATCCAAAGAGGCCTCACCCACGGAAAGACCCGGAGAGTTAAAGGCCGGAACAACTATTTCCTCGTTAACATGAAACTGGGAAACAACTTTGGGAAGAAACTCGGGCCGAGTGCGGAGCACTGCCCTGTTCCCATGAAAAACCAAGAAAGGGGGTCTACAAGAAAGAGACCCTAACTCAGAAATACGTCTGGCCGAAGCAATGGCCAGAAGGAAAACAGTCTTAGCTGTTAGCCATTTAATATCCACTGAGCCCAGTGGTTCAAACGGCGGTCCTTGGAGAGCCCTCAGGACCACAGCCAAATCCCAAGGCGCCACAGGTGGAAAAAAGGGCGGCTGAATACGGAGAACACCTTGCATAAAGGTGCGCACATCCGGGATTGTAGCAATCCTACGGTGAAACCAGACAGATAGGGCCGAAACCTGTACCTTCAAAGAAGCAAGGCGAAGCCCATGATCTAGTCCCGCTTGCAGGAAGGCGAGAATCCGAGACAGACGAAACTCCCGCGGTGCATAACCTCTCGGTCGACACCACTGGAAGAACGTATGCCACACGCGATGGTATATCCTCGCGGAAGACGGTTTCCGAGCTCGTAACATGGTACGCACCACAGAGCTGGAAAACCCCCGGGACCTCAGCATGGCCGTCTCAACAGCCACGCCGTCAAAGACAGCCGAGTCAGGTCCGGGTGAAGGCAAGGACCCGGAGACAGAAGGTCCGGTCGTAGCGGCAACCGCAGAGGACTGTCCACGGACAGACCCTGAAGGTCTGAGAACCAGTGCCGTCTGGGCCACGCGGGAGCTATCAACAGGAGCGTCCCTCCTTCCTGTTTGAATTTCCGGATTACCCGTGGAAGCAGGGAGACCGGAGGGAACAGGTATGCGAACCGGAACGTCCGCCGGACGGACAGAGCATCCACCAGAGACGCCCCTTCGTCTCTTGTGCGAGACCCGTACAGCGGCAACTTGTTGTTGTGCCTGGACGCCATGAGGTCGATCTCTGGAAGACCCCACCTGTCCACCAGCAGTTGAAAAACGTCCGGGTGCAGGGACCATTCCCCCGGATGAACGTCCTGGCGACTTAGAAAGTCCGCCTCTTAATTGAGTACTCCCGGGATGAAGACCACTGATATGGCCGGAAGATTGCGCTCCGCCCAAACCAGGATCCGAGAGACCTCTACGAGAGCCGCCCGACTGCGGGTTCCTCCTTGCCTGTTTATGTAGGCCACGGTGGTAGCGTTGTCCGACTGGACCTGCACCAGGTGACCCTGGAGAAACCGATGTGCCTGCTGGAGAGCATTGAAGACTGCACGGAGTTCCAAGATATTTATGGGAAGCTCCGCTTCTGTCGGCGTCCACCTGCCCTGGAACAAGTGTGGACCCGAAACCGCTCCCCAGCCCCGAAGACTGGCGTCCGTTGTCAACAGGATCCAATACGGGACCCAGAACGGACGTCCCTTGTTGAGGTGGGTCGTCTGTAACCACCAAGCAAGGGACAGGCGAACCTCCGGGGTGAGCACAATCATCTGGGACTTCAGAGACTGAGGCAGCCCGTTCCACTTGGACAGAATCAGGTGCTGCAGAAGTCTGGAGTGAAACTGGGCGTATTCCACCATGTCGAACACTGACACCCTGGAGCCCAGTAACCTCATCGCCGAGTGTAGGAACACCCGGCGGCTGTGCAGACAACTGCGCACCCTTGACTGTAAAGCAGAGATCTTGTCCTCCGTCACAAAGATCCTTTGCTGTCCCGAGTCCAATAAGGCTCCAAGATGCAGACTCCTCCGAGACTGGATTAGAGTGGACTTCTGCCAGTTGATTAGCCAGCCGTGCCGTTGCAGCAGTGCAATGGTCAGGTCCAAGTGGCGTAACAGGAGCTCTGGAGATCCTGCCACCAATAACAGGTCGTCCAAGTACGGCAACATGCGAACTCCCTGCAGCCGCAGAGAAGCCGCCATGACCGCCATCACCTTGGTGAAAACACGTGGTGCTGTCGCCAGGCCAAAAGGGAACGCCCGAAACTGGAAGTGGTCGCTGCGGATTGCAAACCTGAGGAACTGTTGATGGCGCAAAAGAATAGGGACATGCAGGTAAGCGTCCTGTATGTCCAATGACACCATGTAGTCCCCAGGTTCCAGCGCCAGAATGATGGACCGTAGGGTCTCCATCCGAAACTTCGGAACCCGCAAAGACTTGTTGAGTGCTTTGAGGTTGAGAATCGGACGATATGACCCATTGGGTTTCTGTACCAAAAAAAGATTTGAATAGAAACCCTGGCCCCTCTGGGAGAATGGAACAGGCACTATAACTCCAGCCTGGAGCATAGTGTGCAATACCTTCCGCAGTTCCATAGCCTTGTTCCGGTCTGATGGTAGACCCGTGGTGAAGAATGGAGCCGGGGGTCTGTGCCGGAAGGAGAGGGCGTACCTGTGGGAGACAACCTCCAGAACCCAAGTGTCTGTCATAGTGACCGACCAACACCGGGCGAACTGCAGCAGGCGGCCTCCCACCCTGGGATCCCCCAAAGGGAGGCCCGGACCGTCAGGCCACAGGCTTGTCATCTGGCTTGGGGGCCGGACGTCTGGTACTCCATGCCTGTTTCCGGGGCTTTACCGATTTCTTAGGGCCAGCCTGTCGAGGAAACGACTGTGGTTTGGGCCTGCCCTGGGCCCTAGATGACCGAAAGGACGATGGTCCAGAACCAGAAGGAGCAGCGGCCGACGGGAGACCAGCAGATTTGGCTGCCGCCAGCGTGGCCACAATCTTATCCAGATCCGGACCGAAGAGAACTTCTCCGTAAAACGGCAACGCTTCCAGACCTTTCTTGGAATCTGCGTCCGCTTTCCAGGATCGCAGCCACAAGGTGCGACGAGCAGCTACCGCTGCTGAAGAAATTCTAGACACCAGAGTACTAATGTCTAGAGCCGCCTCGTTGATGTAGGTGGCCGAATTACGGAGACTGCCAATCAACTCCGCCTGTTCGGCCGGACAGTCGGATTCAAAAGAAGCCTCTAATGAATCCGCCCAGCGCTCCATCGCTCTGGCAACCCAGCAAATGGCCATAGCCGGCCGTGCTGCCCCCCCTGCAAGGGAATAAGCGGACTTCAGGCAGATTTCTACCTTGCGGTCCGTAGCATCCTTAAGGGAGGACATGGATGGCATCGGCAATGTGGCACTACGGACAAGACGGGTCACGTGAGAATCCACCTGTGGAGGGGATTCCCACTTAGCAAAATAATTATCTGCGAACGGATAAGCCACCGCCAGGCGTCTCTGCGGCTGGTATCTTTTGCCAGGTTGTTTCCACGCCTCCTCTAAATGGTCCACCAACTGACCCGAAAGAGGAAAGACTGTGGCATCGCCCTTCACATCTTTGAAAAAGGCATACTTAGATTTAGCCGCTGGGGGAACTTCGTCCTCAATCACCAAGGCTGTGCGGACCGCCCGAATAAGTCCAGGAATATATACTTTGGACTTAGCATCAGCGTCCTTAGTATGGAGAGGTTCCTGATCGTAAGGATCCAGAATTTCCCCATCATCAGACGTCCCTTCGTCATCCTCATAAGGAGCGGACAAGGACGCCACCGGCCTTTTATGAGGCCGCATCACAGACTCCCCTTGCAACACATCCGACAAGTGCTGTACAGAACTCGTCAGGGAGTTAACCCACGCTGGCTCCTGAGAACCCGGGAGCGGGGAAATAGGGAGACTGTGGGGTACCACCAATTGTTGTGGGAACCCCTGCATGGGTGACGACACCACAGACTGCTGGGACAAACCCATCGGAGTAAACGCGGGCTGCGGAGCTAACTGGCCCACTAAAGCTGTTAACGCCTGAGCGAAACAAGCCCAGGGCGGCTCCTGTACCGGTGCTGTAACCGTAATAGGCCGCGCCATGGACAAACACTGCCGGCAAAGGCCCTCCGCGCTACCCTCCCCCTCCGCTAACGGTACTTTGCACGTGGTACACTGTAGCGGAGGGGAAAATCACTTTCAGACATGATGGCACCACGTATGTGACCTCTCTCACCAATTAAGTATTAAATAGGCGAGAGACCACCCTGCAGCACCGCACTGCAAGGGCTTTAGCAGAAAGAACAGGGACAGTAATAAAGCTGACAGTTTTGAGAAGATAAAGTTACAGGCAGCAGCGCTAGCACAGTCACATACAATGCAGATAAATAACAATTCCTGCACTAACAGCGCTGATCACTCAACTACACAGACACAGGGCCTGGTAGGACACAGTGCTGCATACACAGACCTGAGCCACAGCGGAGGAGAGGTATGCGGGGGGACCCAGACCACGATGCTTCCTTCCAGGCTTCCAGCAGCGTTCACCATGCGTTGCAGAGAAGATGGCCGCCGAGGAGCAGAGAGAAGCTGGCCTGGGGGAGGAGCGCTGACACAGTCAGCACAGTGCAGAGAGGGCTGTGTGCAGCGGGGGAGGCGCCGGCTGTGAGACAGGGAAGGCGCGCTCCCCTGGCATGCATTTAACCCCTGGGACACCGCAGCGCTACCGCTCTGCTGCAGTCCGCTGTCCCAGGGGGTAGTGGAAGCGCAGGTTGGTCGCCTGGCTCCACGCTGCAGCCAGTCCCCAGGGAGCCCCCTGCCTGGGGACTTAGGACCATGTGATCAGCGGGGACCCACCGCGGGACCCCGCTGCTTACCTCTGTCCCCCTTGAATCCGACCATGGTCCGGAGCATCTGGGGTCACCGCTAGCTGTGACCCCAGACGCCCACCAGCATCCCCGGATCAGTACCGGCGTTCTGGTACCGGCGGGGTGTAGGGAAGACAGCATGGACGTCAGGACTGACTGTCCATGCTGTTCATCCAGATGTGCAGCCACAGCTGCATGAAGAAAAAGCTTCAGGGGCTCTTCTAGCCCCCACTCCAACAGGTGCACCCGACTCCGGCCAGGCACCAAACTAAACTGAGGTGCCTTGGCCCGGGGGCGGGGTATAGGAGGGGGACCTAGTGCATCCTGGGAGGCTGAAAGCTTAACTCTTTGGTGCCCTGCGACTGACGTCACACCTATACCCCAAGGTATCCTGTGGATACCCTATGGACCCTGAAGTAGAAAAATGCTGATACTCTAGGGCGCCATAATTCCAAAAAGTTTGGGTACCATATGAGATAAGGCAGTGGGGGAAAACTTTTTAGGGTATGTCGCCAGTATAGCTGTCATCTTATACGCAACTCTAATTTTTTTTTCTGTCCCATCGGTAGAAGTGGCAACGCTATGCTGGTTATTGTAAAGCTCATACATCGATGTGTCTGAACCTGTGGTTGGACTGCTGTAGGCTTCTTTGTTTGCTCACAGCAATGGAAGATGTTCATACGTTTCGTCATGGCGGATGAGGAAGACGTGTCTGTGAGATTGTCAGAGATGTGTGATTGATTTTTGTGTTCAACTTAAAAAAACCTAACCCTCCGCTCCCTGCAGGATATCAACATTTCACATGAAATTTTGGTACAAATTACAAAACTTCTCCTAGAAGAGTATAGATGAATGGTGCAAATAGCATCAAAATTGTCAATTTGGCAATTTATGTAGCTATTTTTAACTAATTTGTATGTATTGAAGATTAACTATTGTTAGTAGCTTGCATGTCCCTCCGTGCCATGTCACTCCATGGATTGTGCACCTTTTGCAAATCACTATATCAGTTGCATACAGAAAAAAAAATACACCTCATTGATTCGCACGTCTAAATTGTTGGTGAATCATTGTGGGATGTGTTGTTTAAATAGATCTGGAAAAGACAGCTCACCTCCAATATTGACAGATGTATAGAAAATGCAACGAGGTAGAACCTACACTACCGTTCAAAAGTTTGGGGTCACTTAGAAATTTCCTTCTTTTTTTTTTTTTTACAGAAAAGCACTGTTTTTTTCGATGAATATAACATTAAATTAATCTCAAATACACTCTATACTAGCTGCAAACATCTGGTTTTTAAAGGAATATCAACATAGGTGAATAGAGGCCCATTTCCAGCAACCATCACTCCAGTGTTCTAATGGTACATCGTGTTTGCTAAGCGCGTTAGAAGACTAATGGATGATTAGAAAACCCTTGAAAATCCTTGTGCAATTATGTTAGCACAGATGAAAATGGGTTTGCTCATTAGAGAAGCTAAAAAAAGTGGCCTTCCTTTGAGCTAGTTGAGAATCTGGACCATCCCATTTGTGGGTTCGATTATACTCTCAAAATGGACAGAAAGAGAGAACTGTCATGTGAAACTCGACAGTCTATTCTTGTTCTTAGAAATGAAGGCTATTCCATGCGAGAAATTGGCAAAAAACTGAACATTTCCTACAACGGTGTGTACTACTCCCTTCAGAGAACAGCACAAACAGGCTCTAACCAGAGTAGAAAGAGAAGTGGGAGGCCCACGGTGCACAACTGTGCAAGAACAAAAGTACATTAGAGTCTCTAGTTTAAGAAATAGACGCCTCACAAGTCCTCAACTGGCAGCTTCATTAAATGGTACCCGCAAAACACCAGTGTCAATGTCTACAGTGAAGAAGCGACTCCGGGATGCTGGCCTTCTAGGCAGAATGGCAAAGAATAAGCCATATCTGAGACTGCCAATAAAAGGAAGAGATTAATATGGGCAACAGAACACAGACATTGGACAAAGGAAGATTGGAAAAAAGTGTTATGGACAGACGAATCGAAGTTTGATGTGTTTTTGAATCACACAGAAGAACATTTGTGAGACGGAGAACTGAAAAGATGCTGGAAGAGTGCCTGACGCCATCTGTCAAGCATGGTGGAGGTAATGCCATACCCTGTGGACAGCGCTTGATTGGAGCCAATTTCCTCCTCCAACAGGACAATGACCAAAAGCACACCTCCAAATTATCCAAGAACTATTTAGGGAAGAAGCAGGCAGCTAGTATTCTGTCTGTAATGGAGTAGCCAGCGCAGTCACCAGATCTCAACCCAATTGAGCTGTTGTGGGAGCAGCTTTACCGTATGGTACGCAAGAAGTGCCGATCAAGCAAATGCAACTTGTGGGAGGTTCTTCAGGAAGCGTGGGGTGAAATTTCTTCAGATTACCTCAACAAATTAACAGCTAGAATGCCAAAGGTCTGCAATGCTGTAATTGCTGCAAAAGGAGCATTCTTTGACGAAAGTAAAGTTTGAAGGACAAAATTATCATTTCAAATAGAAAAAAAATATTTCTAACCTTGCCAGTGTCTTGACTATATGTTCTATTCATTTTACAACTCATTTGATAAATAAAAGACAGTATCATGTAAAACACGAAATTGTCTGGGTGACCCCAAACTTTGAACGGTAGTGTAGATAATGAAGAAAGACTGTTGTTGACCTTGCAGAGGCCTAACTTACTAATTTATTACCTTAGCTGCCCTGGCCAATTGAATGAAGACATTGACCCAAATGCAAATTGTAGACAGCCACAAGATGATGGGTAGTTTAGCGCTAGATTTAAACTAGCAATTTTTTTAAAAAAGGTAAACCCAGGTTTGTTTGGCCTTTTAAAAAAAATTGCTGCTTCAAATCTCACAGGCTATTACATTTGGGCCAGTGTCTGGAGAAATAGATTGGGAAGATTGCAGTGATCTTGAAGTGTACATTGGTCCAGGTAAGTGATCGAAGACCAACTGTAATCATTAACATGTCAGATATAATTAAAGAGCGTTTCCTGTAGTATGACCAATACATTCTTGAATTGTAGGGCAGTATTTGGTATAGCACCTGCAGGTATCAGAATAAAAAATGGACTTGGTTTCTCGCATTAGGTTAGTACATGAGGCATTGGCAGACTTTTGCTTAGTGGGATTTGTGTGCTTGCTTTCAGAGCCAAGCTTTTAGCTTTTTTTTTTAAGTTAATGCTGTCTTAATTCCTGCTGTAAACCAACAAACACTTCCTAGACTTAATACGGCTTTGAATAAGGCCGCGTGGGTGTTAAGAGCACTGGATACAATGTCAGGCAAATTGGCATAGCAGGGAGACTTTTAGGTTGTTGATATACACAAGTGGGTTACAATCCCATTTTGCTGTTTTGGAAATGAACTTTGCTGGTGCTGTAAACTTAAGCGACTCTTATGCCAGCAATGGGGGCTTATGGTGACAGAAAAGAAAGACCCCACAAAATGATCTCTCAGGATGTTCATATACATGGGTACACAAAGTGAGCATTCACTTCCGGGTTCTGCTGGATGCCAGTTTGCTCTTAAAGATCTTTATAGCAATGTAAATGCCATTTCAATGATTAAATAAAAATTAGGGCATCAATTATTATATTTTTAAGCAAAACTAGGCGTTTTTTTTTTTGTTTTTTTTAAATCTCTTACTTTTTATTATTACATTTGTAGCTTCATTTACTCGATTTTGGGTTTTTGGGTTTTACATACTATACTATGACTTACAGGCAAATTAATTTAAACTCTACAGTCAGATTTTTGTACTCATCCATTAACAAGATGAAAACAGCTAGGGGCACATTTACCAGTTATTTTTGTGGGAAACAGCTGTTTTCAGGGACTCCTGCAAAAGGTAAGTATTCCCTAGATGTAACAAGTAGGGGCCACAGCAGATCTTTCTGAAATCTGCTGAAGTCCCTATGGGGGCTGCTAAACTCTCAAATTTTTGGCCAGGCAGCTAACGCCATCTTCAGATGACTTTCGTCCCATGGTAGTCTGTGGGCTATTCTTTTGCAATTCTTTATGGAAAGGGATCCAGACTCCATCGAGCCCGTAGTGATGAATGCGCAGGGTGATACCAGTGCATACATAGCAAGTGCGCCAAGTCTGAACCTGGAAAAGTGATATCGTGGCTATTATTTTGCCTCTAGCCATTTGACGGGAAAGTTCTGTCCCGTCACCCCAACATTGATAAATGAGTGCTTTAATTTTCATTACTGCACTGCAAGTGGGGATGTAATTATCACGTCCCAACTGCATTACAAATGCGCTTGGTGATAAATACGCCACCTAATGTCTTCATTTTTATATTGTTTAGAATTTGCTTTTCCAAGCACTTACATGTGAGTGAGCCCTAAACTATGTTTTTCAGCATAACTTCCTACAGATTCTAAAATGGAATGTCTGCAGCCCTGGGAAACTTGGTATAGAATACAAGACCTTTCTGTTAAAAATATTTAAAGTAATTGTCACAATAGATTTGACCCAAGCAATATTATCCGGGAGTCCTTAGACTCATTTTCCACAACAGTCAGGGTAGAGTAAAAGTATCAAAGCCTTTGGAATGGAACTGGTATCTATAATGTTCCCATACTGCAGCTTATTGTGCAGGGTTACAGTAGTCAATGTCACTCCTAAGATATTTTGTGCTAGACAAATTGAAAACAAAATAATAAGATAACAAAGATAACATGTTGTACAGTGACACCCATTCAACTTTCAGGGATTTTATAATAAGTTAATGCAGCAGTCACTTATTTTTTACAGAAAAAAGGAGAGCATAATAAATGTTATTCTTATCAAGTCTCCATCCAGCTAGCAAGTCACTACATATGTCAGCAGATGGGTGTCAGCAGTGGTGGCATCTACAAAGCAGCTGTAGAATGTAGTTACAGGTGCACTGAAGGGTGGGCGCAGGGGAGGGGGGTCTGGTACTCTTGTAGTTTTGCAAGCTATGGGAAGAAGGGATTACTGAGTATTAAGAAAAACAAAGCACATTACTTTGAAGCTGGAAATAGACTGCGGTTGAGCTAGAAAAGGTATACAAGTGGGATTTTATATATAGGCTGATTTTGCTTAGCACTTCCTAGTGCAATACAGTTTCGACTACAGGTTGGCTGTAAATAAATCAGAGTGCTTCTTCTAACAATGCGATATGGCAGAAGGTGCAACATCTATTGCAGACAGTTAAGGGGGTCACTGCATACTTGCCTACTTTTGAAAAGTAGTTTCAGGGAGATCATTATATACAGTAGTAGCAAGCAGCGCGCCATTGAAGGGCGTAGCCAGCACTGCCCAAAAGGCATGTCTAGATCCACCTATGATCTGTGGCCAATTGGGTGTGTTCTAGACCAAATTAAATTACAATGACTTTATGTAAACAAGTGACACTAAGTCACCAAAATATTCTGTATTGCTGACATGGAGGCAAAATGGTGTCAGTACATTTCCATATGGAGACGGGTATAAGGGGCCTTGCAAAAAGTAAAAATTATGCTCCTCCACTATTGAAATTAAAATGCTTCAATATTCAATTTATGATGTAATATATAGATGACACACATTTGTTGTCATCACAGGCACAAATTATCATATTATAGCACATCTTACTATACGCTGACACCCTAGCCCTCCACTGACATAATATCTCTGCCCTGCCACACAGACAATAATACTATATCTCCCCCTTCCATATTCACAATCCCCCATTAACATTAAAAGAACCCCCTCCACACACATTCACATGAATAGAACCCCCCACACACATTAATAGAACTACGCCCCCTCCCTCCCACACACACATTAATAGATTCCCCTCACCTTTCCTGCAGCACTGACATCATAGATCTCTCTGGAGCTACAGTGAGCTCAGAAACACTCACACAGCTCCTCATTGAGTTTGGCATTGGTTCCTCCATCTGTCCTGTTATGGCTGGGCTGGCCAGGGAATGCTGGGAGCATCAGTCTCTCCCAGCAGTCTGTGTTTGGCCAGTGTTTCAGCTCTGTGCCGGGCTATGCGGACCTGGGAGGCATCTCCGGGCTCCGTAGTGAATTCTGAGGCTGCCTGTTGCTGAACGGGGTCCTATAATGCAGTGCATTGTAGGAGATCAGACAGGAAGTGTCTGAACTGATCTGAGGAGCAATGCTGCAGAACCGCGCTGAAGATCACAGCTAAAGGTAAGTAAGAGGGGACATAGAGAGGGGCAAAGAGAGCGAGACGGAGGGAGCAAAGTGTAAGAATAGCACAGTTTTTCTATTTCTTTTTTACATACTATTAAAAATTATAATATTATTTTGACCCAACTACTTAAAAAAATGGGATTGCTCTGTAATTATTTTGGCTTAGGGGTGCTTTGAAAATGTATGGAGACCCTAAATGTGCCTCTATCTGAGAAGTTTGGGAACCACTGCTGTAAAGTATAAAAATGGTTTTCTCGGGATGGTGTTTTAGTGCAGGTGCTGAATGTACTGAGTGACCAATACTTAATTTATCCCACTAACAAATTCATCTCTAAGGACAAATAATGAGTCTGAGGGTCCTGCCTCTATCAGAAACTCCATATTTATAAAGCTCTGCCTAATCACTATGTAGGTAAGAGTGATTGGACACTGACAACAAAATGGATCAACAAGATTTTATTGACATCGGTACTTTGTAGGTCCACCACATGCAGTGCTTACTACAGACACCCTTCTTGGCAAACTGTCCACAAGTTCCTGGACAACAGCAGGCGGTACGTGAGGGGCCAACTTTCTTCTTTCGGTACTTGTGTACGTAAAGTACACAAGTACCATTTAAAACATTCATTGGGTTCTCTCTGCAATGAGTCCGTAAAGTACACAAGTACCCAGCAGGCCTTATGTTTTGCCATTCCACCTTAAGTACAGTGACACTGAAAAATGTTGAGCCGGCATAGAACGCATTAGTCCCAGAGGTTCTCAATGGGGTTGATCTGGACTCTGAGCTGGCCAGTCCATCCGGCTTACCAAATTTTCTGTATACCAGTCTAGCGTTGCCCTGGAAACATGGCAAATGACATTGTCTCCCTGATAAAAAGATTTGTTGTTTCCATAGAACTGCACATGCATGGGTCTACCTACCAAGTGTTCTTGTCGAAACCACCACATTAGTGGCCATTTGGAACTCATGTACAATGGTATTCATTTCACTTGCGCGGGGGTGTCCAATCACTTTTGTCTAAATAGTGTAATTACAAGCATGGAATAAAAAAAGAATACACAGAGAACAATAATATTTAATTGCATTACGCTAATATTTGTATATTAGCTTTACATTAAAAATACTGCCATAAAACGCATAGGAAACTTGTAATTAAGTTCTGTCCCAAAACATCATATTTTACGTTACACTAGCAGTTATTCCTGTGCAGGATTAGTAGGGCGATGTATCAATTTTTCTAAAGAGCAAGGAATTTACCCTTAGCAACCAATTAGCTTCTAGCTAGCATTTATCAAGTACCCACAAAATGCTAGCTAGAAGTTGATTGGTTACTATGGGCAACTTCCCACTCTTTAGAAAGTTTAATACATTACCCCCTAGGTTAGGCCTCTTAAGCCAGGGTTTCCCAAACTCATTCCTCCATTTTTCCTAGTTGGTGTTGATCACTGGCTGACATTTGAAAAAATCCACAGGTGGACCTAATTATTTCACTTGTGATTCTGTGGAGACACCTGGAAAACGAACTGTTAAGATGGCTACACATCTAAAGATTATCTGTCTGGTTGATGAATGGTTGGAATGAAAATCTGGAAAAGTATGAACGCTAATGACAATCAGCAATCTGCTCCCAAACGCCGGAAAATGGACAAAAACTGTTGTTTGTTAAATGTTTGATCTAAACAATTTGTTCAAACTTTTCTGAACGACCATTTTCATCTGTTTTCTGGCATTTAGGAGCAAATTGCTGATCATCATTTATTCCCATAAATTACCAGATTTTCATTCCAACCAATCAACTAGTTGGCTTTAGTGCTCCCTGAGGAATGAGTTTGGAAAACACTGTCTTAAACCAACAAAAATAGCACCACACAGATCACATAAAGCAATTCCTATATGGTATTATTTTACTTCCTCAATTCTGGATTATTTTCTGCAGTCATCTTTTGATTCATAAATAAGAAGTCATGCTGCTAGCTTTAATTACCTGCTGTGAGCAAATCACTATCTGATTTTATGCATATCAAATATGTACAAAAGCAGCATTTCAATACCTAGATTGCCACACCTTGATCACACGATAATGCATGACTACATTTCAATACAGAAAACAGCCAGAGGCCATTTTGTCCATCTACTAATCAAGTTCTTACTCACATTTTATGCTAATTTGCAAGATTTAGAGCAGGTTTAGAAGATGAACTTCAGATGTTTAACCCAAACAAAATAGTTCATAATTATAGTGAAAGGCAAATATTTTGAAAACATTACATTTACTGCTACATTTTTTAATTTGAAAAATAGATTATTCAATTCTAAAAAAAATAGTTATTTTGAGCAACTGATTTAGTACAATTCCAAAATATTTGTGCTACAATTAAGAATATTTAATTGTAATCGAAAATAAATAAAGAAAATTTAGTTTGGAGAAGCAGTCTTTTCAAAGTCCACAGTTTTAGATGCTAAAGTCTTGCAAGAAATGTGAGCTACATTCAGGTGCAGTCTTCTCCAGACAGCAATGGAGGCAAGTCAATGTCTACTGTTCTCCTTGGAATGTTCTTGAGTGTCCTGCAGACAAGTGAAAATGCAAAATGTATTTATAAAGTGTGCAATACATCTACATATTTCAAAATTACCTTTATTTATAGTACATATTTTATACTTGCGTTGTGCTATGTAGTGTGTTAGGCCAATATATCTGTCAATGTGTACCCAGCATAGCAATTGAATGGCCAGTATATCTAGTGTTCATCGGCCAGTGTACCAGTGATATGTCTGTGAACGACCTCGTACACAGACATATCGTATCTGTACAGCACGATCTGCAGATATATTTGTTAGGCGTGTTCCCAGCTTTAAGAAAGTCGCCTACTTATATACATCATGTTATGTGATCTGGACCAAAAGGTTATCTTTGAATCAAAACTCATAAAGACACGTCCCCTTTTCGGGCACATGTGCGCACGCAGAAGTGCTCTTGCTCTGGGTCCGGTGCCCTGCCTGCTGCCGGACCTAGAGTGAACACTACAATATACACTAGAAAAACAGAAAATGTATTCTTGTGGTAACTTCCTGGAATGACACCATTGGGAGCCATTTCTATTGAGAACAATGGCTGTGATTTGCCAAAGTTCAGACTGTTTACCCAGCAATTTGCAGCCACAAACATCACAGATTTTCTTTAGCAGTCCATAAAGGTGCACAAAGTTAATCTACTGTTATTTACGTACATGGGACAGAACTAAATGGTCCCCTTAGTGTAAAAGTGACTACTTGAAGAAGCATACAAATTTTTTGCCTATATAATGCCCTTAACTTTCTATTGGGGTGCTTCAATTCAGCGGGGGTTGAACAGCGCCGGGAAGTTGGTGCCGGAGCTATTCAATTCAGCGCGCTGTTTAGTCCGACACTTACAAGTTAACTCTGATAATGCCGGTTCTTGCGTCTTAACCTGGGCGTTTAGTCGCGAAAACAGGCATTCTCTGACTAAGGTGCCGGCCGCGAGGCTGTTAGCACCCTCAGGAATAAATAATTTAGTCGATCTAACAGCGTGCTGAATTGAATAGCTCTGGGAGCACCCTCCCAGCACTATCAACAGCGTGCTGACTTGAATAGGCCACAATGTGTTACTGACACGTAAACTAGTAACAGTGTACAGTAACTTATAACAATGAAACATCATTGAAAGCTTTACAGCACACACACTGTATGGTTGTGGACAGTTAAAAGGACGACAATGTCTAGAAAGACACCAGATGTTAGACAGACAATAGATCGACAAAGGCAAAAGATGGACATGAAAATGGTCGACACATTAATTTCTTCACCCTAACCATGTTTTAATGCTTCATTACCAGGATTTAAAACAGAAAACTTTTTTTAATGTTTTTTTCCAACCCTGCGGAGAACCATCAATGGTTGATGGCCATCCTTAGTGCTCCTGTGCTGATTGTAAAAACAGATATGATTTCACATTCCTAGGGGGTAAAGAGCTATTCAATTGTTCTTTGGTTCTCCCTCTAAAGTGACAGATAAAGCACCTAAAAGCCATATTTATCGCGGATTTCTGCTCGAACATAGGCCCATATTCAATTTGAGGCGAAAAGTCCAAATCTGCGATACTTTTTCGCCGATGATGTCATTTTTGCCTGTTTTGCTTTTACCCCGTATTCAATTTAACAAACTTTCCGCCTAGGCGGAAAGTCAATGCAATGTAATAGGCAAAAAAGTTTTGCCTATGAATAGCAGGTGGAAAAAGTGCAGAATTGGGGTTTTGGGGTGCAACGTTGCGGGAACCCCCCTGCAGCCTTCAGACAGTCCCCCAAAAGTAAACTGTCAAAAAAACACTTAACACCCCAAAAAATCACTTTCATTTTGGGGGTGAAAAAAAAATGTTGGGGCACAAAGTTAAAAACTAGCGAACTTGACTCTGGGGGGGTACCCAAGTATGCCCCAAGTGTTTTTTTTTATTGCAGGTGCTTGCGGAAGGTGGATTTTTCACGATTTTTTCAACTTCACTTTAGCAACTTTTAAACATGCTGACCCCCATTTTCATGTACCCCAAATTTGCTGGAATAACTTATTTTCTTGAAAAAATACACCTGAATACTATTCTGCACCACGTATAGAAAAAAGCTATTTAGCAGCTATTCAGCCAGTTTAAAAGCCCCATATACCTTCAGCAAGCCAAATCGGGGGGTGCCATAGGGAACCCCCATGTCAGTACATCTTTTGGGGGGGTGTCAGGCTGATTTCCCCAAAACTGACAGTACTTTCCGCCTGTTCAAGTTTCACCGGGTCCCGTTTTCACATACTTTCAAATTGAATACGGGGTAAAGCAGGCACACGCGCGTTACTTTTCCGCCTACAAAACAGGCGAAAAGTCCGGGACGCGATAAAGTATCGCGGCTCGGCTCAAATTGAATAATAGGAGGGTATAGAGATCTGCAATAAGTAAAAACAATTTAATAACTCCCGGTCACTTTAGACATTGTATGTATTATGTTCTGCTATAAATAGCATATACAGTCAGGTCCATAAATATTGGGACATTGACAGAATTTTCATATTTTGGCCTCTATTCACCACCACAATGGCTTTGAAATGAAACAAACAAGATGTGCTTTAACTGCAGACTTTCAGATTTAATTTGAGGGTAATTACATCCAAATCAGGTGAACGGTGTAGGAATTACAACGGTTTCTATATGTGCCTCCCACTTTTTATGGGCCAAAAGTAATGGGACAAACTAAACAATCCTAAAATCTAACTTTCACTTTTTAATACTTTGTTGCAAATCCTTTGCAGGCAATAACAACTTGAAGTCTGGAACGCATAGACATCACCAGACACTGGGTTTCATCCCTGGTGATGCTCTGCCAGGCCTCTACTGCAAATGTCTTCAGTTCCTGCTTGTTCTTGGGGCATTTTCCCTTCAGTTTTGTCTTCATCAAGTGAAATGCATGCTCAATCGGATTCAGGTCAGGGGATTGACTTGGCCATTGCATAACATTCCACTTTTTAGCCTTAAAAAACTCTGGTTGCTTTTGCAGTATGCTTCGGGTCATTATCCATCTGCACTGTGAAGCGCCGTCCAATGAGTTCTGAAGCATTTGACTGAATATGAGCATATAATATTGCCCGAAACACTTCAGAATTCATTCTGCGGCTTTTGTCAGCAGTCACATCATCAATAAATACAAGGGAACCAGTTCCATTGGCAGCCATACATACCCACGCCATGACACTACCACCACCATGCTTCACTGATGAGGTGGTATTTTTTGGATCATGAGCAGTTCCTTCTCTTCTCTTCCCATCACTCTGGTACAAGTTGATCTTTGTCTCATCTGTCCATAGGATGTTGTTCCAGAACTGTAATGGCTTTTTTAGATGTTGTTTGGCAAACTCTAATCTGGTCTTCCTGTTTTTGTGGCTCACCAATGGTTTGCATCTTGTGGTGAACCCTCTATATTCAGTCTTGTGAAGTCTTCTCTTGATTGTTGACTGACACATATACATCTACCTCCTGGAGAGTGTTCTTGATTTGGCCAACTGTTGTGAAGGGGTTTTTCTTCACCAGGGAAATAATTATTTTGTCATCCACCACAGTTGTTTCCCGTGGTCTTCCGGGTCTTTTGGTGTTGCTGAGCTCTCCAATGCGTTTTTTCTTTTTAAGAATGTTCCAAACAGTTGATTTGGCCACATCTAATGTTTTTGCTATCTCTCTGATGGGTTTGTTTTGATTTTTCAGCTCTTTGGATCTCATATTGAGAGTTGACAGCAACTGATTCCAAATGCAAATGTCACACCTAGAATCAACTCCAGACCTTTTACCTGCTTAATTGATAATGAAATAACAAGGGAATAGCCCACACCTGTCCATGAAATAGCTTTTGAGTTGATAGTCCCATTACTTTTGGCCCCTTAAAAAGTGGGAGGCACATATTGAAACTGTTGTAATTCCTACACCGTTCACCCGATTTGGATGTAATTACCCTCAAATTAAATCTGAAAGTCTGCAGTTAAAGCACATCTTGTTTGTTTCATTTCAAAACCATTGTGGTGGTGAATAGAGGCCAAAATCTGAAAATTCTGTCAATGTCCCAATAATTATGGTCCTGACTGTACATCTATATTTTATATATAAATACACATTTTATACAGAGCTACTTTCATCTACTATCCAAAATTAGTATTGAAATCAATTAGTTCTGACTGAAAAAGCCATAAGTGTATACCTGCTCCCAGATGCAGCGAAATGGGGCAGGTACATGGAGTTAAAATGACAGGCTGTTAAAAAGAGGGGATAATGGAATGTGGGGCCTATTCATTAAACCTAAAAATTCTCTGGAGATAATTAGCTTTAGAACTCTCATGGAGTTCTAGCTAATTACAGGTGGAATTCATCATTCCACCTCTCCATAAGTATCTATTCCGACAGCTTTTCGTGAAATAGATACTTTTCCCTGCCTACACTACCTTATCGCATCTGGAAACAGTGCTGCGCATGCGCTGTTACATCTGTAAAACCAGCGCATGCGCAGCACTGCCTACAGATGCGTTAAGTTTGTGTACCCCCCCCCCCCCCCACCCGACTTACCTGTCCGCGGAGCAGCCTCCGGCTCCGTCCTGCTGGTCTGTCATGTGGTTTCCCAGCAAACCACATGACAGATTAGAAAAAAAAAACTTTTTTTTTTTTTGTCTAAACTTTCTTGTGCTCTGCTGGGGAGCACACATGTCCAACCAGCCTCCGAAGCCTGAGGACGGAGCAGAGCGCCGGAGGGACTCGTCGGGGGACCTGCACACGCAGATACAGGTAAGTTTCACCTGCTATTCGCCACCTCACAGTGGCGAATAGTAACTGCATCAAATTCCGAAAATTTATAATTTTCGGAATTTGATGAATACCACAATTTCCACATCCCCATACTAATTTATGGGGAGTGTGGAAATTAACGCAGGGGAACTTAGCAAGGAGATATCTGTGATATCTCCTGTGCTAAGTGGCTACATGAATACCAAAATAACGTTATTTAAGGAAATGTCCTTAAAAACGTTATTTTAGTGTTGATGAATAGGCCCCTTAGACAGGTGACAGGAATGAAGGAGGTAAGGAAGAGGGGTGAGAGAAATGCGAAGAGTCAGGTAAAGGAAAGGTGGGCACACACCAGACGATTTGTCTCCTGATCCTGATGATTGGGCCGAAATATCGTCCACATCGGCCAGTGTGTAACCACTATGCATAACCCTGTGCACTCCTGCGGGTTGTCCATCGGGGACGTTCCGTCAGCCTGCATGTAGGGCCGATGGAACGACCCAGATGCCGATGCTGGCATAGTGGATGGAGCCGGTGCCCGACATATCGGACGTTTGGTCACCACATCATGCAGTATGTATTGACCGCCCGATATATATTGTGTGGTCGGGTGTCGCATCGCTGGACACACACACATCGGCAAGTGTGTACCCAGCTGAAGACTGGCAAGGGAATGAGGTATGAGAAGAGGGAGGAGTTAAAAATATGGAGGCTGGTGTGGAGGAAGAAAAGCAATATAGGCAGATAAGGCTGTGCATACACTAACATATTTAGGTTAGAGAAAGGGGGAATAAAGGAAGTTAGGCAGGTAGGGAGTGAGGACAAAGAGACACCCCCATAAATTGGGCTTTTTCATTGGACTTTTTAGGATTGTTTTGGGCTTGTTTTTTGGCAACACTGACTGCTAAATGTACCAGCAGCATTACACGTCTATTACCCCCAATGTGAATGTACCAGCAGCATTACACGTCTATTACCCCCAATGTGAATGTACCAGCAGCATTACACGTCTATTACCCCCAATGTGAATGTACCAGCAGCATTACACGTCTATTACCCCCAATCTGAATGTACCAGCAGCAGCCACACCATCCTCTAATGCTCCCAATGTACCAGCAGCATTCCTCTTCGCTCAGCTACCCCCCAGGTACCAGCAGTCACACAGCACCATAGTAAATAATAATGATAACAGTGGGAAGCCAGCTGCGGACATGCAGGTGGGATACTCACTCAGGGCAGCAGGTAGATGAAGACTAATAGCACCAGGTCAAAAAGCAGGAAGATCCAGATGTCGAACCAGTAGGAGTGCTGGGATATGGCCTGCAAGCAGCCCTGGGCCTCCCTCCGCCGCTCTGCTAGTCCGGGGGTTTGGCTGCTGCTGGCCTCCTCCTGGGGCTGCGCCCGCTGCCTCGTCTCCATGTGTCCGGGCTGTCCGTTCTGCTCACACTGTGCGCCGGCCGGGTGAGTTTCTGGGATGAGGCGGAGGCCGGAGACTGAGGAAGTGATCACAGCCGGGGAGTGTCCGCTGCGGGCGGGAGCAGTCACAGACAGCGGCGTTCCTCGGGCCGGGATGTGACATCACTGTCTGTGTAGTAGTGGTAAGGGCGTCGGCGTCATGCAGTAATTAATGCATTTACCATAGTTACCAACTGCCCACGGGGCGTTCCGGGCTTTGCAGCTTTTCTGAAAGTAGATTCAGTGTGTCAGCTCCCGTTATGCTCCAGCGGGGTCGTCTGGCGCATCGTCAGCTCGTCCCTACATGCAGCTCAATCTGACGATGCAACTGACGACCCCATGCAGCGAGATGCGTGAGGAGCCGACATGTCGGTCACTGGATTGTCTAATGCAGTGTTGGCTAACCTTGACACTCCAGCTGTTATGGAACTACATAACCTAGCATGCACTGCTACAGTTTTGCTATTAGGGCATGCTAAAACTGTGGCAGGGCATGCTGGGATATATAGTTCCACAACAGCTGGAGTGTCAAGGTTAGCCAACACTGGTCTAATGTGTACCAGCTGCCCAATATGTTGGCTCCACAGCGGAGGGGTAGTCAGTCAGATCGCATGGTAAACGTATCGTTTAATGTGTACCCAGCTTTACCTCCTGTACCGTCCTAGTTCATGTAACTTTACATAAAGGAAGAGGTTTGCAGAATCTGATCTAGTTTCATTCAACATAACCATAACATGATGGCTTTTCTTCCGACTTTCGCCTGGAGCATCCACTATCAGTTAATGTACTCTGACGACATCATTTACTATCCACGTGGACATCTATTGGGAATAGTAAACTGAGATACGTAGTAAAATGATCAACATTATGAATGTAGAGCTGCCTGGTAGAAAACAAGGGTCCCTGGAGAATTTTAAGAATATTGGCCCTGATTCAGAGCCGGACGCTCTGACAGAGCGCTCGCTCTGAGTCAGGGCTTTTTTTTTTATCGAGCGGCCTCCTAGCCGCTCGCATTGCAGTGGGTTGCCACCCACAGCTAATGCGAGCGGCCAGGAAGATGGTCGCGATGGTCAAGACCATCGCAACCATCAGGCTTGCGACGAGACCCTTGTGGTAGGGTCTCGTGGCCGCAAGCCCCAGAGAGCTTTCGGCTCAAACAGAGCCGAAAGCTCTCCCACTGACATCACTTGTGATGTCAGTGGGCCGCCCCCAGACGGTAGGCGTTCTCATGGGAACGCCTCCGTCTGGGCAGCCACCCCCGGCCCGCCCACCAAAGGGGGCGTGCTGTCACTCAACATCGACAGCACGCCCCCTTTGGTGCGAGACCCGGAGTGACGGATTGCCCGTCGCTATCTGGGTCTCGCGCATGCGCACGACGGAGCCGGCTCCGTCGTGCGCATGTGCTCTGGGCCACCATCGACCCTGTTGCGAGCGCTCAGCGCTTGCGACCGGGTCTGAATCAGGCCCATTGTCCGCTAACAGTGATAGACAGGAAACAGTGCAAGTAGCAGTGGGTGAGATGTATTATCTGGAGGCTAACGTCTTTTATTTGTGTGGACCCTCTTCACCTCCGGATCATGGTGAGGCAGGTCCTGATAACGGCCTCATGTATTAACAAACTTTTGCAGAGGAGGGGAGTCTTAACTCACCTCTCCGGCGAATCGCACTCTCCCTCTTTTGGCTTCTGTCTGGAGCTCTGCGCATGTGCTAGTCAGAAACCCCCTCAGCGGTACCTACAGCTCATTAAAAAAAAAAACTTGTTTTTTTAAAGCATAATCCCACAGTGCTATTCATCTGGCAACGACAACTGCAGCGGTCGGAACGGTCATTGCCACTGACCGTTCATACATCTGCCTGCACATCTGCTCTCCTATCTTGAAGATAGTAGCGCCAATAATGACTGACACATTACATTCAGGGAAGCTGATACTGCATCACTTAACGTGTGCAGTTACCGTTTCCCCCCCTATGGCCCCTTCATACATCTCCCCCAGTGTTTGGTATGGATGGCCATCGACCACCATTTGCCACCGATAGTTGGTGGTTTTGCCATCGAAGGTGGACAGTGCTGGGTCAGAAACAAGGCAAGCGTGGTTGCCATGGGGCTCCCACCCATAGCTACATCCACAAGCGCAGGGGTCATTGTGGCACATGTGAACAGGGATTTCTGTATGACACATACCATTAAGTTTAAATCTGATCCTTTGCATGAATGATTCATATGCATGCCCGGCTGTGCCGCAGGGAGACTCTAAGCCGTACGCCCGCTGAGATGTTATTACCAGCGGGCGCCCGGCTCCTTCCCTGCAGCGCTGCGTTAGCCGGAGGCTGAAGTTCTTTTCTGAACTCCAGCTTCCGGGTCTTTCCATGCACACTATGGGAGAGATGTCATGACGTCTCTCCCATAGTTCAGAGGAGCAGCCGGGCGGACAGGACGGCGGCGGATGCAGGAGCGAGGATTAAGATAAGTGGTTTTTTTTGTTTCTTTTTGTACAAGCAGCACTACAGGGGCATTATATGGGGGCGCTACTACAGGGGCACTATATGGGGGCACTACTACAGGGGCATTATATGGGGGCACTAATACAGGGGCATTATATGGGGGCACTACTATAGGGGCACTACTACAGGGGCATTATATGGGGCTCTAATACAGGGGCATTATATGGGGGCACTACTACAGGGGCATAACTATGAAGGCACTACTACAGGGGCATAACTATGGGGGCACTACTATATGATTTCCTTCCTTTCAAATCAAGGGGGTAACGTCGGTGTATCTAAATATATTTTGGGGTAAAAGGTAAAAAAGTTCCCTGACCTCTGAGATAGATAGATAGATAGATAGATAGATAGATAGATAGATAGATATGAGATAGATAGATAGAGTATGTAGTCGGGAAGCCGGCGGACGTAATCCCGACTGCTTTATCCCGGCGAGGGTTAAATGACAGATGTCTAAATCTAGACGCCTGTCATTTTACCGGCGCCCGGCATCCCGATCGAAGTGACGCCGGGCGTGGACAGCCGCGCGGGGGGGGGGTTAGGTTTAGGGCTCCTGGGGTGGGACTTGGGGTTAGGCACCCCCGGGGGGGACTTAGGGTTAGGCACCCCCCTCGGGGGACTTAGGTTTAGGCGGCGGGGAAGGGGGGAATAGGTTTAGGTACTTAGAGGGGGGGTTAGGCACTGGGGGGAAGGTTAGCCACCCCTAAGGAGGGTTGGGGGGGGAGGTTAGGTTAGTAAATATTTACCTTGGGACGATCGGGATTTTCAGCCATGTCGGCCAGCCGCTGTCGGGATTTGAAACGCCAGACTTGCGGTAATTCATACCGATTCCATAGATAGATAATGAGTAAGAGACCCCAGCAGCAGCAGGGAGGAAGTGGCACAGATGTGTTTGCAAAACATATCAAATAAAAGTAAATTACATGTGTCAGTTACATTTCTGACACCTGTAATGGGGCACTTACCACCAGTGTGTCACTCTCCAGTATGAATCTGCATTGCAGCTCTCCTCCCAGCACTGGCTCCTCGTCTCAATCTCTTCTAGGGGTGGAGCTTCTCTGTGCCTGGCTGGGAGTCGGAGTGAGGGAACAGGAAGTGGATGGGAGGAATCAGCAGGGGACAGGAGCGCTATGTCACAGCACAGGCTAAAGTCTCAGTCTATTTAACTAGCTAGACTGAGACAGAGGGCCTGATTCAGACCCGCTCGCAAGCGCATTGCGCTTGCAAGCGGGTCGATGGTGGCCCAGTGCGCACTCGGGGCGTGTGCACTGCGCGAGCCCCGGAGCGAGCACAAAAAGCGCTCGCTCCGGGACTCACTACAAAAGGGGTGGCTGTCGATGTTGATAGACAGCTCACCCCGTTTTGTAGGCGTGGCGGGGGGTGGGTTCACAAACGGAGGCGTTCCCATGCGAACGCCTGCCGTTTGTGGGCGGCCCCACTGACATCACCAGTGATGTCAGTGAGAGGGCTTCCGGCTCTATATGAGCCAGAAGCTCTCTGGGGCTTGCGGCCACGAGACTCTACCACAAGGGTCTCGTCGCAAGCCCGATGGTCGCGATGGTCTTGACCATCGCGACCATCATCATGGCCGCTCTCAATAGTTGTGGGTGGTAACCCACAGCTATGCGAGCGGCCAAGAGGCCGCAACTAAAAAAACCTGCGCCCGCCCTGATTCAGAGCGAGCGCTCGCTTTTTGCGAGCGCCTCTGAATCAGGCCCAGAGAGCAGTCACTGCACCTGCAGTTTCCAGCAGCATGATGATTGTTAATGAAGGATACCTCGATCAGAGACACCCTTCATGTTTATGGGAGTCTGATTCAATGGCGCCCTCTAGTGGCTGGCTAATATTGCCTAATGGTAACGCCGGCCCTGGGGAGGTGTTTTCTCCTGGGATTGCCTGTCCAGACCACGATTAGCAAAGAGAGTGCTTCCAATAGGAAGCCACTCCCTGCCTTTCCGTCCTCCTACCTGGCACATAGGTATACTTGCCGAATTTTAATCTGCCCTCCCTGGGAGAATCCTGAGGAGAGGCAGCAGTCGGGGCAGTGACTAGTGACTAGGAAGTGGGTAGGATGCTGGAGAAGTGCCTACACTTCCTGGGTTGTGGGGGGCTACCTGAAAAATTGCTGTGGCTCCAGTGCCCTGATCACCAGAGCCGTAACTAGACTTTTTGGTGCCCTGTGCCAGAAAGAGCATTGCCACCCCCCTCATTTTTCAAAGAGACATGATGCACCCAAAAAAGGGCCATGGCCTCATGGGGAAGGGCCAGGGAAGAGATAGGGGAGGCCAGGGGATGCTGGGAATTAAATAAGAGGAAGCTACAAGCAAGAATGATAATAAACAGAAATTTGACAGGCCCAAACAGCGCCCCCTGCCCTGTGGTGCCCTGTGCGATGGCACCGGCTGCACTAGCTACAGCCCTGCTGATCGCTGTGCAGTCCTGTCAGTCCCCCGCCCAGCACAGCTTGCACACAGAATCCCCCTTTCAGTGCCGCACTGGAGTCACGGCTACCTCTGCCTGCAGTAGCCCCACGGCGCCGCCAGTCCCCCACCCAGAATTCCCACAGTGTCCCAATGAGAATCTCCGGCAGCAGCAGCAGTGGCTCCACTCTGCCCCCGTGATCAGGCAGCCAGCCCAGTGTCCCACCTTGTGTGTGTGTATTATATAATATATATGTATGTTTATATATATATATGTGTGTGTATATGTCTGTATGTATAATATATATATATACGGTATGTATTTATCTGTCTCTGCCCCCATTCTGACCTTCACTCTGTCCTATGCACCCCCCATGCACTTTGAATTGGCAGCTACATCCTGCCCTCCCTCCATCCCGTCCCACCTTGCTCCTTTCCGCCCATTCCCCCCACCACTAACAAAGTAAATATTTTTGTTTTTTTTTGAAACTATAAAACTTTTTATTGAAAATGTTGTTTTTTTTATTATTACATTTGCAATTTTTGTTAAAAAAAATCTGTTGAATTGTTTACATAAGTTAATGATTAAAAAAATCAACCGTTTTGGGGAATTTTTGGAAATAATATTAGCCACTCAAGTAGTTAAATAGTTGCATATCCTTTCTGATTTGTTTGACTATATGATCATTCATTTGGAGTCAATTCTTAATGAACTTTATGCTTGGTACACATTCGTCGATCAGCGAATGATATATCGCGAGTGCATTGGCGGGTGTGATCAAGTCGGCTCTGCAGCACAGCCAATGCCAATATCTCTGCATGTGTGTACGGGCAACCCGCCGACTGCCCTTACACTTGCTTCAGAGACCGGCGACACTGACCTCACAACTGCACGAGCAAATTAAAATGGTAAGACATATCGAGCGTCCGTTTTGTAAGTGCTTATAGCTCAGATGGACGGCTGATCAGTCTGCTGATACCCAGCATTAGTCAGGAACTGCCTTGGTAATTGTATTAGCACCTACAGAACTAATAGGATGCATTCTCTTGAACATTAGTTTAGTCCACAAAATAACTTGTTCTGTAATGTGTAGGTTGTGGGTGGTAAGGAAAGGGTATGCTGTTAAATGGCGTGCCTAATGTATTAAACTCCAGACATGTAGTTATATAAAGAATACTGCAATTGATCTGTGCCTGTACATGACAACATGGCCATACAAAGCAACACTGGAGGATATTTAAGAAAGTGGACTAAAGAAAAGGCAGAATAATAATGTGAGTAATATGACAATCCCATACTAATTGTTATGAAAATCTTGCAACTGCAAAATACTTGTAATTTCCCAAATATTCACTAGGGGTCAACATTGTCAGCAAGTTACAGGATGGCACAAGACTAAAGGAATATGTATCTTTAACCAGTCAGGCAGTGCCCCTTAGGAAGCTAGAATGCTTGGATTGGGCTTTTTCAGAGTAGTTTGAGATATATATTGTTTTATAAATTGCAACCGTTTAATAAAAGTGTATATAAAATGTTGCCAGTCAGTGTGCAGTAAATCCTTTCTGACTTTTTTTTCTTGCAAACTCTATTTACCCCCATACACCGACCTAGTGGCATTTGGCATGTTACTTATATTTCTGAGACAGTGACTGATGATATACAGCGATAATGTATATGCATTGATATGTTTAATGCTCTTTAGAAGTACACTTAGAGAGAGCATCATTTTAACAGGCACCTTTCTTTAAAATATCGGCTAATGTATCATACTTTACCAACTCTATTAATTTCCTCCCAGTGAGAAGTCTGTTGAGGAGATGCACGTGACAGCTTATGTCAGTGGTTCTGGGAGTGTAGGGTAACTATGTAATATATATTTGCACACTGGCCTTTGGTTTAGAAGTCACCCGGCGGCCATTTTATAAAGTCAGTCCAGTGTTAGTATTCGCACAGTAAAGACCTGGTTTGCTCAGCTCTGCATCCTGTAATTTCTAGGTGATCCTTTAGAAACCTAGATAGTTGTCAAGGAAATCAGAAAGTGTAAGTTCTGGGATATACAGCAGAATCACATGTATGCCAGCACCTAATGCTATAAAGTAATTTTCCAGGTGATCCGAGCATCATCTACATGCAGGTACATCAAGAGCAGTGACTGGCTCGGGTATTGGGGGCGTGGGTAAATGTGAAAAAAAACCGCATTGCACTGGGGGGTGACAGAGGCTGCTTGGCCAGCGGAAGATCCAGGGGGGGGAAGGGTGGCAATAATTTAGTGAGAGAGAGGACTGACTACTGGACTCTCCGCAGGCCCTCACACAGCAGTGTGTGCTGGGCTGGGGAGAGAGGCTTCTACCTCTCCTTACCCGACGTGTCACTGCCTGTTACGGGGCGGGCCCGGGTAAAGCATACCCCCCCCCCACTTTTGGTTCCAAGCTGACACTTTCATGTTTAGTGAGGGGGAGGGCAGAGAGGTTCCTGACTGAGGTAAAAATAGCTGAATTTGATAAAATCTGTCTCTCTGTAAAGAATGTGATTATAGACAGACATGCATTTAACACAGGGTGCAGCTGGATGTATTCAAGCATATGTGGCAAGGCTAAAATTGTTAGCACTAAAGTTTGATTATGGTGCACTCACTGATGAGTTAAAACAGGACGAACTAGTATGTGGTATATGTAACAAAACCATGCATACTCACCTTCTAAGAGAAAAGGGACTGACTTTGGAAACCGCGATACATACAGTCAGGTGCATAAATATTGCGACATTGACAGAATTTTCATATTTTGGCCTCTATTCACCACCACAATGGCTTTGAAATGAAACAAACAAGATGTGCTTTAACTGCAGACTTTCAGATTTTGTTTGAGGGTAATTACATCCAAATCAGGTGAACGGTGTAGGAATTACAACGGTTTCTATATGTGCCTCCCACTTTTTATGGGCCAAAAGTAATGGGACAAACTAAACAATCCTAAATCTAACTTTCACTTTTTAATACTTTGTTGCAAATCCTTTGCAGGCAATTACAGCCTGAAGTTTTGAACGCATAGACATCACCAGACGCTGGGTTTCATCCCTGGTGATGCTCTGCCAGGCCTCTACTGCAAATGTCTTCAGTTCCTGCTTGTTCTTGGGGCATTTTCCCTTCAGTTTTGTCTTCATCAAGTGAAATGCATGCTCAATCGGATTCAGGTCAGGGGACTGACTTGGCCATTGCATAACATTCCACTTTTTAGCCTTAAAAAACTCTTTGGTTGCTTTTGCAGTATGCTTTGGGTCATTGTCCATCTGCACTGTGAAGCGCCATCCAATGAGTTCTGAAGCATTTCACTGAATATGAGCATATAATATTGCCCGAAACACTTCAGAATTCATTCTGCTGCTTTTGTCAGCAGTCACATCATCAATAAATACAAGGGAACCAGTTCCATTGGCAGCCATACATGCCCACTCCATGACACTACCACCACCATGCTTCACTGATGAGGTGGTATGTTTTGGATCATGAGCAGTTCCTTTCCTTCTCCATACTCTTCTCTTCCCATCACTCTGATACAAGTTGATCTTTGTCTCATCTGTCCATAGGATGTAGTTCCAGAACTGTAATGGCTTTTTAGATGTTGTTTGGCAAACTCTAATCTGGTCTTCCTGTTTTTGTGGCTCACCAATGGTTTACATCTTGTGGTGAACCCTCTATATTCACTCTTGTGAAGTCTTCTCTTGATTGTTGACTTTGACACATATACACCTACCTCCTGAAGAGTGTTCTTGATATGGCCAACTGTTGTGAAGGGGTTTTTCTTTACCAGGGAAATAATTCTTCTGTCATTGAACACAGTTGTTTTCCGTGGTATTCCGTGTCTTTTGGTGTTGCTGAGCTCTCCGGTGCGTTCTTTCTTTTTAAGAATGTTCCAAACAGTTGATTTGGCCACACCTAATGTTTTTTGCTATCTCTCTGATCGGTTTGTTTTGATTTTTCAGCCTAATGATGGCTTGCTTCACTGATAGTGACAGCTCTTTGGATGTCATATTGAGAGTCGACAGCAACTGATTCCAAATGCAAATGTCACTGCTAGAATCAACTCCAGACCTTTTACCTGCTTAATTGATAATGAAATAACAAGGGAATAGCCCACACCTGTCCATGAAATAGCTTTTGAGTTGATAGTCCCATTACTTTTGGCCCCTTAAAAAGTGGGAGGCACATATAGAAACCGTTGTAATTCCTACACCGATCACCTGATTTGAATGTAGTTACCCTCAAATTAAATCTGAAAGTCTGCAGTTAAAGGACATCTTGTTTGTTTCATTTCAAAGCCATTGTGGTGGTGAATAGAGGCCAAAATATGAAAATTCTGTCAATGTCCCAATATTTATGCACCTGACTGTATATGCAGGCTGCACTTACAATCCTATAAGAATGTGCAAGCGTTTGAAAAAGAGGCCACTGTATGCAACATTTAACATCAACATCAAGCACAGCCACGACGACGCTGTGTGAACTGTATTGGCTGCCATTCCAAATGTCCCGTGTACAATAAGCGGTACAATGCTTGAAGCAAGTTGTAAAGATGACAAGTTCTGTGTTCCATTACCAAATAGTCCCCTGCACAGAATCTACTAAATTAAGTTACCTCCTCCATCTAAAATTTCCATTGTGAAAGTGTGGATCTAAGAGCTGAGACAAGTGAAATCTTCACTAACATGACTAACAGAGAGACTCATATATGTCTGCATGAAACCATTGCTACAACTGTCTTTCTCTCCTGAGGTGTGTACCGCTCATGATGAAGGACAAAGTTATTGGTAAACTCAATTGTATAACCATTCTGGGAGTTACAGTATCACGCTTCTGGAGGAAGCTATTCTATGGGTATCTGCAGGGGTAGCGGGTCTGTCAGCATCAGCATTGACTAGTACAGTCCTCAGGACCCCACACAGTTCACGTTTTCCAGGTCATGCAGCAGGTACAGTCATTGCTCATACATTTTAAAAGATCCACAGGTGGAACTAATTATTTCACTTGTGATTCTGTGAGGAGGCATGGGAAACATGCACTGTTTGGGGTCATGAGGACTGAGTTTGAGAACCTGTGAACTAGTACATCTAAATACGCCTTTATTCATCCACATCATTCCTTGAAAACATTGCTGGTATGCTAAATGCCAAGGGTTTCACTAGATGCCAAATGTTGATTCTGGCAGATCACTTAGACAAAGAGTCATCCATTATTTTCATGATGCCAGTAAGGAAATATGGGTGTGGTATGATATGCATATGTTGGCAGTCGTCATGCCGACATGTTATAATCATGTCATAATGTTAACGTTGACCATGTTGACATTAATTATGTAGACAGTGAATAAATGTCAACATGTTATAATGTTGACATATAGTCCCCGGTGGCCCAGAGGTGACTTATCTTGCTCCCGACAGCTGCAGCGAGTCCAGCACTGCTTCCAAGTCCCAGCGGTCATGTGACTTTGACTTCCATATCAGAGCTGTGATTCTCTGGTGTACCGGTGAGTATTTCTCTCCTAACCCTTATCCCTACCACTAATCATCCCTCTAGAGTCTAACCTTAACCCCCCCCCCACAGCATATCCCTAACCTCCCCCCACACCCTAACCATGATCCTCCCTCGCAATCAACATTGTCATTATAGACCTTTTCACTGCATATCAGGAAGTTTTACATGGGAACAGATCTCTCAATATAAAATTGAACCCTGGCAAGTGCTGTTTTTTGTGTGACCGAACTTCCTCATGTGGATCACCTCCTCACGCAGTGTTCAGCCAGACCCTGCAAACACAATTGATGTCCAGTCTCCTGACAAGATGATGCTACAGTAATTCTTAGGCATGACCAACTAACTTTTAATTTCTGACTCACTACAAGATACTGCATGGTTTGTGATTCTCACCATGCGCATGCTGTGGCCAATTTGAATTCTAAGCTCACAAGTAGTCTGCTCTTCGTTTCTTTAGCTTTCACTTCTCAGTACTGATATTTGCAAATGCTTTTCAACATGGCCTTGGTGCAGTCTACATGCAGTGAGATAAACTCCTTCCAGCACCATAAACCTAACACTCTCGGGGTGCCTAAACCTAACTCCGCCATTCCCCGGGGACAGTGATACTTACCCGGCGTCCGCCGTTCGGCATTCTGGCGGTCGGGATGCTGATGCCGCTATCCTATTCTCATTTGGGATAGTGGCATCAGCATTTTGCTGGCGGATGGGATTCCGGCGTCGGTATATCGGCGTCCAGAATCCCGCCTGCCAGCTTTTTAACTACATCCCCTTTATATATATATTCATCCAGTAATTTATGAATCTGACCACAAGCCTCTTATTAAAATTTTACCCAAACCTCTCTACAGAGCTTCAGCTAGGATCCAGTGTTTCATGTTGCTCCAGCTCCAGCACTATCATCTGGACATAGTGTACCGGCCTGGCCATGACCTTTATGTGACCAATGCCCTCTCTTGTACCTTTATCTCAGTGCCTGATTTGTCTGCAGATTATGAGGAACTGCACGCAGGCAGCTTTGCAATTGCGAATCTTGCAAATGCAGCAGGATGCAGATGGATGTCGCAGGCTGATATCACCATCGCAACCATCTGTGGTCGATGGTCGCGATGGTGGATGGTGCCGGGCAGCTGAGTAAGCCTGGTCGGCTGGTCGGCTTGCAAGCCCAGAAGACTGCGCACGTCCTTGCAGTCTCTGGGATGGCCACTCCAGGAAAACGGAGCGGACACACCCCATTTCTGTGAACGCTGGCCATCCCCTGCACTGCCCCTTAAATGCCTCTGCCTGTCAATCAGGCAGATACATTCAAAGGCTTGTGTGCGATTGAGCAGGGCCCATTCTGCACATTCGCAGAATGGGTCCTGTGCATGCAGATTCACGATAATCAGGAATCTGCTTTCAGCACTGCTGAATCAAGCCCTCTGTGTGTTATACAGTTGAGAGTGATATTGTTGCTTTACCTGTATATAGAAGAAACCACTCCAGATGGTAGATGTGGGGGAAAAGTCTTCTAAAGGAGAATCCAAATAGAGGATAGCAATAATAGTAGTCATACTGCATGCGACCTTGACAAAGACGACAGGTGGGCCTTGAAATAAGTAGGTGGTGAGCCCATTCATTGTGGATACACTGCCTATATGGAGTGAGCTCCAGCCTGGCTCTGGCAGTGGGCACAGCAGCCAATGAGAGTCTGGCTGACTCTCATTGGCTGCTGAAATACACACATTGCCACTTGGTAGTACGAGAGTACTACCCAGTGCCGGCGGCTATGTGTGTGTTACTGTGTAGTGCGGACCACACTCACTGCGGTCTGCACTACACAGACTGACTAGGGTGGACCTGTACCGTGGCTGGCGCCGCCACACCACACCACCGGTCCCACAGCGCCCAGGGCACCAGCCCCGGTGGCCCAGACCTAGTTACGCCACTGTGTGGAAGAGACTGCAGGGGAGAAGGGGACAGTGGGAGAGACTGCAGGGACTAAAGGGACAGTTGGAGAGACTGCAAGGGATAAAGGGCCAGTCAGACAGCCTACAGGGGAGAAGAAGACAGTGGAAGAGACTGCAGGAGATAAGAGGCCAGTGGAAGAGACTGCAGGGGATAAAGGAACAGTGAAAGAGCTTGCAGGGGATAAGGGGACAGTTGGAGGGATTGCAGAGAAAAGGGGACCATGGGAGATACTGCAGGAGAGAAGGGGACCATGAGAGAGACTGCAGGGACTAAAGGTACAGTGGGAGAGACTGCAGGGGAGAAGGGGCCTGTGGGAGAGACTGCAGGGGTTAAGGGGACAGTGGGAGAAACTGCAGGGGATAAGGGAACAGTGAAAGAGCCTGCAGGGGATAAGGGGACAGTTGGAGGGATTGCAGAGAAAAGGGGACCATGGAAGATACTGCAGGGGAGAAGAGGACCATGAGAGACTGCAGGGACTAAAGGTACAGTGGGAGAGACTGCATGGCAGAAGGGGCCAGTGGGAGAGACTGCAGCAAGAACATGTGGTCAGGGTAGGTAGGGGAGGCTGAACCTCCCTGTCATGCTTCTGGATTTTGATATAAAAACTGTCTTTTTATACATGTGTGCCTCCCCATTCATTAACATCACCACACATCACTGGACTGCAGGAGATAAAGGGACTCTACTGCAAATGTCTTCAGTTCCTGCTTGTTCTTGGGGCATTTTCCCTTCAGTTTTGTCTTCATCAAGTGAAATGCATGCTCAATCGGATTCAGGTCAGGGGACTGACTTGGCCATTGCATAACATTCCACTTTTTAGCCTTAAAAAACTCTTTGGTTGCTTTTGCAGTATGCTTCGGGTCATTGTCCATCTGCACTGTGAAGCGCCGTCCAATGAGTTCTGAAGCATTTCACTGAATATGAGCATATAATATTGCCCGAAACACTTCAGAATTCATTCTGCTTTTGTCAGCAGTCACATCATCAATAAATACAAGGGAACCAGTTCCATTGGCAGCCATACATGCCCACTCCATGACACTACCACCACCATGCTTCACTGATGAGGTGGTATGTTTTGGATCATGAGCAGTTCCTTTCCTTCTCCATACTCTTCTCTTCCCATCACTCTGATACAAGTTCATCTTTGTCTCATCTGTCCATAGGATGTAGTTCCAGAACTGTAATGGCTTTTTAGATGTTGTTTGGCAAACTCTAATCTGGTCTTCCTGTTTTTGTGGCTCACCAATGGTTTACATCTTGTGGTGAACCCTCTATATTCACTCTTGTGAAGTCTTCTCTTGATTGTTGACTTTGACACATATACACCTACCTCCTGGAGAGTGTTCTTGATTTGGCCAACTGTTGTGAAGAAAAACCCCTTTACCAGGGAAATAATTCTTCTGTCATTGAACACAGTTGTTTTCCGTGGTATTCCGTGTCTTTTGGTGTTGCTGAGCTCTCCGGTGCGTTCTTTCTTTTTAAGAATGTTCCAAACAGTTGATTTGGCCACACCTAATGTTTTTTGCTATCTCTCTGATCGGTTTGTTTTGATTTTTCAGCCTAATGATGGCTTGCTTCACTGATAGTGACAGCTCTTTGGATGTCATATTGAGAGTCGACAGCAACTGATTCCAAATGCAAATGTCACTGCTAGAATCAACTCCAGACCTTTTACCTGCTTAATTGATAATGAAATAACAAGGGAATAGCCCACACCTGTCCATGAAATAGCTTTTGAGTTGATAGTCCCATTACTTTTGGCCCCTTAAAAAGTGGGAGGCACATATAGAAACCGTTGTAATTCCTACACCGATCACCTGATTTGAATGTAGTTACCCTCAAATTAAATCTGAAAGTCTGCAGTTAAAGGACATCTTGTTTGTTTCATTTCAAAGCCATTGTGGTGGTGAATAGAGGCCAAAATATGAAAATTCTGTCAATGTCCCAATATTTATGCACCTGACTGTATATGCAGGCTGCACTTACAATCCTATAAGAATGTGCAAGCGTTTGAAAAAGAGGCCACTGTATGCAACATTTAACATCAACATCAAGCACAGCCACGACGACGCTGTGTGAACTGTGGTGGCTGCCATTCCAAATGTCCCGTGTACAATAAGCGGTACAATGCTTGAAGCAAGTTGTAAGGATGACAAGTTCTGTGTTCCATTACCAAATAGTCCCCTGCACAGAATCTACTAAATTAAGTTACCTCCTCCATCTAAAATTTCCATTGTGAAAGTGTGGATCTAAGAGCTGAGACAAGTGAAATCTTCACTAACATGACTAACAGAGAGACTCATATATGTCTGCATGAAACCATTGCTACAACTGTCTTTCTCTCCTGAGGTGTGTACCGCTCATGATGAAGGACAAAGTTATTGGTAAACTCAATTGTATAACCATTCTGGGAGTTACAGTATCACGCTTCTGGAGGAAGCTATTCTATGGGTATCTGCAGGGGTAGCGGGTCTGTCAGCATCAGCATTGACTAGTACAGTCCTCAGGACCCCACACAGTTCACGTTTTCCAGGTCATGCAGCAGGTACAGTCATTGCTCATACATTTTAAAAGATCCACAGGTGGAACTAATTATTTCACTTGTGATTCTGTGAGGAGGCATGGGAAACATGCACTGTTTGGGGTCATGAGGACTGAGTTTGAGAACCTGTGAACTAGTACATCTAAATACGCCTTTATTCATCCACATCATTCCTTGAAAACATTGCTGGTATGCTAAATGCCAAGGGTTTCACTAGATGCCAAATGTTGATTCTGGCAGATCACTTAGACAAAGAGTCATCCATTATTTTCATGATGCCAGTAAGGAAATATGGGTGTGGTATGATATGCATATGTTGGCAGTCGTCATGCCGACATGTTATAATCATGTCATAATGTTAACGTTGACCATGTTGACATTAATTATGTAGACAGTGAATAAATGTCAACATGTTATAATGTTGACATATAGTCCCCGGTGGCCCAGAGGTGACTTATCTTGCTCCCGACAGCTGCAGCGAGTCCAGCACTGCTTCCAAGTCCCAGCGGTCATGTGACTTTGACTTCCATATCAGAGCTGTGATTCTCTGGTGTACCGGTTCTCTGGTGTACCGGTGAGTATTTCTCTCCTAACCCTTATCCCTACCACTAATCATCCCTCTAGAGTCTAACCTTAACCCCCCCCCCACAGCATATCCCTAACCTCCCCCCACACCCTAACCATGATCCTCCCTCGCAATCAACATTGTCATTATAGACCTTTTCACTGCATATCAGGAAGTTTTACATGGGAACAGATCTCTCAATATAAAATTGAACCCTGGCAAGTGCTGTTTTTTGTGTGACCGAACTTCCTCATGTGGGTCACCTCCTCACGCAGTGTTCAGCCAGACCCTGCAAACACAATTGATGTCCAGTCTCCTGACAAGATGATGCTACAGTAATTCTTAGGCATGACCAACTAACTTTTAATTTCTGACTCACTACAAGATACTGCATGGTTTGTGATTCTCACCATGCGCATGCTGTGGCCAATTTGAATTCTAAGCTCACAAGTAGTCTGCACTTCGTTTCTTTAGCTTTCACTTCTCAGTACTGATATTTGCAAATGCTTTTCAACATGGCCTTGGTGCAGTCTACATGCAGTGAGATAAACTCCTTCCAGCACCATAAACCTAACACTCTCGGGGGGGGGGGGGGGGTGCCTAACCCTTGCCTTCCCTCCCGGAGATGCCTAACCCCAATCTCCCCCCGGGGTGCCTAAACCTAACTCCGCCATTCCCCGGGGACAGTGATACTTACCCGGCGTCCGCCGTTCGGCATTCTGGCGGTCGGGATGCTGATGCCGCTATCCTATTCTCATTTGGGACAGTGGCATCAGCATTTTGCTGGTGGATGGGATTCCGGCGTCGGTATATCTGCGTCCAGATCCCGCCTGCCAGCTTTTTAACTACATCCCCTTTATATATATATTCATCCAGTAATTTATGAATCTGACCACAAGCCTCTTATTAAAATTTTACCCAAACCTCTCTACAGAGCTTCAGCTAGGATCCAGTGTTTCATGTTGCTCCAGCTCCAGCACTATCATCTGGACATAGTGTACCGGCCTGGCCATGACCTTTATGTGACCAATGCCCTCTCTTGTACCTTTATCTCAGTGCCTGATTTGTCTGCAGATTATGAGGAACTGCACGCAGGCAGCTTTGCAATTGCGAATCTTGCAAATGCAGCAGGATGCAGATGGATGTCGCAGGCTGATATCACCATCGCAACCATCTGTGGTCGATGGTCGCGATGGTGGATGGTGCCGGGCAGCTGAGTAAGCCTGGTCGGCTGGTCGGCTTGCAAGCCCAGAAGACTGCGCACGTCCTTGCAGTCTCTGGGATGGCCACTCCCGGAAAACGGAGCGGATACACCCCATTTCTGTGAACGCTGGCCATCCCCTGCACTGCCCCTTAAATGCCTTTGCCTGTCAATCAGGCAGATACATTCAAAGGCTTGTGTGCGATTGAGCAGGACCCATTCTGCACATTCGCAGAATGGGTCCTGTGCATGCAGATTCACGATAATCAGGAATCTGCTTTCAGCACTGCTGAATCAAGCCCTCTGTGTGTTATACAGTTGAGAGTGATATTGTTGCTTTACCTGTATATAGAAGAAACCACTCCAGATGGTAGATGTGGGGGAAAAGTCTTCTAAAGGAGAATCCAAATAGAGGATAGCAATAATAGTAGTCATACTGCATGCGACCTTGACAAAGACGACAGGTGGGCCTTGAAATAAGTAGGTGGTGAGCCCATTCATTGTGGATACACTGCCTATATGGAGTGAGCTCCAGCCTGGCTCTGGCAGTGGGCACAGCAGCCAATGAGAGTCTGGCTGACTCTCATTGGCTGCTGAAATACACACATTGCCACTTGGCAGTACGAGAGTACTACCCAGTGCCGGCGGCTATGTGTGTGTTACTGTGTAGTGCGGACCACACTCACTGAGGTCTGCACTACACAGACTGACTAGGGTGGACCTGTACCGTGGCTGGCGCCACCACACCACACCACCGGTCCCACAGCGCCCAGGGCACCAGCCCCGGTGGCCCAGACCTAGTTACGCCACTGTGTGGAAGAGACTGCAGGGGAGAAGGGGACAGTGGGAGAGACTGCAGGGACTAAAGGGACAGTTGGAGAGACTGCAAGGGATAAAGGGCCAGTCAGACAGCCTACAGGGGAGAAGAAGACAGTGGAAGAGACTGCAGGAGATAAGAGGCCAGTGGAAGAGACTGCAGGGGATAAAGGAACAGTGAAAGAGCTTGCAGGGGATAAGGGGACAGTTGGAGGGATTGCAGAGAAAAGGGGACCATGGGAGATACTGCAGGAGAGAAGGGGACCATGAGAGAGACTGCAGGGACTAAAGGTACAGTGGGAGAGACTGCAGGGGAGAAGGGGCCTGTGGGAGAGACTGCAGGGGTTAAGGGGACAGTGGGAGAAACTGCAGGGGATAAGGGAACAGTGAAAGAGCCTGCAGGGGATAAGGGGACAGTTGGAGGGATTGCAGAGAAAAGGGGACCATGGAAGATACTGCAGGGGAGAAGGGGACCATGAGAGAGACTGCAGGGACTAAAGGTACAGTGGGAGAGACTGCATGGCAGAAGGGGCCAGTGGGAGAGACTGCAGCAAGAACATGTGGTCAGGGTAGGTAGGGGAGGCTGAACCTCCCTGTCATGCTTCTGGATTTTGATATAAAAACTGTCTTTTTATACATGTGTGCCTCCCCATTCATTAACATCACCACACATCACTGGACTGCAGGAGATAAAGGGACAGTTGGAGAGACTGCAGGGGAGAAAGGGCCAGTGGGAGAGACTGCAGGGGAGAAGGGAACAGTGGGAGAGACTGCAGGGAAAAGGGAGAGACTGCAGAGGAAAGGGTGTACCTCTGTGGTGTGCACTACAGCTTCAGTAGGGTCAGCCTTCTTTTGTGCGGTGCCAATAGAAAGCAGGAAATGGATAGATCCCCTTGTATTTGTACTTTGATGTCATCAGTTACTATCCAACGTCATTCCCTACTATCCAAGTGGACATAGAGGGGGAATATAAACCTGTGGCAAACGAAGTGAGCCACCGTGCCCAATGTGCTGTGAGCAAAGTGAGCCTACGAGGGACCAAATTTCTTCTTTTGGTGGCCTCTATGGGCATGGAACCGCACTTCCACCCTCACTTCACATTACTTCCAGGTACAAATACTGAAGGGGATCTGACTCTCCAGCAGTCAGCCTATATGGTAAGCCAAGTGTGATTCAGGGAAAGAGCTCTGTATGTATGTATGCCTGCATGTGTAACTATGTATATATGTGGGTGCATGTGTATATATGTATGTGTGCATTTGTGTGACTATGTGTCTAGGTTTGTGATACCCTTTCACACTGCCAGCAATAACCTGGGTTATTTCACGTGAATGTTCAGCAACCCGGGTTAATGTGCAGTGTGAAAGAGCCCAGTTGAAATAACCCAGGTGGAGCAGCCCAGAATTCAACCCTAGTAACGAGCAGGGTTGAACATGGGTTAAACAGGCAACAATCTCATCTCCAAGTGCCGGCTTGGCACATGACGTTGGTGATGTCATCGACCCGGCAATAAACCAGGTCAGGCTGCCAGTCTGTAAGGGGTCTCACCCGGTAGGGACCCGTGTACAAAATCCCAGGAGCGATAAGAGAACAGTGGGACAGACTGCAGAAGAGAAGTGGGTCATGGGAGAGACTGCAGGGGATAAGGGGGCAGTAGGAGAGACTGCAGAGGTTAGGGGGCCAGTGGTAGAGACAGCAAGGGATAAGGGGACAGTGTGAGAGACTGCAGGGGATAAGCGAACAGTGGGTGAGACAGCATGGGCTAAGGGAACAGTAGGAGAGACTGCAGATGAGAAAGGGCCAGTGAGAGAGACTGCAGTGGAGAAGGGGACAGTGGAAGAAACTGCAGGGGAAAGGGATAAACTGCAAAGGAAAGGGAGTACCTCTGTGGTGTGCACTGCAGCTACAGTAAGGTCAGCCTTCTGTGCGGTGATAATAGAAGCAGGGAGTGAGGAAGTGAAGAGAGCTGGGGGCGGGGCTACTGCAGAGCCGAGGAAGAGACGCTGTTCTGGTGGGGGGGGGGGGCCTGAGTGGGGAAACTGTGTGTATGCCAGTCCCTTCTCATGCTAGCTGCACTGTGCCACAGCCTGACTCTGATAGTCAGGAGGCAGGCAGGGGAACCTTCCCGACTGTCACTGGTATGTATACAGAGTGCAGTGGCAGTCCTAGTGCTCTACAATTGTACTGGCTCAGGGAGCAGGTAGCACCCTACCCCCCCGGTCAAGTCCGCCCCTGAACCTACTCTCCCAGCAGCCTAAGCCTAACCTTCCCCCCCCCAGTGCCTAACCGCTAACCCTCCACCTAACCCCATTGCTTACCGTCAGGATGGTGGCACCAAGATTCTGACTGGTGTCGGGATTCTGGCGCCCGGCATTCTGAGCTACATCCCATCACTATCCATGGAGTCACCCAGTGTGGTAATGTGTAGACTTCGCATGCACCCTATTCTAGTCTTGCGAGGGGCTTGCTCAGCACTCCAATAGCTGCTGGACAGCCAGCCTCTCCCGGCACGGTCCTCCATCATCGCTCTGTAGTTTTGATGTCACCCCCTCAGATGGTGTCACCTCCTGCACCCCCGTAGTGACCCCACTACTTTCGCCTTCCCCTGGCAGGGCCCCTGTAAAAGCCCCGCACAGTGCCCCTACACTCTAGGGCTGTATCCAACCCACATTGCAGCCTCACACAGGACAGTCACAAATACAAACACCCCTGGTCACATCCACAATAGGGCCTGGCACTTACTGAGAGCAGGAGTAGTATGTGGTAACACGGTGACAGCCAAAGGCAGTGTGACTCAGGAGGGGCGGCGCAGTCACCCTGACCCGGCATCCAGTGGATCAGTGTTATGTGGGGAGAGAGAGACAGAGCAGTCTCCAGGCCTTGGTCACAGCACACACTTTGACTCCCGCACAGGGCTCTGGAATGAATGGCTGCTAATCTCTCCAGGGCCCCTAACACTTTGGTGCCCATTTGTCATTGTATATTTGCAGCTTAATCCCCGATAACACCCATTTTCGGGAGTTAACCGTAAATATTAAGTTTACCCCAGATGTATCACAGAAGGGGGATCTCTGATACCTGCTGCGATCCCTCCATTCCCGCAGGCAGCCGCATCCCCATAGGTTTCTATGGGTGATGCGATGCTGCCATATTTACCAATTACTGGAATGTGAAGCTTTCCAGAAATCGGCTACCACCATCTGAAAATAGTGGAAGCACATTGTACCCTATGGGCAACACATCGTGGATTTAGCTGGCAGAGGGTTACCCTGGAATTCTCCTTGGAAATGGGCACTGTGCATGTGCAGTCAGTGGGACTGCGCATACGCATTAGTCCCGGAGGCACTCAGAGCACATCACAGGGACGGGCTCTTTTCGGAGCCCTTGTCCCTGCGGGTGCTCTATAATACATCCCGATGATGTAATTACATTCTGTAATGCAATCATGGGCACTAATATCACACCCAGATTGCATTGTAAATGCGATTAATGATAAATAGGCCCCTTTGTACGGTGCAGCTTGTGTGGTACGGGTACTTGGCTGAGGCGGAGTGAGAGATGCATCGACTGCTCAAGGTCAGCCCAGCCTCCCTAACGTAAGGGGCAGGTCACTCAAAGCAGTGGGGCCATCCATATTCCCTGTCCTGGGCCAGTCCGACATTCCTTTAAATAGTCGAACCCAAGGTTAAACTCATTGCTGGTCTGGACAGCTGGCAGTCATGAGCTCTTTAGTTCCCAGGTGTTGCATTGCACCCCACCAGCTGCAACGCCAGTAGTTCTGCCCAGTGCACTATAATACAGTACGTATTACTTTTTTCTCGTGATGGAGCTATGAATTTAGTTTACAATATTCTGAGTGTTTTAGGATTGTGATTATGAGCCTCTGCGTTTTGGATGTCTTCTAAGTACTGAATTCAGGTGGTGCGATCACTGACATCCTACTGATTATTTCACTATACTCTAAGGATTAGGATCCCAAGGAAAGCACTTTTTCCTCAATTTATTGTGAACACATTGGAAAATTTACATTTATGGCTTATTACACCTTAGTGTTTAAATTGAAACAGGTTTTGTGCCAATTAATTATACTCATTCTTGGACAATTTGAATAACACTGAGAATTTTGGTGGTTCTCTATGGTATATGAGTGGCTGCATTAATGGATATTTGGTTAATTTTATCATTTTTTCTGATTACAGCTCTCTCATGCACCCCCGTGTAAGATCATTTATTTGAATCTGTGTCAGCTGCATTCTTGGTAGTATGATAGCAGCTATGTTTGGTGAGTGTTTTACCTTTAAAAGCCATAAGTTAGTTGGCAGGTGAGCTTTAAACCAGTTAACATGTCTTCAGTTCAAACTGAAAGGTTTTCATAAGTATGAGTATGACCGATAGTGTAGGACCTGCATTGATTAATCCATGAACCAAAACACCGTTATATATGTATTATGGTGAGTGATTTTATGATGGTGAGTGCTGAGTATTGTGTTTTCATTTTTATATATATATATATATATATATATATATATATATATATATATAGGTACTGTAGGTCCAGCACTCACATGAACGAGTAGCCTGCGTGCCCTTGCAAATATTAGTATAAAAAGTCACTGAGATGTCCCTAGGACAAATCACACCACAGCTTTGCAGGACTTCCAAAAAATGTGTTGGTTTAATTCAACGTTTCTCGGCTATCAAGCCCCATCGTCAGGAATACATAAGAATACATTAGAATTGTGATACTTTGTGTCTGGCAGGCCTCCAGGAGTAAAGGTTTAGAAACTAGTTTCCCATTGTAGACTGGTCCTGTGATAATTATCATTGCAGTGAATCTGCTTTTGTTGTAAGTCTGGGGCTTTATTGATAGACCACTGCTATAAGATGGGCTAAACATAAGGTTTGTACTTTTTAGACATCTGAATTCACTAGTGGAGGCGTTAAAGACCTATACCTTTACTTTGTACATATTTGAAATAATAAAGATGTTAAGTTTCTCATGGTTTATGAAATGCTAATGATTAGTTGGCCGCTTTACTGCAGACCCTGATATATAAAATGTTTATGGGTTCCTGACTGACTTTTGCAAATCATGTTTTGCTGAGGTTACAAATGAATGACTGCAGTGAATTCTAATCATTTGCCCTAATAAAAATATATCATCTATGCACAGTACCCTTGTCCCACACCAATTATCAGGGATCAATACAATACAAAGTTTCCTAATAGCCTATAGATAAAATGATGATAAACATTTACTTGCTCTTTACAACCGGTGTTTTAGGTTAGGCTTTGATCACATTATACTTGACATTATGTCAGTTAATATATTGAAATATGAAGGAGGGGAATCGTCCATTGCCATTAAGAGAGTAAATATCTCACATCCTGACATACTAGGAACTGTATAAACATGCGTATTTGACTTATAAGATGTGTTTTATAGTGGATTGAGTTATAATTTGCTTGGAATAGTACTTTAGACTGTTTACATTGATAAGATGAATGGTATTGAACAAGTCATCTTTATTGCTGAAAATAAAAATACCACTTCTATGGACTTTTTTAATAGATAAACTCTGTTATCTATAATATATACAATGAAAAAAGCTAACATGCTCTTTTGTAGTTATAGGTATAAACGTTTGTTAGCTAATTATTAGTAAAGCCGATGTGTCAGTAACTAAGCAGCAGTTCTTCTTGTTTAGGAACAAAACTTAGGCCCTCTTAAATATCCTCTTGGCTTCGGTGTCCTCATAAAGATATGTCTAAAAGAGAAGAATGGACATTAATTAATGAGTATAAAGAACAAAGCATAGCGTGGTTAGAAAGAGGTTAACATACTTATCATGGAGTTAGTAATACTGATATAGCTAATAAATGTGTTTTTAATGTATCAGGAATACTCAACTCTCTACAGACATTAAATGTCTATCAATTTTCAGTTGGCTGTCATATATCTTTCGAAGAATGCTTTCAAAGTGACACATTAATTGGGTAGATCTTTTTTCTTAAATACATATAAGCTAAATGCAAAAATGATAATATGATATGCTATACTAAATTACATAACAGCAGAGTTCAATTTAGGAATCAACTTTGTATATAATTTTTAGCTTGTTTACAGAAAACCAAAAATAAATATTATTTCTAGACTTATTTACTGATGCAATCTATACTACATACCAACCCTTTGCTGCTGAGGGTTTTCGCACCCTTGTGCTGAGGTCATTTGCGCTCGTCACATCTAACATCAATATCAATGATTTTTTTATGTAGTACCCACTCAATATATACATTGTATTTTACATAAGACTTTCTGTTTTCAGAAAATACCATTAATCTTTTTATTTATTCTAACACGTCAAAAAAATATATTTACCCAAATGTTTTTCTAATTAAAATCTCAAGAAATAGAACCAAAGGTTTCGCACAGGTCCCCATCAGTTCGGATGCCTAAGCATTATTATTATTTAGGACATTGGGTCAGCCTCAGTAGAGTTTTTTCAAGATTCTTTATAGCTTTTCCAACATTAGGGCAATTGCAGACCAAACAGTATGTGGCCTTGACACCATTTTGTTCACATAAAGTATATATGAATTTTTGTGTCCAAGTATATGTATGGCATATGCGGGGGTGATTTAAGAGATGAGGGGGTCCTTGTGCAGACTAGTCCGTGTGGGCCCCTTTTCTCTGTGGTGCATTGTTCCAGAGTCTACTGCACATGTGCATGTCTCTGGTAACATGGCGCTTGCGGCATAGTTCCGAAGACACCCCCACTGTGCATGCGCAAATCTTTCTTTGGGAAAATGGCCACAGTGCTGACATGGGACTCAGGAGAGGTAAGTATTAATAATGGGTGCAGGGTGTGTGGTGTGGGCCCCTATGGACCCAGGGGCCCATGTGCACAGCACACCTTGCACCCATTATAGATACACCAATGGGCATATGGTCAGGAAACTTTTATCTTTTTTTTGACAGGTCCACAATGCCTACAAATAAGCTTTATGATCCATTGTTTACAGTATAGTTAATAATTAAATACCTTTAATTACTTAAAGTATAATGAATAAGGCCTTAAGGCACAAAGGTTTTGCAAAGAAAGTATAATGAAGATTCGCTTGAACTTTAAACATTAAATTTAGATCTGCCTATGGATACTATTGGTATACAACCAAGTGTATTAAAGCAGCGTATTAAACCGGTCACCAGTTTCTAGTGACCGGTATTGTTCCAGGAAAACAACAATTGAATCTGCGCCTGAGTAAAAGATGGTGCTATGTAGTACTATTACACTGTACAGATATATGTGAAAATAATAGTAACAGCAGCAGGTATTGTTCCAGGTGATTGGAGAATGGGAAATGTAGTTCCTATAAACAAAAAAGTAGTAGGGAAGAAAAAGATAACTTTAGACCCATAAGTCTAATTTATTTTGTAGGGAAATTAATCGAAACTCCATAAAAATCCTAATTGACTATTTGAAATCAAATAAATGACAACGTACATATGTTGAAATATTACATTAATACAATTATTGGCATATAGTTTATTTAGATTTTAACAAGCCCTTTAATATACTGGGGCCTATTCATCAACACTAAAATAAAGTTTTTAAGAACATTGGACCTTATTCAGAGTCGATCGCAAGCGCCGATGCGCTCGTAACCGACTCGATCGGTTGCACTGCGCGTGTGCAAGCCCCGGAGCGACAGAGAAACTCTGTCGCTCCGGAGCTCGTTACCAAAGGGGCGGCTGTTGATGTTAATCGACAGCTTGCCCGGTATGGTAGGCGGGCCGGGGGGGTGGTTTACAAAACCGAGGCGTTCCTTAACGAACACGTACTGTTTTGTGGGCGACCGCACTGACCTCATCAGTGATGTCAGTGGGGAGCTTCCATCAGAGCAGAAAGCTCCCTGGGGCTTACGAGTGCCCAGACCCAACCTTAGGATCTGGTCGTAAGCCCCGATGGTTGCGATGGTGATCACCATCGCGACCATCAACCTTGTTGGTCGTTAAGCTGTGGGTGGTAACCCACAGCTTAATGATCGACAAGGAGGCGGTCGTTCAGGATGCAAGCGGCCGCCCTGATTCAGTACGACCGCTTGCAACTAACGACCGCCTCTGAATGAGGTCCATTTTCCTTAAATACCGTTATTTTAGTATTCATGAAGTATCTTAACACAGGAGTTATCACTTATATCTCCTGGTTAATAAGTCCCCCTGCGTTAATTTCCACACTCCCCATACATTAGTATGGGGATATGGAAATTATGGTATTCATCAAATTCCGAAAATTATGTATTTTCAGAATTTGATGGAGTTACTATCCGCCACTGTGAGGTGGCGAAAAGCAGGTGAGACTTACTTTCTTCCAGCTGGTGAGGTCCCCCGGCGTCTTCCTCCGGCGCTCTGCTCCGTCCTCTGGCTCCGGCGGCTGCTCGGACACTGTGTTCTCCCAGCAGAACACAATAAAGTTTAGGGAAAAAAAAGTGTTGTTTTTTTTTCTAAACTGTACAGTGTTCTGCCGGGAGAACACATGTCTGAAAAGCCACCGGAGCAGGAGGCAGCTGCAGCGGGCAGGTAAGTGCGGGACAGGGGGGAGGTTTTCGGTGGGGGGGGGGTTTGGGGACACACACACAAAATTACCGCAGCTGTAGGTAGTGCTGCGCATGCGCTGGTTTTTTTAATGTAACAGCGCATGTGCAGAACACATTCCAGCTGCGATAAGGTAGTCCTGAAAAGCTATCATCGCAAAAATGACAGCTTTTCGGAATAGATAGTTATGGAGAGGAGGATTGATGAATTCCTCTGGTAATTAGGTAGAACTTCATGCGAGTTCTAAACCTAATTACCTTCAGAGAATTTTAAGTTATGATGAATAGGCCCCACTATCTCATAATAAAGTGGTTAAATTAACCTGGGGTTCTAGTACCCAAAGTAGTACTCACTGTGAGTAATTCAGGGTTTCTGTAATGGCTGGGTGGGGGAGGACAGAATAATTAGGCACATAAAGTAAGCACTAAGTAGTGTCCTAGGGATCATTATCCCCATGCATTACAGTAGGATTCTGATAACAAAATTAAAAAAATCTATACCTATATCCATGTGAAAGAAAGCATATCTGGTCTACAGTTTTATTGTCAATTTTTCATAAATTGTAATATACGAGAATTATATATGTACAATTATCTTATGTTGTTCTTAAAAAATTCTTGTGTATTGCACATGTACTGTATTGCTATTATATAGAGTGGTGCCTATCTTTAAAAAACACAAATCGCCTCCCCCCACACACACATAGCAAACTAAAACCCCAGAAAACAGAAGGCACACAAGAACTGGCAGGCAAGATGGCCCTGTAGTCTCTTTCCTGACATCATATTCTATATATATCTTTTAAGACTCACCTGGACAAGTTCATCACCGATTATTACTCTGTTTGTCTTGAGCGTTTTTCCGTTGTCTTTTCTGGTAAAGGTTCCTACGAGTCTTTCTCCCTCTAATAACCAAGCTCCCTAGGGATGGGCAAGAAAACATAAAAAAAAAAAAAAAACGTATATGCAATTAATAATCCAGCTTCTGGCTGTCCAATATAAACAGATTATTATAAGGTGTTTCTGTAGGATAGCATCATCTGGATGCATATATTACTAATCACTAATGTATATCTTATTAACTAAGGCAACTTAGAGCAGTATAAAGTTTCTATACAGATCTGAATAAAATGAATTGGATGATTAAAGTTGAAGAAATTGATCATTAATAATACAAGTAACCCAGCTGTTGGCAAATACCATGCTGGTCAAATTTAAATACATTCACATTTTTTCTTTTTGTATTATTTACTGGCGCCTATCTTTTACTATGTGTTATTTTGTAGCATGTTGTATATGTTAGAATACACCACACCTGAAGGGTGAGTGCATTATGGGGAGATGTATCAAACCTTAGAGCGTAATAAATTGGGGAAGTTGCCCATAGCAACTAAACAGTGCGCTAGAAAAAGACAGAAGCTGAATGGTTGCTTTGGGCACTTCTCCACTTTATCTCTCTACAAGGCGTCATCACCCACCGATATCACTTATTTACTCCTAAAAGGCTTCTACACATAAAATATAAGTAAATAGAACAGTCTTGTCACACAGGAATAGAAATATAAGAATACGAATAACCAATTATGCTATATTAGTAATTTATTGCAAAATAAACCTGGTTCATGTGTTCTCAAAATCTATGCCCTACTCTAGTTAATAAAGCTGTGATGGGCAATACGTGGCCCTACAGCCACATGTGGCCCTCTGAGCTTTCACCTGTGGCATCTAGTTATTTCCTGATTTATTGTTAGATTTGTCATGTTTAGCTTGTGACACTCTGCTGATTTATTCATACTGTACAGATTTAGCTTTCTTCTATTAAATGTATTGCTTTAACGTATTACTTAGATTTTGAGTAATATGTGATCTGAAAATCTCAGAATGCTCCCCTTCATCAGAGCTGCAGCAGGGAGCAGGGGCCCCCTGTGCCGGCACCTCCCCACGTCCCTCGCACTAACCGTTTGTGACATCAGGGCGTCACAGAGCAGCGCCAGGGGTAGTAAGAAGATTGGTGCAGGCTGCAAAGTATAATGTCAGGATAAAGACCATGCCATTTACTAAAGTGAGAGTTTTTAGAAATAGAGATGTTGCCCATAGCAGATTTTACTTAACATTTAACTAGCACCTTCTAGAAGATAATAGCTAGAATCTGATTGGTTGCTATGGGCAACATCTCCACTTCTAAAATCTCTCACTTTAGTAAATACAGTATACCCCTTAGCCTTTGCACCCTGTGCAATGGCACAGGTCACACACCCCTTGCTACAAATCTGTCTTTAATATATAGAATGTGAGTTCTTTAGGGAAAAACGTTATCCTTTTATGCTACAAATAATCAACATTACAGTATCTGTAATACATTCAGACCATATTTTCCTAATTGCCTTGTTTATGTATAAACATATGGTGTAATATTGTAAAATACAATACAATAAAAGGTGTAACCTTCCAGCTCAGTTATCAGATTTGAAAGCTTACAGAAAGTTCTGTTCCATCAGCAAGAGTATACTCAAATGTGACACCAAGGGTAAAGTTTATTTCAATGCTTCTAAATGTGCTGGATTCCTTCACATTGAACTTGTCTCCATCTTGCTGGATTGTGATCTTCAGGTTGTCATGTGCAGCCAGTTTCCTTTTCATTATATTTACTCCTGGAAGAGACCATAAAGGAGCAGTCTGTGAGGAAAGTACAGCGCAGTCATTTGTATTCCTCAACAGAATTAACGCCGAGCAATTTTTACTGGATGTTCTTATGGATTGCTGCAGTTTCACCTACAGTACTTGTATGCAGGTCACTTTCATTTTAATTGCTAATATGGGGTAGATGTACTAAGCCTTGGAGGGAGATAAAATGGATGGAGATAAAGTACCAACCAATCAGTTCCTAACTCATTTTACAGGCTGTGTTTGAAAAATGGCAGTTAGAAGCTGATTGGTTGGTACTTTATCTCCATCCAATTTATCTCTCTTTAAGGGGTCTATTCAACATGTTAATTATCAGGGTCCGAACAGACCCCGATAATTAACGTTTACTTCTCGACACGAGCACCGGAGCTTTGCATCATTACACCGGCGCGGAGACAGCTGATCCGAAAATCATCTGTCTCCCTGAAGCGGCTTCACTGTTCCTTTCTGAGCAGTGAGACAAGTGCACAAGAGCCTTGACATCCAGCGCAAGGAGCTGAAGAGGGGTGGAGGTTTCTGGACACGGGACTCCTTCCCATAGGGAAGGAGCGGGTAGCTGGAGCACTCGCCATCTGAAGATGGCAAATGCTCCCGCAATCAAATTTGTAAAATGTTGTACTTTCAAAGCTTGAAGAATTCTGTCCCCATACTAGTGTATGGGGACAGCAGGCCATTCCGGTAAGCAGGAGATATCTGTGATATCTCCTGCTTTACTCCTTTGATGAATGGCCCGAAAGCTTAATTTCAGGAGAAAATTTTAATTTTCACCTGCTTTTTTTAGAAATTAAGACTTGATGAATAGAGCCTTAAGGCTTAGAACATCTACACCTATGTTTGATGCATACGATTTTGTTATTAATATGTTATTAATAATAGAATATTTGCCAAACAATAAATGCAGACTCCAAATCCATAAATCAAGAGAATTTATGAAAAAAAACTAAACAAAAAAAACTTACCCATAACTTCCATGAATTTCTCATAGTTCTCACTCCTATCAACTTTCCATGTTCCATTGAATGTCATGGTGGCAGCTGAAGGGCAAATGTAGGAGGCACAGAATGAATATCCAACCTGAGATGCAAGTCTGTGTGTCTCTCTCCAATTTATTTCCTCCCATTATCTATAAGCAGATCTCCATGTGATGTGGCTGGCTAAAGTCTATTCAGAGGTCAAGGTGTTAATTAAAACATTCTCCTCCTCCAAAATGGCTCTTCCTATTACATTTAAACTTTGCCCTGATATTGATTTATAGCTCGGTGCGCTGCACAGTATGACTCCGTTCAAGCCGAAAAAACCCAACATAAAGGTTTATGATTGCATAAAACATTTTATTATACACAAGTATTTATTTCTGTCATACTTTCAATCTTTAACAGTGAGTTTTTACTTGCTTATAAAGTCTTTACTATAAATGGAAACATCAGACTATAATGCATTAGTGACATGCCAACTACAAGGGCAAATGCAGAACTTCTAAAGGGGTTTTTCAAAAGCTTGCTGTCCCGGTCTCATAACTACATACCGTCCCGGGTTTAACATAGGCGTATTTCGACGCTTTTGTTAAATCCCTTGTCGGGATTACACTGTCGGTATTGAGACCAGCGGCCATGCCGGTCTCATAACTACATACCGTCCCAACCATGTGTGGCACGGCTAGGATAGGACCAGGAGTGCTCATGGCCAAATTCAACCGCTGAAACACGCCAAACAGATATTTTGTGGAACAGTTTTGAAAATTTGCCCATCTCAAACTTTAAACATAAAACTGCAACAATTTTCATTCATTTTCTTTGTCTTCAAAACACTTGAAGTATGCTGCAGAAAACATGGCCATGTGGTCATCGGTCACCAGAAAAGACTCCTTCAATTCATTCATTTAAGCCAACAACTGGCTCAATTTGTTGGCCATCTAAATATGTGGCCAACATTGAACCAGTTTTGGTTGCTAAGCTGAATTATCGTATAAACCTGGAACTGTAATGAAACAGTTTGGTGGAAGTTGTATTACCTGGTTGTTGTCATAGATAAAGCTACAGAAGGATGTAAAACAATGAAATGAATATTAAACCACCATAAAATGTAACATTAAGGGGGAGATTTATCAAAACTTTGAGAAAGATAAGGTGGAGAGAAATAAAGTACAAGTCAATCAGCTCCTAACTCACTTTACGGCTGTGTTTAAAAAATGACAGTTAGGAGCTGATTGGTTCATACTTTGGGGTCTATTTACTAAGCCTTGGGTAGAGATAAAGTGAACGGAGATAAAGTACCAGCCAACCAGCTCCTAGCTGTCATTTTTCAAATACAGCCTGTAAAGTGACAGTTAGGAGTTGATTGGCTGGTACTTTATCTCCGTTCACTTTATCTCCATCCAAGGCTTAGTAAATACACCCCTTTATCGCTCTACACTTTATCTCTCTCCAAGGTTTGATAAATCTCCCCATAAGACCTCAACTTCATGTGAAACATTTCACAATAATATTATAATTATGGGTAACAACAACCATATTAATTTTAATTTATCAAATTAATATTTAATAAAAACTGGTATAAGTATTTTCCAGGCCTAACAGTATGTATTCCGATTGCATCAACACATTCGACTGAAGCGGCAGAGCTGGGTTGTTACAGGTTATTTTCACATATGCAAGTGCAGGCTATGCATAGTTGGATGTAATCAAAAATATCACAACCCTTCTGAAGAAGCCTCGGTCCAACAATGAAACACATAAAGGACTGCTGGCTGCACCCAAAGCGCTCCCCTCTTCACTTTTCACTTACCTTAGATCACCTTCTTGTTCCCTCTCCATCTCTTCTCTGCTTGCTGGCTGGCGCCTCTGATAGACAACTGCAGAGCCAGATTATCATCTCATGGGGTCCTAGGTAAGATATAGATTCGGAGCGCCCTCCACTTTTGATCCACCCCTGCAAAAAAATATTTTCGATAAAATGGAGTTGAAGTCAAAGCCTAAAAAGCACATCCTCCATTACAAATCTATACACACACCTATACTATGGGGCATATCCAATTAGCCGCGGTTTTCCCCGCGGCTAATTATCGCGCAGGTCAGGATTCAATTAGCGGGGAGTCCATGCGCGGGTGTCCCCGAGACCCCGCGCGCGAGTCCCTGCTGTAAGGCTTTACCTCGCACCTCATGTAGGTGCGAGGTAAAATCTGTGTGACGCCTCACGCGAGCATGAATAACACACTGATTCCGCAGTTCTCGCGGAATCAGTGTGTTCTCGCGTGGGAGTCCTGTTTTTTTGACGCAGGGAAAAAGCTATTTTATTGATTAGCTAATACCCGCGTTGCGGGACTTTAGCTCGAAAATTAGCCGCGGGTGAAACCCCGCGGCTAATTGGATATGCCCCTATGAGTCCCACTGTGTAGAGGAATTGGTGCGGTTCAGTTGGAACCTACAGCATGCACAGGGAGAATACCGTTCCAAGGCTCAGAGATGGAGATGGTGCAGGATGAAGGACTGCCACTACTGCACTATTTGTATAGCCCGGCCTATGTCCTTTTACTGCCATTAACCCTACTGGTGCCGGCCTGTTGGCATATCTGGCTGACATCCTACCTCACCCGCTGAATACAGGCCAATTTGCCTCTACACCATTTTTTATTTTAAAGAAAAAATCAGTTAAGTGACCTGTCTACAAGTAAATTATTGTTTACCTAAACCAACTATTTATACCTTCTCTTCTATTTCTACGCCCTTCTGTCTGTCTGTGCTTCTATATGTGCCCCATTGTGCCTCTCTGTGCCCCCTCCTGCCTGTGCCTCTATCTGTACCCCCTTTTACCTCTCTGTACCTCTATCTGTGCCCTCTTCTGTCTCTCTATGCCTTTATCTGTACCCCTTCTGTCTCTTTGTGCCTCTGTCTGGGTCCCTTCTGCCTCTCTGTGCCCCCTTGTGCCTCTAACTATGCCCCCTTGTACGTCTGTCCGTGCCCCCATGTACTGCTCTCTGTGACCCCATCTACCAGTTATCCTCTTCTGGATTCTCCTTTCTTTATTTGCGCTCCCACTTACCTGTTCCTATAGTCCAGCAGCAACCACGGCCTGTCTGGTGTCCCTGTGGTGCATTTGCTGGGTCATCCATGGCCAGGGTCTCCCACAGTCTCCACTGGTCAGTGAGTGGCATGGGAACAGGTGAGTTAGGTGCCCGGCGACCAACTTCCTTCCCAACCCCTGATGCCATTGGACCCCTCAGCTCCTCTCTGCCCACACACTACCTCTTCAATCTTCTGCATCACTCACTGCACCCCCCTCTGCCAAGACAGGTCTGGGTCTGGGATGGATAGTAGGAGTCAGCTGCAGGGAAAAGGTGCCATGTGGTGGCAGCCACGATGGTGCGTTCCTGGGCCATTGTTAGAGCCCTAACTGGGATGCATATATTGTGCACACTGGAGCAATGGAGGACGTGCCCCTTCAGGGCTGGCTCCCTCAGACAGACGCCTCCATTGTGTCCAGTAATTCCACCTCTGTGATCAGAGATATACATATATATATATTGGTGCTGCCAGTCAATTCAGTCAGCATGTCCAAGGTAGCCAACTGAAGGGTAAAGGCTTGTGAAAAAAGTGTCTGCACAGCAAGAAAGATGCTGTGATCTCTGGTGGACTGGCTCTTAAGATGTGGCACAGTTAAGAGGAGATTTTACAGCCAATTCAGTACCACTTTGTTATGGATTGAGAAAGGTGTCCTGTGCTTGAGTGTGCTGATGTGGAGGATTGGATATAGCCAGAGCCAGATTAGGGGGGGGGGGGTAATGGAAGGCAAGTTAACACAGGACCCCCTCTCTTTTAATCACGGCGGCAGCCAGAAGCTGGCTGGTAACTTTTAGCCTGGGGGCAAACACAAGCAAGTGGACTCTACTTTTCTACCAGCACATTGTGGAGCTTGGCCCCGATAGGGTAACGCCATCTCCAGATGACATTACCCTATAGCAGCCTATGGGCTACTATTTTGCAAATTCTTCTGGACAGTGGTGCTCCAGATCCCTCTGTTGGCGCCTGAGAGCAATGCATGCACAGTGGTCCTGATTCAGACCCGCTCGCGAGCGCACTGCTGGTGGTCCCCCACTGCGCATGCTCCAGCGTGTGCATGCGTGAGACCTAGCCAGCGATGGGCGCTCCGTCGCTACGGGTCTCACACCAAAGCGGGGCAGCTGTCGATGGAGATTGACAGCTTGCCCCATTTTGGAGGCGGGCAGGGGGGGTGGCTGGGCAAATGGAGGTGTTCCTGCAGGAACGCCTGCCGTTTGTGGGCGGCCCTACTGACATCACTCGTGATGTCAGTAGGTGGATTTCCTGCTCTATTAAAGCAGGAAGTCCACTGGGGCTTGCGGCCATGAGACCCTACCACAAGAGTCTCGTCGCAAGCCTGATGGTCGCGATGGTCTTGACCATCGCGATCATCACCTGGCCAGATCATCACCTGGCCGCTCGCATAAGCTGTGGGTGGTCACCCACAGCTATGCGAGCGGCTAGGAGGCTGTCTTTAAAAAAAAGGGATGCCCTGATTCAGAGCGAGCACTCTCAAAGCTCTGAATAAGGCCCAGTGTGTGCCGAGGATCCGAACCAGAAAGCAGTGTGATAGCATTATGCTATCACACTGCTTCCAGCTCTTCCCCAGGGCAGGCTCTTATTGAAGCCTGTCTCTTGGCAAGAGGATTTTTAGTAAATTTGCATGAAAATATTTATTTACACATTGCCAATTTGGGACCGTGATAGAGACTGCAGGGACTACAGGGACCATGGGAGAGACTGCAGGAAATAAAGGGCCAGTCAGACAGCCTGGAAGGGAGAAGGGGACAGTGGGAGAGACTGCAGGGGAGAAGGGGACAGCGGGAGAGACTGCAGGGACTAAAGTAACAGTGGGAGAGACTGCAGGGGATAAGGGCAGTGGGAAAAACTGCAGAGTTTAAGGGGCCTGTGGGAGAAACTGCAGGGGATAAGGGAACTGTGAAAGAGCCTGCAGGGGATAAGGGGACAGTTGGAGGGATTGTAGAGAAAAGGGGACCATGGGAGAGACTGCAGGGACTAAAGATACAGTGGGAAAGACTGCAGGGCAGAAGGGGCCAGTGGGAGAGACTGCAGAAGTAAGGGACCAGTGGGAGAGACTACAGCAGGGACGTGTGGTCAGGGTAGGCAGGGCAGGCTGAGCCTCCCCTTTCATACTCCCTTCCCTATCATACTCCCTGTCATACTTCAGGGTTTTGATATAAAAACTGTCTTTTTATACATGTGTGCCTCCCCAGTCATTGACCACACCACACTGGACTGCAGGAGATAAGGGGACAGTTGGAGAGACTGCAGGGGAGAAAGGGCCAGTGGGAGAGACTGCAGGGGAGAAGGGAACAGTGGGAGAGACTGCAGGGGAGAAGGGAACAGTGAGAGAGACTGCAGGGAAAAGGGAGAGACTGCAGAGGAAAGGGTGTACCTCTGTGGTGTGCACTACAGCTTCAGTAGGGTCAGCCTTCTTTTGTGCGGTGCAAATAGAAAGCAGGGAAATGGATAGATCCCCTTGTATTTGTACTTTGATGTCATCAGTTACTATCCAACGTCATTCCCTACTATCCAAGTGGACATAGAGGGGGAATATAAACCTGTGGCAAACGAAGCGAGCCACCGTGCCGTTGCTATTAGCATTGTATAGCGGGGGCGCACCATGTCCTCTCACCACCCCTCCCCCCTGACGCTGTGACGACCTGGAGGGGGCAGCCAGAATGTCGGCAAGTATGCAGTATGTATGTATTTATTTGTATAAGTCTGTGATTTTATCATTTTAAGTAGGGTGAATCATCCAGTGAATGAACGGTTAAAGGAATTCTCATACTTAAGGAGATGGTGAATGCAGAAGGTAAAACATAAAAACTAATTTGAGACGTGTCATCATTATTATTATTTATACTTTTAAAGTACATTTTTGTGTTAAAGATTGAAGAAATAGTTATAATTTTACAACCAAAAAACAGGAGAGGTGTAAAAATTAGCAGTGAATAAAGGCACAATGCTAGCAAATGAACAGACAAGTCAGTAAATGGATAATATGACTGTGTTTTATTGATGTAAGTCAGACTTAGAACAATAAAACACAGTCAATAGATCTAATCTAAGATTGTATGCACTAAAATTCAAGATTACTGTATTAAACCTGAAAACGTTCAGTCACTGGTAGTGTTCATTCACTGATTGATTCACCGTATGGGTGCAGTATGTATCTGTGGCCAGGGGCGTATCTAGCATTTGAATTTCCTATAGCAAAAGTCTGTAAGGGCCCCTATGTGCCACCCAATAGTGAAAAATGTGTATAACGTATGTAAATTTGACAAGGAAGATGGGCCCCCTCAGCTCTTGGCCCCATAGCAGCTGTACCCCTTGTTATGCCCATGTGTGTGGCTGTATGTCTGCATGTGTATGATTGTATATGTTTAGGTGTGTGACTGTATCTATGCATACCTCCCTACTTTTAGGTCCCCCGAAGAGGGACAACTTTCCCGATTTTGGTGGAATAGTGCTGCTTTTCAGGTACTGCCCTTCCCCCCCGCCTCTTGAGCTGGAGTGTCTCCCGGGGAGGAAAGATAGAGAGGATATGCTTTTACCTGCTGTGCGCTCAAGGCAGGGAGCAGCCTAGCAGCTGGAGAAGCAATTTACACACACCCTTTATAGGAGCTAAGGGGTCTATGCCTTGGAGAGTGATAAAGTGGATGGAGATAGAGGGCCTGAGTCAGAGCCGGACGCTATTTGCGCTCGCTCGTTCAGAAAAAGGGGCTGGATATTTAAATTGAGCACTCGCTCTTTGCGGTCTGTTGACTCCTCTATGTCTGAATAAGTGAACGAAACATGCACTTGCTATTTTTAAAAAAACGCCCCCTGGCCGCTCGCATCCTAAGTCATCTCCGCTATTTATTAGATTAATCGAGTACATCGAAAGGCGTATGAACTGCCGCAATTATGCGAGCAGTTCAGGCTAAAAGACAACCAAGTGACGTGGTCGATGACGTTGCTTTGTTAATTATGCACACCCTTAAAACGCCCGTTTTGACCGTTTGGCACGCCTGCGTTCGGATCTCCACTCCCCGTTTTCAAGCACCTTCCCCTGTTACCACCCACAAACGCCTCATCCTGTCACTCAAATTAGCAGGCATTCGCTATTTTGCGAGCACACAATTTCCGACCGCAAAGACTGGTTCGCGCATGCGTATTACAACCCATACGCATGCGCAGTTGTGCGAACATCGCTCGGAGCGAACGAGCGGCCGCTTACGAGCGGCTCTGAATGAGGCCCAGAGTACCAACCAATCAGCTCTTAACTCTCATTTTTCAAACACAGCCTGTAAAAAGACAGTTAGAAGCTAATTAGTTGGTACTTTGGCCCTGATTCAGAGGCGCTCGCTCTGAATCAGGGCGGGTCGTTTTTTTTTCCCCGGCCTCCAGGCCGCTTGCTAAGCTTGGGTGACTACCCACAGCTTTAGTGGGCGGCCTGGCGATGGTCGCGATTATCGCGCCCATCGGGCTTGCGACAAGACCCTTGTGGTAGGGTCTCGTCCACCACAAGCCCCAGTGAACTTCCTGCTCTAATAGAGCAGGAAGTCCACTACTGACATCATTGGTGATGTCAGTAGGGCCGCCCACAAACGGCAGGTGTTCCTTCAGGAACGCCTCCGTTTGTCCAGCCACCCCCCCCTGCACACCTACAAAACGGGGCGAGCTGTCAATCACAATCGACAGCCACCCCGTCTTGTAGTGAGTCCCACAGTGAGTGAAAATTCACTCGCTACGGGGCTCGCGCACGTGCAGTGCGCACGCTGCGCATGCACACTGCCCGGCTATGCACTCGCGAGCGGGTCTGAATCAGGCCCTTTATCTCTGTCCACTTTATCTCACGCCAGTGCTTAGTCAGAGACCCCTAAGTGCTGCACATGCTGTGTCTTTCAACACAGTAACAGCACGGAGTTGCGCATGCGCTCTATTATACCATCGGCCATCTTGGTAAAGGTGCTCAGCTGGAGTCATTGTAGGGAGGAAGTTAGACAGCACAAGAGCGCACTCCTCTTCAACACCCCCTCTCGCTCAGGGCTGTCTCCAGTTACATAAAGTACATTTTTACCTCACTCAAATTAATCAGCATAGTCCATCTGTAACTGAAAACATTGGGTTATGTGATAAAACAAACAGTGAAATATATCAACATTTCATATAAATAACAGGAAAATAACACTACTCAACAGCATTTTGCATCTGACATGATATATAGCAATCTCCATGTAATTTTGTTTGTAGAATCTGAATATACCATCAGAAATTTTATATAGTATGTTATTTTAGATATTTTGAAAAACTGAAATTCAAAAATGAAAGTATTTAATCACAGTAAGTGCTCGGCAAGGCTCCCTTATGCTTGCATTATAAGTACGCTTCCTGCATCCTGCCCTGACTCCTCATCCTCTATGTCACAGGTTCTCAAACTTGGTCCTCATATTTTCCAGGTCTCCTCACAGAATCACAATTGAAATAATAAGCTCCACCTGTGAATCTTTTAAAATGTGTCAGTGAATAATGAATACACCTGTGCACCTGCTAAGTGACCTGGAAAATGTGAACTGTGTGGGGTCCTGAGGACCGAGTTTGAGAACCACTGCTCTATGTCATAGATTCCCAACCCTGGTCCTCAAGGCACACTAACAGTCCTGGTTTTAGTGATATCCATGATTGTGCACAGATGGTTAAATCAAAATAACTGAGGTACTAATTATGTCATTTGTGCTCAAGTATGGCTATCCTTAAAACCTGGACTGTTAGTGTGCCTTGAGGACCGTGGTTGGGAACCCCTGCTCTATGTCATCAGAATCCCCCTCCTAATCTTCCTCATTCTCCATGTGCTGGTCCTGGGGCAGAACCCTCCTCTTGGTGCTGGATGCCATGTTACTTAATGGGAACAAACTTTATTTAGGGCCTCTTGCCTATGCAGTGGACATGAAAGAAACCTATGAAAGTATGGCTATGTTGTTGGAGGGAATCAAGTATAAGGATCATGGGTGGAATCTTTGTTGTGACTTAAAGGTAGTTGCACTACTGTTAGGTTTGCAAGGTGGATTCACAAAGTACTGCTGTTTTCTGTGTTTATGGGACAGCAGAGACACTAAAAATCACTATATCACAAAAAAGTGACCAAAGAGAGAATTTATGTTGCTGGAGAGAAAAATGTCAACTACACTCCATTGGTTGAGCTGCATACAATAATTTTACCTCCACTTCACATTAAGTTGGGCCTAGTAAAGAATTTTGGGCCTCATTCACAACTGCGATTACGCATGCAATTGGCCGATTGTTGCATTCTGCGCATTTGTATGCATCGTAGTGTGCATGCACGAACACTCCACTGAGATCAGTACTGCGATGACATGTGACTACGCAGACACATCGCAGAGTGATTGACAGAAAGTACCGTTTAGGGGTGGTGACGGGGTCGGCGAAACGCAGGAGTGCCAGGGCATTTGAACGCCATTACAGGGCTGTGTATAAATTAGCCACTGTGATGCTATACGCAGTTTGGTAGTATTCACTGGCTTTGCATCTGACATTGCGTACATCATAAGTATTTGCTTCAATTTATATCTGTTGATCAATTGTGACAGTTCCTTTCTCCAAGTTTTGTAAGATGTAGCAGCAGCCCAGCCACTAGTAATGTCCACTGCCACCAAAGTCAGAGACTGTGCGGGCAGGAATGGCGTGTGACGTCACACCCGGCCCACCCAGCGCTGCCCAATTCTGGGACTGGTGGCTTAGTATAGGGCGGCAGCCATTGGTGGGTGTGTCCTAATGCCAGAAGAATCGGGATGGGCAAACAGAATTTTTCTTAGAGGCAGCCAGAGTGACAGGGCCAGTCTGCAGTCAGACAGGGAAAATAGCGACAGAAAATCGTCACGCAGATTGTAGGTGGTGCCCTTGTGTGGCTGCCCAGGTGGAACGTGCCTAGAGCCGGCCCTGCTGTACAACCAGAAAGAGTCAACATTCTATTTCCCTAAAGCAAAGTGACTTTACATTTTATCTTTTATTAACAATTACATTACAGCTAATTGAAATTGTTAAAAGTTTAGTTTCTGCAGTTTTTAAGCTTTTCTGTAGTTTTATTAGTTTTTTTTATAAATGCATATGATGAGAATATTTCAGTTCTATAGAGATTAATTGAAATGTTCACTTATCTAACTTTTCAGATATAGCTATTACCGCTTTTGTTATTTGTATGTATCTAATAAATGTGACGTGATAGAGAAAAGCTGATTTTTCCACTGAATTCAGCATCTCTAAATAAAACGAAAACACATATTCACATGCCAGATGCAGATTATTGTTTAATTTTGTTGAGTAGCATAATTAGTAACTGTGACATCAGTCCTTTTGTTAACATATCAACAGTACTTCACTTGCTACAAAGGTTACATTGATCAACTTCTTTTCCACTAGCTAAAGCTCTGAACACACGGTCAGATTTGTCAGATGTGTCAGATGAACGATTGAACGATCTGAACGATTTGATGAACGAATTGACCAACGCTTTGAACGATTTGAACTATGAACGATTTTTGACTGCATTAAAATGACAGAAATCATGGAAAAACTGACTACAAACACATCAGATGTCAGATATCGTTATCTGACCATCGGGAACGCGCATCGTTCATCATTCAAACATGTCAGATGTGTCAGATATGAATGATTGAATGATTTTTTAAATCGTTATTGTTCAGATCTGAAGAAAAATCTGACCTTGTGTATGCACCATTACAGATGCAATGTGCTTGGACCGTCCATGGTGCTTGGTGCTTCACCTTTGTTGTCACAGTCTATGTTGACATTCTCAACCTGACTTAGGGCCTGATTCAGTAAGGAATGCAATTCTGCGTATACGCATGCACCGCAGTTGCTAATATCACAGGTGCTGTTGAACATTGCGTACGCAGCCTGACATAAGGACGCCAACTTTCCCTTACTCTGACCGCAGCATCTGGCTTGCACACATGCGCTGCGATGCATACGCATGCCCAGTGCAAATTAATTGACCGATTGTGTGCGTATACGCAACTGCATCAGGCCCTTAATTCACACAAAGGGGTTTATTTACGAAATATCGGGTTAGAAAACCCAACACTTCTGTTCATGTTTATGCCCCACATTTAAAAGGACAGTGCTTTTACTATAAAGACACTGCTAGTAAAAGCACGGCCTTAAATATCGGGCATAAACACGAACAACCCGACACTTCATAAATAAAACCCTAAGTCTCTTTTAAACTTAGTGCTTCCTTGGCACTTTCTGGCACAGTGGTGGATAGGGCTATAGTGGGTTGCTTTCTACTTGCCCAGCTGACAGCTTGTTCTGCAAGTAGGCCCCCTACAAAATATATGTGAAAACACAGTATGTGCGGCACCTGGACCGACTGCGGCCCAGCACACTGCAACATGACGCTGACAGGTGAGAAGAGGAAGGCAATGGACCTAGACCATTGGCCCCTCAAACATGCCCAGGCCTGGGCAATCATTATCCTCATTTGATCCCCAGCCTGCATCACAAAAATATTTTAATGCAGAATTTCTATGTGTTGAAAATTATAACTCAAAACTCTTTAGATAGTCAGGATTCCTTTCATTGCAGTCCAATGTTGTTTCCCAGTGTTAATGGCAAATTGGTTCACCTGGCTCACAGCACGTGTGATGTCTGGACGAGTTCTTACTAGAGATGAGCGGTTCCAGGAAACCGAACACACCCAAACGTATCCATTCTGAGTGTATCCCAGCTGGGACTCGGATCTCCTCGCCATGTTCGGTTCCAAGCATGATTTGGATTTAGGCACCATTTTTAAATTCCCATTAAAACCTATGGGCTGAGAGAGCCTCTCTCCACTGAAATCAGGTAGGATGTGCCCAGCTTCCTCTGTCAGAACTGCTACACGACCTGCCGGCTTCCTCTGCTCAGGTAGGCTATTCTGCTGCCTCCCTCCTGACAGGACTATTTTCCCTCACCCAGTACTGCCTCAGCTCTGACTGGCCACCGGGAGTACCACCAGACCCGGTCACCTGCGCAACATTTATCCCCCCCTCTCCTAGACATTACCTAAGACCCCCTAATGGTCCTGGGTCTCTGCTATTTATACCCTCTCCCTCTGCCCATGCTAGCTCCTTGTCCCACCAGACCCATGTACTGCTCACTGCTTGCTGCAGGATCCTTGCACTGGCCACTGGGAGTACCACCAGTTTCGATCACCTATGCAGCATTTATCTCCTTTCCTGAACATTACCTAACACCCCCTAATGGTCCTGGGTCTCCTCTATTTATGCCCTCTCCCTCTGCCCACACCAGTTCCTTTTCCCGCCGAACCCACACGCCGCTCACTGCTTGCTGCCCTCACTGCCTGCTCACTGCTTGCTGTGCTGGGCATAAGCAAAGATCAAGTTAAACTGGCCACTGAAGTTGGGATGACACTGTAAGAATCCTGCCCTCCTCATAATAGTCAGTGAGGGTATGGGCACAGTATTGTGGGATATAAAACATTCGATGTGTATCACAACAAAAAAGGACTTTTTATATATACAGGGTTGTCTGTAAGTGCGGAAACACCCTTATAAAAAGAAAATAAGTAAGGAAATATTAATCCGGTGTCTACAAATATGATATGGGAGTGGGTAATGGTGTCCCTTGCCGCAGTGTCACGCGGTGCGGGGAGGGACAATATGCGCGCGACATAGCCGCACGTTGATGAAAAGGGGGCATGTCCATGGGGCCCGAAGCCCCCGTGTTATTACTTGGGGGCGGTGCAGGAGGTCCCTGTGTGGGGTGCTGGACGGCTCCCTCAGTGACAGGAGCTGAGTGCTGCACTTAATTCTACAGTGCAGCACCCGGCTCAAGTCAGTGAGGGGGAATCTGCACCTTGGTGTCACCCCTCGGCGGGTGACACCCGGGTGCGGACTGCACCCCTATTGTAATGCCATTGGGAGTGGAGGAAAACTTTTTAGGGTATGTCACCAGTATGGCGGCCATCTTGGATGCAACACAAATTTATTTTTTTTATAAATTCTTTATTTTCAAAGTTATTTTTGTATGTTTTTCAATAAACATATACGATAGCAGAACAGTGCAACACTAATTTTTTAATTGGGAAGGTAGTCATGTGACATATCAAACATATTTTCATAAGAATCCAATCCACCTTTGGGGAAACTGCACATCAAGATATTCCCTTAGGTGGGGCACCATCTTGCTTGAAGAAATTAGGATATGACCCATCCTCTGATAACAATGAGGGAAAAATCTCTTCATCTAACAACCTCTCGTAACGTGCTGCTGTTAATGTTCCGTCAATGAAGAATGGTCCCACAATACGGGTACCCCACAAACCACATAATAACCAACTGTTTTGCTGAGGCTACAACCCTACAGGCATCCATTCAGTGAGGGTTTGTCTCTGACCAGTACCTGTGGTTCTGTTTGTTTACCTCACCATTGATCAAGAAATTTGCCTGATCACTAAACAATACCTTGTGTGGAAAATGAGGGTTCAGTTGAAGTTGTTGTGTTATCCAGTGTGCAAACTCCAACCAACAGTCTGGGTCATCTGTCAAGTATTGCAACATCTGAATCTTGTAGGGGTGCCATTTATGTGTAGACAAAATTCCCAAATTGCCCGTACGTCTAACCCCACATTCACGAGAGAGACTACGAGTGCTACGTTGTAGGCTCTTTGAAAATGATGCCAGCAAAAGCATTTGTTGTTGCTTCATCTGTAACAGTTTTTGGTTATCCACTTTTTGGTTTACTTGCAACTGATCTGGTTTCTTTAAAATTTGGCAAGGAGTTTGGCAATGGGTGGCCTATTTGGGTGATGTTGGTTGAAATAATTTGCAATACACGTGTGCTTCATTCTCCAAATATCAAGACAATCTCAACATGTTCTGTTTGTGTTGGGCCATAATCCATGGTTGAGCACAGGTGGCTTAAGTAGCACCTCAGTCAATTATATTTAACCACCTGTGCTCAACCATGGATATCTCCAAAACCTGAACTGTTGGGGAGCCTTGAGGACTGCGTTTGGGAACCTATGCTGTAGGAACAAAAACAGGCCCAAATGACATGATTGTTGTTATCAATGTCTGAAAAAAGTACAGATCCAAAACCAAAACAGTGCACATCTCTAGTTCCTACACTTGTATTAATTAAACTTCCAGTAGCGTTCTGATAAGGAACCTTCTCCGTGTTATTTATCTCTGCTTGTTGGCGACATGGATTTTGTTAGTTTAGTGCCTTTGTCAATAGTAGTATCCACTGGCTTTGCATCTGAGATTGCGTACATCATAAGTATTTGCTTCAATTTATATCTGTTGATCAATTGTGACAGTTCCTTTCTCCAAGTTTTGTAAGATCCTTAAGCTTAACAAAGGATGTTCCAGCCTTGGTCTTTTAACTTGAATTTCTGCTCTGACAGATTCTTGACACTCTCTGTGCTTTTCCTGAACTGCTAGCAACAAATCATATACTTATACAAAATGATGAACAACTTGCTCTATTTGATTGTGGTATAGACAGTGATCAGTTTTTGAACATACAAAGTGCCTGATTCATTACGGATCGCTATTGTGATTACGTATGCAGACGGACGATTGTTGTGTACTGCGCATGCATATGCATTGCGCATGTGCATTCTCTGTTAAGCGCTGCGGAATAAGTATGCACTATATAAATAACTGGTAATAAATAAATAAAATAAATAAATAAATGTGTGTAGGCTCCACTGCAATCGGGCTGTAATCACAGAGACTACGCAGACCCATTGCAAAGTGATTAACAGGAAGTAAGCATTTGGTGGTGGTGAGGGGGGTGTGGTCGTCGAAATGCATTCATGCCAGTGCGTTTGAACGCCGTTACAGGGGCGAGCAAAAATTAGTTATTGCGATGACATACGCAGCTTGAGCTCTCACTGCGTGCAATGAGGATAGCAATTTCTGAGTAAGGTCTGACCTTGTGCAATTGTGCATGAGGCTCCGATGTTATTTGATGGTACAGATGGTTTTGCAGACTTGCAAAGTATTACGAATGTGTGTAAGAAGAATTGGGCGTCCTTATGTTAGGCTGCGACAACATAGCGATGGCAGACATCAGCATATTTTGCAGCAGGACTGCATGCGCAATCACAGCAGCGATCGCAATAGCGATCCGTAATGAATCAGGCCCAAAGTCCATCTCCAGTAGTACAGTATCTAGCTTAATGTACCAAGAACAACCCCTCTGTTTTAAACCATACAAAGCTTTCTTTAGTGAACAGATTTCTGTCTCTTGGAACATATTCTCATTGTAATGCTCAGGAGTTCCATGTAAATTTCTCCTAGCAATTCTCCATATAAGAAAGCTGAGTCAAAGTCTACTTGGTATAGCAAGAAATCATTCAATGGCAATGATTAACGTAATGCACTGTACCTTGCCACAGGAGAGGAGATTTCACCATAGTCAATCCCAGATTTCTGTGTGCAGACTTTTGCAACAAGATGGGCTTTATAAAGGGCAATGGTCCCATCTGCATTTAACTTCTTACAGAAGACCCACTTGTTCTTAACTATCTTGCAGTAACTCAGTCTGGTAAGAACTGTCCCTGTATTTTTGTTGTTCATTCTGGCGTGCGCATGCGTGAGACCCAGCCAGCGATGGGCACTCCGTCGCTATGGGTCTCACACCAAAAGGGGGCGGCTGCCGATTTTGATTGACAGCTCGCCCCGTTTTGGAGGCGGGCAGGGGGGCTGGCTGGCCAAATGGAGGCGGTCCCGAAAGAACATCTGCTGTTTGGGAGCGGCCTCAGTAGTGAGCTTCCGGCTCTATTAAGGCCAGAAGCTCACTGGGGCTTGCGATGCACGAGACCCTACCACAAGGGTCTCATCGCAAGCCCGATGGTCACGACCATCACGACCATCACCTGGCCGCTCGCAAAAGCTGTGGGTGGTCACCCACACTTAACGAGTAGCCAAGAGGCTGGCCCACATAAAAAAAAATGCCGCCCTGATTCAGAGCGAGCGCTCCGAAAGAGCATCCGGCTCTGAATCAGGGCCATAGTCACTAATAGTGTAATTCTGTTCTGAGGATAATTAACTAGAAAATAAGCGCTTGACACTCTTTCTATGTGACAAGGCAGCTCCTTCTGTTGTTGCTGAAGCTTCAACTTCCAGAGACACGCTACAACAGTGACATCACTAGATTGGTGCAGACCATAGCGGGTGACACCATCCGATAAGGTGGCAGCAAAATGATGGAAGTAGGGAGCTGTGCAATAATGTCACAGGGCAGTTCAGCTCCCGGTCACTGATGAGGAGGTGGCAGTGCAGGGAGAGTCTTTGGAGCTCACCCCCAGAGTGATGGAAACTGGAACATGCCCCAAGCCCACACTCTCTTTTCGGTGCAGGATTCATTTACTGCACTGGGTGACACCAACCCTAGTGACACCACTGCGCTCCAATAAACAACACTGCCCAGGTGTGCAGGAATATTACGTTCCTGCTGTACTAAAGACATCATGATTCAATACTGACAAAGCATGCAAATGATCTGTGAAATGAATAAATATGAGTATATATCTGGCAGCAGAGGGCCTGATTTACAGGTGTTTGTGGTTTTCTAACACAGCGGACTTGCGAAAATATGCTAATGACTCATCAGCTGTGTCTAGGGATACCCACTGCCGGCATCTAAGATCCGCTGCTTACGTACAAAAGATGCAACTTCAAATTCACAGCAGCCACACTATCAAACTTCTGAGCAACCCTATGGTGTCTCAGAATGTCCATCTCCACTAAGACGCCGGGGCCAGTCCAACTGCGAATTAATTTGCAGTGGCTGACTAGGACATGTCCAGAAAATGGTGGTGGACTTTCCTCCTAATCTATCTACGGCAGCAAAATTTACCAACCTATCCTACCTCAACTAGTGAATGGGCGCCAGGGCTGGTCTGAGCTGAGGTACAGTATAGTCTGATTACACAGATGTGTCAAGCATTAGCCAGCAGATGCTCCTTGCACATAGTGACATGGCCACAATGACCCTGCATTGCCTTCAATCCTGGCTCACTCTGGTGAACAAAGGAGGGAATGCGCACAATGTGGCTGCTTACCATATGTAATAAAGTAAGTCCGTCCCTGATGGGCACATGTCCTACATTATAGATAGGCCGGTGTCTGATCTGTTCCTCCTTCCAGGTGGTTTGGCTGTCTCACCCAACCAGTCCTCCTTCACCTCGTTTCTTACTCCCTCCACCCTCCATGTGGGTTACCTCTCTTATATCACAATGGACAAGGGGGTGGCCATCATAATGTATGTGACAATAGGAGGAAGAGTTGGTAGAATAAGGTGTGACAGGGGAGTATAATGTGACCCAGGACAACACGAGCCATGGTGCATTGCATTCCATGGTGTGGCTTGGAGCCAGTAGCAGAAGGAAGTACACAGTTGATGCGGCTATGAAAGCTGATGGTGTGGCTTGGAGCCGATAGTAGAAAGAAGTACACAATTGATGCGGCTTTGTGAGCTGATTGTAGAAGAAAGAAAGTAATTGATGAGGCTTTGAGAGCCGGTACGCAATTTAATGTACAAGTTTGTGTACAATTTCGTGTACTTTGGCTTTGAGTGCCGGTAAGCAATTTTGTGTACTGGTTTGTGTACAAGTAAGTTGAGTTCTGTGATTTTGAGCCGATGGCAGCACGGAAGTTGCTGGTGCGGCCAAAGAGCCGTAGGAGAGACAGGTGAGCCGATTGGCAGTACAGAAGCTGCTGGTGCAGCCAGAGAGCCGTAGGAGAGACAGGTGAGCCGATTGGCAGTACAGAAGCTGCTGGTGCAGCCAGAGAGCCATAGGAGAGACAGGTGAGCCAGTGGCAGCATGGAAGCTGTTGGTGCGGCTGAGCCGAGTGGACCTACAGGAACGCTATAGTTGGTGAGGCGGGAAAAGTCCAGTGTGTACAAATAGGAATACCACCCAATCATGCAATGCCATGGATAGCATGTGATGTCCTGAGGCGTGCTGATCGCCTAGCAACTGAGGAAACTGGAACGACAGCGTCATGCAATGGTGAACTTCTGGAGGGAAACAAGTCGTGATGACTTGTAACAATACCACTGCATATCCATGACCAGACATTCCACTGCATGTTCCACTTCACCTCCGCTACCTGTTATCGTTATTGTGAGTATAGTTGTACATCTGCACGTTGCAATAAACCTGAAACCCTTGTTAAGTCTCACTGCATGACCAACTTCCTATGCTGATTCCGCTGGTGTCTACTATTATCCAGTGGCGTAACTAGGGGGGGGTTGTGCGGGGCACTGTGGCAGGCCCAGCAGAGGGGGGCGCTGCTGGCCAGGGCAATGTACCCACACCACCCCCTCCCCCTTCTGCCACTATTGCGCCCGGACTGAAGATTTTTATGTCATTCTAATGAGCAGGCAACTGTGCCTGCTGGTGCTGGCTGGGCTGACTGTAGGGGGAGCTGCAGCGGAAGAGCACAGCCCCTTCCATACAGTCTTTCTATTCTTTATCCTAACAGCTGCCACCGGGTGACATGATTCTTCCTTCCCCAGCGCTCCAGAGCAGGTGTGTATTAGTTTTTTTTGCCAAGGGGAAGGGGGTCCGACTGCCGTGGGGGAAGATGGGGGGGTGGACTGCTGTAGGGGAAGGAGGTCAGTGTTTTATTTGCCTGGCTGCATTTGTGTGAAAGAGGTGTGTGTATGTGTCAGTGTGTGTGTATCTGTTAGTGTGTGTGTAACTGTCAGTATGTGTGTGTCTGTGTCAATGTGTGTGTCTGTCAATGTGTGTGTGCATCTGTGTTAGTGGGTGTGTGTATCTGTGTCAGTGTGTGTGTGTCAGTGTCTATCTGTGTCAGTGTGTGTCTGTGTGCATGTCTGTGTCCATCAAATACACATGTGGAAATATCACAAGCCCACAAAAAGGTAAAAATTCAGCCCCTCATTCACATGTCCTGATCCCCTATGTTGTGGGGAGGTGATGGTGTGGCTGAGAGACGATGCAGGAGGGGAGGTGATGGTGTGGGTGAAAGACTACGTGGTGGGGAGGAGATGGTGTGGCTGAGAGACAACACAGGGGGGAGGTGATGGTGTGGCTAAGAGATGATGCAGGGGGGGAAGACGATGGTGTGCTTAGAGATGATGTGGTGGGGAGGTGATGGTGTGCTAAGAGATGATGCAGGAGGGGTGGTGATGATGTGTCTGAGAGATGATGCAGGGGGGAGGTGATGGTGTGCTAAGAGATGATGCAGGAGGGGTGGTGATAATGCGGCTGAGAGATGACGCAGGGGAGGAGGTGATGGTGTGGCTCAGAGACAACGCGGTGGGGAGATGATGGTGTGCAGAGAGACAATGCAGGGAGGAGGTGATGATGTTCTGAGAGACTACACGGTAGGGAGGTGATGTGCTGAGAGACTACATGGTGGGGAGGTGATGGTGTGGCTGAGAGACGACGCAGGGGGAAGGTGATGGTGTGGCTAAGAGATGATGCAGAGGGGTAGGTGATGGTGTGGCTGAGAGACGGCACAGGGGGGAAGACGATGGTGTGGCTGAGACGATGCAGGGGAAGATGTGATGATGTGCTGAGAGACTGCTGTGGGGAGGTGATGGTGTGCTGAGAGACTATGCAGTAGGGGGTTGATGGTGTGCTGAGAGACTACCTGGTGAGGAGGTGATGGTGTGGTTGAGGGATGACGCAGGGGGGAGGTGATGGTGTGGCTAAGAGATGATGCAGGGGGGTAGGTGATGGTGTGGCTGAGAGACAGTGTAGGATGAGGTGATGGTGTGGCTGAGAGACAATGCAGGGGTGAGGTGATGATGTGCTGAGATGATGCAGTGGGGAGGTGATGGTGTGGCTAAGAGATGATGCAGGGGGAAGATGATGATGTGCTTAGAGACAATGTGGTGGGGAGGAAATGGTGTGCTAAAAGATGATGCAGGAGGGGTGGTGATGATGTGGCTGAGAGATGACAAAGGGGGGAGGTGATGGTGATGGCTGAGAGACAATGCGGTGGGGAGATGATGGTGTGCGGAGAGATGATGCAGGGGGAAGGTGGTGGTGTGGCTAAGAGACAGCACAGGGGGAGGTGATGGTGTGGCTGAGAGACAGCGCAGGGAAAGGTGATGGTATGGCTGAGAGACAGCGCAGGGGGAGGTGATGGTGTGGCTGAGAGACGACGCAGGGGGGAAGACGATAGTGTGGTTGAGAGACTATGCTGTGGGGAGGTGATGGTGTGCTGTGTAAAGATACTGCCTTTGAACCTCTATACACCCCTGCCTATACCTTCTGATATCCTGCCTATAAACCTCTAAGGATGACGCTATTTTGCGTATGCAGTTATACAGTAAATAAAGACTCCAGACCTAGAACCTGTGGTTCCAAAGCACAAAGTATTATTCAAGTAAAAGTACAGTCAGTTACATGCTAGTTATAAGTACAATTTGGCGCAAAGGAATTATACAGACCCAAGTACAGTTATACATACGCAGTGCTCTAGACCAGATGTAGGCATCAGCAAGAAACCCCTCGTCAATCAGCATTCAGCATGAAGACTAGGAACCCAGGGTCAGAGGACACATATTTATACCCCCCAGAAATAAACAACACAATAGAGAAGTTTGTTGCTAATACCATTGATCCTAAAGGAGAGGGCATATGTTACAAGGCATTTAACAGGTTGGTTCAAGTAGACACAGTCCAGCCTCTAACAACTGGTCTCTGGTTTCCCGCCTCATGCAAATCCTAACAGTTGGTCATATAATGTATTTTGTTGCTTGAAGTCTCTGCGGTCCATAAGTTGAGAATACATGTTGCCATCTCTCCATCGATATTATCGGAATACTGTTGAGAGAGTACGCATCAGCACAATACCAAACATGGCTTACTTATCACATATAAAACCTTAGTTACGAAATAATCTTTATTTCCTAGCAATTATAATAAATGTGCATACTTGAATCTTATACCTTAAAGCTTATGGAACCTTGTATGTGAATATGTAATGTGTGAGTATGTGGGGTTTGATGTAAAGACGCTAGTTAACTTGGGGCAGATGCGTGTGCATGAAGCTAATATTCAGCATTTTCATACAGGATCTTATGAATTCGCTAATATGCGACTAGTTAACAGCGCAATTGTGCGTATTAATGTGTGTATGAGAAATGGTGAAAGATGTAATCTCATGATGCTAATAGTAATATCGCCACATGTACTAAAGTGTGAGTTTATCTAAAATGGTGCTTGGGCAGCCATTCACAAAATGGCGTCTTGCGATCTCATTTCCAAGATGGCATCTTGCGATCCAGTCGCAAGATGGCGTCGCTGCGATCCAATTTTAAACTGATCTTGTCTCAGCCAATTATCCAGCTTCGACAGTCCACCCTTTGATAGCGAACAACATGCTATCACAATCTGATTTTTAAATATAATTTAGGCTTACATTTATATACTATTTAGTGTTATTATGGGATGGCACAAGGTGGTTCTTAATCCATCAATAATGTGTCTCTGAGTGGGGACATAAAACTACTAATATACACACACCGTGGATCTTGGAAGATCATGTGAAAGGTGTGGGGATACACCAGTCCTATAAAGGCAGTCTTGAAGGGGAATTTGAGACTTTACATTATCTGAGGTGTTTTAAAAATAACATTTCAATAATACATTCTATGCAGGTCTAAATATAATACATTAAAAGATGGTATTTCCTCGTTCAGGGTTGTAATGCAGTTCTGTATTTACCTCGGTATTCATACTGACCATCATCATGATTTTGTTCTTTCGTTTTACTCTATTTTTAAATTTTCCACACTTCAACACAATAGGAACACACCGGACACATATGTAAATTATTATGATGACAATCAGTATAAGGATTAAGAATTTGCCGATGCTGGCGATCACTTCCTGGACCCATTCCCCTAGACCTGAGAACTATTTCACTGGGTTCAGCCATGAAACCCATCCTTCTATCTTCTCCCCTACTTCAGCCACTGAAGCATTATGGTTCTTACGAAATTCCCATTTTAGCTGCAGAATTTCATCCATCTTCCGGTTTATCACTTCCTTAGGGTCGCTGGTATCATTGGTGACATAGGTGCAACATTTTACTCCAAATTCGGTGGCTAACGTTAGCAATACCCTCCAGTAACAGCAGTTAAATAATTTAACACTAGCCTGTGTTGCACCAGTTCTTTCTTGTACGCTTGCAATTCTCTCCCTGTATACCTGAATGTGTCATCATACATCTCGGTGATATTATCTATTAATTTAGCAAGTTCCTGAATATATCTAAAATTTAATGTACCCCGAGCGATCCTGGTGGGATCCAATGTGACTAAATCTTGAAAGCCAGTTGTCTCACTAATTAACTGAGTGGCTTTATGCACGTCACCAGGTATCATATTTCGTTTGCCTCTGTGTTCATATTGCGTGGGAAGATATGGTGATGGTGTGTTTTTATGTATACCAAGCATTTCAACATGTGTGAGGGTCATAACTTCTGGGACTACTCTTCCCAGGTAACACAAACCTTCGGAACTCGGGGAGAGCCACTTATACGCTTTTCTTCCACATATAAAATATACATTATCAGGGAGAACATAAGGAATGGTATGCATCATTATCATTTAGCACATTTCCCTTGCAAACAATCCTATTTCTGGGTCTTCCATCTGGTACATGCAAGTCTCTGGCTGTATTATTTTAGCACAATAACCATCTGGCACCTTACCAATAATTTCTTTGGTGGAACTCAATGTATAACGGTACCTAAAATGTCTCCCACTAGATTTAATTGAGCGTAACAGATCATGGTTTATGGACTCATTATCAGCTCTTTGTGAGAAGGTCATCATCTGATTATTCCCTGTCACTTCCCAACTCTCGGGTTTATTAGGGTTGGTTATGTTTAAACACAAAAGTGATCTATCTACTTGGAATTGATGGAGTTTGAAATGAGGTGGTTTGGATGAGACGAATTTTCCATCCAATGTCTTCCCTTTCTGTAATTCTAAAATTTCCGTGATATTCAGCGGAAATGGCACCAACCCTACATTATGCTGTCCCTGTGGCACATGTGAACACACCCAGCAATCAGTTTGATTTAACACTTTGCCTACCATGCTATGATAATCCTCTAAAGGATACCCACCCCAGTACAGGTTATATTTAAGTTGCACCGTTGGATACAGTTCTCATCAACTAGGGACCCACAATGCTCACAAATACAGGAATCTTCAGATGACAAACTTTCACACCATCCCCGAGTATCCGGAATAACAGCTTTCTTAACAATAACAGTACTAAGATTGGGCAGACACTCCCCTGATTGGCATAGCACTCCTCCTGACTCCACTCCATCAGCGCTGCCATCAGCTCCCATCTCCTCTATTAGTTCTTCATCACAGAAACTGGGTATCCCCAAACAGATCATCACGACAGAAACTCTGGAAGAAAGAACTAGGATGACCACAGCAGACCACTCCATTGCTGGAAGCACTGATCTACACATTTCTTTAGCTCAGGTATCTCACCGTCACCTTTTTAATCCTTCCAGCACAAGCTCACAATTGACAGGTCCACGTTATCGGCCTTGTCTCCGCCTTGTATCTCCACCGGTTGGTTAACCTCCCTATAGTGAGTGGAATGGACCCACGTATCTTCCCCGGCCACCCTTTAAGGATGTGGTACTTTGTCAACAATCGTCAGATACGGACCTTTCCACCGATCAGTCAAACGACCTGAGCTAAAAAAATTCGGATCGTAACAAATTCCCCACGTTTGACATCATGACAGTTTGCATTAGACATGTTAGTTAATAACACTTTCAATTTCAGTTATTTTTATTCATCTTCGTATCTCAAAGGGGGGACAGATAAAAGAAATGACAGTCTGGAATGATTTTGGTTTTATTACCCATCACCTTACACATGTTCTGGGAAACGTCACCTGTAAAATGAGTCCCCCTATCACTTTGAATAATTCTAGGGATATAGGGCCTCATTCAGAGGCGGTCGGAGGATGCAAGCGGTCGCGCAGAAACTGGGCGGCCACTTGCATCCTGACCGCCCGCCATGGGAACGCCTCCATTTGGGCTGCCACCCCCCCGGCCCGCCTTCCAAACGGGGTGAGCTGTCAATCAACATCGACAGATTGCCCCCTTTGGAAAGAGACCCGCTACGACCGGTGCTGTCGGTCGTAGCGGGTCTCACGCATGCGCACAAGGGAGCCGGCTCCCTCGTGCGCATGTGCACTGGCAAAACATCGAGGCGGCCATGCGGTCGTAAACCGTACGGCCGCCTCTGAATAAGGTCCATAGTATCTGCATACAGGTTCCTGCAATTAAATCTTGTTATTAATAGCTACTGCTCTAAATAATGCCTGGGCCCCTGGGTTGGATAGTATTCCGAGTATTTGACCTTAGCCTGGCATGGCTGCCGTTTATCCTTAGCAACCTTGTGTCCTGTGTGTGAGAGATAAAGCACAACAGTTTAATATAATTTAAACATGACCTAAATACAACAATAAATCGTCCACATTTTACATTAGAACAGATCCATTGGCAGGTTGGAAAGATTGTAAGCTGTCATATAAGGCCTGGGAGAAGATAGTGGGGTTGCCTATGAACCCATGGGAAACCCGTGTTCATGTGTGGTGTTCTTCACTTTGCAGTACTTACTTATGTGTCCCACTTGGTGACAGTTAAAACATCTTTTTGAACGGGGTGGATGAAAAGATTGTTGTGGGAGTTGAGCAAGAGGGAAAGATGGTGGGTATGGGTGGGAAAATGGAGGATAAGGGTATGGTGGGAGGTATGAAGTTTTTGGGTAGCATGGGACCTGTGGTTGTGTATGATATGTGGGGTAAGGATGTGTTTGCTGTGGTGTGGGATTGGTGAGGACGTGTAACTGTTCAGGTGCAAGTGTGTGTATAGGTGCAGGTGTGTCTACATTCCTTCCAGAGCTAGAATACTGACAGCCATTAGTTTTTCGCTCTGGGTCTCTCTCTTCTTTGAGATGTTTTTATCATGTTTTATGGCAGATTCTATGACGGTATCTATTGTGACTCCCCTCCAGCCAGGCTGTGAGGTCTGAACCCAGGTCTTTAAGTCTTCTTTAAGGCCATCCATGAGTATGGTGACAATCATTTCCCGGTGGTGAGTGCTATCTTTAAGATCTTCTAACCCAGTGTACTGGGTGATAGTCTGCAGAGCCCGGTCTCAATAATCTTCTGCAGATTCACTCTCCTTTTGCTTTATGGTGAAAATTTTGTTCCAGTTAACTACTACTGGAAAATATATACCCAATTGAGTTATGATGCGGGAAATATTATCTTGGTTTATTTGGTCTGTTAAGGAAACATCACCATCCAATACACAATCCGTGATAAATTTTGTCACGTTGGTATTGTGTGGTAGACAGACCCTTAACACCACACGCCAATCTTTATTAGTTGGCTCATGAGAACTACCCAAATTCCTCAAAAATCTTTGACATTTGGCTAGTTCCTTTTTGGGATCGGGGAAATCTTTTATGATGGAATTTAGTTCTGCTCTTGTCCAAGGACAATGCATTACCACTTCCCTCGTGGGCACTACACCATGCACATCTGCATTTCCATTCGGAACAGTTATAGTCCGAATGGGATGCAGACCGGCAGCGCTGCTACCTTTGACCTTGCTACCTGGCTGGGGGTTTAGTCTGCTGCTGCTACGTATGGTATTAACAACTTCCTCTACAGGTGCAGAGGGGGCTAGCACTTCCCTTACTGTTACTGATGGAGATGGCGGCACCACTCGTGATTGTCGTGGTGCAGCATCTATCATCTGTACAGCATGGGAAATGGCAGACATTACAATAGGCTCATCATCCACATCATGAACATTTTCTTTATGGTTGCTTAAGAGAGGGTACAAATTGCTTGTTACATTTTTATGGGTATTTTTGATAACTGTACTTGCACCTCCATCCACAGAAGGTGGAGGTGGTGTGCGTGAACTGCTGGCAATACCTTATACAATGCTACCTTTCTGCACGTGCACGCCATTTTGCGGCTTGCTCGTATTGAAATTTAGCGTCGCGGATGCATTCTCTGGCAATGCGCTCACAACGCTAGTTTGCGTCGCTTGCGCATTTTTAAGCCACGCATCCCCTTCATGCTGCCACAACTTTAAACATTCATAATATTTTACCTTTTTACCTCGAGAGCGCATCAGACTGATGTGGTCTCGGACATTGGGCCTGATTCAGACCCACTCGCGAGCGGCTGTCCGCTCGCAAGTGGGTCGATGGTGTGCACTGAGCATGCGCACGATGGAGGGAGCTCCATCGTGCGCATGCGCGAGACGCGACGAGCGAAGGACTTTCCTTCGCTCGTTGTGTCTGATCAAAGGGGGCGTGCTGTCGATGTTGATTGACAGCACGCCCCCTTTGGTGGGCAAGCCGGGGGCGTGCCTCCCAGACGGGGGCGTTCCCAAGGGAACGCCCACCGTCAGAAGCCGGCCCACTGACATCACTAGTGATGTCAGTGGGAGTGATTTTGGCTCTGATAGAGCCAAAATCACTCCGGGCCTTGCGGTTGAGAAACTCAACCGCAGGCTCCGGCTCGCAGTGGCGATGGTCGCGATGGTCAAGACCATCGTGACCATCAACCTGCACGCTCGTATAGGCTGTGGGTGGTGACCCACAGCTATACGAGCGTCCAGGAGGACGCTCCAGAATTATGGAGGTGGGCCCTGATTCAGAGCGAGCGCTCTGGTCAGAGCGTCCGGCTCTGAATCAGGGCCATTATTCAATACATCTTTATCAAAACTACCAATTCTAGGAAATGGTTTAACACTCTTCCTCGTCATATTAAACCATAAATCACAATACCTGGTTGCATTGGCACCGTACCTAATATGTATAACAAGCCGTGCCGACCCAAGTGGCACTTCCAACAGCAGCAAATCATTTAACATCTGTACCGTTTGCTTGGCCCTCATCCTGGGAGAACCCTAAGTTTTTCAATAAAGATTTAAATTGGTGAAAGACAGTCTAGATACTTTCACTTACCTACGGACGAAATTTCCAGATGCCCCCGCTCACCTATGGAAGAAATTTATAGATGCCCCCACTCACCTACGGAAGAAATTTCTAGTTGCCCCCGCTCACCTACGGAAGAAATTTCTAGATTCCCCCGCTCACCTACGGAAGAAATTTCTAGATGCCCCCACTCACCTATTATCTCTCAGCTCACAATCACAAGTTTCCTAGTGTGGCTCAACTACAATGCTCAAATAACCCAACCTAATTATTGAACACTACAATCACACTGAGAGCCAGTCCCTACAACAAAGACAACATGTACACCTGCTGATGTGTATAGAACGGTAAGCTACTTACCGAGCTAATAGGCCAACTCCTGCGCCTAGTACTTAAGGGTCATACAATACCCTTAACCTTTAGGTCCCGTGTTACACCCTAAACAAATACTCACAATCACACACTGTTTTCCTGTGCAGAAAACTACATGTTAACCCAATTATTGGCAACAATTGATAATGTAAACTCAATGGCTTTGTTTAAACGTGGCCGCACAACCGGAAGTACGAATACGCTATATTGCGACCAGTCGCATACACAATAATGCGACTACCACACAACCGTATGACAATCTTTAGTTGCGTACACAAAAGTGCATCTTTACTGTGCGCAAAACTGCGACTCAGCCGCGTGTTCAATACTGCGGCACCCCATTAAATGTTAGGTTCTATCAACAAAGGAAAACAAACTTTTTCCTCTCTTGTCCCTGGATTCTAGTCGGTGTCCCTGGCTCACACGAAAACGGGTAGTGCTCTCTCAGCACCGAGCGGTTGCAGGTAAACCCTGCATGTGGCCACTCCACCCTTTGGTGAGATATCGATAACCGTATGTGCCGTGTGAGTGGGTAAGTGACTTCACTACGAGCCCCAACTGACGATACTGCCTTTGAACCTCTATACACCCCTGCCTATACCTTCTGATATCCTGCCTATAAACCTCTAAGGATGACGCTATTTTGCGTACGCAGTTGTACAGTAAATAAAGACTCCAGACCTAGAACCTGTGGTTCCAAAGCACAAAGTATTATTCAAGTAAAAGTACAGTCAGTTACACGCTAGTTATAAGTACAATTTGGCGCAAAGGAATTATACAGACCCAAGTACAGTTATAGATACGCAGCGCTCTGGACCAGATGTAGGCATCAGCAAGAAACCCCTCGTCAATCAGCATTCAGCACGAAGACTAGGAAACCAGGGTCAGAGCACACATATTTATACCCCCCAGAAATAAACAACACAATAGAGAAGTTTATTGCTAATACCATTGATCCTAAAGGAGAGGGCATATGTTACAAGGCATTTAACAGGTTGGTTCAAACAGACACAGTCCAGCCTTAACAACTGGTGGTCTCTTGTTTCCCGCCTCATGCAAATCCTAACAGTTGGTCATATAATGTACATTTTGTTGCTTGAAGTCTCTGCGGTTCATAAGTTGAGAATGCATGTTGTGATCTCTCCATCGATATTATCGGAATACTGTTGAGAGAGTACGCATCAGTACAATACCAAACATGGCTTACTTATCACGTATAAAACCTTAGCTACGAAATAATCTTTATTTCCTAGCAATTATAATAAATGTGCATACTTGAATCTTATACCTTAAAGCTTATGGAACCTTGTATGTGAATATGTAATGTGTGAGTATGTGGGGTTTGATGTAAAGACACTAGTTAACTTGGGGCAGATGCATGTGCATGAAGCTAATATTCAGCTTTTTCATACAGGATCTTATGCATTCGCTAATATGCAACTATGCAGCGCAATTGTGCGTATTAATGTGTGTATGAGAAATGGTGAAAGATGCAATCTCATGATGCTAATAGTAATGTCGCCACATGTACTAAAGTGTGAGTTTATCTAAAATGGCGCTTGGGCAGCCATTCACAAAATGGCGTCTTGCGATCTCATTTCCAAGATGGTGTCTTGCGGCCAGTCGCAAGATGGCATTGCTGCGATCCAATTTTAAACTGATCTTGTCTCAGCCAATTATCCAGCTTCGACATGAGAGACTACACAGTAGGGGGTTGATGGTGTGCTGAGAGACTATGTGGTGGGGAGGTGATGGTGTGGCTGAGAGATGATGCAGGGGGGAGGTGATGGTGTGGCTAAGAGATAATGCAGGGGAGTAGGTGATGGTGTGGCTGAGAGACAGTATAGGAGGAGGTGGTGGTGTCACTGAGAGACAATGCAGAGGGGGAGGTGATGATGTGCTGAGATGATGCAGGGGTGAGGTGATGGTGTGGCTGAGAGACAGCGCAGGGGGAGGTGATGGTGTGGCTAAGAGATCATGCAGGGGGGAAGATGATGGTGTGCTTAGAAACAATGTGGTGGAGAGGTGATGGTCTGGGTAAGAGATGATGCAGAGGGGTAGGTGATGGTGTGGCTGAGAGACAGTGCAGGGGGAGGTGATGGTGTGGCTGAGAGATGACGCAGTTGGGAATACAATGGTGTGTCTGAGAAACAACGCAGGGGGAGATGTGATGGTGTGCTGAGAGACTATGCTGTGGGGAGGTGATGGTGTGCTGAGAGACGACATGGGAGGGAGGTAATGGTGTGCTGAGAGACGACGTAGTGGGGAGGTGATGGTGTGCTGAGATACGATGCAGCGGGAGATTGTGTGGCTGAGAGATGCAGGGGGAAGGAAGTTACACAGGGGGAACGAGTCTGGTTGAACCACTGTTGGATGAACATGACATGGTTAATATACCTACACAAACAGGCATCTTCCGGACGATGTGACCTACATGAATAATGAATACCGACTTAAGACATCGTCTTTCCATGGAGGATACATTTCATCAGAGGTTCCACATTGTGAGAAACCACCGTATAGGTAAGGTGCATATGGAATGGAAAGGAATGCTCCCAGAATGGCAAGAAATGTCATGTTGGCACGACCCATTTTCAGTGACCATGCCCCTTCGGTAAGTGACCATGCCCCTTCGGTAAGTGACCACGCCTATTTTTGGGCAGCGCGCATATATCTTTTGCTATGTGTGTGGTGGGGAGGTGCCCTTCTTCAACTTGTCCTGGGCTCCAAAAACCCTAGTTACACTATTATCCAACTTGTGTATACCACAAATTGTACACACATTTCAACATTTAAGGGCCCATTTATCATTCAATACTTGAGGTAAAATCCCCGAAAACGTGTTACTAAGTATCCCCCTGATGTATGAAGGATGGACCGATACCTGCTGCGATCCCTCCATTGCCGCTTTCAGCCGCTTCCCCCATAGGTTTCTATGGGGGATGCGATGCTGCCAAATGTACCGGAATGTGTCATTCTGCATGTGCCAGAATGTGTCATTCTGCATGTGCCAGTTAATACATCCGGCCACTATGATCACATTTTTCAATGCGATCATGGACGGTACTGCATGCCCTGATCGAATTGCAAAATGTGATCATTAATAAATGGGCCCCATAGTCCTTTTGTTTTGTTTTTTTGTAGTGCAGCAATATATTGTGTCATTTTATAAACTCATTTATCAGCTTTGAAGCTGGTGTTAATATGGGTCCAAGTCCAGGGAGATAGCACTAATATTATCTTGATATGTGGCTAAAACAACAGTTGTCTGTGAGTTATCAGCGGATTGTAAGTCGGATTAAGCAACTCCTGTAAATATTGCACCAGCAGAAGGTACAGACAAGTAAATTTAAAGAAGGCAAAACTATTAGTACACTATAAGCATATTACAAGCAGCATATCTACTGCAGTGTTACATACACAGTCACCTAAAACCTAACTAAACTATTAGTGCTAGTTTTCAAGGGGTATATTTACTAAAGTGCGGGTTTTCAGAAGTGGAGTTGTTGCCCATAGCATCCAATCTGATTCTCGCTATTCTCTTCTACAAGGTGCTAGATGATGATAAGCAGAATTTGATTGGTTGCTATGGACAACATCTCCACTTCTAGAAATCCACACTTTAGTAAATATACCCTCAGGAATCTGAATATATGCGAATATTACCAAAGTAAAGAGGACATGTAATAAGTTATGTATGTGCACAATATTAGTATTTATCTCTACAACATGAAATGTAAATACTCAGGATCACCAAAAGGTGTGAGATATGAAAACCTGCTATGTAAGCTTGTTTGCTCCCCACCACTAATACTTTCTGCTAATTTTATGCAATCGGTCTGTAACAGGGTTATATTTTAGATATGAAACGATCAGCCCATTTATCTAAAAATTCCCTATAAAATATGACTTTGATTTGCCTGTTAGGTACAGTATATTCATAAACTGGTACCAGGTTGTTAATCCTGTATGACACCCCTGAAGTTAGAGGGGTACATGTAATAAAACCATTTGAGTTTGCATTTGAGGTATGTGATAGTGGTCGCGTAAACACAGCATCCAGATGTTGCCCATAGAAACATACAAGTCTCCGGATGGAATAGGCTGCGAGTCGAAAACTCTCAAAAAAAATCGCACAAATATCAGACAAATTTTAGGTAGACGAATTTAATGTGCGAGGTTACAGTAAATCACCATCCCTGTTTTATACATGACTAATTCCTTTAATATAAATACACTCTCATGTGTTAGTTAATGTAGTCAGAAAAAAGGACACATTTTAGTTTCTCATAAACAGTTTACTATTCAGAGAACTGACATATACATTATGTTTCATTCTCAAAACTAAATAACAAAAACAACAACTTAGGGCTGGCTTGTACGTGTGCCCGTACCTCGCCCTTCTGAACGACCACCAAGGCCCTTCTGTACACTGGCCCAAGGGAGAGTGCTGGGAGCTGGGGTTGGTGGTGTGGTGGTTTGGCTCCATTCAGTGGATGTGGTAGCAGCAGCCAATGCTTCTCTTTGGGCCATATTTTCACATTGCAGGCTGATTAGTTCCTCAGTTTGAGCACGGATTGCCTGGGTCATGTCAGCTATACGCCGACATGCGGATTATAGTAGCTTGGGCCACTCTATTAGTGTGAGCTATTTTACACAATTGTGGGCAATGTTCAATTCCAGGCGAAAAGTCCCGTACTTTTTGCATGCAGTACTTTTCGACCACTTCGCTGGTTTTCACTGCGGAAAAGTATTGCGTGCGTGCCCGCTTTCCGCCGTATTCAATTACAAATCGGTGAAAACGGGAGCCAGCAAAACTGTAATATGTGAAAAGTACTGTCAGATTTGGGGAAATGAGCCTGACACCCCCCAAAAGATGGTCTGACATTGGAGATCACTGTAGATACCCCCGAATAGCCCTGCTGAAGGTATTTGGGGTACTTAAATGCTATCAATAGCTTCTATTTTGCGTCTTTGCAGAAGTGGTGAAGAATAGCATTTACCAGGTTTTTTTGCTCAAAATAAGTAGTCGGAGCAAATTTGGGGTACCTGAAAATGGGTGCTAGGCTATTTTTAAGTTGCTAAAATGAACTTTTAAAAATGGTAAAAAATCCACCTGCTGTAAGCACCTGCAAACTTAAAAACACCTGGGGCATACTTAGGGACCCCCCTGACCCCCTAAAGTCTATTTCGCTAGTTTTTAAGTTTGTCCCACAACTTTGAACTTTTTTGCCCCCAAAACGAAAGTACTTTTTTGGGGTGATCTAAATACTTTTTTAAATCTTTTTTTGACGCAGTTTACCTTTGGGGGTCTGTTCCAAGTGTGCAGGGTGGTTCCCGCAGCTTTACACCTCAAAACCCCAATTCTACACTTTTTTTCGGCACCTATTCATAGGCGAATCTTTTACGCAGGTCCCACTGCATTGAGTTTCCGCACCAGCGAAAACCATTTGGAATTGAATATGGAGGAAACTTTTCGCATGGCGAAATGACGTCACTCGCTATACTTTTCCGCAGAAACTGACTTATCGCGGCTAATTGAATACGGTCCTATGTTGTAATTGATTTGTTTGAACCCTCATAAATTCAATCTGCATCTTATAGAAGGCATCCAAAGATGAGATGAGTGGTTCGGATTCTGTGGAATCCGAACGGCTCCGAACAAAGGGGATCCGAGTCCACCCGAACCCTGTTCGGGTGTTCCCCGCCTGACTCAGATCCCTGTCCGGGGCCGAACAGCGGCCTCCTGATGTCGGATTCTCGCAAGAGAATCCGACGTCTGGGCTCCTCTAGTGTAGGGCAGACCGCTGTGACAGCGGTCGGCCCTACACAGACACAACCACACCGCCGCCAGCGGCAGCTGTGTGTTTGTAATAGCAGCCAATAAGAGTCAGGCAGACTCTCATTGGCTGCTGCATGGAGGGAGCCGGTTGGAGCTCACTCAAAGCCGGATGACGAATTAGAACCAAATCCAAATCCGTCAAAAATGGTCCGCGCACATCCCTACTTTTAACGTGGGTATGGGTGGGGTTGTGGTATTGATGGTGGCTGCTGGCTTTGCTCCATTGCTTCTTTGGTGATTCTTCTATGTCTGGGTGCTCTGATATCTGTAGCTCTGTGAGGATGATGTAGGTTGGCCCACCCAGGTTTGGCGCAATGAGGTAAGCAAGATATGCAGTGCAAGAGGGCGACTGGCTGGAAAGGCGCCCTCCCCCCTTTTGCCCTCTCTCCAAGTCATCTGAGACTCTCTCTTTCTGGGAAGAGGTGAAGAATCCATTCCCCAGAGGGAAGCCTTGACCAACCTAAGGGTGACTGTGAGACTTGTGGCGTGGGTAAGCATTAGGGATGGCCATCGATGTGGTTACCATCGATGGTGAATTAAAAAGTGGGCATCGATGGTCACCAACTATGCAATGGATAACCATTGATGGTTTCACCAACCGATGGTCATCCCTGTTCTAAGACTGAATGGCCTATGAACCAATCAGAACATGGGGGCAGGGCATCATGGGTGTCGAGGGCGAAGCCATGCTCTGTGTCCCAGGACATTGGGAAAAAAACAACAACATTCAGGTCTGCTTTACCATCAATTGAGGGAAACCATCTGGTTCTCCCCATCTATGGTAAAAGCATTCAACATCTGCCATAAACCATCGATGATTATGAATCAACGATGGTTGATGGCCATCCCTTGGAAGAATGAACATCTTTCTATCTTCCGAGCCATCCCCCAATTGTCACCCTTGCACATTTAAAAATATGAAATATTATGAAAAGACTTCTAAAAAGGACATATTTGTAGGAGTTATTTGTAGTTTGCAGGGGGGCACTGAACACCCTAGTACCGGCCCTGGGCCCACAAATATCTTTAATTACAATTGGTGATGGTGTGTAAGCATGCGATGGTCCTGAAAACAGGAAAGTACATGTTAATTATGTTTATTTTTGTTTTTGCAACCTTTTTGTTTAGCTTCCTGCAAAAGCATTACATTGCAGAATGTGTGCTCTAACAATTGTCACACTGTTGTTCAATTCTGACAATTTGCACATGATTGGTAAAACATTTTTTGCTTATTTTGTTTGTTATCCTTTTTTTAGTACTACCCGGCAGCAGCAGGAGCTTGGGTGCGTGTCCTTTTGGATGGTGGCTTTTTCTCGCGAGCATCATTTGAGGATAAAAAAATAACAATTAATGTATTTAGTTTGGGTTAAGTCAAGACATGTTAACAAATGTTAAAAACTGGCAACATTTAGTATGCTGAAGTCGAAATGACGTGCATGCCCAGAGAGGAGACGGGGCGTTGTTCCCGCCAGACCACGCCCCATTGTGATGCTGTTTTGGGGTGTGACCACAAGTCAGACACCCATTTTACATCATGCTGCTCTCCCTGCACTAAATGGATGCCACACGAGTACGTGCTGCATCCACTCAGCTTCACGGCAGCACTGCTCTCTGCTTAGCAGAGCAGAGCTGTGGCGGTGCCTGAGTGTCCCCAACCTCTCGACCATCCGTGGTCCACAGCGCCCCTATGGACCATAGGTAGGAAAGCAGGACAGTGCCCGAAAAACACGGCTGTGCCGCTGGAATCTGGACATTTGGAAGGTATGTCATTATTTGTTGATTCCTTTGCCTTCACCAAAAAAACATAAAGCTGTAGCTTGAAAAATAAAAAAAAATTTGCAAATGGAAGTTCATCTGGTAAGTTTGGTAAGGTTGTTGCTTTAAGATTGTGCACTACTGTAGATTATGATCTTCAGGACAAAATCACTTAATATATTCAAAATGGTTTGGCATTGTAAAGATTATTTAATGATCTGTACTCACCAGTAGCAGTTTGGGTGGATGGATGATCAGTGTCCTCAATGTGTGTGCCAGGTAGAATATGAGGTGGGATCACCTGCTTTAAGTCCTCCTTAAAAGAGGAAAATTGAACGCGGATTGCTGGGCCACACCCTGTCTTTCGAATTTGATGCAGCTCCTCTGCCATTTTCCCTTTAAGCACCATCTTGACATCCGAGAAGTACTTCTTGCAATTTTTAACACACCTCTTGCATGTAAAAAATAAAAATGAAGTTTAGGTTAATTCAAAACATTTTAACCAAAATTCACATATTTGTTTGACAAAATGAACTGCATCACACACCCCCTGCCATAACAAATTTACTCCTGCCGGAGTGCGCCTCTGCCCCTAGGAGCTTCTCATGTAATGGTACAATAGAACGTACTAAGGCACAATTTTCTTCATATGTAATTGTAAAGTAGACATTTCACCCTCTTTAAGTTTTGCCAGAGGCTCAAACAGCAGCCTCACCCGCTTCCTCCTCCTCATTCACCTCTTTAGCCTCCTCCACTAGGTGCAATAAAAAACACATTTTCTTCCTCCTCCCTGCTGTCCAGGACCTCCATCCTCTTCATACTAGGCCTTATTGAAAATTTTGAGACATAAACAAGCACTCTGGGTGAGATGTACTAAGCATCACATCCGCGATGCAGTACATCCCGCCTGTCTTCGGGTACATACCATGGTTCATTACCGCAGTATGTACCTAGAATATCGCAAAGGACAGCTCTCTAGATAAGAGCTGTCTTTTATGATGGCTCTGGACAGAGGTATTTCCGTGTTTAACACCCAGAAGTCCTTCTGGTGTCCTTCTGCACATGCGCAGAAGAATGCTGGCCGCGGGGTGATGGAAGGAATCTAAGGGGAAGTGTCCCGTTAAGAAGCCCATAGGCTTTTATTGGGTAATGCCACCTGAATATGGCGTTACCCATCAGGACGAAGCTCAGTGCTTTGTACATATAAGGAATACGGTCAAACCCCCGAAAAATGCATTTTAGGGAGTTTTACCGCATTTTCCCCTTTAGTACATCCCGTCCTATATACCCTATCTCCACCTTCTACAAACCTATCAGTGAGATCAGTGCACAAGTGATACTTTTGTAGGGCAAACAACTTTCATAGACCAATTACTACACCACTTTGAAAAGCATCATCTCACATTTAATGAAAATCTGAGTTTTGCAGGTTTTCTCACCAATGAACCCATATGGAGTCGCATGCGAGTTACGCCAGTACCTAAAAAATTGCAACCTATTACATGTTGTGAGTTTTGCAAGAATCTCGCACCAATTTTGGATTGGATCCCAAAACTAGGCAAAAGGTCATCTTCCCGGCATCAGACCTCGCATGCTTAGGATTTCATATAAGAGTTCCTCATTCGGGATTGGATGCCATTTCACAGGAGAGCAGAGGGAGAGGGAGAGGGTGTGGGACTGTGGGCTGGATCACTATGAGGCACTGTAATAAAAAAACCACCATTAGCAAGCCATCAGGGCACCATTAGGGTTCCATTATCATTAGGTTAGTAGGAGCAGTGTTAGCATTAGGTCAGGAGTGTAATAGGTAGATCAGTAGACACGAGTAGGTGTAGGGGAACTTAGTGTGACTGCAGGCCATACTTGCCTACCCTCCCGATTTGGCTGGCAGCCTCCTAAAAATCGTGTCCCGCTCCCGGGCCGCCGGAAAGGCAGGCAAGCCTCCCAGCAGCCGCCGACCCCTCCTGCCCCCCCATGATTGTGTGAGAATCCACCGCAGCGGTGGTGACGGTAACGCGATTCACGGAAATCTCGGCATTGTGCAGTGGAAAGGGCAGCCAGAATGTCAGCATCTATGCTCCAGGCATCATTGTCACTTGTCAGTGTATGTGTGTCTGTCACACACACTGCACACTGCAGTGCAAACAAACAGGCTAGCTACTGTCTGTGTTGCTTGTGTTCTGTTTCTTAAAGTGAACCTGTACTTTATTCAACTAGGTGCGAGAATAGCAAAATTCCTACAGCTGCTGGGTTTTTCCTTCAGGTAAAGGATTTTTGCTGTTCAATTAGGTGCAGGGTTTTCTATTCTTTGAGCGCACCTTCAATTTATATTTTTAGGAAAAATGGTCGGGAAATGCTCTGGGACCCCGGCGGCACCCTTCCTAATGGCTAATTAGGCAATTGGAAGTTTACAATTAGCTTAGTTAGTAATTACTCACCTTCCAAAGCGCTGTCTTCTTCCTCCAGCATCGGGACCCGGTCTTCTTTTTTTTTTCAATGTTAAAAGATGTTTCCTTTATTGTAGCAAAAGATCAATGTCGGAAACAAGTTGTGTGCACTACACTGCGCAGTCTCAGGAGAACGGATCTAGGGTAGGGGCGCGGCTTCAGTTGTTTTGGTCCTGTAATGCCCCCGCCATGAACAGCTTTCCAAAGTTCTGAGAGGTGAGTTTTTTTATATTCTGGATGTAAGTATCGATTTGACCTGCAATGAAAAGTGAATCCATTCGAGGTGGTGGAAGAGAAGCCTTAAATAATTTATTCATGTCTTCTTCAGGCAGCAGCGTTTCCCCACGGCTTTGCTGCTGAATGTGTTCTTGCTGCCGTCTCTGAACGTACTGGTGTTTCTGTTGCATCTGCTTGCTGGCATTCTGCAGGTACATGTTGTATTTCACAATATCCTGGCTCATTTCATCCACTCTGTCCATAAGAAGCTAAAGGCTCTTTTCCAGGTGATTGTGCTGGACAGACTCAGCAGCTCCTGTTTTTCAGCTACAGACGCCTTCTTGTCCAACTCCAATATTACCAGGTTGATTAGATGCGAGTTCTTGATCACAATAGGAACCTCCTCAAACATGTGCTCATACGCGATGTTTGTCTTCTTTAATCCTTCTCCAGAAAAGTCCTCCTACTTACAGACTTCCATCAGTTTCGGCATTAGTCTTACCTGAGAGACAGCGAGCCCTGGACAGTCTTAATCAGGATGTAAATAAGTACCACAGACTCTTCGATGGCATGCTGGTAGCAGTAGGGCATGGCTGACGGTGCCGTAGTAGGTACTGTAGATTGGTACCAGCCGCTGTGAAGGTGGTCAATGTTGACGTGACGCAAGCTTTGCATCATCTCCATGATACTGAACTTCATCAAATTCTGCATCCTCTTCCGTGTGTTGTGGGAACGGAAAGCAGTTTGTGATTTCCAGGCGAAAGTCCACCACCGGACCAAGCGGTATGCCATGGATCCCTCATTGCCATCATCTTCCTCCTTATAATGCTTAATGATCGTTAGCACCACCATCGCGTCTATCTGCACTTGTTTCACAGCGTTTTGTTTTTATTATTTGTATTACTTTTCTTGCACTGCAGGGTTTTCTTGCACCGCAGGGTTTTCTTGCACCGCAGGGGTGCAAGGAAAAAAAAAAAAAGTTTCCTGATAACCAATGGAATGACGTTCTCAAGTGAAACACGCCACAAGGGACACAAGGGAACGTCAATAACACGCCAGTTGTATTGACGTTCCCGTTGTTTCCTGTGTGTTTTGCTTTAGATAATCATCCCACTGGTCATCAGGATACATACTGTTACATATCATCATAACATAATTTTAAAATCCATATGGATTTACTGATGCCCATTTGATTACTCTGTTATTCCCGTTCTCAGCATAGGAAGAGCTGGTGTTTGGATATGATCTCATTTCCAAACGCCGGCATCGCACGTGATGACGGATCGGCCTGCTAGTCTGTTTGCAGTCTGGTGCAACCCAGGATAGCGGTGTGAGAGATGTATTAGTTTCCTAGTTGTGTCACTCACCAGTCAGCTCACTGCAGCCTTTGGCCAATATGGGTCAAAATTGAAAACAATATTGTGAGCTGTGAGATGGTCAAAATTGATTAGAAATTACTGGAAATTAATGTTATTGAGGTTAGTAACACTATAGGAACAAAAACAGACCAAAATTACATGATTTTAGCTGTTTCTATGCTTTTTAAAGAAATCCAGATCCAAAAACAAAATACTTCAGGGTGGTTTTGGCAAAACCAAAACATTTGAGGGTGGTTTTGGCAAAACAAAAACACAGGGGTCCATGCACATCTCTACTTTATATTAGGAGGACTCTTTAAACTATCAGTGTCCACTGAATGAATACAATATTATGGAAAGGCTTTCATTAATTTGCATATAAAGTAGGGATGAGCAGGCTCGGATAGGTTCGAGTTTGCACGTTGAGTTCGGATTTTTCCCTCCAAAAAAACAGAACTCAGAAAGAGGCAAAACGTCATCTTACATGGACGAACATCATCATTCCTGGACTGAGCGCTCGCAAGCGGGTCGATGGAGCCCGGAGGCGGCTGTCATGCGCATGCGCGAGACCCAAATAACAATGGCCAAGCCGTCGTTAAGGGTCTCGCACCAAAGGGGGCGTGCTGTCGATGGTGAGTGACAGCACGTCCCCTTTGGTGGGCGTGCCGGGGGCATGGCTGCCCAGACGGAGGCATTCTCATGGGAACGCCTACCGTCTGGGTCCGGCCCCACTGACATCACTAGTGATGTCAGTGGGAGTGCTTTTGGCTCTGATAGAGCCAAAAGCATTCCTGGGCTTGCGGCAACGAGACCCTACCGCAGGGTCTCGTCGCAAGCCCAATGGTTGCGATGGTCTTGACCATCGCGACCATCATTTTGGCCGCTCGCTATAGCTGTGGGTGGTCACCCACAGCTATGCAAGCGGCCAGGAGGCCGCTCCAAAAAGGAGCAGGGACGGCCCTGAGTCAGAGCGAGCAGTCTGTCAGAGCGTCCAGCTCTGAATCAAGGCCTGAGCTCCAAGATTAGGACAATCCTATAAAGGGAATGTGTGCCTAATTTAATATATCCTCTCAAAATTGAATGTCCTGCATTAGAAAGTATCCCTCTCAGGCAGAGCCGGATTTCGGCCTCATAGGGCCCTAGGCAAGATACCCCCCCTCAAACTTGCCATAGCACTATATTTTCATTCCTGATTCATGTCCCTGTACAGCACTTTGAAGAAAAGATCCCCCTCGGCCTTGAAACGTTGGCTATATATGTATAATACACTTGATTTTTGCTAACTTTCGCTAATCTTTCTAAATTTTGGCCCCACTGATTGCCCCCTCTATAGCTCTCACAGCCAGACATTCCATATCACACTGACTCACTGCCCTCTCACAGCAATCACTCACTCAGCACACTGACCTCCATCCCAGCTCACTCATGCCTCTCCATAGCACACTGAGCCCCTCACAGCACAGACTAACCCAATTACTGCCCACCTTACAGCACCACATACTGCCCCCTTCACAGCCACACATACTGCCCCTTCAGTGCCTAACAGCACAGAACACAACTCCCCTCACAGCACAAACCCCCCCTCCCCTCACAGCACAGACCCCCCCTCCCTCACAGCATAGACCCTTTGGCATCATACCCCTATTCCCTCACAGCACAACCCCCCCTCCTCTCACAGCACAGACTCCCCCTCACAACACAGACCTCCCATCCCCTCACAGCACAGACTCCCCCTCACAACACAGACCCCCCATCCCCTCACAGCACAGACTCCCCCTCACAGCACAGACCCCCCATCCCCTCACAGCACAGACCCCCCTCCCCTCACAGCACAGACCCCCCTCCTCTCACAGCACAGACTCACCCTCACAGCACAGACCCCCCCCTCCCTCACAGCATAGACCCTTTGGCATCATACCCCTATTCCCTCACAGCACAGACTCCCCCTCACAGCACAGACCCCCCCTCCCCTCACAGCACAGACCCCCCTCCTCTCACAGCACAGCATCTTTCTCCCCTTATAGCTTATATTACATTAGCTGGCATTAGCAGCACATGGATAGGCAGCATGAGTAGAGGGATGCAGATGACAAAAGGATAGTAGCTCCCAGATACACACTGAAAATACATTTAGTAGAAGAGGAAATGCAGGTTATTGGCATAATTCTCAGGGGCGGATTGGCATGGAAAACCAGCCTTGGAAATTTTTTGGAAGCAGCCCTAATTGTGGAGAGTCTGTTGAGGGGGCAGGATACTCCCTTCTCATAGGGCCTCATTCTGAGTAGAAGGCAGCAAAGACCTTCCTTGCATCTTTTGCTGCAGTTCTGTCTAACTTTATGCTAATGCGGCTGCAAAACTGGCATATCAGGGAACGGGTTCTAAACATGCATAAGTGTCCCACCATCAGGGATGTATGCAAACCATCGGGTATGCGTACATCTCTGAATGACCCCCAAGTACTTTGGTATTCTCTAGATACCTCCTAACTTTCTAACCCACAGTACAGAGCTGACAGGGACAGGACAGAGGTGAAAGGGGCAGAACACTGGGAAAAGGGACATGACAGTGAGGACAGGACAGAGGTGATGGACAGGACAGTGGGAACAGGACAGAGGTGACAGGAACTGGACAATGGGGACAGGGAAGACAGGACCAAGACAGAACAGAGGGACAGGAGAGAGGAGTGCAGGTACAGGACAGAGGGACAGGAGAGAGGAGTGCAGGTACAGGACAGAGGGACAGGAGAGAGGAGTGCAGGTACAGGACAGAGGTGACAGGAGAGAGGATTGCAGGTACAGGACAGAGGGACAGGAGAGAGGAGTGCAGGTACAGGACAGAGGGACAGGAGAGAGGAGTGCAGGTACAGGACAGAGGGACAGGAGAGAGGAGTGCAGGTACAGGACAGAGGGACAGGAGAGAGGAGTGCAGGTACAGGACAGAGGTGACAGGAGAGAGGAGTGCAGGTACAGGACAGAGGGACAGGAGAGAGGAGTGCAGGTACAGGACAGAGGTGACAGGAGAGAGGAGTGCAGGTACAGGACAGAGGGACAGGAGAGAGGAGTGCAGGTACAGGACAGAGGTGACAGGAGAGAGGAGTGCAGATACAGGACAGAGGTGAGAGGGACATGAAAGAGGTGACAGAGCCTGGACAGAGGTGATAGGACCAGGACAGAGGGGCAAGACAGATGTGACAGGTCCAGGACAGCATTGACAAGGACAGCATGGGCGTAACTACCATAGGCATGCAGCTAATATGGGGCCCAAAGCTGATCGGGGCCCATCTTCCTTGTCAAAATTACAGGTGTTATATACATTTTTCACTATTGGGTGGTACATAGGGGCCCTTACAAACTATTACTATGGTGCCTTTAAATACCTAGTTATAGTTACGCCCCTGAAGGACAGGATAGAGGTGACAGGGCCAGGACAGAGATGACAGATCTAGGACAGAGGGGACAGGGAAAGGACGGGGAGGACAGGGCCAGGATAGAACAGAGGGGACAGGAGATAGGGATGACAGAGACAGGAAAGAAGCAACAGGGCCAGGACAGAAATTACAGGACCACGACAGAGGGGACAGGGAAAGGACGGGGGGGGGGACAGGACAGGGCCAGGATAGAACAGAGGGGACAGGAGAGAGAAGTGACAGGGACAGGACAGAGGTAACAGGTGGATAGTAAAAAGATAGTATATAGATCCCCTTCAGTATTTGTACCTGGAAGTGACGTGGAGTGAGGGCCCATAAAGGCCACCAAAAGAAGAAATGTGTTGTCGAAGCTGAATAATTGGCTGAGACAAGTTCAGTTTAAAATTTAATCGCGACTACGCCATTTTGCGACTGGCCTCAAGACACAATCTTGTGAATGGCAGCAAGACTCCATTTTAGAAAAGAAAGCTTTCACAAGCGCCATTTTGTCAAAAATCCATAGTACACAATCCACAGTGCAAAATTGCTAAAAGTAGCAATTTTGCTACTCACAACGCAAAGTTGCTAAAAAGTAGCACGAACAGCTTTTTCACAATCTTCCCCAAACACCTACCGACGGTGTTTAGCAGACATAAAATAACTTTCCAACACATTAAAATCACCACAAACATATTTGAGCAGTAGCAAAGTAGTGGTGTTTTCCCCTACATTCACATTAACACATACGCGATGTAGCAAAAAGTAGCAAATTAGTGGTGTTTTCCCTGCACTTCATGTTAAACATAGGACAACGCAAAATAGCTATTTAGACGCACAGCCAGCTTTTTAGTGATCTTTCCCAAACCCATACTGGCATGCTCACACACATACACAGAAGCCTTTCCAACTTAGTGCTAGGCGCTAAGTGCCCCACAGACCCTCAAACGCACAACACAATTTAATGTCATTTCTCCCCGCATACACATTTAAAAGCAATGGTCCCGCAGCACGAAAGGAATGATTATTATTTGGTTTAATCGCAATGTCAGCATATGAAGAAATGAATGTTTTCTGTAACTATGGTTTAGTAAATGGCAAATGGACCGTGATTGGTGCCGTACTGATCTACTCTTTTCCCACAGCGTTCCGGTGGCATCGGTGAGGAGATCAGAACATGCGGCTATGAAATATGAATGATAGAGAGAATAACTCCTTGAAATGTTGTATGCCATAGTTTAGACTAGATTTATTATGCAGCGGGAAAGTGGACACAATCAGGCTGTTAGAGGCTGGTTTGAGTCTTTGCACTGACCTATGAATTGTACCGTAACGGAAGAAGCAAGAAGAGGAACCAATGAGAACCTGCCAACGTATTCTATTGTATTGCTTATCCCAGTACGGGTATATATGTGAGTGCTCTGAAACGAGATGCCAGTCTGCGGTGGTCCTGTTATGCTGTTTCGACGAAGGTTTCATTACTGATGCCGGTATCTGGTCCCAGAGCGCACGCGTATGTATTGACTGTACCTTATGATCTAATGTTTGTACAATTTAGTTTGCGCTCATTGTTAGATCATAGCGTGGTAACATCTGTACTTTTACCTGAATAATAATCTTTAGCGCGTTGGACCGCTATTCCACTGTCTTAGAGTCTTATTAATGGTATATTTAAAACACAGCGCTAATTAGCGACACCTTATGGTTTTAGGAGGTATAGGCAGGTTTTGTCTTTGAGGTTCTAGGCAGGTGAATCTTAGAGGTTTATAGGCAGGAATGTACTAAAGGTTCAGTTGCACGATTCAACAGTTGGGGGCTCGTAGGTTTATCACGTTATCTGATACACGGTAACACTCGGTCAGTTCCCTCTCAGCAAAAGGGTGGAGGCGCCTTTTGAGAGACGCATTAGTCTTTCATTACCACAGTGTTGCTGAGAGCGTACTGCCGGTTATTGTGTAGAGGAAGCGCTGATCAGAATCCAGGGACAAGGAGAGAAAAGTTGTTTTCTCTCATTGATAAAAGTTTAGAGGGAGTAGCATAATAGCGTTAAGGTAATAACACGTGGGTCTGGTCGCATCACTGTGTATGCGACTAGTCGCACAATTGTGTACACGTACTTCCGGTTGTGCTGCCACGTGTTTGAACAAAGCCATTGAGGTTTACATTTTTTTCTATTACCAATATCTGGGTTAAACGTGTATTTTTCTGCGCAGGAAAACAGTGTGTAACAGTGAATATTTGTTGAACAAAGTTAAGGGTATCGTATGATCCTTAAGGGCTAGGTGCAAGGGTTAGCCTAGTCGCTCGGTAAGCAGCTTTACCGTTCTATACACAGTAGCAGGTGTACATGTTGTCTTTTGTTGTATAGAGGTGCGTGAGAGTGGCCGACATATAAACTCTCATAGGCTTGGAAGTTGCCTTACTAAATCTTATCCGGGTGTGGAAGTTGCCTTTTTCAAATCTTATCCAGGTGTGGAAGTTGCCTTACTAAATCTTATCCAGGTGTGTGGGCGCCGCCGACTTAAATCATCCGCAGGTAAGTGAAAGTATCTTGATTGTCTTTCACCGGTTTAAATTTTTATTGGAAAGCGTAGGAGTTGTCCCAGAATGGGAGCCATGCAAACAGTAGAAATGTTAGGCAATGATGTGCTGCAAATGGAGGCGCCGATCGGATCAGCCCGTCGTATCATGCATGCTAAGTATGGTACTTATGCAATAAGGTATTGTGATTTATGGTTTAATATGACGAGGAAGAGTGTCAGACTGTTTCCCAGAATTGGTAGTTTTGATAAAAATGTGTTAGATAATGACCAGGATCACATCAGTTTGATGCGATCCCGAGAGAAAAAGATTAAATATTTTGAATGTTTAAAACTGTGGCAGCACGAGGGGGAAATGTGGCTGAAGGAGGTACCCGTGACGCAAACAGGCGTCGCGGGCACAGTCTCGGGCAATGCGCCGGTGATGCTAAATAGCGCCGCAGACGCATTGCTTGATAGCGCGCACGCACTGCAAGGTAGCGTCGCAGAAGGTAGTACAGATGGTTCACGCGCACCACCACCACCCTATGCGGATGGGGGTGTAGGTGCAGTCAATGAAAAAAAAACCATAAAAATGTAACAAACAAATTGTACCCTCTCTTAAGCAACCTTAAAGAAAATGTTTATGATGTGGATGATGAGCCTATTGTAATGTCTGCCATTTCCCATGCTGTGCAAATGATAGATGCTGCATCACCACAATCACGGGTGGTGCCGCAATCTCCATCTGTAACAGCAAGGGAAGTGTTAACACACTCTGCACCCATAGAGGAAGTTGTTAATACCATATGTAGCAGCAGCAGATTAAACCCCCAGCCAGGTAACCAGGTCAAAGGTAGCAGCGCTACCGGTCTGCATCCCATTCGGACAATAACTGTTCCAAATGGAAATGCAGACGCAAACGGTATAGTGCCCACGAGGGAAGTAGTAATGCATTGTCCTTGGACAAGAGCAGAACTAAATTCCATCATAAATGATTTCCCCGATCCCAAAAAGGAATTAGCCAAATGTCAAAGATTTTTGAGAAATTTGGGTAGTTCACATGAGCCCACTAATAAAGATTGGCGTGTGGTGTTAAGGGCCTGTCTGCCACGCAATACCGACGTGACAAAATTTATCACGGATTGTGTATTGGATGGTGACGTCCCCTTAACAGATCAAGTAAACCAAGGTAACATTTCCCGCATAGTAACTCAATTGGGTATATATTTTCCAGTAGTAGTTAACTGGAACAAAATTTTCACAATTAAACAGAAAGAGAGTGAGACTGCAGAAGATTACTGCGATCGGGCTCTGCAGGCTATCACCCAGTACACTGGGATAGAGGATATTAAAGATAGCACTCACCACCGGGGAATGATAGTCACAGTACTTGTGGACGATCTGAAAGAGAGTTTGAAAACTCGGGTACAGACCTCACAGCCTGGCTGGCGGGGACTTACAATAGATACCCTCATAGAAACCGCCATTGAACATGATAAGAACATCTCCAAAAAGAGAGAAGCCCAGAGCGATAAACTGATGGCTGTCAGTATACAAGCATTGGAGGGAATTACGGTAACATCACAGCCAACAGACACGCTTGCACTTGCACACACACCCACTCTCACTAACCCCACTCAACGCAACTCTATCCCACTAACCCGATGCAACCACAGGTCCCAGGCTATCCACCAACTTCTTATCCCCCACAATACCCTTACCCTCCCTATCCTTACCCATATCCACCACCTTTACCCTCTGCGCAAACCTCACAACACCACATGTCTTCACCCGAAACACGAACATGCTTTAACTGTAAACAAACAGGACACTTAAGTAGAAACTGCACAGTAAAAGGAGTAGGAATCCCACATCAGGGAAAATTTAGATATCCCCATAAAGGATATGCACAAAAGCCAGCAAATGTTCAACAGGCACCAGCTCCAATTGTAGCCGTAAATGCTTTATTGGAGAACGGTAGCCAACGCTAGGGGTCAGGTAATACCTGTAGTCTACAGATAGTCAGGTTAACGGGAAGTACTAGGGAAGAACCGGTCATGATGGTTGATGTAGCTGGTACTGAATATCCTTTTCTTGTAGACACAGGGGCGACCAGGTCAGTGATGAAATCTCCCGTTAATTTACAGGTGACCAATGAGACAGTACCAACAATGGGTGTAACAGGTAAAGTGGAATGTTATCCTTTAACAAAGTCCACAGAGGTTACTATTGGGCCGTTGCATACCAGACATTCGTTCCTTCTGGCTGCTGCGGCTCCTACTAACCTACTGGGCAGAGACTTGTTATGTAAGATGGGATGTGTTATATATTGCACCCCTGATGGGGTATATTTAGATATCCCAGAGAGAATGGTATACGAGGTGCGGGATATGTTAGACACTCCTCAAAGGATAATGTATCACTCTACAGTTGCAAATGAAACCCCATCACAAGTAGACGAAATGTTGTCCCTAATTCCAGATTCCCTTTGGACTAAGGATGGACAGGACACTGGATTAATGGCAAATGTAAGCCCTGTAATGGTAAACTTAAAAAACGGTAGGCAAGCTCCAAAAATTCCCCAGTACCCACTAAAACAGGAGGTAGAATTAGGGGTGTTTCCAATAATTGAGCGATTGTTACAACAAGGAATTTTAGTCCGTACAGCTAGTGTAGCCAACAGTCCCATCTTTCCAGTGAAGAAGACTGGTGGGAGGGGCTATAGGCTGGTACAAGACCTTAGAGGTGTTAATAAGGTAGTAGAGAGCCAATTCCCCGTAGTGCCAAATCCAGCTATCATTCTGATGCAGATCCCACCAAATGCAACCCATTTCACTGTCATTGACCTCTGTTCTGCTTTCTTCTCTGTGCCTCTCCATCCTGACTGTCAGTATCTATTCGCATTTACATACAGAGGTTTACAATACACATGGACACGATTACCCCAAGGTTTCATAGACAGCCCCAGTATCTTCTCCCAGGCATTGCACGACTGTTTACAATCTTTTCAACCTGCCAATGGATCTGTTCTAATTCAATATGTGGACGATTTATTGCTATGTTCTGACTCGTTTATGTCATGTTTGAATGATACTAAACTTTTGTTACTTCATCTCTCACAAACAGGACACAAGGTGGCTAAGGACAAACTACAGCTGTGCCAATCCAGAGTAAAATATTTGGTACACTGCCTAACCCAGGGGTTACGACACCTTACAACAGATAGAATACAAGCCATACAAAACATGACACTTCCGCAGAATCAACAGCAAATTCGTACCTTCTTAGAAATGTGTGGATATTGCCGAATGTGGATCCCAGGTTTTTCTATTTTGGCCTTACCTTTACAGGAATTAGTCTCTTCCTCAAAGCCCGATCGTGTCATACACACAGAGGAATCAGAAAAGGCTTTCCTTAATCTTAAGGATAGTCTGACAAGAGCTCCTGCATTGGGAATACCTGATTATGAAAAACCTTTTGATTTGTATTGTACGGAAGCCGATGGTTGTGCTGCTGGTGTCCTTACACAAAAACATGGTGATGCCAGTAGGCCCGTAGCATACTACAGTGCCCAATTGGACACGGTAGCAAGATCACTCCCCACTTGTTTGAGAAGTGTAGCAGCTACCGCTCTGTTGGTGAGTAAAAGTGAGGACGTATTATTGGGCCATGATATGATTGTCTACACTCCCCATGCTGTATCTGCTCTGTTGAACTCAGCTCAAACCAGACACGTCTCCTCAGCTAGGTTCACCAAATGGGAACTAGCCCTAATCGCTCCTGCAAATATTACTGTTAAACGTTGCAGTACGCTGAATCCAGCAACATACCTACCATATGTACAACATGATGTACAAAGGGTGGAAGGAGAAGAGTTGCTGGCGGGAGATGAGTTCGGCAGACATAATGATACACACGATTGTATGACATATCTGAATCAGACCTTTACTGCTAGACCTGACATACATGACACACCTTTAGAGAATGTGGATGTAACTTTTTATACGGATGGGAGTTGTCATAGACAAACAGAAACAGGTGAGTTATGTACAGGTTATGCTGTTGTAAATGACACAGACATCATGGAAGCTAAACCTCTCGGTCCTCCTCACTCGGCCCAGGTGGCAGAGTTAGTAGCACTGACTAGAGCATGTGAACTGGCAGCAGGCAAATCTGCTAACATTTACACTGATTCGAGGTACGCGTTTGGGGTAGTGCACGATTTTGGGGCTCTATGGCGTCTGAGAAATTTTATGACAGCAGCAGGCACACCAGTTGCACACTCCCGACACATAAAACATCTCTTAGAAGCAATCCAACTGCCCAAGGCAGTGGCAGTAATTAAATGTAAAGCCCACACATGTGAGGATGACCCGGTGTCACTGGGCAACAACAGAGCTGATGAAGCTGCAAAATGAGCAGCAGGATTAAAAATGTTTTCTCCAACTGAAACAATTATGTCATTCCAAACCATTGACATGCTAAAATTAATTGAGATGCAAAATTTGTGTTCAATTCAGGAAAAATCCATTTGGAAATCCAAGGGGTGTGGGCAAGAGTCCTCTGGGCTCTGGAGGGATGGACATGGTAAACCAGTAGCCCCCAAGGCATATTACCCCAGCATGGCTGAGGCAGCACACGGTCTGACTCACCTGGGTAAACAGGGTATGTGCAAGTTGGTGAGGGCATACTGGTGCGCACCAGGTATTTCTTCACAAGCAGAGAAGATAGCAATGTCCTGTCTGACCTGCTTGAGAAAGAACATAGGGAAAGCGATCCCTACCGAACCGTCCCACATTCCACCGACTGATGGACCTTTCCAGGTGATAAAAATTGATTTCATCCAATTACCACCCTGCAGGAACCTTAAGTATGTACTAGTGTGCACAGACATATTTTCTAACTGGGTTGAGGCCTACCCAGCGGCCACTAATACTGCTGCATTTACTTCCAAGAAAATAGTTCAGGAATTTGTATGCAGGTATGGTATCCCTAGAATCATCGAGAGTGATAGGGGTACCCATTTCACAGGTGATGTTTTTCAAAATATGTGTAAGCTGATGGGTATTAATAGCCGACTTCACACCCCCTACCGACCGCAAGCCAGTGCCAAGGTAGAGAGGATGAACGGGACTATTAAAAATAAGCTAAGTAAAATCATGGCAGAGACTGGACTAGGATGGCCAGAAGCATTACCCTTGGTCCTACATAGCATAAGGACCACTCCTAGACCTCCTCTGAATCTGTTCCCATTTGAAATATTGTTCGGTAGACAACCTCATTTGATTATAAGTCCACAGGAAGATCTAAAGGGTAACAACGAGGTAACTGTAAAGTATCTTATATCAATGAGTAGGCAGTTAAAGCAACAGCAGCAGAAACTGAAATTGTTGTCTAATGATATGCCTGAAACTAACTGTCATGATGTTGAATCAGGAGAATATGTAATGATCAGAAATTTCTTGCGTTCAGGTTGTTTGACTGACCGGTGGGAAGGTCCATACCAGGTGCTGCTGACGAGTACTACATCTTTGAAGGTGGCCGAGAGAGATACCTGGGTCCATTCGACTCACTGCAAAAAGGTCAATCAACCAGTGGAGAAACAAGTCGGAGACAAGGCTGATAGTGTGGACCTGTCACTCGTGAGCTTGTTCCGGGAGGATTGAAAAGGTCGTAGTGAGATACCTGAACTGAGAGAAATTTTGCAGGACTTGTTGTTAAAATGGACAGGCCTGCTGTGTTAATTTTCATATTCTCTTTTAGAGTGTTCACCATTCTGGTCAGTCCAGGGATATCCAGTGTCTGTGATGGGGGACCGATTGAGGAAACGGGAGCTGATGGCAGTGCCGATGGAGTGGAGACAGGAGGAGTGCAATGCCAATCAGGGGAGTGTCTTTCCAATCTTAGTACTGTTATTGTTAAAAGAGCTATCATTCCGGATACTCGGGGAAGGTGTGGAGGGTTATCGTCTGAGGATTCCTGTATTTGTGAGCTTTGTGGGTCCCTAGTTGATGAGAACTGTATCCAACAGTGCCAACCAAAATATAATCCGTACTGGGGAGGGTATCCTTTAGAGGATTATCACAGCATGGTAGGCAAAGTGTTAAATCAAACCGATTGCTGGGTGTGTTCACATGTGCCACAGGGACAGCATAATGTAGGGTTGGTGCCATTTCCGCTGAATATCACGGAAATTTTAGAATTACAAAAGGGGAAAACATTGGATGGAAAATTCCTCTCATCCAAACCACCTCATTTCAAACTCTATCAATTCCAAGTAGATAGATCACTTTTGTGTTTGAACATAACCAACCCCAATAAACCCAGAGGCTGGGAAGTGACGGGGAATAATCAGACAATGACCTTCTCACAAAGAGCTGATAATGAGTCCATAAACTATGTTCTGCTACGCTCAATTAAATCAAGTGGGAAATATTTTAGGTACCGGTATACATTGAGTTCCACCAAAGAAATGATTGGTAAAGTACCAGATGGTTATTGCGCTAAAATAATACAACCAGAAACTTGCATATACCAGATGGAAGAGCCTGAGATAGGATTGTTTGCAAGAGAAATGTGTTTAATGATAATGATGCATACCATTCCTTATGTTCTCCCTGATAATGTATATTTTATATGTGGAAGAAAAGTGTATAAATGGCTCTCCCCGAGTTCCGATGGTTTGTGTTACCTGGGAAGAGTAGTCCCAGAAGTTATGACCCTCACACATGTTGAAATGCTGAGTATACATAAAAACACACCGTCACCATATCTTCACACTCAATATGAACACAGAGGCAAGAGAAATATGATACCTGGTGATATGCATAAAGCCGCTCAGTTAATCAGTGAGACAACTGGCTTCCAAGTTTTAGTCGCCCTGGATCCCACCAGAATTGCGAGGGGTACATTAAATTTTAGATATATCCAAGAACTTGCTAAATTAATAGATAATATCACCGAGATGTACGATGACACATTCAGGTACACAGGGAGAGAATTGCAAGCGTACAAGAAAGAACTGGTGCAACACAGGCTAGTGTTGAATTATTTAACAGCTGTTACTGGAGGGTATTGCATAACATTGGCCACTCAATTTGGAGTAAAATGTTGCACCTATGTCACCAATGATACCAGCGACCCTAAGGAGGTGATAGACCGGAAGATGGATGAAATTCTGCTGCTAAAGTGGGAATTTCGCAAGAACCATAACGCTTCAGTGGCTGAAGTAGGGGAAAAGATAGAAGGATGGGTGTCATGGCTGAACCCAGTGAAATGGTTCTCGGGTCTAGGGGAATGGGTCCAGGAAGTGATCGCCAGCATAGGCAAATTCTTGATCCTTATACTGATTGTCATCATAGTAATTGGCATATGCGTCCGGTGTGTTCCTATTGTGTTGAAGTGTGGAAAATGTAAAAACAGAGAGAAACAAAGGAATGAAACTATGATGGTGGTTAGAAATGATAATATGTATACCGAGGTAGATACAGAACTGCATTACAACCCTGAGCTAGGAAGTACCTTAATTTAAATGTATAATATTTAGACATGCATAGAGGATATTATTGAAATGTTATTTATAGAACACCCAGACAATGTAAAGTCTCAAATTCCCCTTCAAGACTGCTGTTATAAGACTGGTGCATCCCCGCACCTGTCACATGATCTCCCAAGATCCGCGGTGTGCGTATAATAGTAGTTTTATGTCCCCACCCAGAGACACATTATTGATGGATTAAGAACCACCTTGTGCCATCCCATAATAACACTAAATAATATATAAATGTAAGCCTAAATTAAATCCTAATAGCAGATTGTGATAGCATGTTGTTTGCTATCAAAGGGTGGACTGTCGAAGCTGAATAATTGGCTGAGACAAGTTCAGTTTAAAATTTAATCGCGACGACGCCATTTTGCGACTGGCCTCAAGACACCATCTTGTGAATGGCAGCAAGACTCCATTTTAGAAAAGAAAGCTTTCACAAGCGCCATTTTGTAAAAAATCCATAGTACACAATCCACAGTGCAAAATTGCTAAAAGTAGCAATTTTGCTACTCACAACGCAAAGTTGCTAAATAGTAGCACGAACAGCTTTTTCACAATCTTCCCTAAACACCTACCAACGGTGTTTAGCAGACATAAAATAACTTTCCAACACATTAAAATCACCACAAACATATTTGAGCAGTAGCAAAGTAGTGGTGTTTTCCCCTACATTCACATTAACACATACGCGATGTAGCAAAAAGTAGCAAATTAGTGGTGTTGGGATGGAAAACCAGCCTTGGAAATTTTTTGGAAGCAGCCCTAATTGTGGAGAGTCTGTTGAGGGGGCAGGATACTCCCTTCTCATAGGGCCTCATTCTGAGTAGAAGGCAGCAAAGACCTTCCTTGTGTCTTTTGCTGCAGTTCTGTCTAACTTTATGCTAATGCGGCTGCAAAACTGGCATATCAGGGAATGGGTTCTAAACATGCATAAGTGTCCCACCATCAGGGATGTATGCAAACCATCGGGTATGCGTACATCTCTGAATGACCCCCAAGTACTTTGCTATTCTCTAGATACCTCCTAACTTTCTAACCCACAGTACAGAGCTGACAGGGACAGGACAGAGGTGAAAGGGGCAGAACACTGGGAAAAGGGACATGACAGTGGGGACAGGACAGAGGTGATGGACAGGACAGTGGGAACAGGACAGAGGTGACAGGAACTGGACAATGGGGACAGGGAAGACAGGACCAAGACAGAACAGAGGGACAGGAGAGAGGAGTGCAGGTACAGGACAGAGGGACAGGAGAGAGGAGTGCAGGTACAGGACAGAGGGACAGGAGAGAGGAGTGCAGGTACAGGACAGAGGTGACAGGAGAGAGGAGTGCAGGTACAGGACAGAGGGACAGGAGAGAGGAGTGCAGGTACAGGACAGAGGTGACAGGAGAGAGGAGTGCAGGTACAGGACAGAGGGACAGGAGAGAGGAGTGCAGGTACAGGACAGAGGTGACAGGAGAGAGGAGTGCAGATACAGGACAGAGGTGAGAGGGACATGAAAGAGGTGACAGAGCCTGGACAGAGGTGATAGGACCAGGACAGAGGGACAAGACAGATGTGACAGGTCCAGGACAGCATTGACAAGGACAGCATGGGCGTAACTACCATAGGCATGCAGCTACTATGGGGCCCAAAGCTGAGGGGGGCCCATCTTCCTTGTCAAACTTACAGGTGTTATATACATTTTTCACTATTGGGTGGTACATAGGGGCCCTTACAAACTATTGCTATGGTGCCTTTAAATACCTAGTTATAGTTACGCCCCTGAGGGACAGGATAGAGGTGACAGGGCCAGGACAGAGATGACAGATCTAGGACAGAGGGGACAGGGAAAGGACGGGGAGGACAGGGCCAGGATAGAACAGAGGGGACAGGAGATAGGGATGACAGAGACAGGAAAGAAGCAACAGGGCCAGGACAGAAATTACAGGACCACGACAGAGGGGACAGGGAAAGGACGGGGGGGGGGACAGGACAGGGCCAGGATAGAACAGAGGGGACAGGAGAGAGAAGTGACAGGGACAGGACAGAGGTAACAGGTGGATAGTAAAAAGGTAGTATATAGATCCCCTTCAGTATTTGTACCTGGAAGTGACGTGGAGTGAGGGCCCATAAAGGCCACCAAAAGAAGAAATGTGTTGTCGAAGCTGAATAATTGGCTGAGACAAGTTCAGTTTAAAATTTAATCGCGACGACGCCATTTTGCGACTGGCCTCAAGACACCATCTTGTGAATGGCAGCAAGACTCCATTTTAGAAAAGAAAGCTTACACAAGCGCCATTTTGTCAAAAATCCATAGCACACAATCCACAGTGCAAAATTGCTAAAAGTAGCAATTTTGCTACTCACAACGCAAAGTTGCTAAAAAGTAGCACGAACAGCTTTTTCACAATCTTCCCCAAACACCTACCGACGGTGTTTAGCAGACATAAAATAACTTTCCAACACATTAAAATCACCACAAACATATTTGAGCAGTAGCAAAGTAGTGGTGTTTTCCCCTACATTCACATTAACACATATGCGATGTAGCAAAAAGTAGCAAATTAGTGGTGTTTTCCCTGCACTTCATGTTAAACATAGGACAACGCAAAATAGCTATTTAGACGCACAGCCAGCTTTTTAGTGATCTTTCCCAAACCCATACTGGCATGCTCACACACATACACAGAAGCCTTTCCAACAGTGCTGGGCGCTAAGTGCCCCACAGACCCTCAAACGCACAACACAATTTAATGTCATTTCTCCCCGCATACACATTTAAAAGCAATGGTCCCGCAGCACGAAAGGAATGATTATTATTTGGTTTAATCGCAATGTCAGCATATGAAGAAATGAATGTTTTCTGTAACTATGGTTTAGTAAATGGCAAATGGACCGTGATTGGTGCCGTACTGATCTACTCTTTTCCCACAGCGTTCCGGTGGCATCGGTGAGGAGATCAGAACATGCGGCTATGAAATATGAATGATAGAGAGAATAACTCCTTGAAATGTTGTATGCCATAGTTTAGACTAGATTTATTATGCAGCGGGAAAGTGGACACAATCAGGCTGTTAGAGGCTGGTTTGAGTCCTTGCACTGACCTATGAATTGTACCGTAACGGAAGAAGCAAGAAGAGGAACCAATGAGAACCTGCCAACGTATTCTATTGTATTGCTTATCCCAGTACGGGTATATATGTGAGTGCTCTGAAACGAGATGTCAGTCTGCGGTGGTCCTGTTATGCTGTTTCGACGAAGGTTTCATTACTGATGCCGGTATCTGGTCCCAGAGCGCACGCGTATGTATTGACTGTACCTTATGATCTAATGTTTGTACAATTTAGTTTGCGCTCATTGTTAGATCATAGCGTGGTAACATCTGTACTTTTACCTGAATAATAATCTTTAGCGCGTTGGACCGCTATTCCACTGTCTTAGAGTCTTATTAATGGTATATTTAAAACACAGCGCTAATTAGCGACACCTTATGGATTTAGGAGGTATAGGCAGGTTTTGTCTTTGAGGTTCTAGGCAGGTGAATCTTAGAGGTTTATAGGGAGGAATGTACTAAAGGTTCAGTTGCACGATTCAACAGTGTTCACTCACCACGCTTCGGGCACAGTGGCTCGCTTCTCTCGCCACAGGTTTATATTCCCCCTCTAAGTCCACGTGGATAGTAGGGAATGACGTTGGACAGTAACTGATTACGTTAGGGTACAAATACTAAAAGGGATCTATCCACTACCATAGTAAAACTGCTAGCCCACTGACATTACCCCTCCCCCTGCCATCGTGGGTCAAATGGTTGTGACATCACTAGTCCTTCAGCCCAGCTTGCGAACTTCAATATCTTTGACATCACCTAATCTCTGGGGAAATTCATGTGTGCCACAGCCCCCCTCCCCCTTCCTCTTAATCTGGCCCAGCAATCACCATGGTAACTAGATAGTCACATACAACAGTAATAGAACTCAGGATAGAGTGTTCTGTTATTGTTGTACTGTATGTGATTCCTGCACAGAGGGCTTGCCTGAGCCTTTGAGACCCCCCACAGGGCACGCACACACTTCCGTGCCAGCTACTTTTCTGGCTAAGTGCCCTTACCTGTGGTGAACCTGGTGGGACAGTTTAGCGTCCAAATTCGGGGTGTGGAGTGACCCGACGGTGCTTTTTCCTATGATCTTGTCTGCCTCTCTGGTCTTGTGACCCCGCCAGAGCTTCCCTCAGCTGCTACTGGCTGCAGTCAAATGGCAGCTGGCCCATAAACACCCGCTAGTGCTGGGAGGAAAGTGGCTGCTTCTCTGTCTTTCTGCTGGGTGCTGACATTATTGCTTCTCCGGCCTGGGACTGTGCTCCTTATTGCTCCCTTCACTTCCTGTCTGCCCTACTCCCTATATTCCCCTGCTACTTAACACTGCAGCTCCTGTTCCACCCCGTGCAGCAGCAGCCTCACTTACCGTACTCAGGGTCTTCCTGATGCTCCTCTTCCGCGGCTCCTCTCTCCAGCAGTCTCTGCAACGCATCACGGCGTGTGACGTCATGACGTCATGCGCGCTGTGCCTATATATTTATTGCCGCGGGCGCCTAGTAGATGTCACAACGGGCTCATGCTCCTCCAAACACAGAAGCTGAGCTCCGATCACGGCACCCGGCCCCCCCACAATAATGTGAGTCCAATTTACTCATACCCTGGTCTGGCCTGTAACTCCACCTCCTCTTCCCCATCTCCTCCCTCTTCCCCTGTTTGGTGGCTAGTGACGCAGCAGGGCCAGGTTCTCTCCAGGGCCAGATTTCAGGGGGGGCCTGTCCACGGGCCCCTTGGGACCCGTCGAGCCCTAGGCAGCCGCTTAGGTTACCCAGCGGTAAATCCTCCCCTGCTCTCAAGTAGGAGATGGATTGTCCTTGCTACTGTGTGGCATAATGTGAACTGGAGACACTGTGTGGTATAATGTGTACTTGCAACCAGAGCCATAACAGGGCACAGTTGCACCCTGTGACGGCCCCACTCCCTGCATGCACAATGTTATGACGATGTGCGCATGACATCATTGTGTTGCACAGAAAGAGTGTGATTAGCTGCTCCAGTAAGTGCATCGCTGACCAATCGGTTGCATATACTATGCAGGGTGCTGCCTGGAGCATCACAGACTGCTCCACAGGTGCTGCAGCAGCAATCCTGGCTGCAGGGTGCCGTTCCAGGCACCTTGCTAGCCAGGAGCAAGGGCCGTGGGGCAGCAATGAGCTATTTAAGGTCCAGCTAGCAGCACAAAATGCCACAATGTGGCATATCGTGAGGGCAATGCAATGTGGCATAATGTAAACTGGTGGCACTGTGTGGTATAATGTGAACTAGGGAACTTCTATAGGGCATAAAATGATCTAGGGCACGAGGGGACCCGTGTCCAGTCCCGTCAGGAGCCCCCTCCTCTCTTCCCGGCAGGCGGCAGCCGACTGATGCGGCTGGCCGGCCATCCGGAGCATTAGTAGACTCTGGGCACTAGAGTGTGCACAGATTCTTCTGCACGGCGGCCATTTTTACAGCTTTTTGTACAGCGCTGATAGCCCGGCGCGGGACCTCGAATAGGTAAGTTTTAAACAATATGGGTGCAAGGTGTGCGGTGCGGGGCCACCCTGGACCCGGGGGCCCGTGTGCACCGCACACCTTGCACCCATTAAAGATACGCCCCTGACCATGGGGCATAACATTAACTAAGTCAATATTATGGGGCATAGAATGAACAACCACTGTGGAGAGAGGTGTCTCTCTAGAAGCATTATGGAGGGGCACATCACAAATGTTGCTATGAGGCCCACAAAGTTCTGGCTATACCCCTGAATCTAAATAGGAAGTGCCAACATTTATACATAAGTTCTCAGTGATTGATTGCACAGGCTGCAATGAACCATGTGCTAAATAGTTTTTGAAATAATCCTGAACAAGAGTGTTGGATATAATTGTAAATGAATTGTGTGTTTATTTCCCCACAAAGAAAGGACAAATGTTGGGCGGATGAAACACAAGTATTAAAGTTGTTGCAACAACCCAATATCAATAACAGGGGACAATGTTGTTTTAGTTCTCCTGTTCCAGAGGCTCAGTAAAGGCTATATTTCATGAATGTGCTAATTGAATAGTCTTGATTTTGTTTTGAATGTACTAATTTGTACAATTTTTGATTTGCACTTCTTTTATGTATCTGAATCTGTTTGTATGTTTAAGTCAACTTTTATTCACAAGTATTTCAAGAGTGGAGCCATGTTGATACGTTCCAAATTGTGTAATTTTGACCTTAAATATATTGTAAAATGGGATGTAATCGGCATCCTGGCGTGCGGGATGCCGACAGTCTGAATACCGGTGCTGAAATCCTGACAGGTCGGGATCCCGGCACCAGTATCCTGACCACGGGTATCCTGAAGGTATCAGGGTGTTAGGGGAAGCTTAGGGTGCGGGGTTAGGGTTAGGCACTAGGGGGAGGGTTAGGCACTGGGGAGGGGTGTTAGATTTAGGAAGCAGGGAGAGGGAGGTTAGGTTTAGGCACCGGGGAGGAGGTGTTAGGTTTAGCGTGTGGGGAGGGGGAGGTTAGGCTTAAGCACTAGGGGGGGAGATTAGGGTTAGGCACCGTGGAGGGAGGGTTAGGGTAGGGTTTAGAAAAACACTTACCTGTCTTCCCTATGGGTGTCGGGATTCTGACAGCTGGGAATTCATACCCAACCCTTGTAAAAGATACAGTAGTAGGAAATATAAGTAGTAGTAGTTGCATTAGTAGGAATTAAACATATTGTAGTCAGTACCCTGTACCATGCTCATTAACCAATTGCTGATTCTGTTACCACAGCATGATGATTCCGTTACTTTATTATAAAATGTCCCCAGGTTACACAAATTGTCATATTTTTACCAAATTTATGTAGATATATCCCCTGGATATCTTCATCTTCCAATAAAACTGTGAAAATATAAAGTTAATTCTGGAAGTTGCCTTATCAATGTAACGTCTCATGAATGGTGATTCCGTTACTGACTGTGAAAGTAGGCTGATATTTTCAAGGATAATTCACTGAAGATAGCACTACAGCTATTTCCTATATATGGTGTTTATTGTGGGCTGTTGGGTTTTGATGAATTGTTCACATTAGTGCTGGCAGCTGTATAAAGAATAGAGTTTATCACTGTAAAAAGGTGATTCCGTTACTGGAGGAATTGCCCTTAAGTGAACAAATTAAAGGAAGGATAAATGTAAACATACAGATGTGTCCGCATACACTGTGGCTTCAGTCGCGCCAAAGAGCCCTCTCATCTCGCCAGGTCCCGTGCGACTCGGCCGTGCTGAGCATCTTTCTCGCTCAAAATGTGGATCTTATTCGCATAAATAAAACTGGAAGCGACAAAACTACATTGTTAGATTACACTGATCAATTGTTGTGCGACATTGGTATGTCTGTGTGCGAATTGTGTGAATGAGTCTAGAACTTTATAATAGCATTACAGAGTGACCAGATTGGGGGCATGACATGAGGTCATGCCCCGAAAATGTCATACATAAGGGCTTGGCATTGTAGACATGAGGCCACACCCTCTTTCATATGCGCATGCATTTTCTGCGCGCAATAAGTACACAGGGGCGCACTGGGTGAAATCAACCCTAGTGATGCCACTGAATCCATATACATTGGAAGACGCAGACCAAGGAATCCCAAAATGGAAGCGATACGCCTCTATTTCCGGGAACACAGGCTGACTTCAACCACTCCCTGCCATCGGGCTTGCGTACATCTCTTAATGAGGCCCTTAGTCCGGCCAATTGCCACAGTACAGTAGCACAGGATAATGCTACAGCCGTGTGTGAATCATGCTCTATATGTATCCTGCTTTGCTTTGGATTTAATATAAATTATTTAAAAAATAAATAAATAAACACATTGTAAATCTTAACTAGCCTTCCCCATTTAGTAAGTATGAGGTTGGTTTATATAAATGATAAAGAAAAAAGCTATTAGAGTTTACTCAATGCAGAGATGATAAAATGACCATTTCAAGAGCAGGCTGAATAATAAAACATCTAATAAAAAGCTATATTGTATTGAACTAGCTAGTATTATCCAAACATTTCTATCCAGCATATCTATACACAACTGAACATTGATCCTTCAGATAAATACTTATCTGTATGAGAATGATAGTGTCTCCTTTTAAAGGCCATAATAATGCAACCTCTCACTTTTATCAGATACTTGCAGTGAAATAGTCTAAAAGGACACTGAACTTTGAAATTTGATAAAACTGTCTAAAGATCATTAATTGCATGGTGAGAAATGTGACAATAGCATTGTATTTGCTACACATCCTACTTACTGTATGGTCGGTAAAGATTGTTCATGTTATTCCTACATAGGTGAAATGTGATTGTGTAACCACAGAATGATAGAACAGTGCCATCTAGTGGCTTTACTATGCATTAACTTTTGAATGAGATCAATTTGCTCAGCAAGATTAAGTTATGTTAGGGCTATTTCACACGCACTGGTTTTGACCGGCTGGCAGAAAATGGGCCGTTTTTTTTCCGTGTGCTAATTTCACTGAACTATGTAAATAGATAGTCCTTTCAGATGGCATTGACACGGCACGGTCACCGTGTTACAGCCGGGAATATCCACTGACAATGACGGCTGCCATGTCCGTGCTGTCACTGCAAGGCAGTAAAAGTACATATTGCTATGTTTCCTTTCACTCACACCGGGTGTTCTGAGCTTGTACCTGCCCACAACTCCATCTTTTCCAAGTGTTGTGGTCAACATGAGTGACAACTTTAACATAGATACTGAGAGGCTGATATCATAAACTAGTATTATCTTATAGCTGCTGCTGCGCATGCCTACTGCATTAAGAAAATAAACCACAACATTAAAAACAGCTCAAAGCCGTTACATGTGAAAGGCACTGATCGCCGGCAAAAAAAACGTGTGTGTGAAATAGCCCTTAAATATACAGTGGGTTTTCTCATTCACAGGAGACTACAGGGCTAGCACCTATACTGATTATGGCTATAGGGCCTGATTCAGAGCCGCTCGTAAGCGGCTGATCGTTCATTCCGAGTGATATTTGCCCAACTGCGCATGCATACGGATCGTAATACGCATGTGCGAACCAGTCAGTGCGGCCGAAAATCATTTGTTCGCTAAATAGCGAATGCCTGCTAATATAAGTGACATGAGGAGGCGTATGTGGGTGGTAACAGGGGAAGGTGCTTGAAAACGGGGAGTGGAGATCAGAACGCAGGCGTGCTTAAAGGTCAAAACGGGCGTTTTATGGGTGTGCATAATTAATACAGCAGCGTCACTGACCACGTCACTGGGTTATTTTATAGTCAGAACTGCTCGCAAATTTGTGGTAGGAAAAACCAACCACAAGAATAGCGAGCAGTTCATACGCTGGTCGATGTACTCGATTAATCTAATAAATAGCGGACATGACGTAGGATGCGAGCGGCCAGGGGGCGTAGTTATCCAAAAAACGACCGCAAGTTTTGTTCGCTCATTCAGACCTAGAGGCGTGAACAGACCGCAAAGAGCGAACGGTTCATTTGAATAGCCACCCCTATTTTCTGGACGAACGACCACAAATAGCGTCCGGCTCTGAATCAGGCCCATAGTTCCTTAGGGTTTTGGAGCAAGGAGATGTACAGTAACAACATGTACCGTGCCTCATTTATACTATGTAAATGTCCCCCTTGGCCCTTGTTTAATGAATTAAATCACATTGTAAATGTTTGCGACAAAATGTACAATTTTAAGATAAATTGTGAATAAAGACAAAAGATATTTCTACCATATTTTCCAAAATGGGGGGAGATGCACAAAGGAGTGATAAAGTGGAAAGTGATAAAGTACCAACCAAGCAGCTCCTAATTGTCAGTTTACAAACAGTTAAACTGACAGCTAGACTAGTTAATGGGTATAGGATGCCAGCGCTCAGGATCCCGGTGGACAAAATCCCGACACCAGCATCCATGACAGGGTTGTTATACCGACACCAATTGCAGTAACCTCTGTCTCTGCGAGCTATACCCCCAGCATTTTGTGGAAGTCTTTCACTTTCCCTGGGCAAGCTGACACTGCGCGTGCACACAGTGTCAGTTTCAGCCACTGGCAGGAGGCTGCAAGAGAGAAATCGGAAGATCTCTCTCCTGCTCCTGGAGCATCCATAGGCTTAAAGCAGTTAACACCATCTAAAGATGGTGTAAACTCACGGGGTCAAATTCCAAAAAAGCTTTGCTGTTTGGATGTTTGGTACATAGAGCCTGATTCACTACGGAATGTAACTGCAAATGCAATAGCGATTACACACGCAGTTCAACTGTGATAGTATGCTAATCCATTGCAAGGATGCCCGCTTTACCTTAATGTTTAGCAGGACTGCGAAAGCATCGGTACAATCAAGGACCAACGCAGCCTCACGCACAATTGCACAAGCCCTGACCTTACTCAGAAGTTGCTAACTTCCACGCACGCTATCAGGCCTCAGGCTGCATATGGCGTCGCAGTGTCTACTTTATGCACACCCCTGCAACGAAGTTCAAACGTACTGGCATGCCTGCGTTCAGCCGGCCACCCTCCAGTCACCACCCACAAATGGCACTTCCTGTCAATCACTTTGCGATGGGTCTGCGTAGTCCCTGCGATCGCAGTCCCAAGAGCAATGGCTAGTTCATGCACGCGAACTACGATGTACATGCATGCACAGTACGCAACAATTGGCCAATTGCGTGTGCATTGGCAACTGCGTTCCTTGCTGAGTCAGGCCCATAGTACGTGTGTTGGGATCGACAAATCAGGGAAATCCAACATGTTAGATTTCACAGATGCCACGACCCCGGCATCTGGGGATCAGTGATTTGGCTGAATACATCACAAATGTATGGGGCCTTTTTGTTTAAGCTGTAATCACTTACTGTTTTCACCTAAGAACAGGAGAACAGTATAAAATGAATGGCTTTTATACTTGTTTGGCAGGGACGAAACTAGGATTTTTGTCACCCGGGGCAAGACAGTAATTTGGTGCCCCCCCGGTAATTCCCCCATAGTAATGACCCCTGGAGCAGTGCCCACATAGTAATGCCCCCTTCAGCAGTGCACCTATAGTAATACCCCTGTACTAGTGGCCATATGGTAATGCCCCCTAGTAATGCCCCTGTAGAGCCCCTTGGTAATGCCACCTGTAGTGCCCCCTGATAATGCCCCTGTAGAGCCCCCTGGTAATGCCCATGTAGAGCCCCCTGGTAATGCCCCTGTAGGTAATGCCACTGTAGTCCCCCTGTAGTGCCCCCTGGTGATGCCCCTGTAGAGCCCCCTGGTGATGCCCCTATAGTGCCCCCTGGTGATGCCCCTGTACTGCCCCCTGGTAATGCACCTGTAGAGCCCCTGGTAATGCCCATGTAGAGCCCCTGGTAATGCCCCTGTAGGTAATGCCACTGTAGTCCTCCAGTAGAGCCCCCTGGCAATGCCCCTGTAGAGCCCCCTGGCGATTCCCCTGTAGAGCCACCTGGCGATGTCCCTGTAGTTCCCACAGGTAATACCCCTGTAGCTAATGCCACTGTAGTACTCCTGTAGTGCCCCCTGTTAATGCCCCCATAGTGCCACATACACACACACATACAAAAAAATGTCTTACCTTAAACCCCGCTCCTGTGACCGCCGCCATCGGGTCCGCCCGGCCGCTCCTCGAAATTATGGGAGAGACGTCATAACGTCTCTCCCATAGTGCCTGTGGGGAGAGTCGGAAGCTGGAGTTCAGGAGAGAACTCCAGCCTCCGGCTAGCGCAGCGTGGCAGAGAAGTAGCCAGACTCCCGCTGGTAATAACATCTCAGCGGGCGTCCGGCTTGGAGTCTCCCTGCAGCACCGGGCTGGAGGACACTGGCGCCGGGTGCAGCAGCGCACCCGGTGCACATGCACCTCCAGCCCCCCCTAGTTGCGGCCCTGTGTTTGGGCACTTCAGAAGATAAACAACATCTGTAGTCAAACATCGGATATGTACGTAAACCAATGGGTTTACGATCTGGACCAGACCCTTAGACCACAACAATGTAAAAGATGCTCTGCAGAACTCTAGGTTGCGGCTCAAAAGCACTCATGATAAAACATCCCATCACTTCAGTTGTCCTCCAGGAAATTGTCTGCATCCAGACTGTTCAGGGATAGTCCAACAGGCCCAACAGCTTTGTGGTGCAATCTGATGGTGCCTTATATGAGCCAATGCCTCCACCTCACCTGACATCGCCCTTGCCCAATAGTAAGCCCACCGGCTACACCACTAGTCAGTTTTTTGTCATCAGGTCTGGGAGAACTTCCAGTCCTAATCCAAAATTAATTTCGCACCTTCTCCAGTCTATGTTCATTCTTTGTTGCACACTGTCCTCACATACACCCCCTGTCACATTGTCTTGCACCCACAGACCAGTTAAATTTTCTTCATGTTTGAAAAGGGCAATGTAGTTGTATGCTGTTTTGAGGATGGCTGAAGTTGCATCATTGCCATCCAACTGTTATTAAGGAAGTGCCGCTGTGGCCATGCTTTGTAGCCTGTATGCAGCTAGTAGAGACAGACTTCTGCAGCTACCCAGTGTCTTTTGGTGATTTGCACACAGCACACTTTACATATTGTATAGATTGTAATCAGCCCAAACACACTTGGAGGAGTTCCCATTGACACTAGTTCTGTGACACTAACTCAAGTTTTGGCTAACCAAACCCAAGCATTATCCTAGATTGCAGAGGACATCGTTATCTGTTCAAGAATAGTTATTTAGACATCTCAAGTGCAGGGAATGGAGGTGAATGAGCCTAAATTGAGTTTTCCTGACAGATTTGTTGGCAATAAAATGTTGTTTTGTATCTTCAAAGACAAATGCAAATTATCAGAGCCGTAACTAGACTCTTTGGTGTCCTGTGTCATAAAGAGCATTGGCGCCCCCCTCATTTTTCAAAGGGACATAATACACCCAAAAAATGTGGAATGGCCTCATGGGGAAGGGCCAGGGAAGAGATAGGGGAGGCCAGGAGATGCTGGCGATGAAATAAGAGGAAACTACAAGTGAGAATGGTAATAAACAGAAATTTGACAGGCCCAAAACAGCGCTCCCTGACCTGTGGTGCCCTGTGCGATGGCACCGGCCGCACTACCCTTGCTACGGTCCTGCAAATTATATGTCAGATTAGAACTATGTTCTCCAGTTTCAGAAAAACAACATAAGGGAAATTTTATTTCTCTTCTACAGTGAGATTCACAGACATGGGCAACTAGTTTTTATTCTTACCGTACTATGCTGCTCTCTGTTGATTCCGTTTTTTGGGTTCCTCTTGCACGTTGATTTGGATAAGACTGCCTCTACTGAATCTAATTTTTGATCTTTGAGAAAGGGGCATCATACTGTATGTTTGAAGTGTGTTACTTTGAATTCTGTAATTGGACATCAGATTGTGAATGGAATTACTAGGAACTTGTTAGTCAATTTATATTTGGTCTTTCAGAACAAGTTAAGAATATATGATCAAGTATCCGGTACCTACTTCTCTAAAGTCTTTAATGTACTTGTCGATAAAGATTAAGGGGCCTACTCATCATGACATAGTTATCACTAGTGATAATTATGTTTTAAACTCGCAGTGAGTTTAAAAAAATTTTGGCGGCATTCCCCGTGCCTCACTAACAAATGTATCACTTCCAAAAAGCTGCTCTTTTTGCGGCGTTAGCTTTTCGGAAAAGTGATACTTTCCCCCCTACATGTGAGGTATCCATAAGGATAAAAGCTTGATGAATTTCATAATTTCTACATCCCCATACTAAAGTATGGGGATTGTGGAAATTATCGAGACACATTTGTAACCAGGAGATATCTGTGATATCTCCTGCATTATAGGAATAATGAATGGGGCCGACACTTAAATTATACAAGAGAAGGTGAAAATTGTGGGATTGCTTTTGTATAAATGAAGTGATGATTAATAGACCCACTATTACACGACTGTAAGAAATAAATTAGGATAAGGAATTTGTCACAATACGCTCCTCATTCTTCTTAAAGATTAAGGGGGCTATTTATCAAATCTGGGAGACAGATAAAATGCAAAAATTAAAAATTACTAACCAATCAGTTCCTAATTATCATTTTATAAACACAGCCTGCAAAATGTTAATTGGAAGCTGATTGGTTAGTACGTTGGGCCTGATTCAGCTTTGGGAATAAAGTGAGAAATAGCACTTAACTGTGAACGTGGACAAACCATATTGCAATGCAAGGGGTGTAAATACATAAATATTTTTTGCATGTGGGGTATATACTGGCTGCTTTTGAATGTAGCTCACAAATACTGCACAGCTTTATTATTACTCTGCAATTTACGTCAGTTTGGACACGTGCCTTCCAAATCTAAATCTGAGCGCTCGCAACTGGGTCGATGGTGGCCCACAGTGCATGCACGAAACCCGGCTAGCAACGGGCAATCTGTCGCTCCGGGTCTCGCACCAAAGGGGGCGAGCTGTCGATGTTGAGTGACAGCTCGCCCCCTTTGGTGTGCGGGCCCTGGGGGGTGGCTGCCCAAACGGAGGCGTTCCCATGAGAACGCTTGCCGTTTGGGGGCGGCCCCACTGATATCACGAGTGATGTCAGTGGAGAGATTCTGGCTCTGTTAGAGTCGAAATCTCTCTGGGGATTGCGGCCAGGAGACCCTACCACAAGGGCCTCGTCGCAAGCCCGATGGTCGCGATGGTCTTGACCATTGCGACCATCATCATGGCCGCTCGCAATAGCTGTGGGTGGTCTCTGCTGCTGTATGCCTTGTCATGAGCTACCACCACACAGAATACAAGGCTCCCCCACAGTGCTATGGCATATCTCACAACTGTCCCGCATTCAGAGAGACAGTCCCATTTTTCTGGGACTGTCCCACCCGTATGCTGCAGTGTTCCTGCGGTGGAGAGGGGAAGTTGGGGGAGCACAATCAGCTGCACAGCAGAGCAGCAGGTAAGCAGAGGGAGAATAGATGCCATGTTCATGTGCACGGCATCTAATCACAGTGATGTGGAAGCCTGGGGGCAGCCCAGAATCTCAGAGAGTGCTGGACATGCCCCTGAGTGATATAAATGGGGATGTGCTGTTAGGCCATGCTTCTTTTACTGATAGCCCACGTCCATTTACTAACATGCCCTGTCCATTTACTGATATGCCATACCCCCTTTTCGGACACGCGGAAGATTCAACCTATCATTCTATCCTTCAGAATCAGATTCTACTTATCCAGGGGCTGAACAATGGAGGCACCTGCCGCCGGGCGCCAGCACTGATGGGGTACTCCTCCATTGACTCATTAGTGCCGAGCATGTTTTCATGCAAATATTTCCCTTCAAATGCATCTTATTTGAACAGCAATGTGAATAGGATACACAAGCAGCTGATTAAAATGATATGCGGGTGTATCTGCAAATGAACTGCTACAATGTCAGCGGCTGTGATGGGGGGTGGCACCAATTTTTAACTTGCCTCCAGGAGGCTGGAATGAAGTTACGCCACTGTACCTATCATTTATTTAGCACCTTCTAGAAGATAATAATTAGAATCTGATTGGTTGCTATGGGCAGCAACTCCACTTCTAAAAACCTGCACATTAGTAAATATCCTCCTGGGGGTGTGTGTGTGCGGCCTCCTCCTCCTCCTCATCCTGCTGACAGGCATAAAGTAAGACATAGTAGTGAGGGGGCAGGAGCCGGGGGTTACATACATTACATGCTGCTACAGTCTCCATCTACAACACACCACATCATTCAGCTCCACAGCAGCAGCAAGGGCCAGGGTTGGGTGTTACATACATGCTGCTGCAGTCTCCAGCTTCTACTTCACACGCCATCATTCATTTCTGAGCAGCAGTGGACAGGGATGTCCGGCACCGTGTGTTGCACAGTGATCTGACACTGACTGGGGAATAGAGGTGTTGTAGCACACTATAGTACCAGGCTCAGTATTACAGTACATGTGTGGGGATCTGATACTGTACGGGCACCTGGTGCCTGGCAGCTCAGTTCATACCTAAGCTGCTGTCTCTATGGTGTATATAGGATGACTGAGATATGACTTCTGCAGCTGTACAGCAATGTTCCATCTGCAGGTTACTCCAGCTGCCCCTGGGGGGGGGGGGGGGGCGACATTCAGTGGTTTAGGGGCGCTAAAATGAAATTATATCTTGCCCCAATTTAACGTTGTAGTGCCCAGGGCAGGTGTAAGGGGAGGGCACCCCGAAGCTCCACACATAGAGGGGCCCCCACACAGGGTTGGTGTGACCCTGTCGGGAACAAGTGTCTAGCGGCACCTGATTCACAGAGCAGGGGGGGACTCCGTGTGGCTTGGTGGGGGCCCTCACAATTTAGTTGCTCCAGGCCCCTGCAAGCTTTAATCCGGCCCTATTGACTCCCCTATACATGTACTTGGTTTAAACAAGGAGATGTGGCTTGGCAGTTAGTAAATGCTAATGTTACAGGACACAACTCATACACAATATAGTTCTTTAATCAAGTATCATATACATATAACAGTCTGTCTTTGTCTAAACAGTGTTATTAATACATATTAAAGTTGCATTTAACATGTAAAATACAATTAAATACAGACTCAAAAACAAAAATCTACATTAAATTCAATTATAAACAAACATGCCTTGTACTCCCCTTTAAAAAATCAAATAAGAACATGCATTCAGGGCCGCCATCAGGAGGGGCCAGCCGAGAGAGGGGGCCCGGATGTCAGTGGTGGGGATCAATCATTAATTTACTGGCAGCCAGGGAGAAGAAACAGCGTGCACGCAGCATTCCATAAGTTGCCGGCCGCAAGCCAATCACAGCTTGCGGAGTCAGCGAGCTGTGATTGGCTCGCGGCTAACGTCGTATTTAAAATTACGCCGGCGCTGTTTCTTCTCTCTGGATGTCAATGCAATACACAACGCTGACATCCAGGCCCGGTTTCCTCCATGCCTGACTGGCTGCCAGTGACAGGTAAGCATACTGACCCTTCCGCTTTATAGTCCAGCCAGCCTTCACTGCGCACCCTTCCCAGTCCAGCCATCCTTGTCTGTCTGGAAGTGGTATGATTTACCGCCGGACCCCTGCCCGGTAGTTGGAATCCCGACACCAGGAGGCCGGCAGAGGAGGAAATCCTGATCGTCGAAGGTAAGTATTAGCTAACCTATTTCTAACCCCCTAACCCTAACCCTCCTTTAGGGTGCCTAACCCTAACCTTACCCCCCAGTGCCTAACCCTAATCCCCCCTCTAAGTGCCTAAACCTAACCCCCCCTTCCCCACCGCCTAAACCTAAGTCCCCCGGGGTGGGTGCCTAACCCTCCCTCCCCCTAGCCTAACCCTAACCTCCCGGGAGGGTGCCTAACCCTAAGTCCCCCCCGGGAGCCCTAAACCTAACCCTCCCCCCCCCGCAGCTGTCCGCAGTGGCGCCCCGGCATCACTTCGATCGGGATGCCGGGCGCCGGTCTCCCGGCGTCGGTAAAATGACAGGCGTCTAGCTTTAGACACCTGTCATTTAACCCTCGCCGGGATAAAGCAGTTGGGAAGCCAGCTGTCGGGATTAGGTCCGCCGGCTTCCCGACTGCATACCGTCTGTCCTTTCCCCCCTCTACTCCAGCCAGCCTTCCCTGCCCTGTGCCCCCCCTAGTCCATCCATTCCTCCCAGCCCCGTGCCCCCTCTAGTCCAGCCATTCTTCCCAGCCCTGTCCCCCCGTAGTCTAGCCAGCCTTCCCTGCGTCTCCCCTTTTCCAGCCAGCCTACCCAGCCCTGTACCCCCCTAGTCCAGCCAATCTTCCCAGCCCTGTGCCCTCCCCTAATCCAGCCAGCCCTGTGCCCCCCCCTAGTCCAGCCAGCCTTCCCAGCTCTGTGCCCCCCATCCCGAGGAGGGAGGCCCTGCCTATTTTGTCAGTACCGGGCCCCATCATTTCTGATGGCAGCCCTGCCTGCATTCATACCACGAACTGATCCTAAATATCAAATGAAAAATGTGAACAGATCGCAGTAACAACACTAATAACAGTATCAATGGGATCAAGATGCAATTCGCCAATCAAACCGGCTGCTGATCGCCATCACCATCAACGCGTATTTTGCACAAGGTTTCTGGTGCCCATTAAATAAATGCTGTCAGGGGGCGTCTTTTGCCCTCAGACGCCTCCTGCAGCATTAGAATATTTTCTAATCATTGCTGCTTCCAAAAGCACACCAGCGATGGGAATAGTGTACAGCTCTGATTTAGGTCCATGGTGTCAGTAGTTACTTTTCTAAAACCAGCATTATAGCCGCATGCTAATACATAGACCCATTAGCTTGGTGTTTGTATTATGGTGCTGCTTATTGCAATCAACAAAAAAAACACACTGTTTATCTTTGAGAGAAGATACATATATATATTATTTCATTTAAAACATGTAAGTAAGCACATTTAGCATCGTGTATGTGTAGTTTATTGCTGCTTATTTAGATCAAATGTGGTTTGTTTTGATCTGCAATAAACAGAATATCTCATTATATTGTTGCTAATATATCTAGTATATAGTGAAAGGAGGGCACCCAGGGTCTCTGCAGCACGTCTAGTAAATAACAGGCACAGCGAGGATATATAGCCAACATTTCAGAGCGTTGGCTCTTTTATCAAGACATGCAGTACAATGAACAAAAGAGACATAAATACTGTGTATCCACCTAGTGAGAGTCAAGTTCCCGTCCTTGCCACATACACTGGAGTCCAGGTGACTTCAACACCCAGGATCCAGCAGGGAGGAGGTGTGGTTAGGGCTGTGCATACCGATACCATGGTGACAAAAACCTATATAAAAAACAGAGGCAGCAGCAACAGATAAACTTATAGAACATTACAGCGGGTACTCAGTAAAGGTGCACACACATCAGCAACATTGTGTGTGATAGGGCTAAATGTTAAATATGAACAATCGAGTAGAACCATGTAAAAAGGATCTGGGTGCTAGACACTTCAAAATATATGGTACTGAACTAACTGAATGTAACAAACTACTGGGGAAATAAGGAAAATTACACCTGTTCAATAGGATAGTTAAAAAGGATGTAAATGCATAATGAGCAATGTATGGGGCTATACAATAACAATACCTGGTTACAAGCGTTGTAAACTAACCTGGAGGTATAATACACAGGTTGTCCAGCTTGCTTAAATCAGGGCGTAATACAGTACTAATGTTATAAACCAACTAGGTGACAGCTATGGGAAATATATTATTAATGCACACTCAAAAAAAGATGCAAAAAGGAACCATGAAGGAAAAATGTCCAACAACAAAAATTACAAGAAGCAGGTAAGAGGTAGAATTTCATTCAGGCCCAGCGGGTGAACAGTTTGTAAGATATGTATTAATTTAGCTTCTGCTTGCAATAGCACACATCCACGATTGCCTCCCCTTGGATTGGGTGGGATCCAGTCTATAATTTTATACTGGATAGAGGCGATATTGGGTTGAAAATCTCGGAAGTGGTGTGCCACCGGTTGGTCAGAGTTCTTTCCTTCAATAGCCGCTCATATACTGGACCTGTGTTGAGACATCCGTTCTTCCAACTGTTTAGTGGCTTTGCCCACATACAGCAGGTTACAGGAGAATTTGAGGTAATATACAACGTAGCGACTTGCATGTTACTGGGTATTTTATTCGAAAGATTTGGCCCGATCTTGGATGTGCAAATGAGTTACCTATTTCGAGGTAACTACAGGTGGTACACCTAATGCATCTATAGTTACCAGTTTTCCTGGTAAGGAAATGGGTGGGTCGTGGGGTAGTGAAATTGCTTATGTTATTATGTACGACAATGTCCTTTACATTTCTCCCTCGCTGGAATCAGGGTAAGATGGTGGATCCTAGTAATGCTGGTAGCTGTCGGTCAGTAAATACTATGGGCCATCATGATGTGGTGACTGGCATACTGCTGAGTCCACACAATTTTATTACCTTGGTCCTTGCTTCTGGCAATGGTTAAGCTGCATACACATGGTACGATCTGTACCACCAACGACTTGAAAGTTATCTTTCAGTGAAGTCATCCTGACACATCTCTGAACAGGCAAAGTTGACAATATCGTGTAAGTTGGCCTGCATTTACGAACGATCATAGATATCGTTATCGTTCTTGCGAGAACACGCATCATTGGTCGTTCACTGCATAAAAATTAATGATATGAATGATATATTGTTGAACGATATCGTTCATATCGTTCATAGATATCGTACCGTGTGTACGCACCTTTAGTGCTTCATTCCTTGATACTGTAAGTGTTTTTTTTTTGGCAGCTTTCAAAAGTTTTATATTGGTATTCTCTTTTCAGGAATTTTAGCAGCATGCTCTCAATTTGTACAGCCGCATCAACTGGGTCACTGCAGATCCTTAAGAATTGCGTATATGGTAATTCCCTTTTGAGGGACAGAGGGTGATGACTCCCAGCCTGTAGTACTGTATTACGGTCTGTCTTTTTGAAGTACATGGATGTCTGTAGCTGTAAGTTGACATTCATAGTAACTGTGACATCAACATAATTTTATGCTCTCATAACTTTCTTCAACGGTGAATTTGATCGGGGATTCCATTGAGTTAATATTGCTAATATATCAATATGCAAAATGTATCTATTTAGAACAGCTGCACCTATATACTAGTATAATTGGCATTTATGGTATGTAGGTTTTCAGTGTTTGTGGGTGTACAATGGGGTGTGCACTCAAGAAATGTACCCAGTTAATATTATGTTTATTACCACTCTAGTAAGGGCCCAGGCTCTGCTACTTCTGACATCATTTTCTCTCTGCTATAATTTCTACGCACATCCTATTTTAGCATAATATTTTTCTTAATAATTAAATCTGTACATAGGTACATTTTACAAGTTCTTTTAATAGAACATTTTCAATATTATTGAGATATTCGAGAATACCAAAATTGAGTAATATATTTCTTTAGCAGCTTAGAGTAACACTTATCAGAAGGTTCTTCATCTGTGGCTGACATACAGGATATATATTTTTCCATAAATTATGCAATTAAGATATTTTTATTTTATTATATAGTTAAATCTGCATTATCACCTAATCCTAATTGGCTGTGAAGGTTCAGGAGAGAAGGGGGAGGAGGGGTGAGTGGGAGGCCCAACGAGTAGCACTACAATCCCTGTGATTTGTTTTTGATGGGTCTTTCCACTCACACCACTGCCCCATTGGTCTTTCCACTCACACCACTGCCCCATTGGGCAGATCTGTGAGACATGTTACTGGGTATTACTATTCCCTGAATAGCACCTGGGGTAGATTGCATTTTTAATCCTACCTGTGAGTGCAACTTTAAATACAGTTTTTAGAGCTTGCTAAATGCATTGTGGGAGCCTGTCTGCCTTTCTTTCTTTACAATTTAATACTACTATGGCCGTAACTGTGTGGAGTTTGTATATTCTCCCTGTGCTTGTGTGGGTTTACGCTGGGTGCTTCAGGTTCCTCCCACAATCCAAAAATATACTGGCAGGTTAATTGGCTCCCAACAAAAAAAATTAGCCCTAGTGTGTAATTGTGTGTGCATGTGGAGAGAAGCAACATACTGTAGATTGTAAACTCCACTGCGGCAGGTACTGATGTGAATGGCCAAAACTTTCTCTGTAAAGAGCTGCAGAATATGTATACACTATATAAATAACTGGTAATAAATACATAATAAATAAATAAAAACACAATATTCTGCTCTGTGATGGCTCCTTGTTCTGGTGACATATTTAAATAAAAAACATTTGTGAGTAGCTTTGCATAATCATATTATAGATGCTGATGGACAAGATGATCACTTACATTTTTCCCTATATAAATTACACATAATGTACTGTATGTCCTGTTTGAAAAATAGTTTAACATCTTTCACAAGATGGTATAAAACAGCCAATTTATCAGACTTTCACAATCTGCATTCTACCAAAGAGTTATTTTGCTTAAGAAAAAACAAATAGCACAAAGTAAAATCGGGAGGCAGAGAATAATTGGTTCTATGTTTATTTACACAAAAAATAGTACAAATGAAATATACAGAATATATGATAAGACTGCAGTTTACTCCGCAAAGCTCCGTATTTTCTAACAATATCACTGAGTAGATGCGTGAGCAAACACAAATATTTTAAATACTTAACATTATCACACGAGAAATAGAAATAAAAGTGACAAAAGTATGTGACTGTGCAAATAATTTCAAAGTAATGTATAGTACAAACAGACAAAGCATAAAAGTGGCTGTCATTTTTAAATAAACAATTATAGGAAACTATGTACATTTTGGTTATGAATGTATAAGTGTACAATTGTATTTCAAAGATAAATAATTCAACCTTTCATTTGTAGGGAATGTATTATTCTGTCTGACACAAAACAAACTCTCTCAACATTCAAAAAAACATTTTTTTCTGTCTTAAATAATCTAAATACAGGAAAAACTGCTTCTTCTAGGTCAACATGATTCCTTATTTTCTAAATTGCATTATTTTGGAATATAGGTGGTGTGTGATTTACAAAAACAAAACTGCACTGCATGAACACTGCACTCAGGGATTCCTGTGGAGAGAGGCAGCATTCATGCACAGAGTATTGTACAAACACATCATTCATGCAAATAGTGATCCCCATGGAGAGAAGCAGCATTCATACATACAGTGATCCCTGTGTAGAAACACATCATTCATGCACATAGTGATCCCCATGGAGAGAAGCAGCAGTCATACATACAGTGATCCCTGTGTACAAACACATCATATTTGAACATAGTGATCTCTATGGAAATAAGCAGCATTCATTCATACAGTGATCCCTGTAAAGAAACACATAATTCATGCATATAGTGATCTCTGTGTAGAAAGACATCATTCATGCACATAGTGATCTCTATGGAAAAAAACAGCAGTCATACATACAGTGATCCCTGTGTAGAAACACATCATTCATGCACATAGTGATCCCCATGGGGAGAAGCAGAAATAATACGTACAGTGATCCCTGTGTAGAGAAGCAGAATTCATATATACAGTGATCCCTGTGTATAGAAGCAGCATTCATACATACACTATACAGTGATCCCTGTGTATAGAAGCAGCATTCATACATACAATGATCCCTGTGTAGAAAAACATCATTCATGCACATAGTGATCTCTGTGGAAAGAAGCAGCATTCATACATACAATGATCCCTGTGTCATTCATGCACATAGTGATCTCTGTGGAGATAAGCAGTCTTCATGCACAGGGATCCCCAGCGCAGTAGCAGGGCGATTTTTCCCTTGCAACAGCCCTGCCCTCAAGAACATGTGGCGTTCTTATAACACACTGCGGGGGTGAGGCCACCAGCACCAAGAATTAGAGAATTGCCTGGAGCGCTCTACACTCTGCATAGTGCTGTTCCAGGCAACCTGCTACTGCAAGCCAAACGTAGGTGCTGTGAGGTGGCGACATACTGCCCCCAGGGCCCTTTACCCTGGGAGGCAGCACTGCACAAACGTAGTTATGGCCCTGGTGACTCCAGTGGAGAGACGCAGCAATCATGCTCACTGTGGTCCCTGCGTAGAGATGATGCATTTATGCCCGGGGAACCCTATGTATAGATGTAGCATTCATGCACACAGCGATCCCTTGGGAAAGCAGCCATATTCATGGGCAGACATCCCTGGGAAGGGTCACAGCATTTATGCACACAGTGATCCCTTGGGAGAGCAGCCACATTCATGCACATGATTATTCCTATGTTGAAACATGGACTAAAGAAAGATTGATAAATTATGAAAAAGTGTAGTCTGTTATAATATGTTAGATTGTAACATTCATGAAAATGCACAGTTCACCTTCTGTATAGTGCAACAGAGCTGTGCAGAGAATTATCCCCCTCATATTCTTTGGTACAAACTTGCTGTAATAAGTGGATAAAATTTCAGACTCAAAAATCAAAGTAGAAAGTCTTACATAATCTATACACACAGAGCCGTAACTAGACTTTTTGGTGCCCTGTGCCAGAGAGAGCATTGGTGCCCCCCCTCCTCCATTTTTTAAATAGAGACATAAGATAGTGCTCCTGAAAAAGGGCCATGGCCTCATGTGGAAGGGCCAGGGAAGAGATAGGGGAAGCCAGGAGATGCTGGGGATAAAAGAAGAGGAAGCTACAAGTGAGTAATAAACAGGAAAATTGACAGGCCCAAACAGCGCCCCCTGCCCTTCGGTGCCCTGTGCCATGGCACTGATCGCACTACCCTAGTTACAGCCCTGTATACACATATATAGCATACCACCATACTATATTCTCGTGACAGGTAGATTGTGCTCTGTTTCCTGTATGTTTTACTGCAGTTTATGTATTATATGTTTAATTAGCTTACTGATGCATTTTTCATTATTATTATTTGGTTATATTATAAATTTACTTTACTATTAGAATAAAATGATATAAATATTATAACAAGAGTGCACCCATGGCTACTAGCTAACACCAAGAATCAGACTGTGCTGACAATAATGGGACAGCTTCATGCAGGTTAAGGCCTTATACTCACTGACATTCATTTTGTATATTGTAACACAGTAGTCATTAGAATCACATTGCTTCCAACGAGCGCATACCCGCATGTGATGTTTGAGACGTTGCTTGTGTTCAATATGGAGCACTAAGGCAGAGTGTGTATTTTTTAGAATGCTGTTTGCTCTGTTCACTTACATTTATTACAGGTGAACACACCGGGGAAGCTTAAGTGACCTCCTGAACATGAGTAAAATCACAATTGCATGTACATTTGTGGTTTTAGCTTAACACAAAATAAATTCCAGTTGTACAAGGCCAAAGGCACAGGAGAGATCAGTCTGTCAAGTTCCTTTTAGCTTAATTCAATTTATTATTAAAACTCTATTGAATAGGACTGGAAGCACAGCATTCTCCTGACGAGAAATGAATGCCATGGTGTCACAAAGTCGAATAATGGGGATGCTCAATTTACAGATCACACTTTTCATTACAAGGGGAGTTAGACCTTATGGAGATGTCCAAAGGTGGGCTACCTATTTCACTAAAGTAACACATATGGTCAAAATGTCCACACAGATATGATTCCTGCACTTATTTACATTTATTATTTTTAGAGGATGCTATCATATTCGCTGACTGTAATTATATATTATTTGTAGTGCCCAATGAAACAGTGAACAGTGATCAAACAATAATAAAACATAACAGAATGCCCAAGTAATGCACATCAATGTAATGTCTCTTTATAGTAGGCAGAATGTACTGGCTTATTTAGTAATGCATCTTTAGTGCAAACTCATGAGAGCTGATTTGTCCCCTTGAAGTTTTCTTTAAATTAAATTAGCTCAACATAAAACAAACACACACACTGTACAATTGTTTGTCAGTTTAGTTCAATTGCTCAAACTGAATAAACTCGCACTTAGGGGTAGATTTACTAAATTGCAGGTTTTTAGAAGTGGAGAAGCTGAACGTAGCAACCAATCAGATTCTAACTATTATCTTCTAGAAGGTGCTAGATAAATGTTAAGTAGACTCTGATTGGTTGCTATGGGCAACAACTCCACTTCTAAAACCCACACTTTAGTAAATCTATCCTTTAAGTTGGGTACACACTAAACGACGTGTATGCCCGCAATACGACACACGACTCCCTTTGCCGACGAGCCGACATATTGGGCGGTCCGTACACACTGGGTGATCTGGTGCCCGACCGCCTGATATGCCGCACGTGATCGTCACCCGCATCGCATAATTTGACTGCATTTACAAAAGATCAGGCGATGCGGCTGACAACCCCACAGGAGCGCGCAATGCACGATATAGTACACTGGATGATTTTAATGGTTTGTCGTTCCGATGCGTCGGAATCGGTCAAATCGTTAACAAAATCGTCTTGTGTGTAGTGGCCTTTAGAGCCTTATTCAGAGCTGGACACAAACAGACTCTCAAAATATGTCTAATAAAAGGTTACATTTCTCAGATGCAAATCTTGAGCTGCGACTACCTGTCCTTGTCTGTGACTCCCTGCCCTTGTCTGCGACCCCCTGCCCTTGTCTACGACCCCCTGCCCTTCTCTGCAACTCCCTGCACTTGTCTGGGACTCTCTCCCCTTATAGTGTCAGGCTGAGATGGGACTGGAATGTGACTGGTGGCTTGGCTTCACTGTCAGCAAAGAAAATGCTGTAAATCACAGAATGATGTGGAAACACATTACAGGTAATAACCTGATAGGGCAAGCAATTAGTACCTAAGTGGATTGGTGTATCTGCAATCCTTAGCGAAGCAGATATATATATATATATATATACACACACACACACATATATATGCATATATATACACACAGACACATAAATATATATATATATATACACACACATAAATATATACACATACATATATATATATATACACACACACACACATATATGCATATATATATACACACACAGACACATAAATATATATATATATATATATATATATCTATATATACACACACACATATAAATATATATACACACACACACATATATATATATATATATATATATACACACACACACACACACACATATATATATATATATATATATATATATAATACAATAGATTATACTAGATGCTAATGACTACCAAGACAATAATAACAAAGTGATAATAATAAACTGTGCTGAACAATAAGCACACTCCCCAAAAGTGATGGGCGGCTTCTCCTATCTAATAATTTGTGGTGGTGAATCGCAGGTGAAATGTAGTGCTTAGAAGTGAAGAAAATGAAGGGCCTAATGCTGCTTCAATATTTTAGAAGAGAAAATATAAACAGTGATAAATGCATGTATATCCAAATGTTGCTGGTCTTATTTCTTGCTTCTTAAGATTGAATTTAAAGGAAACTTTTCTCACAAATCCAATATGCAACAACAAAAGGAAAGAAATACAACATAATGTATACTGTTTCAAACCATTAATTGTATATGAATAAATGGTGGCATTGGCAGTCTGAACCAACTTGGGTCTTAATAGGAACAATCTGTCCCAACATCAGCACCCAATATATATAAAGGTCTCACATTACATTGAAAAAAATATTGGATACAAAAGACCAATATAAGTAGCAAACATACAAGAATATAAAATAATTAGTGCTTCTCTGTTCACCATGATGTAGTGTGAACAATAAATGAAACGTTTTGGTACTGTGACGTTACACCTGGACTCCTTAATGGACAGAGGCTGAGTTTCAGCCATGTTTGTCTTAACGTCAGACCACACACCCATGTCACCTTCTTACTGTACTTTTGTTGCGATTGCAGGAAAGTACAGTTACATACACGCCCACTTCCTGCAATTCCAAGCACATTCCAGCCCCGTACTCAGCCCCCTAGTCGCAGAGAGTCTCAAGTTAGACTTGAGGCAGAAAAAAGACACGGATTGCTAAACGACATGCATGCGCAGTGAAAAAAAAAAAACCGAAAGTTGAGACAAAAACAATCTCTGAGACTGACTCTGAATAAGGTCCTTAGTATGGCCTGCCTAAAGGTGCGTACACATACAACGATTTTTTGAACGATTTAACTATAACGACGTCGTTATCGTTCAAAAAATCGTTCGTGTAAAATGATAAACGATGAACGATTATCGTTTATGCGCATTCACGTTTGTCGATTGTAGTTTGTAGTTCAGTCAGACTGGCCAACTGAACGATTTTCAATAGAAGTTGCAACATTTTTTCTTCAACACACAGAAAATCGTTTATTATGTAAAGTAAAACCAACTACTTTGTAAATCGATTTTCGTTCACTTTTTCAAGGGAAAAACTGAACAAAAATCGTTCAACGAAAATCATTCATTATTAACATCGTTGTGTGTGTACGCACCTTTACTGTTCAATAGATGTTATTACACAACCATGATCATCTCATTTATGCACGCTTCCAAAATAGAGGACACACACACAGTAATAATGCCCTATAATTTACTTTAGTCCAATTTCTAGTCCAAACACATGACCAATCAGGTGATGACGTACAGTACACAGCCAATTCAAATATTTATGTTTTTCTTAAAAAAGCAAAAAAAATAAAATGTTTTGTATGGCTTAATCTTGTACAAACTAGTTGACACTAAATAGTTAAATCTCACCTGGTGAAATCTCCTTCTCTGTTCACCTAATAAACAATCTGCTGAATATGTTCCTACAGTGAAATAGTAAAAAATGCTTTTCTGCAATATGTAACAACTGTATCTATGTCAGCCATGTATTGCCACTAATCATTTTGAAAATGGAACACATGGAAGAGCAGGGAATGAAGTGGAAGAGGTTACATGACCTATAGCCAATCAGAGCATTACAACATCAGTACAGACTATTCCAGCCCCTGTGCCCCAACTCCTCAGGGAACCTGTGTTGTATATGTTGCAATAACATAAATGTTCTGATATGGAGGATTACATCTTACAAATTTCATTTTATTTTAGCTTTGAAACATCCTTTCAGCTATTCTCTCATTCATACCATGTCTTCCAGTTCAAAACTAACACAACTAATTAAATCAATGTTCATAAATTTATAGACAAAAACAAAACCTTAACCATGTAACCGCCAAAACAAGGAACACACTATAAAAAATTATATTTGTATGTAAATAATACAATAAAACCTTCAAACACTCCCCTATGATTTGGAAACATTGCCTTCTATATATAGTGTAACATCAACTACAACTCAACTCATCAATTACTTATCCTAATAATGGAGGAGATATTGCAAAGACTGGTAATGTAATAATATCTATCACACAAAGGAAAATAAGTCCATGCCGTATAAAATCTTATTTTTAGGGCATTTAAGGAAAACTATCAAAATTAAATTTTCATTTTGTTTCAAAACAGCAACAACCAAATGTTGTAACTTCATTAATTATATAAAAAAACAGGCTTTCAACTACATGTATTTATTATTATAATGTATATATTTGTACTATGTGCACTGTCTGCAGAGAACTATAGACACAGGCTAATAAATGTAGGGTGCGGCAGCAAGTGACATTGCAGGCTGTACAATTGTACAATGGGGAAATCATTACAACACAAGGTTGATTGTTGTTTAAGCTTAAATTAATGACAACATTTATTTAGGTAAAGTTATAAGCATTATGTTTAATAAATGTGAAGAAATATAAACCAAAGGTTGCCTTAAATCATCAGTTGAGCAGAGAATTACAGGGACACGTGTTACAGTTTTAAGACAGCTAAAATATTTGAGCGTAGCTCAGATCAGTGGAAATTGCTCACAGCAGGGTCATGTTCCTAGTGCTGTGCAGCAGTGCACATTTCCATGTTCCATGTTCCTAGTGCTGTGCAGCAGTGTACATTTCCATGTTCCATGTTCCTAGTGCTGTGCAGCAGTGTACATTTCCATGTTCCATGTTCCTAGTGCTGTGCAGCAGTGCACATTTCCATGTTCCATGTTCCTAGTGCTGTGCAGCAGTGCACATTTCCATGTTCCTAGTGCTGTGCAGCAGTGCACATTTCCATGTTCCATGTTCCTAGTGCTGTGCAGCAGTGCACATTTCCATGTTCCATGTTCCTAGTGCTGTGCAGCAGTGTACATTTCCATGTTCCTAGTGCTGTGCAGCAGTGCACATTTCCATGTTCCTAGTGCTGTGCAGCAGTGCACATTTCCATGTTCCATGTTCCTAGTGCTGTGCAGCAGTGCACATTTCCATGTTCCATGTTCCTAGTGCTGTGCAGCAGTGTACATTTGGAGCCAATGGATTTACAAGCCAAGATGGCTGACTTTGCAGAGGTTCAAAAATCTCCCTGGGCCAATGGGAGGAGTTGGCAGATCTGTTGCAGTCTGAGGATTAGGGGCATTAATGAGTCTACTTCTGCACCAACATGAATACGTTTGTGGGCCAAGAATTGGTTGTTTTCTGGTTCGCGGGAAGGCATGGGCAAAATCATTTTCTTGCATGAATAATATCATGCTGCCAGCATGGGGAGCCTGCGGTTTACTAGCAGTGCCAGAGGCTGATGTAGTGACTATAGCCTGTAATACAGTTCATATTAAAAATTAAAGTATGGGAACCAGATGTAGACAGTTAGGGATGGAGTTAGTCTGTGTTTTGTCAAACTAAATCTAATGCTAGATAAAGAATTTATAAAAAATAATAATCCAAGGATATATTCAACCTACAAAACAATGAACAACAAAGCATCACACGTCGCTCTGACTGTTTTTTTACTGTTTTTTTTAATGCAACATTCCTGTGGGTTTTTTTTTTTTTAAAGGACCAGTACATGGGACCCCCTCAGTTCTTACTAGCTGAGTGGTTGGGCATTCAGGTAAAAATCATCATTAAAAGTGTACATTTCCTTTAAAGCTGCAGTTCCTCCAGGGAAAATTGCTCCTAAAGTGGCCCCTCTCCCTGCAGTAATTTTTTTCAGGGCTCTTTCAGTTCTCAACAAAGAACCAACAAATTATTTGTAACCAAAATGAAATGGCCAAGGAGGAAGGGTGACTGGGAGGACCAGTAACAAGATGCTATCTCTCACCTACTTGTCACTGGTCCTCCCATTCACACCCCCTTCCATCCCTACCAGTTTTCCCTGGGTTATGAGAGAAATGGAGAAGCCCCAGGAAATAACAGATGTAAGCCTCTGACTTGGGGGCAGGGCCTCTTTAGGAAAATGTTTTCCTAGCTTTATAGCAGCCCCTCATTATGTGTATTTTTTGTCTCTGTGATCATAATTTCTAAAAAAAGACTCAAAATTGTAGTATGACATTTCACCACTTGGGATTGGTATGTTTGGTCGATACTTATGCTGTCGACTGTCAAAACATCGACAGCATAATGTTGAGTGTAGAATGCCGACACTGTAGTAAGTATATTTAAAGCATTTTTACAGTGTCTGCATTATAATGTAAACATGATACTTTACCATCATGTTTACAGTTATAATGTCGACACAGTAAAAATGCTTTAAATAACATTACTACCTGAGCTCAACATTATACAGTAGATAATTTGAATGTCATCAGCATATATGTCGACCAAACATACCAATCCCAAAGAGATAAAGTGAAGCTTTACCGCCATGTTTACAGTTATAATGTCAACACGGTAAAAATAATTTAAATAACATTACTGTGTCTGCATTCTGCGCTCTATATTTTGCTGTCGACATGTAAATATTATTTGTGTACTAAAATAAAGTTTTGAAAAAAAAATACTATTAAGTGCATCAGCTAATTCAAATGACTGCATGTTAATTTTAAAAACTTTTTTAATTTAAAAAGGTAAACAATTAAAAATACAATATAAAACATTTCATACAATTCATAGATTACTGAAATACATACAAGTATCAAAAATAAAAAAGTTGGAATTTCCTTGAAGGTACCTACAAAAATAAATTATAGTACTGGAATTCCATATTCAAGCTTAACGTTTGTGCTGATTATTGTTGCCTTAGTTATTTACACAATTGGTGAAGCTGGCCACATACATATTATACACTTCATTTCTGAACAAACATATTAACATGCTTTTGAGACACACACACACATTACAATGGGTGCTCTTTATCCTTTTGTTTTTAGTTAGTATGTACAATTGCTTTGCACACATTTAAATTTTGATCTGACCGAGCAGAAACGCATGTGAAGTGCATGTGTAATATAGGACAGTTATAGATAGGGGTGCTGAGGGGTAAGGGGAGCGGATACTAATTACCCGGGCCCGGCTCTCACTCCCTGGAGCTGCCCCTGGCTGAGGGTACAAAGCGCCCCTGTGAAGCTCGGCTCTGCGCACACTGGTTTTTCAGATTTCTTTTTGTAGGGGATGCACCTGCACTATTAGGACACACTACATTAGAACCTGGATCAATAGACACAAGATTGCAATTTACACAATTAGCTCTAATCCAATAATTTTAGGTGAAAATGTCACACCAAACAGTATCGGACTATTGTGTATTTTGACAAACACAGCATCATGTCAAATATACATTTTTTAGAAAACATATCTGAGACAATTAGCCTATTTAGATTGTAGTTTATGGGACAAACTACAGGTTATGCAAAGTAAAATGCAGTTGTGTTGTTCAACTCCTACAAAAACAACACATTAATAAGCTAGTCAACATGTATATTTCCAAATGAAATAATCAATGAACAAATTGGTAAACAGCTGTAGTATGCTGGAGCGTGAGTTGGACATTTTGGAGCTCAAATGTGCTCATTTGAAATCTCTGTTCCAGGAAAGACTAACGCCTAAGAAAAAGTATGTTTTGTTGCCTTTAAGTCAGTCCCATCCAAATGGGCTGGGTTACTGTATGAGCAGGTAACAATGCAGGTCACAGGATTGGATGTGGGTTGAGTGATAGTCTGATTGATCCATTCAGGACTGTGATTTCTACGGTTTATAGTGTTATATGAAGACTAAAGTTTGTCTTCACTTATACAGTCAGCAACTGGAGCTGTTAGCGGAAATGTTTGGTATCTACACCACCTAGTATACAGGGGCCAAATGAATGTTTGTGGGGGCAATAACTTATGGGGCCCCTATAAATAAAACTGTCAATAAGATATGCTGCCAATGTTATTAAAAAGTATAATGTGTAAATACTCCAGCACCACAAATGTATTCGCACTGTAGTGCCCCCATTTTACATTATGCCACACGGAAACCCTAGTTTACATATGACAGTGATCCCATGTTGGTGATAAAGCTATATTTGGGGGCCCCTCAGTGTATGGGGTCCCCTGGGCAATCGTACTGATTGCCCTTTTGTTAATCCGGCTCTGCTGGTAGATAAGCATGACATAAATAATCCCAAATAATGGGAGTAAACTAGTAATATAAAATAGCATTTTAATTAAAACAGAGTGCTCTTAAATGTATATTTTAACAGCTACATCATAGCTACAGAACTTTACAGTAACAGATGTGGAAATCTAGAAGTGGGCGTCCTGGAGAATTAACTCATCACAAACTTGGGTCTATTTTTAATCATTACTAGTTTTATATACTGTAAACAAACTAATGTTCTTAATATGGTAGATACACCGATGGTTATTATAAGAGATTTACAACATAATTAAATGTTACCAGCGCAATAATCTACTGCAGATTACTACTGTAAAACATAAATCAATTCTCCAATAAAATCTATCCTTATATTTGGAAAGTAGTGAGGACACCACCTATATTATAAGCTATTTCTGTGCACTGATTACTAGTTTTCAAAACTGTTCCATGGAATATTCACCTCATCGTGTATTTGGGTCAGGAATTTGACTCATTTCTCCTGCAGAATTTGGTTTTGAGTATTCCACCTATCATTGTTGCACCACCCAGAATTCAAAACCCACCATACTGCAGAATGAATTGATTGTTGTCTCTCAAACACATTATGTAATGGCTACAATGTAGAATAGCAAAGCAGGAGAGGAACTGGAAAACTATATTGTTGGAACTACACACACCTGCAAAATAGTCTGTTCACCATATTTACCTACTCTAGGACACTCACAAGTTGTCAGGTAGTCATCCGGCTCATGGGAGAGTGGGTGAGCCTCCTGCCTTCCACACACTTCCTAGTGAAGAGGGCAGGATGTGGAGAATAATAACAGGAATCACGGCCCCGTAATGAGCTCTGATGGGCGGGGCTTAATGGTGTGAATCAGCTGCCACCTGCATCTCCACTCTGGCTTCTCCCGGAGAGGAAATTAGTAAATAAGTATATATGTTGTTTAGATGGAACTTTTGAATGGTGAAAAATGTCATCGCACCTCCCTTCATCTCTTGCTTTGTCACACAAATCAGTTTGAAAATAAATCCGTTATGGAATATTCATAAGGGCTAGTGATGGAAAATCACACCTAAGAGAATCACTTCATACAAACAATTTCATTTTGTTCCAAAATGAAAGTTGGAAAAATTTGCTCCCCTCCTCACATAGTAAAATAAGAAAGTTAGACGTCATCTTGGCGTTTTCTGACCTGTACAACTGCACTCAGCCTGCAGACTTGAGCTATTGTATAGCAACCAAACTTATTGGCAACTTCTAATATCCTTATGTTTTCATTAACTGTATTTTTATTATTGGCGCTTGATTAATCAGGAAAACGTTCATACAAATATCAACATTAAAATGAAATACAAAAATGTGTTGACAATATTTCTTAATGCAATTGTGGCCATGCTTAAAACACATGTTGCTGCTAAAGTGTCATACATAAGACACGTAAGAAGTGCACGTAAGATAAATCGGGCCTCTACTTGGATGATTACAATCATGGCATCACTAGGGGGTTGTGGACCGTACCAGGTGTTACCATCTGTTAGTCGCACAATGCGCTTTGAAGTTATTGTGAAGAGCCCGGCTCCCAGTCACTGAGGAGGAGCTGGCAGTGTGGGCAGTGTCTCTAGGGGAAGCCCGGGATCTCCGGTAGTGCTGGGCACTCCCTCAGAGTGATGAAAACAGGGGCATGTCGCTAGGTCACTCCCCTTACCAGCAAAGTTGCACCCCCTTTTCGGGCACACGCAGGGCTCTATTTGGCACACCGACCCCAGTGACAACACTGATTACAATTCAATGCATAAATAACATGAAATAAAAATGAAAAATATTTTTAGAAAATCAAAAGTATATTTTAGATAGAGTACCATAATATCTACAGATTAGCCTTTCCATGTAATAATCCATGAAAAGGCCAAACCCTTCTATAGCCCTCCAAATGGTTATTCAGTCCAGCCATTAGAAGTATGGCTTTGTTGATGGTAGCTATATGTTTTTCTCATACTACTCAAGAGGGAGTAACATTTGTTTCCTGTCCTAATCACGTACATTAATCTTGTTACAATGGTGTGAAAAATTCTCAGTAAGTAATGGTGTCACTCTGTGTAATAATGAAAATAGAAAATATTAATATTTAGTATTAGGAATACTATCAAAACTAAAGTGCTTTTCCCAGCTACAAAGAAATAGGACCTCAGAGGCAACTTGTGATCTGTGTCCTGTTTAAAACAAAAACCCCATAACCCATACATGCCTGTGCATAGCTATAGAACTAGTAGCATCCTTATTATCTAGAAGCCACTCTTTCCAGACAACGGAGAACAGTATGCTAAGGACAAGTCTGATATCATTTTGTAGATGGATCTGGTTATTATTGTATATAGAGACAGGTCACCTGATGTTAAATGAAAATGGCAGCCATGCATTAAGGCACTGGTCCTAGAAGGACAATATAAAAAGGAATCAAGATGACCTTCCCAAGAGCCTCCAAAGGGCAGTGTAACTTTATACACGTCAGAAAATATATTGCTTCTCTAGAAAATATTACACTGTAATTCCATTTACATTTCCTTATTATTTCCTTAAACGAAAATGTGAAATTAATAAATATAACAGTGGCAAATATATTTTTTTTACAAACAGTGTAATACTATTTTGTACCACAAGACTTTACATTGTTGTTTACTTAGTCAATGTCACAGTTCAGTTTTGGTTGGCTGCTGTCTCCATTTACCAGGCCCTTCTCTTGCTGCTCTGCTAAAACTTGCCATTTCTGCTTGTTCCTTAGGCAGCCTTCCAGTAGTGGGTAACATGATTCAGACACTTGGGTTAAGGCCTAGGAAAAAAGTCACAATACAAATATTTATTCAATCTTTAAACGTAATTGTGTCACTCTATACATGAGAGGAGCTGAGAACCTGGTCTGAGGTGGCACAGACTGAAAACTCACCTCTTTAGAAGAGCTTATCAAAATCACCACCCACATAACCTCCATAAGCCATCCTACCCAATTACATCCCCACTATACAGTCTACACATAACTTTACATACACTTTCACATTAACTGGACCACTGTACAATATGTAGCACCAATCCTTGTGTATCAATGCTTATTTCCCTATAGCTTGTAAGCTTGCAAGCAGGGCCTTCTAACCTCTTTGTCTATCTGTTATCACCCAGTCTTGTTTTATTACTGAATTGTTCACCATTGTAAAGTGCAACGGAATATGATTATATACATATATGTAAATACACTGTATATATATATATATATATATAAAAGTGATAATTAATAAGTAATACATAAATAACAGACGTTCCTGAGTCCTCTCCCTCAATCATTTTAGCTTTCAATAAATACAGTACAGTGGTTGCAGGAAGTACCATGAAACCATTTTGGAGTGAAATGTTTCATGGTATTTTTTGATTGACTGACAGTGGGATTTAGCTTTAGAAAATCAAGCCCTGCTATCTTTTTAATATCCAAAGTAAAAGTTTGAAATGTTTAGTCCAATTTATGCAAGTTTTCATTTTGGAGTAAGCCCACTGCACTTAGTAGCTAATAACATTTTAGTAATTGAAATAACTTCATAAAATGCTTTCATTGAACAAAACTTTAAAACTGTTAAAAATACCATTATTTAAATTTTACCCAAAAAATAATATTAAAATTATTAGATTATATATGATGGTTATTACACATACCTTGACACGTGAAAATTATACCTATTTTTCACTGCCACAATAACCTGGGTTATTGGCTAATCTACCTGGGTTGCAGTGCTGTGTAAAAGGGTCCTTGAAAGAAAACTCTGGGTTGAGTGACCCTGGAATCCGACCCGGATAGCTACCAGGTTTGGACCCATGAAGTAACCTGGTATGGTGCAGTGTAAACGGTGTGACCTGGGTCATGATGACCCAGGTCATGACTAAAACCAGGGGATTTGCTGGCTTCAGTAGCACTTGGAGATGACATAATCTCCAAGCATATACTGTAACGCAAGAAGACCATGGTCGTGGAAGACCCAGGTCCAGTGTAAACGGCAGAACCTGGGAAATAACCCAGCCACTGATGTGAAAAGGGTAAAACCTGACTCCGACCCATGCTCAATGTCCTGGGTTGTAGCTGGGTTTCTGCTGAAAAAGGGGTATTAGGTTCTTCCTGAAATCACCTGTTGGAGACTCCGAATTACACAGTTGTTGCCATTTAACAGATGTTTGTTAATAACTGGCATTAGCAACCTCTACAGCCATGAAATCAAAATGTGGCCTACACTGACAGTTTTCATGTTCTAGATGTTGCAAAGGAGAGTCAGATATTCACTGCCTATTTGCTAAATAGCCACTAAATTATGTTTCTGAACATTTACTAGGAAATTTCAAGCATATTATTTTAAGTTTCAGGATTCATTCCAGTAAGTTGTAGTAGACAGTGTCATGACTATAAATAGATAACACCATTTTTGGTAAAATTATCCTTGAACATAATTTAAAAGGCTTCCAAGCAGGGCCGGCCCCAGGCATAGGGCGACCCAACTCCCGAAGGGGTTGGTGGGGCAAGGGTGCAGCTGAGGGGAGCAGATGCTTCATGTTACAGAGGTAGGGGAACAGCAGTGCCATTTTCAGATGAAAAGAAGGGTGTTGATAAATCATCACCCTTCACATATGTGGCAGTGTGCAGGCTCAAAGTGCTGGAATGAAGTAGGCGGGCCAGAGGGGGAGGCGGAGCCTGGAGATGGACACAGGTGGGCTGGGAAGAGGAGATGGAAGGGTCAAGAAGAGGAGAAGAGAGTCAGTGCTGTGCAGTGAATTATTATTAAGATACAGTCGGACCTGGATATGTGGGACCTGGATAAGTGGGAAACCTCTATTACAGGGAATAATTGTGAGGTCCCTGCATTTTTGCACCAAAAGCCTTTAGTTAGTGAGACTGTCAAACCTCTTCAACTGAGACTGATTTTTCTTGATTATTAGGAATAATCACCTCTATAACTGAGACGATTGCTGTTAGGAGCTTTCTAAGTGAGATTAGTGTAGTTTATTAAGCTCTATAAATGAGGCGACCACTGCTAGAACCTCTGTAACTGGGATTAGTACAGGTTTTGACAAGTCTAAAGGCCGTATTCAATTTGAGGTGTTAAGTCCGGATCCGCGTTAAGTTACCGCCGATGATGTCATTATCGCCTGTTTTGGTTTTACCCCGTATTCAATTTGAAAGACTTTGCGCCTATGAATGGGAGGCGGTAAAAAGTGCAGAAATGGGGTTTTGGGGTGTAACGATGCGGGAACCCCCGTGCAGCCTTCAGACAGTCCCCCAAAGGTAAACTGTGTCATCAATTTTTTAAAAAATACTTAAGGGCACCCCAAAAATTAACTTTGAATTTGGGGTAAAAAAAAAAAAAAATTTTGGGGACAAAGTTAAAAACTAGTGAACTTGACTCTGGGGGGGGGTCCCTAAGTATGTCCCAGGTGTTTTTTTCATTGCAGGTGCTTGCGGCAGGTGGGTTTTTCAAAAACATTTTTAAGTCACTTTAGCAACTTTAAAATATACTGAACCCCATTTTCAAGTACCCCAAATTTGCTGGGCATAGTTGTTTTGCACTAAAAAAACTTCTAAATGCTCTTCTGCAGCACCTTATTCAAAGCCGCATTTATGCACCTGCCGCGGCTATTAGAAACCCCGACTTCCTTCAGGAGTTAAAAATGGGGGTACCCTTTGTCTTCCCTATGTCTACACATCTTTAGGGGGGTCCCTTGAATATTTCCCGAAAATTCCCGTTTTGTTTAACCTGTAAAAAAACGGGGTCAAAATGTAAAAAAAAAATTACATAAGGCCCCCCCCCAAAAGCCAAACCAGCCCCACGCGGGAACTGTCAGTAGCCGGAGCCAATCAGCGGCCGCTCTACAGTCAGCGCGCCCGCTGATTGGCTCACGGGACGTGCCAGCTCCGGGCATGTCCCGTCAGCTGGCATTCGGGAGCTATCAGTATGTGTGGCAACACACATACTGATAGCTGTTGCGTGGTTCATGTAAAATCGTTTTTTTGTTTTGCCAAGTTCCTGGATTACTGCGGAGACCAGTGCCAGGATATCGGTGAGTATGAATTTTTTTTTTTGCAGAGCCATTCATTAAGGATATTCTACTGGACAAGGGGACAGACACATCTGGTATAGGTATGTGTGAATGGGTAGGTGTGTGTAATAAAGTTATACTGTCATGGTGTGTGTGCTTTGTCTTTTTTTAACTATTTATTTTACAGTGAAGTTACAGGTGCCACATGTCTGCTGGCACTTGTTGTTCCGCAAGTGTAAAATGGCAGGCATGCTGGCACTTGTAGTTCCACTGTAAAACACAATAGTTTTACATTATTTGAACACCGAACCAGGGGTATGGGGAAGAGCCCCGGGCTTCAGCGTAAACCTGTGGTGCTCTGGAGAGGGGGGACCCTTCTTTGGGGGGTCCCCGACTCCCCCGAGATCACTGGCTTGCGCTGACCGATTTGGGGTGCTAATACTTTGGACCTGGAGCCCCGGTGATTGGGTCTCCGGGCTGTGGCATTAGACCCCAGTCGGTTGGGTCTGGTGCTGGTCTTAAATATAGGGGGATCCCCACGGGTTTTTTTCCACCTATATTTAAAACCAGAACTGGTCCCTGCAGCCTTGGGTTGGTTTCTAAAATACGGTGGAACCCTACACATTTTGTTCCCCATATTTTTAGAAACCACCACTGGCTGGCAAGCCTGGGGCTAATTTGTTTTATTGGGGGGGACCTTATGTCATTTTTTTTGTACATTTTTACCCCGTTTTTTTACAGGTTAAACAAAACAGGAATTTTCTGGAAATATTCAAGGGACCCCCCTAAAGATGTGTAGACATAGGGGATGACAAAGGGTACCCCCATTTTTAACTCATGAAGGAAGTCGGGGTTTCTAATAGCCGCGGTAGGTGCGTTTTTGTAGAATTTAAAAAAAATGCATTTTGGGACCTAAAAATATGCTAGTACCCATTTTCATGTTTCCCAAATTTAATGGGACCACTTTTATAAACTAAAAAAAAAGCTAAGTGCTCTTCTGCATCACTTCTTCAAAATTGGGAAAAAAAACACCAGCCGCGGCTATTTAAAAATCCGACTTTCTTTTGCAGCCAAAAATGGGGGTTCCCATAGTGGTACCCCATGTCTGGACATCTTTAGAGGGGTCCTATGATTATCTCCTGAAAATTCCCGTTTTTTTACGCCGATCCAAGTATCGCAGGGTCCCGTTTTCGCCTACTTTCAAATTGAATACGGGATACGCGGGCACGCGTGCGATACTTTAATGCCTACAAAACAGGCGAAGTCGGCGTTAAGTCCGAGCCCCGTTAAATTATTGCTGCTCGGCTCAAATTGAATACGGGCCTAAGTCTGTACCTGGACTTACAGGGGTGAGAACCTCTATAAGTGAGACAAACACTTCTTGAACCTGGATAAGTGAGAAACTGGATAAGTAAGATACCTCTTTAAGTGAGACCTTGAGATCCCACTTAGCCAGGTCTGACTGTATTATATTGATACATGGGATTGGCTGCAATTTAAGGGGCTCCAACTAAAATCTTTTCCTCTCACCCAGAGTAAGATGTTGGTGCAACGCTTCTTTGAGGTGGCATCTATTTCCGGGGTTGGGGTGGAGGAGGCAACAGCTAAAGTCTTGCCTAGGGCTCCAATGAATAGCATCTCTCCCACTCTTTGAATGGAGGCTCAAGAATTTTAAAGAGAGGCTTAGCATATACGTACTTACACTAATGCCTCTCTCTGAGTTATTCATTTAAAATAGAAAGGGAACTACATTACTAAATAATAAAACAATATGAAGCCAGGAAAAAATTACCTGGGCTTAATAGGTCTATTATGTAGCAGAAAAAAGGAGGTTCAGTTTGGCCACTACATTCCCCACATACTTACTATATAGCTGCTTATTTGTTATATGTCCTGTATTCAGGATTACTACACAGCAAGACAGCCATGGAACAAGCACAGTAATGTGGCTGTACATATTTTATTTAACAATTATGGTTAAATAATACAATTGCAGTAAACTTTTTTTACCCACCTCATAGAGCTCTAAGCATATTGCATCAATGAATCCGACCTGCATGCTGGGTATTTTGTCTTTCTTCTCTCTGTTCATCAGATCCTGAAAGGAAATCACATCAATTGATCAGTGAAGACGTGAATCTGCATTAAGGCCACAGATGCACCTTTTCCTGCCACATATTAGCAAATAGCATCCCCAACCTGAAGAGTCTATTGGGCATATGTTCTAATCATGCGGTTTTAGACTCAATAATTATATTTTCTTTTTGCGCCAATAAGAAATTAAAGCTCACCCAGATGTATCGTAGAACACATTCAGGGACAGGGTGTGAAAGGAGCCAGTCCCAGCAATGTGTAATGTAAAGTGATTGCTAAGGGATCACTTTACTTTCTTGTTCAGGAGCCATCAGCGCTACTGCGCATGTGCGGTCTGATGACCATGCATGCATGAGAAATGAGGTACCTCTGATATCTGCTCTAGTACCCCCTCCCCTAAGATATATTCAGGGGATACAGTACATTTGTGTATATCACCCGAAAAACAGTGTATTGGGGGATATACTACACATTTCTTTTAGGAAATAGGCCCCTAAGGGGCCAGTATGGTTACAGTCACGTATTTTAATTTTCCATGAGACCCAATTACCAACACAAATAAACAATGGAGTTCATTCTTACAATTGGCTCAATATTCAGTTCCTGTCTCTCTTTATCTCCTTGGTCATAAAATTCCGTGGCAACAAGTTCAGCAATCTGGAAGTAACATAGAAACTTATTATTGTACAGTAAGTCAGCAAAATATTTCTTGTAGCAAAGTATGTTCTACCAATAGCAATGTAAGGAATTAACTAAATGATTAAGCAGTGTCCAAAAGATCTGCAGTGGAAAATACTCTCCACCATTTGCAGTTGTAATAATACACACAGTTATGCTTGACAGGAAGTTTCACACATTTGTACACAGCTGTATAACAAACAAGAATAGACTGTTTATGTATCAAATAGATATCCAGAAAGTTACCAGCTAAGATAGAAGACACCCAACGTAAAGGATACATTTCTACTGTCATTTTAGTAAACATTGCTCAATTCTCATAATAAACCACGGCTCCCCCGCCTAGATACGTTAGTTTCTTGTTACAGTACATTGTGAATTGTAACTGTTACAGAGTTGCAAGAACCAGCATCTACAGCACACACTGCTCAGCATTCCTAACTTGGAATACCATATAGTTTAGGTAAAACTGCCACCTCTAAACCCTCTCAAATCACATTTTTGGAGATAAAATCTATAGCTGCATACACACACAACGATTATTTTAATGATTATCGTTAAACGATATAGTTTAACGATATTGTTTAATGATAATCGTTTGAAAAAATCGTTCACTTTCTGAGTCAAACGATGAACGATAATCGTTCATGCGTGTTCACGTTTGTAGTTTAGTCAGACTTGTCAACTCAACGATTTTCATTAAGGGAATATGCAACAATCGTTTGTAGTTCTATAGGTGCATACACACACAACGATTTTTTGAACGATTATCGTTAAACAATATTGTTTAATGATAATCGTTTGAAAAAATCGTTCACTTTCTGAGTCAAACGATGAACGATTATTGTTCATGCGCGTTCACGTTTGTAGTTTGTAGTTCAGTCAGACTTGTCAACTCAACGATTTTCATTAAGTTAATATGCAACAATCGTTTGTAGTTCATAAAAATCGTTCATTACATTTAATTGAACATAGTAAATGAACAACTTTAGTAAACGATTTTAGTTAATTTTTTCAGGGTAGAAAATCGTTTACTAAAATCGTTCATTAACTAAATCATTGTGTGTGTATGCACCTAAAAAACTTGTTCATTACACTTTAAAAAAATCTGACCGATAATCTGACAGATAATCGTTCAAAAAATTATTGGTAACAAAATCGTTGTGTGTGTATGCAGCTTATGACTGTCACCTAACCATGCATACAGCTGCTTTGGTAGCAAGAAGGCGGGGTAATCTATTACCAAAATATCTACCTAAACATTGGCTACATTAATATGACAATATTCAGTTGCCTTATAAAAGGTTTAATTGTTTGATCCTTAGCTCATAAAATACACTCCATTATTCATTCATTCATGAGGTATACAATCGGGAAGCCGGCTGCCTTAATACCAGCAGCCGGCCTCCCGACTGTCATATCCCGGCAAGGGATGAAATGCCGGGCGTCTAGATGTAGACGCCTGACATTTCCCCGATGCTGGGAGACCGGCATCCCGATCGAAGCCGTGCGGGGGTGGGGGTGGGGTTAGGTTTAGGGCACCCGGGGGGACTTAGGGTTAGGCACTTGGGGGGGAGCTTAGGGGTAGGCCCCCCTAAGGAGGGTTAGGTTAGGTTAGTTAGTACTTACCTATCCACGATCGGGATTTCCAGCACTGTCGGGAACTCTGCTGTTGTCGGCCAGGCGCTGCCGGGAATCGAACTGCCGGCCATGCGACCGGCGGTATTTCATACCGATTCCCATGATATACAATCGGGAAGCCGGCTGCCTTAATACCGGCAGCCGGCTTCCCGATTGTCATATCCTGGCGAGGGATGAAATGGCGGGCGTCTTGATGTAGACGCCTGACATTTCCCCGACGCCGGGTGCCGCGAGCGGACAGCCACGGGGGGGGAGGGTTAGGTTTAGGGCACCTGGGGGGGATTTAGGGTTAGGCACCCCCCCGGGAGGGTTAGGGTATTTCATACCGATTCCATTCATGAAAGTATTTAGCTCCCATTGATTCAGGAGAACATATGCCTACAAGGGAGAGAGGGAGGGGGAAGGGTGATGAGGTGCTCTTTGTGGTATAATAATCAAAGCTGCTCGGATTCCTAATGCAACTTTCCCCGATGTATGCATATGCTGTATGTTTATTATTGCAGTATTACACCTTGCATGCAGTGACTTCAATATAGTAATAAAATACGGGATGAGTCAAAACAACCCTGAATATCTTGGCCTTATTGGATGGTGGGAGTCATATAAATTAGATTAGAATTAGCTGTTTTATGAAATATACTGGTGACTACTGATGCTGCAAAAATTCCTAATAACTACCACAGTACAGACCCCAAATTGCTGGTGGCCACAAATCCCTGACGGCTACTACAGTGCAGAGCCCAAACTCCTTGTGACTTTAATCCAGACATCAAAGAGCTGCTGGCTACTACAATACAGACCCAATATCTATAGTGATAACCCCAATGTATACATCTTGTATCTCCTAAATTTGCTAGGTCATCTTCTCTTTGTGCTTTCTAAGTGAAGTGTCAGAGTAAATATATCCACCAGTATTCTAATTAAGGAATAGCACTAAGAATAGGTAGTGCTATTAACCAGCTAGTGTACAAAAGGCCTTAATTACACAAATTGTCTTTTAACAAGCCAATCAAACATATATAGGGATGGCGGCATATTCAGTTTGGCTATGTTCCAAAATACGGATTGCAGACAATGTACAATTTTAATAGGACTGGGAATAAACCATAAATATGTAGGATGCAAACATATGACTACTAGCCAAATACATCACATTGACATTTGTTTTATCCACAAATACCACCTCTGTGTCCTTATCAACTATACATGAGAAACTTTTTTAAAAGGGGTTGTCTAGAAGTGGACAAGCATCGGGCCATCCTGCTCATCAACAACAAATGACAAATGTGTAAAGACTGCTGAAGTTAATAAACCATTAATGTTCCCGAACGATATAGGAACGTGTGTGATGTTATGATATTTTAGGTGAATTACGTGACAGTCATCAAATATAACCTATTTTAACTCTTAAAGCAGAAGAAAGATGTAAAACAGTAAATGGGACACTAATAGCATTATCCTTCAGGAATACAACGCTTTTGGATTTCCTTAAAATATATTAGCACATTGCATATAAACGACCCATAAACTGAGTGGACAAGACAGATAATGACACTTTCACTTGACCTTAAAAAACTGACCAATGTAATTCACATAATTACAGCCATCATTGTAACTTCCTTCTGCAGAATTATCTATTTTCCAGGAATCTTCCTGGCCAGAGGCCCAGTGCTCCATCTGGTGCCGTGTCAGCCATATCCAGAAAGCTGTTCTTTTTATTTACTTCTCTTTTCACAATCATTTTTAATTATCAAAATATTTATTTTAGTTCTAATTGGGATTTTTTTTTAGCACATACTAGGCCTGATTCAGTATGGATCGCAACTGCGATCAGGGCTGCAATTACGTACGCAGTCTCACTGCGATAGAACGCTAATCCACTGCGATCGCTATGCCGTCGCAGCACAACATAAGGACACCCACCTCACCTTATCTTATACACATCAGTAATACTAAGCAACACTGCGAAACCATCGGTAACATCAAGTAGCTTCAGGGAATCACACACACTTGCACAATCTCTGACCCTACTCAGGAATTGCTGACCTCATCGCACGCAGTGAGTACACAAGCTGCATATGGATCACAGTGGCTAATTTATGCATGTCCCTGCAATGGCGTTCAAACGCACTGACAGGCCTGCGTTTCGCTGACCAGCCCCCATCACCACCCCCAAACGGTACTTCCTGTCATTCACTCTGCGAAGGGTCTGCGTAGTCACTGCGATCATAGTCCAGATGGCAGTGGCTGGTTTGCGCACACGTACTGCATATGCATGCGCAAAACGCAACAATCGGCTGATATCGTGCATAATCACAGTTGCGATCCTTGCTGAATCAGGGCCACTGACCATACATTACTTCACAGGGTTTTCTCAGCAACTAAAAGGTTAATGTGACGTTATCACATTCCAACATCAATATCACAATTTTTTGAATGCAGTTCCCACACAACTGTTACTTTGTTTTGTACATAAGCCTTTGTGTTTTCAGAAAATATCATTAGTCTTTTTAAACAATTACAATTAAAAAAAAGTAACTAAAATTTCAAGAGCGTGTACTAAAAGCAATTTTTTAAAATAAATAAACACCATACAGTAGTACTTTGAGGTTCTTGCTTCAACATAGGTCCAGTTTTACAAATCTGCAAAAAGCAGGATTCTATGTGCAAGTTTTCGCTTAAAAAAATCTGTAGTGGAAAATAATAATACAATTTTTCTTAATAAATGTTGACATTTGGATTGAAATGATTACATTGTGGAGGAGTAATATGATATGCCACCAAGACATAACATTTTCGAAACTAGAAAACCTACTCAAATAAGTGGACCTTTTTTTATTTGACACAAGATGGAGAGATCTGGGCCTGAGATCCTCCCCTCCCTGTACAAATAATTGTCAGATGGTCACAGACAATAACTATAAAGAGGGTATATAGTTTGAAGTAGAGGACACTGCTCTTTCAATCAAGGGGAAACCCCACCTGTTTGGACTAGTATGGGGAAGGTAGGGCACGCAGTGCTCTCCCACCCATATACAAAATTGTATGTCTGTCACTGCACAGTGTGATGTTGCATAGTGATCACAGGCTATCACCAGGCAATAGCTACTGGGCACCACATCATTTGAGATAAGAACTCCCTTCCCATAGGGAACGTAGTGCTCTCCCACCCATCTCTGGGGAGGTTAGGCACTACTAAGGGGGGCTAGGCACTACTAGGTGGATGGGTAGGGTTAGGCACTGAGGGGGGACAGTTAGGTTTAGGCACTAACGGGAAGGGTTAGGGTGCGGGGTGGGCAGGGTTATGGTTAGAGGCAAAAGGGGGGAGGGTTAGGATACTTATGTACCCCCTGTCAGGATACTGAGCATCGGGATGCCGCTGTCAGCATTTTGACGGCTGGCATTCCAACTGCCGGTATCAACCCCTATTACATACATGACAAGCAATAATGTACAGTATGATAACATGATTTTCCACTTTTAGCTGCATAATCAGTCTTATGTATAGATAACAATGTTGATTAGCCTTCACGCTCTTTGCTACTATGTGCTGCTACTTTTCCCCTAATATTATGCTACTTTTTTGCTAATATTATGCTACTTTATAATATATTTGTGTGGATTTTGTGTAATGGAAAGTGCCATTTTCTTGCATATTTCATACAGGCGAACAGACATTTTTTGAGAGAATCTTGCACATAACGAATAACCTATAGCACTGGCGCACCACTGTATCCAATCCTGAGGCATGAGACAGAGGGGTCTTTTGCACGATTTTATCAAAACTTAGTAAGGACACATCTGTAGCTGAATACTTAGCATGCACATTAAGGTAAATATGACATATCATATCATGTTACTATATAAATAACTTGTACATCACAAGCAACCTTTTCTTAAAATGCATCCACATAGCCTCAGTTACCGCCATATAGCCAGCACACACCCACATACTATAGTTTAATGTGCCCCCATGAAATACATAAAAGCATATCAGACTAAATAGTCACCTGTCTCTCTCTCTTCCCCGTTACACACAGTACTCACCCTGCATGCTCTTAGTGCTAAGCTACTTTAACATTAAATAAATCAGTAAGGTAAGTACCTAAAAAAAAAAATAGATACTTAAAGAGAACATATTGCATGACCTAATGTTAGAGGTGTCTTAGAATGAAGTAGGAATATCATTATATTGAATTCAAATCCACATGTCGCCAAAAATCAGTGGTTACTAAGGTCTGTATAACTACATTTCTCGCTCGCTCCGGGGCTTGCGCACGTGCAGTGCACACGCCGCGCGTGTACACTGCCCAGCCATCGACCTGCTTCCGAGCGCATAGATCTTGCGAGCGGGTCTGAATCAGGCCCTAAATGTATATAAAGTACAGGAACTGACCGAGCCCCCCATAAGAATGATGATGTAACTACTGTCCCAATTAAACTAAAGGCCATTAGGTACATACATTAGGACCTGTAGGGATAGAAACCAATAACTTTCTAATTTTAATAATAAACTGCCCATGATCAGTGGGTATGCAGCACATATCAGGGAATGTATGCTCATGTTTATGAAGAGTTGTGCAGCTGATTGATTCAATTATATTACTCCAATAGCCTTCTGCTATGTGAGAAGTGGTTGCCTATTCAGTCTTTCTAATGGACAGTAAATCAGATGGTCATTTGATAATGTCGATGACAAATTAGCTAGTGTATGCAATGTTGGATGAGGAATGTTCTGCTACTGCATCCATCCTCAGTGCAGAAGGGTAAGCTGAGCAGGCATTCTCTAGGAGCTGCCGGAGCTCAATGAAAGGTCTAACCTCTGACATGACCTTCTTCGCATGCGCGGCATCTCCACATTTTTATCCCTGGTCTTCATGCTAACTAGACATGACTCCAAGACTCACCAACATACTAGCCATGCACAGCCTACACAAACAACGGAAGTGCACTATATCACCACAAGTATAACGTGCGGGCATATTGCTAACATCCATTGGTGCCTGTGCTCAGACTCCTGGTGGGTATATTGTCTGAGGGACTACAACATCCGATCACTGCTGGGTACTACACTGTTACACAGTTCTGCTAATAGGTTATGGCTCCAGCAGTCTCAAGTTAATAAGCTCTGGGTCCCCATACACCTACCTATACTCTGCTAATATGCAAGGCATGGTTTAATGACTTTTTGCCTCTAAGTGGATGGCTAAAGTTGGAACCACAAATCATGCCTTTACATGTGAAGCAACCATCTATTCTGGTGATCTCTGGCTTTGGTGGAGATTAGAATGACACTTTTGTGAGACATTTCTTAACTGGGTCATTTTGAATTAACATATCTGTGATGCACTAAACTCTTTTATAACAATAAATAAGTTTGTCAATGGTCAGGTTCTGATTTTTGGTCTGTATGAAGGGTGTTCTTGAAGATATTTTTGAGGTGGAGAGAAAGCTGAAGAGGGTTATTTCATCACCTCTACATCGCCACTGTTAGAAGAACACCTATCCTACAGTTATATTGTTTTTTGGGATCACCTATGAACACCCTGCCTACAGAATTTTATGAACATTATTAAGGACAGTCCTCCAATACAGTGAATTGGGATTATGAGGGGTATTCAATATGAAACGTTAACCTCGACGTAGAAAATTTTGCTGCACATCAGAGCTTTTGCCGGCGAAAAAGTATCGTGCATGACCCCGCTTATCCCCGTATTCAATATGAAATCGTCGAAAACGGGACCCAGCGATACTTGGATCGGCGAAAACAAATGGGAATTTTTTGGAAATAATTGTAGGACCCCCTTAAGATGTCCAGACCTCAGGGTTCACTATGGGTACCCCCGTTTTTGCCTGCAGAAGAAAGTCTGGGTTTTTAAATAGCCGCGGCAGGTGTTTTTTTCCCGACTTTGAAGAAGTGATGCAGAAAAGCATTTAACTTTTTTTTTCGTTTTTAAAAGTGGTCCCATCAAATTTGGGGTACATGAAAATGGGTGCTAGCATATTTTTAAGTCCCTAAAGTTATGTTTTAAAAATTCTGCAAAAATGCACCTGCCGCTACTTTGTGCAATGAAAAAAACACCTGCCACATACTTGGAGACCCCACCAGAATGAATTTCGTTAGTTTGGCATTTTTTCTTCCTTTTTGTTATACTTTCACAACAAATGTTTTTTTTTTTTAGGGTGTCCCGATTTTTTTTTTTTACATTTTTTTTTAACATTTCCTTTTAAGGGGACATTCCCAAAAGTACAGGCTATTTTTTCTAAGCCTGCACCCCCAAACCCCAATTCTGCACTTTTTTCCACTTGCTGTAGTGAATTGAAAAATTATCCCTGTTTTTTTAAAAATGACCCTTGACCCCATTAACGAATAAAAACGGGAATTTTCAGGAAATATGCCTGGGACCCCCCTAAAGATGTCCAGACATGGGGGATCACTATGGGTACCCCTATTTTTACTTGCAAAAGAAAGGCTGGTTTTTACATAGCTTTGGCAGGTGTTTTTTTCCTGCCGTGGCTATTAGAAACCCCGAGTTCCTTCAGTAGTTAAAAATGGGGGTACCCATAGTGATCCTCCATGTCTACACATCTTTAGGGGGGTCCCTAGAATATTTCTCGAAAATTCCCGTTTTTGTTGAACCTGTAAAAAAAAAGTAGCAGCCAGTGGTGGTTTCTAAAAATACGGGGAACAAAATGTGTAGGGTTCCACCGTATTTTAGAAACCAACACCAGGCTGGAGGGACTAGTGCTGGTTTTAAATATAGGGGGCAAAAAAGACGTGGGGTACCCCCTATATTTAAGACCAGCACCAGACCCAACCGACCGGAGTGTAATGCCACAACCCGGAGACCCAATCACCGGGGCACCAGGTCCAAAGCCAATCAGCGACAGTGCTGACTGTAGAGCGGCCGCTAATTGGCTCCGGCTACTGACAGTTCCCACGTGGTGTTACTCGCCCACGTGGGAACTGTCAGTTGCTGGAGCCAATCAGCAGGCGCTCTACAGTCAGCGCTGCCGCTGATTGGCTCTCTGGACTGCAATGCCCCGTGAAGTGCTGATAGCTGGCATTCGGGATCTATCTGTATGTGTGGCAACACACATACAGATAGCTGTGTTCCGTGGATCGGGTAAGGACGTTTTTTTTTGTTTATAAACACCCATGGATTACTGCGGAGACTAGCGCTGGATGTAGGTGAGTATGAAATCTTTCTTGCAGGGTCACTCATCATGGATTTCTACTTGACAAGGGGACCGAACATCTGGTATAGGTAAGTATGTGTGAATGGGTAGGTGTGTTTAGTAAACTTATACTGGACACGGTGTGTGTGTTCTGTCTTTTTTTAACTATTTATTTTACAGTGAAGTCACAGGTGCCACATGTCTGCTGGCACTTGTAGTTCCACTGTAAAGTACAATAGTGTTACATTATTTGGCCCCCCTATTACATCCATACCCACCAAGCAAGGGGTATGGGGAAGAGCCCCAGGCTTCAGCGTAAGCCTGTGGTGTTCGGGAGAGGGGGGACCCTTTTTTTGGGGGTCCCTGACTCCCCCAAGGTCACCGGCTTGTGCTGACTGACTTGGGGTGTAATGCTTTGGACCTGGAGCCCGGTGATTGGGTCTCCGGGCTGTGGCATTACACCCCGGTCGGTTGGGTCTGGTGCTGGTCTTAAATATAGGGGGTACCCCACGTCTTTTTTGCCCCCTATATTTAAAACCAGCACTAGACCCTACAGCCTGGTGTTGGTTTCTAAAATACGGTGGAACCCTACACATTTTGTTCCCCGTATTTTTAGAAACCACCACTGGCTGGCAAGCCTGGGGCTGGTTTGGCTTTTGGGGGTTGACCTTATGTAATTTTTTTGTAAATTTTTGCTACTTTTTTTTACAGGTTCAACAAAAACGGGAATTTTCGGGAAATATTCTAGGGACCCCCCTAAAGATGTGTAGATATGGGGGATCACTATGGCACTATGGATCACTATGGGTACCCCCTTTTTAACTACTGAAGGAAGTTGGGGTTTCTAATAGCCGCGGCAAGTGCATAAATGCGACTTTGAAGAAAGTGATGCAGAAGAGCATTTAGAATTTTTTTTGGGGAAAAATAACTATGCCCAGCAAATTTGGGGTACTTGAAAATGGGGGTCAGCATATTTTAAAGTTGCTAAAGTGACTTGAAAAAATCGTGAAAAACTCACCTGCCGCAAGCAGCTGCAATGAAAAAAACACCTGGGGCATACTTGGGGACCCCCCCAGAGTCAAGTTCGCTATTTTTTAACTTTGTCCCCCAACATTTTTTTTTTGGCCCCCAAATTCAAAGTGCCTTTTTTGGGGTGTCCCAATTTTTTTTTTACACAGATCGTTTCAAGGGGTCATTCTGAAGGGTGCAGGCTATGTTTTTTAAGCCTGCACCCCTAAACCCCAATTCTGCACTTTTTTTCGCCACCTATTCAGTGGTGAAAAGTTATCCCCATTTGTTTTCAAAGACTTTTCGAACCTGCGAAAAGTCTTTGAAATTGAATACGGTGTAAAACCAAAACCTTAGAAAATGACGTCATCGGTGCAAAAACATCGCAAAAACAGGGTTTCCACTACATATTGAATACCCCTATATGTATGGATAGTTTGGTCCTACAGAGCAAAAATCAGGACCTGACTGTCGACACACAGTGAGGAGAATTCACCAGATGTCAATGCAACCAGTGTGGCAATTCCAGTATGCACACCATTGCTACCAACAGCCTACATTAATAGAGGGTACACAATACTCTACTTGGATCAGTTACATCAGTGCCCCAGAGTGCCACACACTTTACAGGTAATTGCACTGAAACAGAGGCAGTGATATATCCTTTTCTGGAGCTGCTAAGGACACTTTTCATATTATCCTAGAGCGTTGTACTCCCATTACTATACAGCTTTTATCAAAGCTTACATTTCCTCAATTTTTGTTTTAAATATTGTTGTAGGGTCACGATCAAGAAGCCTGAAAGTATCCTGGTTGTAAAGTTGATTTAAGCTCTCTTAATGGTTATATGAATAATCAGAATAACTAAAACTCCTTTATCAGCATATTGATGGTCATTATTGTCATTGTTGTCTAGTGCAATTATGCCTATAATGCTGTACAACTGGTGCCTTAGTTTCAGAGCCGACCCTAGCCATTTTGGTGCCCTAGGCAAAATTTTGTCTGGTGCCCCCTAGTGAGTGAGCGTATATATATATATATATATATATATATATATATATATATACACATACATACATACACACACATACAGTATATATATATATATATATACACACACACACACATATATATATATTTATACACATATGCACACACATATACATACACACATATATATATATATATATATATATATATGTATGGATTTCATTAGAACAGAAATTAAATAAAAATAAGGAAAAAATAAACTGACCCCAAATCTTTATACAATGCTGTGGCTGCCACTGGGCTGGGGAAGGTGCCTGTAGCCAATATCACTGGAGCGGAGTGTGATTGCAATCTACCTCCAGCTCTTCATAGGAGGCTGCTGCTGCGGTAGGGATAGAAGGCCAGGACAGCGCAGCGCGGGCGCAACGTAATGACGTGACATCGTCCTTCTTCACAGTATCGCATGCGCAGCGCTCGTCTCCAGCCAGGGATGGGGTCCCCATTGTCTATTTGCGTCGCGTCGACCTGCGCCACTCGTCCTTGATTATTAAGTTCATCAGCCACGGCCCTGTTGGGGCCGCGCTGAACCTCAGGGCCCGGGACGGGGGTACCTTTGTACCTCCCTGTCACCGGGCCTGGATGGGGGCAGCCGCAGTGACAGAGCCTTGGAATGCCCCTAAGGCATTCCAAACGCTCCTAGGCATATGCTTATAATGCCTATGCCTAGGGCCGGCTCTGCTTAGTTTCCATGGATAAGATATTAATTGAAGCATTAATACTGACAGAGTCAAACAGTTTAGTGAGGAGTATCCTTTCAAAGGTTCCCTTAATTTAAACAATGTACTTAGTAAAGGTCAACTTCTACTCACCCTTTGGACTCTGGGCCTGATTCGGAGTTTGATGCAAGCTCAAAAGTGGACGCTTCTTGTGATAATCAGCAAGCTGCACATGTTCTGCACAATGCATACATACCTTCACGGAGGATATGAAAGCAGAACGTTTGCTCCGTGTGAGTCCAGATTGCTCTTATAGTGGGCAGCCACTAGGCGGCTACCGTGTGGTCTTGTAGGAGTATCATGAGCATGTTGTGGGCATGTAGCCAGACTTTTGTGCTCGTTTGAGGTGTGTGCACAGTGAAGGGATGCTTTTATCATGCAGATCTTTTGCACCCAGCAAAGGGGTGGCTAATAGCACTGACAGTAATGATGACGATTACAGTTGTGGCTAGGAAAGCAGTGGGCAAAGCCAAGCTGCACGAACACTTGCATAGATGCATGGATACCTGTACTAGCATAAGGTAGCAAATCTGGCTGCCGCAAGCTTCCGCACTTGTGCCTTCTTTGATAATCTGGTCCTCCATGTACAATGGAATATAATTCAATCCTTATGTAAGACCTGCTGCAGTTCTACTGGACTTTTAGTTATCTTCAGAAGATTTGATACATCTCCCCCAAGTGATTTAATGCTGTCAGAATTATCTTGTTGAGTTTCAGACAATATACTTTGGCAGTTTCCTCCTCTGAAAATTACAAAATCGCAGCCTGCATTAAATTAGCTCCAGCGTGCTCAACCAGAGCTCCCAGTCCCCAAAACAATCACTGGTGTAAAATTTCCTAGTAGCTATAAATAATATATATATATCTATCTCAATTACGAATGGTTAGAACAACAGAAATTGTCCCGCAGAAGAAGTAAGAGAGAAAGAGAAACGGTGAGGGTGTTTTTGGCGCATCACCCAATGAAAAAAATTAAATTGTTAATTTCTAAAGTTTTATCGGGAAGATATATACTAAGAGTCAGCACTCAATTACATTATGGATAAATAAATGGAAGTAGAAAACCAGCATATACACTATCTTAATGTATGATGATGCCATGACAGGAAATAGCCATAGTAGAAAGGAATTTTAAGCTCAAAATATGTATTTTCTTAATTATGCCCAGCATAGGGAATATGTATGCCAGATATAGTATTAGGTAGTGCCTCTATAAAGGCTTTAAGCAAGATGTATGAGCTGTTTCTGATATTTCTTTGTCTGCTGTCTGTGAGCTGTGAAAGCAGGCTTACTAGCACTGTTATAGCAACTAGGCTAGGTCCTAAGACCAGAATATTTTATACACTCATGCCTTAATATTTGCATAGACAGAAATTAGTGAACATAAACATATGAAGTTGGAGTTCCTTTAAGTGACACATTGCCACTAATAATTTTTCCCATCCTCTCTCTTGTATGTACTTGTTATTAATTTGAATTGTTTTTCTTGAGTAAAACATGTTTATTACACATATACATACAGGCGTTTTGTAAGCTAGATACAGACCCGCTGCTGGACCGGCCAGGGTTTTGTTATTGCAGAAAGATCACAAGCAGTCATCAACATGGCCCTGCAGAGACACAGAATGAAATACTAGAAGGTCAGACTGAAACTAGTGTGGGGTAAAATTGCAGTGTTCCCTACAATGACAGCACCCCTTTATTAGGCCAACCTTGCTTACCACCAGATGCTGTATGTTCTCTGCCCAAATATGAGTTAAAAGGTATTAATTCAATGTATACTCTCCAGGGCTGAATTATAGGTGGTCTAACTGTGGGATCTCAACTCAACCTAACAGAGTGAATAGGTCAGTAGGCAGGTGCAAACAGATATTCCAGCTTCCTATTGGTCAGTATGGTTCTAGCCCCTATTCTACATGACATGGAATATTGTAAAACAGCGCATGAGCTCTGGGAATAACTGGTTCAGCATGTGGTTCCTACAGTTCCATTAAGGCTGAGGGGCAGCTTGGTTAAACCTGACGATGTAACTGGTAGTGCTGAGAAAAGGGGCTCCATTAAAAGTTAGGCACAAATGTATCGGAGACCCTCATATGCTGTTTGCTATGGGTCCCCACTACACTACAATAGAAGGAGCACTTTGTATGCTATTTGGTCAAAATGTCGACATATTCTGATGGTCAACATTGACATTATGTCGACATGTAAAATGTTGATATCCACTAATGTCAATATGGTCAAAATGTTGACATGTTCATAATGTGGACATTTTATATGTCAACACCAAAATGTCAACACTAGATTTTTGTTACGGTTAGGTTTAGGCTTAATTAGGGAAAATGTACAAAAAAAAAATATGTTCACATTCTGGTGTCGGCATGTTAAATGTCAACATTATGAACATGTCAACATTTTTATTTTTTTATAAATTCTTTATTTTAAATTTGAAAAGGTTCACAACACGTAAACACAGTTACAATGGACCAAACGCAAATAACATGTCAACATTTTAACCATATCAACATTCAGAACATATCGACATTCTGAAAGTTGACTTTTCAAGCCACACCCCTTTATACACTAACATTTCACATAGAAAACGTTTTCATATTATAAGATTTCCTGTGTACAATATATTTAAGTGTCAGGGGTGTGCCACCTATGGGTCGTGGTCCCGATAATCTTTTTTGGGAGTCCCATGATGGTTAGATGTGTAATACTTTCTATTGGGTCCAAGAAAAAAGGCATAATGATACTTGGTATTTCGCATCAATTGTGCACTGATCTTTGGAGTTTCTCATCAAACATGCACTTCAAGTCCCAGCAGGGCCGGATTGATAACTAACTACCAATAAAAATGTCAATAAGATATGATGACGATGTTATTAAAAAGTATAATGTGTAAATACTCCCAGCATCACAAATCTGTTAATCACACTGTAGTGCCCCCAGTTCACATTATGCCAAACAGAATGACTCACACATGACACAGTGCTGCACGCTGGTGATAAAGCTATATGTGGGGGGCCCCCAGTGTGTGGGGGCCCCCACCCTCCCTGTTATTAATCCAGATCTGTGTGCCAGGTAAAACAGAGAAAGCGCCAGTGGTTTAGGATGTATATATGAAATATATACAGCTTATACCACTGTACTAAACCAACACTTATTATGTGAGCAAATGAATATGCTATGTATTTATTCATTGTTTAATGTAACTAATGCAGCTTCAGAGTCTGAGTACAGAATCAACTGTATTTACGGGATATGAGGACAATTCCCCATCCAATTATTTTTTCTTTACTGATGTTTATTCCTTGTCCATTATATGACATACTGCTTTATTATGTTGGTAAATTATCAGCGAAACATCATTTCCACATAAACTAACAAATATACTAAATAGTAAATAGTCTTGCAAGTGTATGAAAACATATATTTAGTATCTATATATATTGCACATCTACATTTATTACTGCAGAGAAGCAAAGTGCAATACATAGCATATAGCACTGCGCATATCGGTACATACTGTATATAGTGTCACTCCATCTGTTTTTATTGTGTTTATGACATTATTCCATAATTTTCCTGTACAAGGTTTGTGTAATCTGGTAGCTACTTCCTAAAGGTGGGTACACACCAGACAGATATATCTGCAGATAGAGTGATATGCAGATGATGGTCGTTCATACACACTGAACGGCCATCATCTGTGTCTGGATGTGGGTCCCGACTGCGGCCGGTGAGCGGGACCCGGCGGCCGGTGGGTAGATCGGGGACGTGTCACGCCCCCCTCCTCACGGCTGGCGTTGTGTGTATCTGTCCATCGGCTGTGCAGCACCGCCAATGCGATATGTCAGTGAACGACAACGTTCACCGACATATCGCTGGTACACCCTGGCCGACGGGCAGCAGATATATTGGCCGATCAATTGATCAATCTGTCAGCGTGTACCCAGCATTAGTGTTCTGTAACCTTCATATCTAAAAGACCTGATAAAACACGATTGCTTTCATTGTTTGCAACATCTGATCATTCAAGCCTAGAACCGATTGGCCTAATGACTTCCAACCACCTGATCCTGTGGTGCAGTCAAAAAATTAGTTGATGTTGGTCATTTTTCATTGCTTAGACAATGTTTTGAAGCACACATATATTATATACATATAAAGCACAAATATGGCTATACAAGACTTTGTACAGATGTGTCCTAATACACTATTACTGTAGTTGCGCCAAACAGACCTTCTCGCTGCACCAGGTCCTGTGCGACTCGGTTTGCGGTTAGCATATTTTTTGTGTTTATTTTGTTGCTGGAATGTGAGCCTTGGTTGCAACGCAATGCGTCAAACCCGTTTCCTGAGACTGCAGTGATTCATTTGATATGCGACAATTGTACATCTGTATGCGACTTGAGTCTGAATCTGTATAAGAAGGGCTACGATGCATTGGCTGTGACTTTTTCCAACCCAAATTGCAGACTCAGTCGCACACAGATATATGAGTTTTGCATATCAAATGAATCAGTGCAGTTTTGTGAAGCAGTTTTATTGCACGGCATTGTGACTAAGACCAGGGGCGAAGAGAGGCCGGCCGACCCCGAGTGAAGGGGCGTGGCCTAATACTGGGAGGCGTGGTCACACGCCCTTAGGATTTGCCTCGCGCAAAAGTGTCTTGGGCTGTATGTTGTATTGAGGCTAGGTGTGTGATGATACACCTGTACATGGAATAGAAATGCATATGAAGTTAATAAGAAAGTAAAGTGATAATAAAGTGATAAGGTGCCAGCCAATCAGCTGCCAACTATCATTTTTCAAACACAGCCTGTGAGATGACAGTTGGGAGCTGATTGGCTGGCACCTTATCACTTTCTTATCACTTTTCACTCTGTCTCCTAACACTGCTTAGTAAATAGACCCCTTAAACTCTAAATCCTCTCATCCATAATTAATTATGTCATCTTGTTTTAACTTATACAGTATATACATACTGTATGTACTGCATAGTGCCATGCATCAGCATTATACGGGCAGAAATCAGGCCTTCACATTCTACTATGGCAGCACATGCCAACTGTGCCGAGCATTATGAGCCACTTGTGCACATGTATAGGGCTACTTATACTTACAGAAACAATTCTTTTTGTGCTGGATCATCCCACTTGAATTTTCTTTTTTTTACCAGCTCAAAAAAATCCTCTCTTCTCCTGCAAAGCAAAGCAGTGGTATTACTTCTAGGCAGCCAAAACATAATCTATAGCAAACTCTGCATAAGGCCGGGCAAGCGTTTCTTGCTATGTTATGATGGATACCTATACGAAGCTTGAAGGGTGTAAGATGGATTATTCATGACGCACACAAAAACTGGGCACTGCCAAGAAAAATAATTCAGCTATTCCTTTTTTGGTGAGTTTTACTGTGCTATGACCGAAAATTAATAAATCAAAGAGGATCTCACTGGAGGAAACACAGGATAATAGAATGGGCAAAGAATCTTCTGCTGATCATTTAAGACTTACTTTATGTAAAGTGCCAAATCTGTAGCAAGGATGGCCTTCTTTATCATCTTCAGTGCAGATTTGTAGTCCTGAACAGAGAGGCCGCTCAGAATCTGATTACCCTGAGAACACAAACACACTGGTTCATTACTTCTGACAAGTGTGGTGCCAGAACGTGCCAGAAAGAAGAGAACTTCCCTTTCCTTTATGAAGGGGTACCCACTGTATCACCTAAACACAGCAGAAGGAGCCATTGTCTGAGAATACAGTGTATGAAGTCACTAGGAGCTGTTCAGCTGTGGAACAATCACTTTTTTTTAGAATTCCTTTTCACATTGGAATGTTTTTTTTATATAAGAAAAATACTTTTAGGGGAATTCAATATGGAGCGAAAAATCTGTTTTTTGCGTTAATATCGCACCTATGACGTCATTATCGCTGGTTTTGGTTTTACACCGTATTCAATTTCAAAGACTTTTCGCAGGTTCGAAAAGTCTTTGAAAAAAAACGGGGATAACTTTTCACTACTGAATAGGTGGCGAAAAAAAGTGCAGAATTGGGGTTTAGGGGTGCAGGCTTAAAAAAAATAGCCTGCACCCCGGGGAATAACATTTTAAAAATAACTGTGTCAAAAAAGTTTTTTAAAAAAATAGGGACACCCCAAAAAATTTATTAAAAAATTGGGGTGAAAAAAAAAAAAGGGAAAAAAGTGTTTAAAAATAGGGAAATAGGTTCAGGGCTATTCTGCAAGTATGCGGCAGGTGTTTTCTAGAATAGGCTATTAGCGGCAGGTGCATAGTTGCAGAATTTTTAAAAACTTACTTTAGGGACATAAAAATATGCTAGTACCCATTTTCATGTACCCCAAATTTGATGGGACCACTTAAAAAAATGAAAAAAATAACCTAAGTGCTCTACTGCAACACTTCTTCAATGTCGGGAAAAAAACACCTGCTGCGGCTACTTAAATCCCCGACTTTCATTTGCAGGTTAAAACGGGGGTACCCATAGTGATCCCCCATGTTTTTACAACCTTCGCGCCCGATACTTTATCCCAGGTAAAAGCTCCGATATGAAACGTAAACTTCGACAGCGAAGTTTACGTTTCATATGGAATTCCCCTCTTTATCACAAAAGTGCAATATAGTTTAATACATATATTTCAATACAAGCGTAGGATGACAGTTTACCTTCCCATCCATAAACACTGGATTTCTAATAAACTCGGCCACCAAGATTTAACAGTATCTTTTTGCCTGACATGCACAACATTTTTGTTACAATTTAAAAGTCATATTGTACAACCAAATTGGTGCTCGTATGGCGAGCTTTAGTTAAGTTACTTTATTTACCCATGTACTGGTTTTCCACTGAAGTCTCAGGAACACCACAGAAAAACGCAGAGACACAGACATCAGAGAAAGGAATGGGGGACAATTATGAAAACTGTAAAGGTAATTGTGTAGAAAAGGTGTTGTCCATTTTAGAAAATTAGATATTTGACTTCTAATTAAAATAGTACTCAAATAAATACTGTTATAATTTTGTTGATTGCTATGGGCAACATCTCAACTTCAGTTACTTATATAACAGTACTCATAAATGTAACCCACTGTGTTTAAATATAATTCTTTACAGAATATCTCATTATAACTTATGATTACAGAGTAAACTGTAGACCTTGTAAATTAAAATGTTTGGAACAAATCTGACATAATGACCGAGATACAGCAATGCGTTTTTTTGCGGTCAAACCTCCAAAAATGAAGTTTTTGGAGTTTTGGCCACTTACTGCATATGTACCAAGCTCTGGAGTGCAATACATTCCGGGGCTTTGATGCAGTTGGCAACGCCATCTTTAGATGGCATTGCCCAATGGAAGCCTTTAGGCTCCCAATTGGAACCCTCCCAGCACCTCCTATGGCGCGTGCGGCAATCGACCTATGCGCAGAAGAACTTCTAGGTTATAAACTCGTAATCCCCTTTTATCACGGAGGACAGCTCTCACCGGGAAAGCTGTCCTTTGTGATTTTTTTTCAAGCATACAGCTTCAATAAACACCATTATGCTTGCGAAGAGTGGCGGTATGTATCACATTCAAAATGCAATGCATCAAGCATTCCGCCGAGTGTCTACAAAATTAAAAATGCAAGGTTGTGGCCCCCAGGATGATCAAAATTCAGCTGATCATACAGTACAGACAGACCGGTAACATGGTACACCTTACCTAACTCTTTAAGATGATGGCACATGTTATCAGGTAATTAAAGCTGATGGGGCAAAAAGCTGAATGGAGCTGTGGGCAACAGGGAAGACACTAATCTAGTAGTGACTGCTAATATCAGTTCTTGTGGGAGTGTATCCTACCATTTCAGTGCTATTATGATAAAGATTCAAGTCCTTAAATGGTACAGGTTGCTAAATAATTTTATAAACAGTGTGATCATAGCCCCCACTCCCTTAATCATCCCTTCTCTAGATTTAGGGCACCAATCTTTCTTAATGATCGAGATAGTCCATACCCTTTGTTCATTTAGTTGACCTTCTCTGTACTGAATCCTGTTCCAGAGCTGGCACTCAAAACTGAACTGCATACAGTGCATCCGGAAAGTATTCACAAAGTTTCACTTTTTCCACATTTTGTTATGTTACAGCCTTATTCCAAAATGGAATGAATTCATTTTTGTCCTCAAAATACCCCATAATGACAATGTGTAAAATGTTTTTTTGAGATTTTTGCAAATTTAATAAAAAAAACCCACTAAGAAATCACATGTACATAAGTATTCACGGCCTTTGCCATGAAGCTCAAAATTGAACTCAGGTGCATCCTGTTTCCACTGATCATCCTTGAGATGTTCCTACAGCTTAATTGGAGTCCACCTGTGGTAAATTCATTTGATTGGATATGATTTTGAAAGGCATACACCTGTCTATATAAGGTCCCACACTTGACAGTGCATGTCAAATCACAAACCAAGCATGAAGTCCAAGGAATTGTCTGTAGACCTCCGAGACAGGATTGTCTTGAGGCACAAATCTGGGGAAGGGTACAGAAACATATCTGCTGCTTTGAAGGTCCCAATGAGCACAGTGGCCTCCATCATCCGTAATTGGAAGAAGTTCGGAACCACCAGAAATCTTCCTAGTTGGCCGGCCGTCTAAACTGAGCGATCAGGGGAGAAGGGCCCTAGTTAGGGAGGTGACCAAGAACCCGATAGTCACTCTGTCAGAGCTACAGCATTCCTCTGTGGAGAGAGGAAAACCTTCCAGAAGGACAACCATCTCTCCAGCAATCCACCAATCAGGCCTGTATGTTAGAGTGGCCAGACGAAAGCCACTCCTTAGTAAAAAAGCACATGGTAGCCCACCTGGAGTTTGCCAAAATGCACCTGAAGGACTCTCAGACCATGATGAGACAAAGATTGAACTCTTTGGTGTGAACGCCAGGCGTTATGTTTGGAGGAAAGCAGGCACCGCTCATCGACTAGGCTAAAACCATCCCTACAGTGAAGCATGGTGGTGGCAGCATCATGCTGTGGGGATGTTTTTCAGCAGCAGGAACTGGGAGACTAGTCAGAATAGAGGGAAAGATGAATGCAGCAAAGTACAGAGACATCCTGGATGAAAACCTGCTCCAGAGCGCTCTTGACCTCAGACTTGGGTGACGGTTCATCTTTCAGCAGGACAACAACCCTAAGCACACAGCCAAGATATCAAAGGAGTGGCTTGAGGACAACTCTGTGAATGTCCTTGAGTGGCCCAGCCAGAGCCCAGACTTGAATCCAATTGAACATCTCTGGAGAGATCTGAAAATGGCTGTGCACCGACGCTCCCATCCAACCTGATGGAGAGGTGCTGCAAAGAGGAATGGGCAAAACTGCCCAAAGATAGGTGTGCCAAGCTTGTGGCATCATATTCAAAAATACTTGAGGCTGTAATTGCAGCCAAAGGTGCATCAACAAAGTATTGAGTAAAAGTTGTGAATACATATGTACATGTGACTTCTTAGTTTTTTTTTTTTTTTTATTACATTTGCAAAAATCGCAAAGAAACTTTTTACACGTTGTCATTATGGGGTATTGTGTGTAGAATATTGAGGACAAAAATGAATTTACTCCATTTTGGAATAAGGCTGTAACATAACGAAATGTGGAAAAAGTGAAGCATTGTGAATACTTTTCAGATGCACTGTATACAAGGGGAGTTCTTTACGAAGAGGAACTTTATGGTTTTTATCATTAGAATATACCCCTTTGCATACTTGTCCAATATAGCTGTTTTCTTCCTTTGACCCCATCACATACTTGCCTACAGTACCTTTGGACTTCTCCACTGGCAGATTCTAGAGGGAAGGTCCAAGGGGCAAGTGCAGGGTTTGATGGCGCAGTGGAGGATTGCAGAGCAAAGGAATTATGTGACCAACTTATCAAGAAACAAAATCATGAGGAGGGTGAACTACTGTACTCAAATCACGGGAGGACTCTCAAAAATGTGTGATTCTCTGAGACATTCTGGGAGAGTAGGCCGCATCCTCCTGCTGGCACTGGTGTATGGCACAGGCCTGCCTTATCAGTTAAAATTACACAATGATCCACACGTATTATACCATACTAGCATTAAACAGCATAGCATAAGGTCGATATATGGGGCTCTCTCACAGCAGATGTGATCTAAACACAGAAAGTGAAAACATTAAAAACTGTATGGGACAAACTATTGTGAGGACTTCTAAAGGAAATAATCTAACACAAGTACATTTTATGGCATGTTCTCGCTATATACTACATGGTTACCTCCTGTCTTGTGGAGGCCTAATGACAATCATATATAGCAGATCAAGCAAAATGATGTCTCCCTCTCACTTACAATATGGTATGTTAGGTTTGCTAACTGACCTGGCTGTTTAGTATCATGAGGCACTGGTCAAAGTGGTGGTTCTCCATGATAGAGTGGCAGTATAGCTGGGCTAATGGATGTTCACTCCTGGAAATGAGCACAATAACAAAAAAGTCAGAGTATTGTTAAATTTCTATGGGCACCACTGCAAAATAACTGAAACATATTAAGTGTACATTGGATAAAATAATGAATATAAATAAATTGTGGTAGAGACAAGTACGCACCAGCTAAGCAGCCTAAATATTTTTTGGTATAAGTGTATCACCTTATGCACTTAAAACAACAAAATACCATCCAATATCACCAAAACTTATCCACAGGCGTTAGATCGTTCTCCTTAAGAAGTTGATATTTCCCAACTTTAGACGTCCTCCTCTTTAGAGTTTGGGAGTCTTGTTATTCATATGGGAAAAAAACACATACCATACATGGGGTGATATCGTCACAGTTCAAAAAGGTATCAAGTAATATCAAAATTGTATATTCATATCGGAAAACAATGTTACAGACTAGGTAGACACATGAGCTTTTGGGGTTTAGTTTTCAACTCTCAATTGTGGATAACGATGTTCACAATCGTCACTCCAGAACATATGGATAAATGAAAAAAGCTCCATATAGTGTAATACAGTACCCATGTATGGTATATGTTTTTTTTCCCATATGAATAACAAGACTCCCAAACTCTAAAGAGGAGGACGTCTAAAGTTGGGAAATATCAACATCTTAAGAAGATCGATCTAGCGCCTGTGGATAAATTTTGGTGATATTGGATGCTAATTTATTGGTTAAAATAAGGCACTTCAACAACCACCTTTGAGCTGATCCTTATTATATAAAAATGATTAGATAATATATGCTTGGATCGGATGATACTATTAATTTTTTAATATATATTTGTGCATGGCCGTTTTTTTATTGCTAATACTAGTTAACGGTGTCTAATATGCATCATATAAGTGTATCATTAATTACACAGTTTACACAAGCTGTGATATATTACATTGCACAACAATTGCATGTTTGATTATTATTTTAGAAGAGATTAAATTCAAATTTTTTCATTTATAGAAGTGTGCTCTGTTGTTTTCTGTCATGAGAACTGTCATGTGAACTCTACAATTGATACTTATTAGAGCCGATCTCCTTAGCGTTTTTTTCCCCATTTGCTGACTATTGGGGGATTTCTAATACACAGTTCCCCAGGGATCCTCCTGTAGCATTTTTATACAGTGTTACCTATCTAAATTTAAACAGAATACATCATAATTTCATCACCAAAGATCATTGTAAAACATTACATATGTGAAATACACAATCAAGCAATGTATTTGAAAAATAGAGAATCCATTCTTATAAAACCTGACAATATAATTTAAATTCGATCCTATACAAATAAATACACAGTATATCATAATCTCAAATATGACCCTAGCATAAAGTCTATGAATGCTAATTACTTCTTTGCATTTCATTATGAATTGCCTGTCACTCCCTGTCTTTGGTTTTAGTATCCCTTCTAAAACCTATAAATGGAATCTATGTGAATTTACATATTGAAGAAAATAATTAAATGTTTATATTTTCCTATATTCAGACATTTATTTGGATGATAATCCCACTGCTACAGTATGAATGTTTCTTCATCTATGAATTCTGTAGTTCACTCCAATCAATGTTGACCATAAACTCTAAGTTAAGGTCTTTAAGTATTTAAAGTAAATGACAATACAATTTTTTATATATATAGACCATAAGAATTACCAAAATTCTAGTTGAACCTCTATCTTTAGCTTCACACTGAGCTTGATATAAGCCTCCACATGAGGAAGTGTAAAACTTCAAACATTCATCAACAGGATACTGTAGCTTCTAAGTGGTCTGTCAGCTATAGGGTCATATGTTGTGGGTCACTTAAATGGCAGCTTAGCAGAGTCTGGGTGAACTTGTCTAGAAGTTCTGGAATCTTTCATACTACAGGTGCTTCTATAAATTATAAAGAGCATAAGAGAAACAGCCATTGAACTAAATGACCATGGAATCTCCATAATGCTATACTACTGTAGTGACAGAAAGGGAACTTGTCACAGAAGCTTGTCAATAAGTAACACTTGGATCTGTTTTTGGGTGCAGAGACATTGTGCCAAGCACATCAGAGGGAACACTGATATACCACTGATTAATAGGACTTCAGTATACTATAATAGAGACAGCAAATATAGGACTATTTCACACTCACAAGGATTATACAGCCACAAACGCTGCCTAAGAATCTGAGGAGCCACGATGCCCCTTAATGCATTACAAGGGGACATGCTGCCACTGCCTGGTCTTGTGCAAAAATTGCTATAAAATAAAACTTTGACTATATTTGCAGACTGGCAAATAAGCATGAAAATGTGTATGATGGGAATAGTAAAAAAAGTGGTGTCAAAGTCTGACCTGCTTCCACTTTAGGTCTAGCCCTTTATTAACATAATCTTTTTCTTTTGCCTCTGAAAATATTGCTCTGTTTAGCGCACTTATGGTAAAACTACTCATCAGACTGTCTTTACTGCATATGTCACCGATGTAAAATATGTCCCATTTTAAGAATCTCTGGGACCTTCAATTCAGTACTTTTATAGGAGAAAGAAGCTATTGTGTCTATTTCCTATGGCCCTAGAGTAACAATCATTATGTATCGCTACATATTCATAATCATGTGCAATATAACAAGCCGGGGCTCCTCTGGGAGTAAAGGTTTTCTCCCGCTCATTGGCAGCCTAATGCTGGCAGCTAACTGGTTAAAGTGCAATGTGCATGCCAGTTTAGCTTTGCTGGTACCATTGCTCGGAGCAGCTAGCGACATCCTGAGAGGAGAAAGTCTATGCTTTTCTACACTTGTTTAATAGAGGTATATGGGAATGGCGGTAAGTGGTTTAGGGACCTATTTACTAAGCAGTGATAAGAGACAGAGTGAAAAGTGATAAGAAAGTGATAAGGTGCCAGCCAATCAGCTCCCAACTGTCATTTTTCAAACACAGTCTGTGAGATGACAGTTGGGAGCTGATTGGCTGGCACCTTATCACTTCCTTATCACTTTTCACTCTGTCTCCTAACACTGCTTAGTAAATAGTCCCCTTAGATTGAGAAAAGCGGAGCCAACGCTTTTTTCTGATTCATAAACAGACCTCTCTTTACCTGCAAAAAAGCAGGAAACTCCAGTCATTGCAACCTCTCCATCCCTTTATCTCACAAATCGAGATCTCTTTTTTCTACTTCACTGCAAAACTAGGAACATTCTACAAGAACTACCGTATATGTAGTGTTATCACCATGAATCTACTGTCATTTATTAGGGTATAAACATGTTCCTAATGCTAGTGTATCCAGTTGTTAATGTTGACAAAACTTTCCAACCACTTGCAGACAGGATTCTTAGTTTCAAATTAAGATTACAGTCCTTTGTGGTCATTTCAATTTCTGCCAAAGATTTCTCTAAACCGTTTCTTCAAACAAACACAAATACCAGTGCATCCCCCTATTTTTAGGTATTCGTGATGACAAGGAAAGCACTAGTGTTGCATATTGTACAACTGCTATACATCTCCTCTTACACTGACAGATGTCTGGAGAAATTTAGTCTGCTCCATTCCAAACCACAAAGGCTACAGCTTTTTATTTGGTTCTAAAGCAGTTTTATGGTTTATAATTGTTTTTCACCGGTTGTCATAGTTTTGGTTGTGTAATCGCACACTGTTACTTAAATGTCTTTCAGTGGAAGTTTCTTGGTCCAATTACTAGAGATAAAAGTACATGTGGATTCAGACATATCATTTAAATCTTACACTGAATTGCTGGTTTGGGCAGAAACCATTAAACATTTATATGTCAAAGTCAGATTCTCTCCTTGAGACAGTAAGAAAAATGAAGGCACATTTGTCTAGAGTTAAATAAAATTTGGTGTTGGCTAGTGAAGTGGGCAATAAGAAGGCTTGGTAGCACAATCTTTGAAATTGTGATAGTGGGAGGTATAATATTATTATGTACCTTCCTCCTTACTGCCAGTGCCAGATTAATGTCCACATGGGCCTGGAGCTGAAATTTATGATGGGCCTATTGTATGCCGCTGAAGGGGGTGGGACAAGTGCCGTAGCAGTGTGACTGGTAATGTGGGGCCATGACCAGTGCGGTGTGGTTTACATAGGGGTGTGGCCAGTGCAGCATTCTCCCAGGACGCTCCAGGCAGTGCTGCATTTTCAGGTGCCGGTGGCCTCAGTACCTCTACGCAACGGCATGACGTTACGCACTTAAGAGGCACGGGGCTGGCACAAGGTGCTCCGGAGTTAGCCCTGCTATGCCGCTGACTGTGCATGTGTGGGCCAGCACTCCTGTGCAAAGTATAGTGCTATAGCGTCTGGTGCACTCCTAATTACCTCTGGCTGTGAAGGGCGGGAACCATGTAGCAGTCGAATGGGCGGCACTCTGGATGACTTGTATAAAACACATTAAAATCCATTTAAGTTAACAACATTTCAGAACTTGTATTCATCCTTTCAGTAATCCTGACGAAAGAATAAATACAAGTTCTGAAGCGTTGATAACTTAAACTGAGTTTTAGTGTGTTTTATAAAAGCCGTCCAGAGTGCCGCCCATTTGACTGCTATATATATATGTGTATGTGGGTGTGTACATACATACACACCCACATACACACCCACATACACGTAAATTGTGTAGGTACAGGGGCTTGAGGCACACTTAAGGGGACTGAAGCAGGTGTGGTGTAGTATGTTGACAGTCATGAAAATGTCGACATTAGGGTTAGGCTACATGGGGGGGTTAGGCACTAGGGGAAGGTTAGAGTTAGGCTACGGGGGGAGGAGGATAGGGTTAGGCACTAGGGGGAGGTTACAGTTAGACTGCGGGGGGAGGAGGTTAGGGAAAGGCATTATAAGGTAAGGGGTAGGCATTAGGGTTAGTGAGGTCATGACCCAATCCAGAAGCCGTGCTGGAGTCACTGCAGCCATTAGGAGCAGGTCAGTGAGCGCTGGGCCAACAGGGATGATATGTCGACATTCCATCACTATCTACATGAATGTTCGACACGGACAACTTCAACATTATGACCATCTTGACATTCTCCTATTAACATGATGAATGTTTACATATCATTCCACATCAGCTTCAGTCCCCTTAAATGTGTCTGAAGCTCCTGTACCATCCCTATTTACCACCATGTGTGTGTATGTATATATACGCACACACGTACGTGCATATATATACACGTGTGTGTATATATATACATATACACACACATACATATATTCACACAAGTACGTACATATATGTATATATATACATACACACACATACATATACACACACACAGACACAAGTACGTGCATATATACACGTGTGTGTGTGTGTGTATATACACATACATATCCACAAACATACATTTACACACATACATATACACACACAAGTACGTACATATATGTATGTATATATATATATATATATATACATACACACGCATATATATACACACAGACACAAGTACGTGCATATATACACGTGTGTGTCTGTGTATACACATACATATACACAAACATACATTTACACACATACATATACACACACTCAAGTACGTACATATATGTATATATATATATATATACACACGCATATATATATACACACATACACAAGTACGTGCATATATACACGTGTGTGTATATAAACATACATATACACAAACATACATTTACACACATACATACATATATATACACACACAAACAAGTATGTGCATATATATACACATATATACAGTACATGTGTGTGTATGTATATATATATATATATACATATATACACACACACACACATATACGTGTGGGTGTATATATATATGTGTAGATACACAAGCTCTTATACCCACCTAATATTATAGATAGATAATAGATAATTAAATACATATATAGAGTAGACAGAGGCCAGACATTACACTGACCTGAGTAAAGCTAATCCTGACATGCTTGGCTGAGCTGCCTTCCCTCTTCAACTAGGCACTTGACACCGCTTTGGAGTAGGATGGTTCAGGAGGCGGAGCCTCGGTATAATGGAGGTGGAGCTTCGGCGGGGCTTCCGAGGTGGGCGGGGCTTCAGCGGCCCGCGGGTGGGCGGGGCTTTGTCCTGGCCTGTCGATCCTCCAAGAGGAGGGGAACGGGTGGGGACCGGGGAGGTCAGAATGGGCTAAGCTCTATTTATGACAGCCATTAGGTGAGAGAGCTGGCTGAGCTGTTCCTTAGTGTTGACAGGAAAGAAAAAACTTTTTTTTCCTGCCTGCACTGCAGTCGGTGTGGGCCTATTTTCAATGGGAGGCCTGGAGCTGTAGCTCCACCCGCCCCATTGTTAATCCGGCCCTGCTTACTGCCATACTGTCTATCCCCAATCTATTACACTAGGGGACAAAAGGATGCTCTTTCTGTACTTTGAAGCCTTGGGCAGTATGCAATTAGCCCCAAACACTGTATGGGTGATAATGAATCCCCCGGGGCAATCCAATTAGCCACGAAGTCCGGCCTGATGCCGGCACTTATCAAAGAATTTTTTCGGGACCTGATGTCCCGAAAAATTATCCCTGAAAGTGCAGTTTTTTCATAAGCGCAATGGCGAAAACACATAGGTCTGTGAACTTGTCACGGATACTATGGGGTAAATTTACTAAAGTGAGAGTTTTTAGAAGTGAGTTTTAAAAGTGATATTGCCCATAGCAACCAATCAGATTCTACTTAACATTTAACTAGCACCTTCTAGAAGATAATAGCTACAATGTGATTGGTTGCTATGGGCAACATCACTTTTAAAACTCACTTCTAAAAAGTCTCACTTTAGTAAATTTACCCCTATGTGTTTTTGGGCAAATTATCCTATTTTTTTTGCCCGAAACAATAGGATTTTGTGGAAAAAAAGACCATATAACTGCACTGAACCACTTACGCATGAAGCATTTATATTAATATTCAACACATAGCACATCTGGTAATGTAAAGACCCATGGTGCAATAATTTTAGAATCTTTTTGTTATAAACAGAATTTAATAGAAACACACTGGAATTAATGGTTATTTGTTGTTGTGCAGGAAAGTCCTGGTAGTGTCCTGTCATGCTGCCATAAAACAGGACAGTGTTACAATTATTAGAAAGTTAGGTAATAGCTCCAAATTTAGATTCTTTTCAAATCATTTATATTGTAAGTGAGACTTATGACAATTGCCTCAGATGCCTTGTACTTGAAACAACACCATTGTGAATACAACACAACAACAACACAGTCACACCTTAAAGTGGTTCCTCTAGCAAAACGCAGTGCACTCACCGCTATATCAAATTACTGGTATGCATTGCATGTACAATGTAGTATACTAAAAATACAACAAGTGTTTTAAAAGCAGGTCAAAATTATATAACACATACTAATCTATAGCCAGCAAAAGTGTACTGCCCAGTGTTTCACATCAGCAATACTCTTACCTCTGTATAAAAGAGTTGTTGACTCCTCTGTGATCCAAATCATGGCTTAACGTGGCAATCAGCAGTGATAAAATCTCCAGATCACTCAGCTTATTCTATAGGAAAAATGACAATGACGTAAATTAAATGAATTCATGTGAAATGCAAAATCTGGGGAATGTTACAGTACACAATGGCCAACTTGTCAATGGATGCAAAAATGTAAATCATAAATACAATAATTAATCGTTTATTTTTGGGACATACTGTAAATTACAAATTAATACTTGACATCTAAAAACATGTAACAAAACATTTCATTGACAATTTCATTATATTGTGAAATTTTTCATGATATTTTGTCTTATTCTGGTTTTGATTACTTCTCTTCATAACACCAGATTTTGCCCATCACCAATTAGAAAAGAGAAGGGATTTCCCCCAAGCTCTTCCCATATAGTGGGAGGCAGACTGTACTGTTCACAGGGCAGGAGGATACAATCCATCAAGTCTGATACAAGCATTTTAAATAAAGGCACCATGAATGTTATGGAAACAGCTATATAATATTAATAGCCGCTAGCCACAAACTAAAAGAGAGAGCAACATGAGGTCTCCAACATTCCAGCTTTACGATTTTGACTATAAATTTTCTTAAAATAGTCCCATAGTGAAATCTGTCATGTCATGCACCAAATGTGTGATATTTGCCTGTAAATGTTCGGTGAACAGATGTTACTTGTAATTGTTCTGTAGAACATTGCCTCAATTCTCATCTTTGCACACATGCCTCTGATTTACTAGCTTAAAGATTACTTCACACACTAAGTTAAGGAAGCAATATGGTTCATGTACTGTAATAATACTACATATATTTGATGGTATGCGGTTAATATCCCGACAACTGGGATGCTGGCTGCCCAAATCCCTGCGCCGGGATGTCGATCACCGAGGCAACACCGGCGCTGGAATCCAAATATATGACTGGGGATGCCGACGCCGGAATCCCGATTGGAAGGACACATAGGCAAGGAGGGAGGTTAGGGTTAGGCACCCCCCGTGGAGGGTTAGGTTTAGTTTCGGTGAGGGGGAGTTAAGGTTAGGCACCACCCCCTAGGGAGGTTAGGGTTAGGCACCACCAAGGGAGGGTTAGGGGGAAGAGAGGGGTAGGGTGGTTGCTATACTTACCTGCCTCTATCGGGATCTCTCATCATCGGGCTTCCGGCATCGGTATTTCACCCGGGGGCTATTCAGCCGCCGAGATATCTTACCCATCCCATATATGATAACTAACCAGATCAGGATCTTTCCACAGGTCTCCATGGATATAGTACCACCTTTTACAATCCACGTTGATAAAAATTTTATATTTGTAAATACTTTGCCAAAATAGAAAAAGCCGCTTGAAGTTAGTCCTGTACCTGAATTTTGCCGGTCTTTAGGGCAGCAAACATGCACTGTGCTGTATTGAAGGCATGTCTCCAGTTGTGATAGGCTACATTCTTCCTGTAATTTTTTTTTACACTTAGAATCCACCTACATAGAGTCTGTATATACAAGGATAGGAAACTTTAAATCATCATCAATTGTGTTGTCATTATGATACACATACATATATACTTATATATGGTGACACAACAAATACTGTAGTTTAATGCAGTTATATCTTGCTGTAAATAATATAGTGTATTACTATAAGCAAGGCCATATGAATAAAGCGACTTCATAGGTAGATGATCTTGATGTTGCCCTAGAAAGATAACAGAACCCTTGTTTCACAGTAAGCTGCTCTCTGAAAGTAAATCTAAAACACATAGGGCAAAAAAAAAGAAAGAATTATCTTTCACTGATCATCTCCAAAATAATACAGAGTGGTGGGTGGTCCCTGGGTAAATTGGCTGCCAGCAATAAGCTGTGACTTACAGTATCGCAAGTCGAAAGAAAAACAATCTTAATTTTAATAACAAAGCATTGATCATCCTGAAATAACGGCAGCATAAGTAGACATGTGGTAACTAGCTTCCCCATAAGAGACCCAGCGATGTTCACTGCCAGGGAAACCCTGAATCCAGTAAAAATTACCATGACACCAGATTTAAGACTCTTCTTCCATTGATAAACAGGTTTTGTAATGCTAGATCAAACATGAGTCCAAATTATAATCCCAAATCATAAGATTGCAGCTTTTGATGTGGTCCTAACAGTCCCTAAATGAACACTGATCTTGGACCTATGGGCCTGATTCAGAGCCGCTCGTAAGCGGCCGCTCGTTCGTTCCGACCGATGTTCGCACAACTGCGCATGCATACGGATTTTAATACGCATGCGTGAACCAGTCAGTGCGGCCGAAAATCGTGTGCTCGCTAAATAGCGAATGCCTGCTATTTTGAGTGACAGGAGAAGGCGTATGTGGGTGGTAACAGGGGAAGGTGCTTGAAAACGGGGAGTGGAGATCAGAACGCAGGCGTGCCTAAAGGTCAAAACGGGCGTTTTAAGGGTGTGCATAATTACTAAAGTAGCGTCATCGACCACGTCACTTGGTTGTTTTATAGTTAGAACTGCTCGCATGATTGTGGTAGGAAAAACCAACCACAAGAATAGCGAGCAGTTCATACGCCGTCCGATGTACTCGATTAATCTAATAGCGGACATGACGTATGATGCGAGCGGCCAGGGGGCGTTTTTCTTCAAAATTACGTTCGCATGTTTTGTTCGCTCGTTCAGACATAGAGGCGTGAACAGACCGCAAAGAGCGAATGGTTAATTTAAATAGCCAGCCCCTTATTCTGGACGAGCGAGCGCAAATAGCGTCCGGCTCTGAATCAGGCCCTCTGATCGCTCTGATAAATAGTGCATTCCAATTACCCCAGAACTGCAGGGAATACGATCAAAGGTATTATACCAACAAAGCATCAATGCATGTGTGCACAACCTCACTAAGGGTTCTATTTACTACAATCCACATTTGTAATGCAGATTGTAGTGTGATATTACCGACTGAATTCGCAAATTCAGGCAATATCACAGGGATTTACTACAAATCCCTTGCAGGGACAGAGCTTGCGATAAAGCTCTGTCCCTGCGAATCCCCTCCGCACACTTATCACGGTATTTTCGGCAAAAATACCGTGACAAGTGCCGACGCATGTCCCGACCGACTGTTGCTAAGCCCCACACCCCGCGGTCGCGGACCCCCCCGACCACCGGTCCCTGGACTCAGGTAAGTTTTTTTTTTTTTGTACTATTTTTTCTTTTCTTTTTTTTAGCAGAGATCAGCTTGTGGTCTGTTTAGACCACACAGCTGATTACTGGGGCCGGCTCTGGGTTCTGATCTGCCCGTTAGAGCAGAGCAGGAGTCCGGTAACCGGGGGAGACCCTGGATAACGCCACCTCCAGGTGGTGTTATTATCACAGGGCTTTCCCCGGTATGTTTTCATCACATTTCCCATTACAATTATGGGAAATGCGATCTGATTACTAAAAATAAGCGATAATTAGGGCTTGGAGTAGAATTTTACGAATTGTACTCCAATTGCCCTGTAGTAACTTTAGGTGATACTAACATAATGTGAAAAGGCTGTGAAAACACCCTTTTTTACTTTATTTTAGTAAAAATAATGTTAATAAATAGAGCCCTATGGGGTCTACGTACTAAGCCTTGGAGTGAGATAAAGTGGATGGAGAAAAAATACCAACCAATCAGCTCCTAACTGTACTTATTCAAATACATGACAGTTAGGAGCTGACTGCTTGGAGCACCATTTAAAATGAGTAACAAGTGATAACAAGAAAATCACTTGTTGATAAATGAGGCCCACAGTCTATATAGTGACAGAAGCTGAGTGGCTGGTACTTTATCTCCATCCACTTTATCTCTCTCAAAGGGGAGATGTACTATAAATTGGAAAGTGATAGACAACCAGCCACTTAGCTCCTAACTGTCATGTCACGGGCTGTGTTTGAAAAATGACAGTTAGGGGCTGATTGGCTGGTAGTTTATCACTCTCCAGTTTATCACTTTCCAGACATCTGCCCCACAGGCTTAGTGTCATAGATAAACTGTGCCAACACACAGAGTCATACTGGCACCTGTTGCTGGATATGAAATGCTGCTGAGGAGCTACTGAAGGGGAAATGTATAAAATTTTGGAGAGAGATAAAGTATCAACCAATCAGCTTCTGTCATTTTATAGGCTGCATTTGAAAAATGACAAAAGCTGATTGGTTGGTACTTTATCGCTTTCCAGTTTATCTCTCTCCAAAATTTCATATATCTCTCCCAAAGTCCCTTAAGCATAATGTTACATCCAGGACGTTTAAGGGAGTTCAGGGCACAAACTCACCAGGACATCACCAGGTGAGTACTAATAGCATTTGGGGAAGTATAATAGGCACAATGGCACAGATCAGTCTGCAACAAACTCAGCAACATTTATCTTACAATCAATGCGGTTGGGATGGCTTCATGCTTCCAGACATCTCAGAGATAACTTGATTAGGAAATTTCTCTTCATGATTACAGTAGCACAAATCACAATTACAAAGAAATGATTTAATGTGAACACATGGGTGTTCCCTGGCTATATGGTAGTGTATTTCCTCAGCTTAGGACATTGCTAAAGTAAAGTGTCCAGAACAAACAGACCACAGAGATTAATAGATAATATATTAGTCCCAAATCAAAGACATTGTCTACACACTGTCCCTACCTCGTATTTCATTTGGAAGGGTTGCACAAGATTGAGGTCTGTGAACATTCGACTTGTGGCTAATGTGGTTTCCATGTCAGAGAGCTCAAAGTCACTGAAGTAGAAGTCTGTTAATCTAAGTGATTGTGCAGATGGCACGACCGTTCCCTATAAGAGACAAGAAACATCAATTAGATCTCACAGATCTCATAGGTGAGCAGCATGCAAAATATTATCCTCTGTTTAACTTCGTTGTCTGCACATAATACAAACACATATGGGGTAATCTTTATTTGTGACAACTGGTGTCACGTGGTGCTAGTAGTGTGGCATGTAACAGAAAAAGTACTCTCCAGCACTGATAGGAACACTTACAGTATAAATTGTATTTAAATATCAACTACAGATAGTGTCTATGACTCTGTTTCAAGGCTGTAACTAGGGTAGTGCAACCAGTGCCATGGCACAGGGCACTGCAGGGCAGGGGGCACTGTTTGGGCCTGTCAATTTTCCTGTTTATTATCAGTCTCACTTGTAGCTTCCTCCTCTTTTATCCCCAGCATCTCCTGGCCTCCCCTATCTCTTCCATGGCTCTTCCTCATGAAGCCATGGCCCTTTTTCAGGTGCACTATCTTATGTCCCTATTTATAAAATGGGGGGGGCGCACCAATACTCTCTTTTTCACAGGGCACCAAAAAGTCTAGTTACGGCTCTGCTCTGTATTACTATTTGGGGTAATACTTTTGGTTCCCAAGAATGTGAATCATCTATGAGAGTTATGTTTGTGACACTGTGATACACAAAAGAATACCATACTCACACAAAGGGGTCTATTCATGATGTTTGGACCCTGATAATTAATCATAAGTGCTCCGGTACGGAGACAGCTGATCCAAAAATCATATCTCTCCGAAGTGTTTCACTGTTCCTTTCGGAGAAGTGAAGCTAGGGGGCATGCATGACTTACAGGTCACGCATGCGCACAATAGCCCTGACGTCCGGCGGAAAGAGCAGGACAGGGACCGAGAGATCCGAAAGGATCCCTCTTCACTACCCGAAACTCCTTCCCATCGGGAAGGAAAGGGTTGCTCACAGTGAGCGGGAGCAAACACCATCTTCAGATAGCGAAAGCTCCCGCACTCAAGCTCCGAAAATATTGTATTTTCGGAGCTTGCTGAATTTTGTCCACATACTAGTGTATGGAGACAGCGGGCCATTCTGCAAGAGGAAGGTAAGCAGGAGATATCTGTGATACTAGTGTATGGGGACAGCGGGCCATTCTGCAAGAGGAAGGTAAGCAGGAGATATCTGTGATACTAGTGTATGGGGACAGTGGGCCATTCTGCAAGAGGAAGGTAAGCAGGAGATATCTGTGATACTAGTGTATGGGGACAGCAGGCCATTCTTCAAGAGGAAGGTAAGCAGGAGATATCTGTGATACTAGTGTATGGGGACAGCAGGCCATTCTTCAAGAGGAAGGTAAGCAGGAGATATCTGTGATACTAGTGTATGGGGACAGCAGGCCATTCTGCAAGAGGAAGGTAAGCAGGAGATATCTGTGATACTAGTGTATGGGGACAGCAGGCCATTCTTCAAGAGGAAGGTAAGCAGGAGATATCTGTGATACTAGTGTATGGGGACAGCAGGCCATTCTTCAAGAGGAAGGTAAGCAGGAGATATCTGTGATACTAGTGTATGGGGACAGCAGGCCATTCTTCAAGAGGAAGGTAAGCAGGAGATATCTGTGATACTAGTGTATGGGGACAGCAGGCCATTCTTCAAGAGGAAGGTAAGCAGGAGATATCTGTGATACTAGTGTATGGGGACAGCAGGCCATTCTTCAAGAGGAAGGTAAGCAGGAGATAACTGTGATATCTCCTGCTTTACCTTCTTAAAAAATGGCACAATAACTTAATTTCCACAATTGCAGGTAAAAATTTTCAATTTAAGTGAAATTAAGTGATGATGAATAGGCCCCAAAGTGAGCTATATAAACCAGGAGTGTCCAACATTTAATTGTTTATTATTTATTTCAAAGTATAGAAATAGCGAGATACGTGTATACTATGATATTTGTACACTTATCTCCATGACAATTTGCTACTATTTAAAAAGCACCAGGTATAATCTCTTGACTTTAATTATAAATACACTGTTGTTTCAATTTTTACCTTTGGAAATAGTGATACACCCCGCCCTCTTTCATCTACATACCGGCAGCAGTGATAGCCGGTATGTAGGTGCACTTACCTGCAGAGACAGCTCTTCTGATAAGAGCTGTCCCTGGCGAAGAGAGGACTTCCGGGTTCATGACCCGGGAGTTCTATTGCTCATGCGCGGCCATCGGCCTGTGCACAAACAACAGGGGATGGAGCCATCAGGTTACCCAGAAGTTCAATAATTGACAAATCTGTGTCTGATGATGCGTCTCAGTACAAAGGGCCTGATTCAGCAAGGAATGCACGGATGCAGACGCATGCAATCGATCGACGGTTTTCCTCTGAGCATGCATCGCAGTGCGCGAATCGGCCAGTGCGATGGAGTATGCATACGCAGGGAGTCTGCAACCCCAGGGATTTGATTGACAGGAAGTGCCATTTATGGGTGGTGACAGGGGAGTGGTTGGGCAAACGCAGGAGTGCCTGTGCGTTTGGTCGGCGTTTCAGGGGCATGCATAATTAAGCCCTTGCGGTAGCGGACGCAGCCTGAGGTCTAGTTGCACACAGGAAGTCTCGCTATGTCTGCGAGAGGGTCAGGTCTACCACTATTGTACATATGGGTCCAATGGTTCTCGATGTTACCGATGTTTCCTCTGTCTTGCCAGGTATAGAGGATGCAAGTAAAGGTGAAGTGGGTGGTATTATGTAGTGCTGGGCGTCTACGTATTCTGCTGTGATTGCCATGCGTATGCATTCATTAGCATATTCTCGCAGCGGGTGCGTGCATCTACATGAATTTGCAAAGCTACAGGCGGCTGCGACATTTGCATATTTTTGCACAGTCGCTTCATTCAAATATGCAGTTGCGACGGGATTTGCACCCATCGCTGAATCAGACTCTTTATGTACTATAAAGCAGTTGTTACTTGGCACTGTTCTTCTTCTATGGATTACAGTTCACTCTATGTTTTGTTGATCATTTAGAGGAAATAAGGATACAACAAACCACACTAATATATACTGTTTACTGCCCCTTAAGGCTTCCACTTAACAAAATAAAAGTAAATTGTCACTATACTCTTATTTATTTGCATTAAATTATTATATTGTTCTCTATATTCTGTTAATATAGCAACAAATTAAATTTAGAAATGCTCGGGTATTCCCGCCAGACTCTGATCTCACTTCGAGGCTGAATGTCATCCTCCCGACATCGGATTCTCGCAGACTTGGATTCTATATAAGGCGCTGCGGACAGGACTCAGCGTCATTTCACTGTGATGCAGGCTGCTGTTTGCTGCGCTGTGCTCTGCTGTTTTGGCTCAGGCTGTGCTGTGTCCACGAGTGGCTGTACTGTAATGTGACTGTGTATAGGGGGCACACTGCACGCTTCTGGGTACTGCGCTACACTCTGCTGTGTTGGATGTGCTGAGACTCCGGACTCACAAGTGGCTGTTCTGTATATAAAGTGACTGTGTATAGGGGGCACACTGCCCGCTGCTTTATGCTGCGCTATTCTCTGCTGTAAATTGTACTGTTTGGTGCGCTTTCTTCAAGCACCACTATAAGTCCTGTGATCCACACAGTTTAACCTGAAGAGCAAGTTCAAACACAGAAAAACAAAAAATATACTGTAATTCTGTTGTTTGTACATTTTGGTGCGCTTTATCCTAGGGTGTTTTCTCCACGTGCCTCTATAAGCTCTGTGGTCCACACAATTTGAGGGTAATAATACTCTAGGAACAAAAAAAGGCCCAAATTATGTGATTTTAGCTTTTTATGTCAATTTAAAAAAAAATGCAAATCCAAATCCAGATGACGAATCAGATCCAAATCCAAATCCAGAAAAAAATGGTATGGCGTGCACATCTCTAATACAATGGCTGATTGAAAAGTAATGAGAGTGCCTCTGTTTTTCTGTTCCATAGGTAGACGTAGCATCGCTACTGTATGCTGGTTATTGTGAAGCTCATACATCTATGTGTCTGAACCTGTTGGACTGTTGTAGTCTTCTTTGTAAGTTTCGTCATGTTGGATGAGGAAGACGTGTCTGAGATTACGTCAGAGATGTGTGATTGAATTTTGTGTTAAATTTGGAAAAAGCGTAAATGAAACTAATGAAATGTTATGGCAAGCATACGTGGAGAAACAATTAGCCGTGCTGCAGTATTTCAGTGGTGGAAGCACTTCAAAGAGGGTAATACGCAAATGACTGACAAAGCGCGCCCTGGGAGACCATCCACCACGGTTACAGAAGTCAACAAAAGCTGCGGAGATGTTGCAAAATGACAGAAGGTTAATTTTACACAAACTTTTAGCTTCACTTGGCATCTCATTCCAATGGGTTCAGCATATTGTGAAAAAGGAACTGAAAATGCATCGCGTGTGTGCCAGGTGGGTACCCAGAAATCTCACACAAGAGCAGATGCGACGTTGAGTCGAATCTTGCAAGAACACTGGGCCCGATTCAGACCCGCTCGCTAGATGCGTTCACACTCAGCCATCAGCTGCCAAAGTATGCAAATACCTCGATCGCACGGCAAGACATTAGCACATCCACTATGTCTTGACATGCGATCGCGGTGTGTATATAGACGCCTACCAGCCTGTCTTAAGATGCCCACTTTCCCTTAGTAATACATGTCATCTCCAGGAAGTGTATTCAACAATCGGTAACATCGAGTAACATCGGACCCATACGCAGCACTTGTGTGTAATTCAGCCATGTGACGTGTATTATGATGCTGCGTCTTAATTATGCACGCCTCTGAAATGGCGTTAAGACGCACAGACACACCTGCGTTCGCACCACCACACCCCTGTTTCCATCGACCAACCCCTGTCACCACCCACAAATGGCTCGACCTGTCACTTATTCTAGTGAGGCGTCTATGTACAGGGTGCGAACGCTTCCCAATCGCATGGACTAGTTCGCGCATGCGCACTGCGTCTTATACCCATATTGCAAACATCTGCAGGCTACGTGCGAACGCAGCCTAGTGAGCGGGTCTGAATTGGGCCCATTGTTTGTATGTTAGAGAGAACACCCGATTTCCTGAAATTGATTGTGACGTGTGACGAATCGTGGATCCGTCATTACGATCCGGATTCCAAACAGTTCAGTGTATGGAAACACAAATTTGTCTCTGCCCAAAAAACGTATGATCCTACAGCACTGGGTTCCCTGTGGACAGACAATTAATGGTGACTACTATGCAAACGTCCTGAAAACCCATTTGCGTGGAGCAATGAGTAAAAAAAGACCACAATGCCCGACCACATGTTGCTGCTGTTGCATTGGCAGCACTGACTGAAATTAACCACTTAACTGACGAATTCTTTTTTCAAAAACCGCTCCAAAATTGTCAAGAACATAATTTTAAACTTATCCATCACTATTTTATTTGAAAATTTTTATTTTTTTAAAACACAGTATATCATAAAAATAGCGATTTTTATGTTATACTGTAGTGATGGCCATTGACATCTGTACCATCAATAGTTCAACCATCGTTAGAAGCCATCAGTTGTTTAGCGATTGGTTGAGGAGATCTGTGTAGACCACAACTGCCGATGTTTCCTAAACATCGATTGTGGGTTGCCATCGATGGTGCAACATTGATGCCCACCAGCAATGGCAAACTTCTTGTTTTCAGTCAGACCATCGATGGTTTGCAAACCATCGATGGTCGGTTGCCATCCGATATCTATCTATATATATATATATATATATATATCGAACATATATATATATATACATACAGTATATATGTACATATATATATATATATATATATATATATCTGCTGTTGCTTACACACACGTGTATATATATATATATATTATATATATATATACACATGTGCGCCTAATCAGCTGTGTGTGATTCGTTTATTCTGGAGTGCCGCCGTGTGGATTACACACATACATATATATACATATGTATATATATATATATATATATATATATATAGCAGATACAAAGAACCAGCACATCCAGTAAATTAATGCAAAAAAAATCTGTATTCAGATAGCAGCAAAGAGCGGCAGCATGAGTGATAACAGTCACTGATAGAGTCCAAACAGGGTGAAGTATAATTAAATGGTATACTTAATAGAAACCAGGGTGGTCACCAAACTGTCAGTATGCATCTCACCGGACCCTAGAGCAGCAAGCCTAATCTCGACAGCTGTTTCGGCGCTGCATGCGCCTTTATCAAGAGCAGCGCCGAAACAGCTGTCGAGATTAGGCTTGCTGCTCTAGGGTCCGGTGAGATGCATACTGACAGTTTGGTGACCACCCTGGTTTCTATTAAGTATACCATTTAATTATACTTCACCCTGTTTGGACTCTATCAGTGACTGTTATCACTCATGCTGCCGCTCTTTGCTGCTATCTGAATACAGATTTTTTTTGCATTAATTTACTGGATGTGCTGGTTCTTTGTATCTGCTATCTACCACTATCATATGTACCGTGCACTCCCTCAATGACTCTTTTAATGAGTGCTACTGGGATTTGAACTTCTATATATATATATATATATATATATATATATATATATATATATACACACATATGTGTGTAATCCACACGGTAGCACTCCGGAATAAACGAATCACACACGGCTGATTAGGCGCATATGTCTATATATATATATATATGTGTGTGTGTAAATATATATATATATATATACACGCACACACACATATATATATATATACACACACAAGAACAGTTCATCTCTGCACCTCATCAAGTGAAAATAGTATATGGGGGGTGCTCCTCCTCAGGTCAAAAGGGCAGTTCAATAATATATACAAATACCACACACAAAAAAGAACGTGGAATGAGGGCACTCACCAAAAAATTGAAGATCAGCTTATTTTTAATCAGAGCATCAAATTAGTAGTTCATACGTGCTACAAAATACCGACGTTTCGGTCCAGACAAGGGCCACTCCCAAGGTGCAGCAATCCAAAAATCACCAATACATCCTGGGTCTACTGAAGTCACAGACTAACTAAGCACATCGGATAGTACATAGTGCAGTCTCCCTGGGCCCTGTTATATAGCCAACACACTCATACCCGGTAGGCAATCAGTAATCAAGCAAATAAGTAACCAGCCACTTACCAGCATGTTAATTATCAAAACAACAGCCAAGACCATGAAGTACGGTGGGCGTAAGGAACCAATCAGGTTATCCACCGTCCATCCCGCACAGTGTCAACCCTCCGGCGCAACACGCTGACGCACCGTTGCTGGCGCGCTCAGCGTGACACGCTCCAAACGTCCAGCAGTGATGCGCGCTACACCATGTGGTTCGCACAATACAAAAAAATATTCCAAGAAAATTTTTCATTTAAGCCCCGTGGGGCAATGGTGTCTAATCGAAAAATCCATCTGGCTTCCAATTGGCTCAGGCGTTTCGCACGGTCACCACCACGAATATCAATCGGGATGTGGTCAATAATCTTGTATTTCAGACAGGATAGTTGATGTCGAGCTTCTTTGAAATGCCTGGCGACAGGTTGTTCCATCTCTTTGCCTAAAAAGGGCCGCTCTAATCGCCGACCTGTGTAAGGCCATACGTTCACGGAACGTACGTGTAGTTTGGCCTACATAAAATAGTCCGCATGGACACATGATGATATAGATGATAAATTGGGACGTGCAGGTCAACACATGCCAAATAGGAAACTTGTGACCCGTGTGTGGATGCTTAAAATAATGGCCACTCTCCATGTAGTTGCAGGTGGTACATGATGTGCACTTGTAACATTCAGGTTTTTTCTTTTGCATTAGAAACGAAGAAGAACTGGAAGGGAGACTGGAGATGTTTGTTTTCACTAGGATGTCCCTCAGATTTTTACCTCTGCGATAGGCAGGCATCAATCTCTTATTCTTAAAGACGGGTAAATCTTTGTCGCCTGCTACAATAGGCCATAGGCCTTTAGCTGCCCTTGGTAATACTGGGCACGCTAACGTATATTCAGTGATGAGCGGAATTCTCTGATCTTGAGACGAGGTTCGATCTGTGGGTAAAAGAAGTCGTTCACGTGGAACACAAAGTACTTCTTCTTTGATTTTAGTTAAATCAGAGAGTGGATACCCTCTTAGAAGAAACTTGGAAGTCATAGATTTTAACGTATGATCTAATGCTTTCGGGTCGCTGGTAATGCGTGCCGCCCTCAGCATCTGGGATTTAGGAAGTGACTTCTTGAGGGCTGGTGGATGGCAACTACTGTGATGTAGGAGAGTATTGCGGTCTGTAGGTTTGTTATATAAAAAAGTATGGATTTTGCCTTGTTGCAGATGGATCGTGACATCTAAGAAATTGATTTGAGTGTCACTAATCTGATGTGTAAATTTAACCGGGTTGTCTTGGAGATTAATGTTGTCAATCACGTGCAGCAACTCATTCTGGGAGCCAGACCAAATCAGGAAGAGATCATCGACGTATCTTGTATAAAAAACAATATTTTTGGAGATGTCATAGTTGTCAAAGAAAAACCGTTGTTCCTGTGCGAACATGTAAACGTTGGCGAAGGACGGAGCGACATTTGAGCCCATAGCGCATCCAGTGCACTGTAAGAAAAATTTGCCGTTATGGAGAAAGTAATTATGAGTTAAAGTAATCCTAAGGAGAGACAGAAAAAGGTCTAAATTTAAGGCGTCAAAATTCTTGCGGATCAAAAATGATTTCATGGCGTCCAGGCCACCAATGTGTGGAATGACGGTGTAAAGGCTTTTTACATCCAATGTACACAACAGGCTTCCGCTAGGAATATCGGGAAGCGCCTGTAGTTTCAGGAGTAGTTGTGTAGTATCCTTAAGGAAAGTTTTTTCTTGCATGATCATGGGTTGGATAAGAAAATCCAGGAATTGGGCCAATGGTTGCATAAGGGAATCCCGGGCAGAAATGATTGGCCTCCCTGGAGGATTATGCGCATCCTTGTGGATTTTCGGTATTGTGTATAATATAGGTACCCTAGGATGAATCTGTATAAGGGATACCATGAGTTTCTTGGTAATAAGACCACCTTCAAATGCTGTATTAAGAAGAGCCACTAGTTCTTTTTGATTTCTAGTGGTGGGCTCATGTTGTAACCTGCTGTAAGTGGAGGTATCCATCAGCTGCTGATCAATTTCATGTAGATATTTATGCACATCCATCACAACGATGCCACCGCCTTTGTCCGTCGGGCGGATTACTATATCTGAATACCCCGACAGGCTTTTGAGAGCTGTCCGTTGTGCTCTGTCTAAGTTGTAATAAATTTTGTGAGGGGTATTGTTGAATTTATTTACCGATTCATCTAAAAGTCTGGAAAATGTTTTTAAGGAAGCATTGGAGGATGGTGGGTCAAAGCTGGACACAGATTGTTTTTGATAAAACTCCAAAAACGGATCTACGGCTGGTGCAGGTTTACCCTGGAAGTATTGTTTAACTCGGGGATTCCAGTTAAATCGATGCAAGTTAATTTTCCATCGGAAATCATCATGAGGGTTGGAAGGTACAAAAGAAAGTCCTTTACTGAGAACACTGATTTCTGTTGTAGTAAGTGTTCTAGAAGAAATATTGAAGATCAAGTCCTCTTCCTTACCACTGGTGGCTTTGCTGCCTCTTTGGTTTTGGCCGCCACGGCGCGTGGGCTTGGTCCCAGACTGTCTACCCTTGAACGGGTAATTCGGCCTAAAGGGCCTGTTTTATTAGTATCTCCCTCGTCGGAGTCGTTGATGGCAAAATCGCTGTCGCTATTTGATTTATATGAATCACTTTGGCCTTGTCTCTGCCGCCACGGTTGCCGCCCCCGATAATTAAATCTAGAGGGTTTCGTACCTGATCCTGTGAGCCAGCTATATACACGATTGTCCTCATAATCAGACTGCACCGTTTGAAGTTTATTTCTTTTGAATTTTAACAGGTCAGCTTGATGTTGTTCTAATTGTTGTTCCAATTTATCCCAGGTCTGTTTATATTTTTTATCCTCCAGTGTAGATTTGTGTTGTAATTTAAAATCTGCTACTTTATTTTTAATGCTTTGTAGTTCTTTATTGGATTCCTGGATGACCAGAAGCATAAGATCGAAGCTGCATTTGTTTAGTATGGCGATCCAATTTCTACAAAACTCAGCAATGTTACGGCCAATCGTAGGAGTGTTTTTAATTCTGAAGCCTCTTGGGATGAGTTTAGCTCTGTAATAGTCAGATAATGATGTTCCATGGAGCAAGAAATCAATTTCTCGTTTCTTCCATTTGAGGATTTGGTGATAAACATCTTCAGTGCTGAGGGTATGTTGCACAGACTCAGGGGTTGCTTGGAATAAAATTGCAGAAGCCTGTTCATCAGAGAAACTTTTGACTTCACCTTTCAATTGATGTAAAGTCAGGAACGAGACGGGGTCTTGATTTTGCACAGTGGGCTCCATGTAGAGAAATAATATCGTGCTAAAGCTGAAAAAGTTAGATGGTGCACTGCAATACACCAGCGTGGATATTTAGAGAGAAAACAAAGGCCCTGATTCAGAGCCGGACGCTCTGACCAGAGCGCTCGCTCTGAATCAGGGCCCACCTCCATAATTATGGAGCGTCCTCCTGGACGCTCGTATAGCTGTGGATCACCGCCCACAGCATATATGAGCGTGCAGGATGATGGTCGCGATGGTCTTGACCATCGCCACTGCGAGCCGAAGCCTGCGGTTGAGTTTCTCAACCGCAAGGCCTGGAGTGATTTTGGCTCTATTAGAGCCAAAATCACTCCCACTGACATCACTAGTGATGTCAGTGGGGCCGGCTTCTGACGGTAGGCGTTCCCTTGGCACGCCCACCAAAGGGGGCGTGCTGTCAATCAACACACGCCCCCTTTGATCAGACACAACGAGCGAAGGAAAGTCCTTCGCTCGTCGCGTCTCGCGCATGCGCACGATGGAGCTCCCTCCATCGTGCGCATGCGCAGTGCACACCATCGACCCACTTGCGAGCGGACAGTCGCTCGTGAGTGGGTCTGAATCAGGCCCAAAGTCACTTGATAAGGGAAAAAAAAATCACAAAATTTTGATTGTATTTATTACTATATTCAGTTGTCTCTATATTATGTGTCCAGCTTTACACACCTCTGCACAGTAGCCTCTCTACACTTTTATCCATACGCTGTGCACTGCATGCAATCCTCTGCTTTTAACATTTTATTTCCATATCACATTCACTTTACACTCCTTTCTTTTTCTTACAGCCGCGCTGCGCGGCTATTACATTACACATTCCTTTTGCTTTACATAGTCTATCACTGTTCGCAGCTGCCGGAGTCCCCCGATGACGTCACAAGCCTAGCGTCGGAGTTGCTAGGTTACCCCAATCGGAGTTCCCCGCTTCCGCCGGATGCTGGGCTGGAACTCGTGGTAGAGACGCCCGGGCCCGCCGCCTTGTCCTTTCAGCACCTTTTCACTTACACAGCTCCTTATTTAAGGTAAGCACCAGTCACTTTGTGTTTGATACCAGATGTACAGTCCTGATGAAAAGGTCTGCGGACCTTGAAACGTTGACATATTGCTGTACTGTTTTTGCATCATGATATAAGTATATACATTTTTTCTATTTTCTAAAAGCGAGTGCCTCCTGTGTTTTGTTCTCTTCCCTTGGGGGTTGCTATACCTCTCATAGGAGAAACATCATGTCTACATATATATATATATATATTAGGGGTGAGCGGGTTCGGATTTCTGAAATCCGAACCCCCCCGAGCCCCCCCGATCCGAGTCCGATCCGAGTCAGGCTCGACTTTTCCCGCCTGACTCGGATCTGACATCGAGGCAAAACGTCATCATCCCGCCTTCCGAGTCTCGCGGGTTTTGGATCCTATATAAGGTACCCGCGTCGGCGCCATTTTCTCACTCGGCTGTGGACAGTGAAGAGGGAGGGTGGGAGTTAGTGCTGTGTAGTGTAGTGTAGTGTAGTGCTGCTGTTGTCCACTACTTCAAAGTCCATAGGGGCTGGCTGTGTTGTGCTGTGCTGCTGTTGTTAATAGGGGCTGTGTCCACTACTTCAAAGTCCATAGGGGCTGGCTGGACTGTGTTGTGCAGTCAGTTCTCCATAGGGGCTGTGTCCACTCCAAAGTCCTGTGCAGTGTCCCAGTCCTAAAGGGGTGCTGTAGTGTTGTCCAGGGGGTGCTCTGTCCATCAGGGGTGCTCCCCCCAAGTGCTAAAAAAATAATATATTTTCTGTGTTTGTGAATTGTGTGCGCAGTAGCCGCACGTGCATCAACAAAGTAGTGCCAAGCGTGCGCCTGTGTCATAAGTAAAGGGCCGGCTGGCTTGACCGTTAAAGGGTGCTGTAACCCCCGAAAGTACACTCCAGTCCAAACCAAAAAAAAATTATTTTCTGTGTTTGTGAATTGTGTGCGCAGTAGCCGCACGTGCATCAACAAAGTAGTGCCAAGCGTGCGCCTGTGTCATAAGTAAAGGGCCGGCTGGCTTGACCGTTAAGGGTGCTGTAACCCCCGAAAGTACACTCCAGTCCAAACCAAAAAAAAAATTATTTTCTGTGTTTGTGAATTGTGTGCGCAGTAGCCGCACGTGCATCAACAAAGTAGTGCCAAGCGTGCGCCTGTGTCATAAGTAAAGGGCCGGCTGGCTTGATCGTTAAGGGTGCTGTAACCCCCGAAAGTACACTCCAGTCCAAACCAAAAAAAAAATTATTTTCTGTGTTTGTGAATTGTGTGCGCAGTAGCCGCACGTGCATCAACAAAGTAGTGCCAAACGTGCGCCTGTGTCATAAGTAAAGGGCCGGCTGGCTTGACCGTTAAGGGTGCTGTAACCCCCGAAAGTACACTCCAGTCCAAACCTAAAAAAAAATTATTTTCTGTGTTTGTGAATTGTGTGCGCAGTAGCCGCACGTGCATCAACAAAGTAGTGCCAAACGTGCGCCTGTGTCATAAGTAAAGGGCCGGCTGGCTTGACCGTTAAGGGTGCTGTAACCCCCGAAAGTACACTCCAGTCCAAACCCAAAAAAAAATTATTTTCTGTGTTTGTGAATTGTGTGCGCAGTAGCCGCACGTGCATCAACAAAGTAGTGCCAAGCGTGCGCCTGTGTCATAAGTAAAGGGCCGGCTGGCTTGACCGTTAAGGGTGCTGTAACCCCCGAAAGTACACTCCAGTCCAAACCAAAAAAAAATTATTTTCTGTGTTTGTGAATTGTGTGCGCAGTAGCCGCACGTGCATCAACAAAGTAGTGCCAAGCGTGCGCCTGTGTCATAAGTAAAGGGCCGGCTGGCTTGACCGTTAAGGGTGCTGTAACCCCCGAAAGTACACTCCAGTCCAAACCTAAAAAAAAATTATTTTCTGTGTTTGTGAATTGTGTGCGCAGTAGCCGCACGTGCATCAACAAAGTAGTGCCAAGCGTGCGCCTGTGTCATAAGTAAAGGGCCAGCTGGCTTGACCGTTAAAGGGTGCTGTAACCCCCGAAAGTACACTCCAGTCCAAACCAAAAAAAAATTATTTTCTGTGTTTGTGAATTGTGTGCGCAGTAGCCGCATGTGCATCAACAAAGTAGTGCCAAGCGTGCGCCTGTGTCATAAGTAAAGGGCCGGCTGGCTTGACCGTTAAGGGTGTTGTAACCCCCGAAAGTACACTCCAGTCCAAACCAAAAAAAAAATTATTTTCTGTGTTTGTGAATTGTGTGCGCAGTAGCCGCACGTGCATCAACAAAGTAGTGCCAAGCGTGCGCCTGTGTCATAAGTAAAGGGCCGGCTGGCTTGACCGTTAAGGGTGCTGTAACCCCCGAAAGTACACTCCAGTCCAAACCTAAAAAAAAATTATTTTCTGTGTTTGTGAATTGTGTGCGCAGTAGCCGCACGTGCATCAACAAAGTAGTGCCAAGCGTGCGCCTGTGTCATAAGTAAAGGGCCAGCTGGCTTGACCGTTAAAGGGTGCTGTAACCCCCGAAAGTACACTCCAGTCCAAACCAAAAAAAAATTATTTTCTGTGTTTGTGAATTGTGTGCGCAGTAGCCGCATGTGCATCAACAAAGTAGTGCCAAGCGTGCGCCTGTGTCATAAGTAAAGGGCCGGCTGGCTTGACCGTTAAGGGTGTTGTAACCCCCGAAAGTACACTCCAGTCCAAACCAAAAAAAAAATTATTTTCTGTGTTTGTGAATTGTGTGCGCAGTAGCCGCACGTGCATCAACAAAGTAGTGCCAAGCGTGCGCCTGTGTCATAAGTAAAGGGCCGGCTGGCTTGACCGTTAAGGGTGCTGTAACCCCCGAAAGTACACTCCAGTCCAAACCTAAAAAAAAATTATTTTCTGTGTTTGTGAATTGTGTGCGCAGTAGCCGCACGTGCATCAACAAAGTAGTGCCAAGCGTGCGCCTGTGTCATAAGTAAAGGGCCGGCTGGCTTGACCGTTAAAGGGTGCTGTAACCCCCGAAAGTACACTCCAGTCCAAACCAAAAAAAAATTATTTTCTGTGTTTGTGAATTGTGTGCGCAGTAGCCGCACGTGCATCAACAAAGTAGTGCCAAGCGTGCGCCTGTGTCATAAGTAAAGGGCCGGCTGGCTTGACCGTTAAAGGGTGCTGTAACCCCCGAAAGTACACTCCAGTCCAAACCAAAAAAAAATTATTTTCTGTGTTTGTGAATTGTGTGCGCAGTAGCCGCACGTGCATCAACAAAGTAGTGCCAAGCGTGCGCCTGTGTCATAAGTAAAGGGCCGGCTGGCTTGACCATTAAAGGGTGCTGTAACCCCCGAAAGTACACTCCAGTCCAAACCTAAAAAAAAATTATTTTCTGTGTTTGTGAATTGTGTGCGCAGTAGCCGCACGTGCATCAACAAAGTAGTGCCAAGCGTGCGCCTGTGTCATAAGTAAAGGGCCAGCTGGCTTGACCGTTAAAGGGTGCTGTAACCCCCGAAAGTACACTCCAGTCCAAACCAAAAAAAAATTATTTTCTGTGTTTGTGAATTGTGTGCGCAGTAGCCGCACGTGCATCAACAAAGTAGTGCCAAGCGTGCGCCTGTGTCATAAGTAAAGGGCCGGCTGGCTTGACCGTTAAAGGGTGCTGTAACCCCTGAAAGTACACTCCAGTCCAAACCAAAAAAAAATTATTTTCTGTGTTTGTGAATTGTGTGCGCAGTAGCCGCACGTGCATCAACAAAGTAGTGCCAAGCGTGCGCCTGTGTCATAAGTAAAGGGCCGGCTGGCTTGACCGTTAAGGGTGCTGTAACCCCCGAAAGTACACTCCAGTCCAAACCAAAAAAAAAATTATTTTCTGTGTTTGTGAATTGTGTGCGCAGTAGCCGCACGTGCATCAACAAAGTAGTGCCAAGCGTGCGCCTGTGTCATAAGTAAAGGGCCGGCTGGCTTGACCGTTAAAGGGTGCTGTAACCCACAAAGTACACTCCAGTCCAAACCAAAATAATAATTTTCTGTGTTTAGCCGCACGTATATATCAAATCGATATAACATAAATGGAGGACCAAACTTTCTCCGATAAAAATAAAATAGAGAAAGATCAAGAACCACTTCCTCCTAGTGCTGAAGCTGCTGCCACTAGTCATGACATAGACGATAACATGCCATCAACGTCGTCTGCCAAGGCCGATGCCCAATGTCATAGTAGAGGGCACATACAATCCCAAATGGCAAAGTTCAGGAAAATGACCTTGAAAAAGACATTTAAATCAGCTGAAGAGAAACGTAAACTTGCCAATATGCCATTTACGACACGGAGTGGCAAGGAACGGCTAAGGTCGATCCCTAGTATGTTCATGACTAGTGGTTCAGCTTCACATGACGATGGAAGCACTCCTCCCACTAAAAAAATCAAAAGAGTTAAGCTGGCAAAAGCACAGCGAAGAACTGTGCTTTCTAAGAAGATATCACAAATCCCCAAGGAGAGTCCAAGTGTGGTGGTGGTTGCGATGCCTGACCTTCCCAGCACTGGACGGGAAGAGGTGGCTCTTTCCACCATTTGCACGCCCCCTGCAAGTGCTGAAAGGAGCACCCACAGTCCACTTGCTGATATGCAAATTGAAGATGTCACTGTTGAAGTACAACAGGATGAGGATACTGGTGTAGCTGGCGCTGAGGAGGAAGTTGGCGAGGAGGATTCTGATGGTGATGTGGTTTGTTTAAATCAGGCTCCGGGGGAGACAGTTGTTGTCCGTGGGATGAAAAAGCCCATCACGGTCATGCCTGGGCAGAAGACCAAACATTCCACCTCTTTGGTCTGGCAATATTTCTATCCAAATCCGGACAACAACTGTCTTGCCATATGTACCATATGTAAAGGTGAAATAAGTAGGGGTAGGGACGTCAACCACCTAGGAACATCCTCCCTTATACGGCACCTGCAGCGCGTTCATAAAAAGTTACTGTCAAGTTCAGAAACTTTGGCTCAGACCGTAAGCAGTCCAGGGACACCTAAATCCCGTTGTCCTGTTGTATCCAAGCGCCTGCAAACCACACCGTCAACTCCCTCCTCGTCAATTTCCTCCTTAGTCAGGATCGGAAGTAGTCCTGCAGGCCATATCACTGGCATGACTGACTCTCCTATCCGGGATTCCTCCGGAGGATCCTGCATTGCTACGCCTACTGCTGCCGCTGCTGCTGTTGCTGCTGCTGCTGGGAGTCGTTCATCATCCCAGAGAGGAAGTAGGAACACCACTACTTTTACTAAACAATTGACCCTCCAACAGTCCTTAGCGAGGAGGATGAAGTACGACAGCAGTCATCCTGAAGCAAAACGTATAACTGAGGCCTTGACTGCTATGTTGGTGTTAGACGTGCGTCCGGTATCCGCCATTAGTGCAGTGGGATTTAGACAATTGATGGAGGTAGTGTGTCCCCGGTTCCAAATCCCGTCTAGATTCCACTTCACTAGGCAGGCGATACCGAGACTGTACAGAAACGTCAGAAAAAGTGTCCTCAGTGTCCTGAAAAATGCCGTTGTACACAATGTCCACTTAACCACGGACATGTGGACAAGTGGAACAGGGCAGACTAAGGACTATATGACTGTGACAGCCCACTGGGTAGATGTATCACCTTACGCAGCAACAGCAGCAGCGTCACCAGTAGCAGCATCTCAGAAACGCCAGCTCGTTACAAGGCAGGCTACGCTGTGTATCACCGGTTTCAGTAAGAGGCACACCGCCGACAACCTCTTAGAGAAACTGAGGGAAATCATCGCCCAGTGGCTTACCCCACTTAGACTCTCCTGGGGATTTGTGATATCTGACAACGCCACCAATATTGTGCGGGCATTACATCTGGGCAAATTCCAGCACGTCCCATGTTTTGCTCACACAATAAACTTGGTGGTGCAGAATTTTCTGAAAAGCGACAGGGGCGTGCAGGAGACGCTTTGGGTGGCCCGAAAAATTTCTGGCCACTTTCGCCATTCAGCGACTGCGTGCCGAAGACTGGAGCGCCAGCAAACACTCTTGAACCTGCCCCGCCATCACCTGAAGCAAGAGGTTGTGACGCGGTGGAACTCAACCCTCTATATGCTTCAGAGGATGGAGGAGCAGCAAAAGGCCATACAAGCCTATACATCCACCTATGACATAGGCAAAGGAGGGGGTATGCACCTGACTCAAGCGCAGTGGAGAATGATTTCCGTGTTGTGCAAGGTTCTTCAGCCCTTCGAACTTGCCACACGTGAAGTCAGTTCAGACACTGCCAGCTTGAGTCAGGTCATTCCCCTCATCAGGCTTTTGCAGAAGCAGCTGGAGAAAGTGAAGGAGGAGCTAAGACGGAGCGATTCCGCTCGGCATGTGGGACTTGTGGATGAAGCCCTTCATTCGCTTTGCCAGGATTCCAGGGTGGTCAATCTGTTGAAATCAGACCACTACATTTTGGCCACCGTGCTCGATCCTAGGTTTAAAGCCTATGTGGTGTCTCTCTTTCCGGCCGACACAAGCCTGCAGAGGTGCAAAGACCTGCTGGTGAACACACTGTCAGCTGAAGCGGAACGTGACACGTCAACGGCTCCTTCTTCATTTTCTCCCGCAACTGGGGCTGCCAGGAAAAAACTTAGGTATCCTAAGCAACCCGCTGGCGGTGATGCAGCGCAGGCAGGACCAAGTTTGGACATCTGGTCCGGACTGAAGGACCTGGCAACAATTTCTGACATGTCTACTGTCACTGCATATGATACTGTCACCATTGACAGAATGGTGGAGGATTACATCGGTGACAGCATCCAAGTAGGCATGTCAGACAGTCCATACCTGTACTGGCAGGAAAAAGAGGCAATTTGGAGGCCCCTGTACAAACTGGCTCTATTTTACCTGAGTTGCCCCCCCTCCAGTGTGTACTCCGAAAGAGTGTTTAGTGCAGCCGGGAACCTTGTCAGCGAAAGGCGTAGGAGGTTGCTTCCACAGAATGTGGAGAAGATGATGTTCATCAAAATGAATTATCAGCTCTTCCAGGGAGACCAGCCTCCAGAACGTACAGAGGGACCTGTGGTGGTGGATTCAAGTGGGGACGAGTTAATACTTTGTGAGGATGAGGATGTACACACTGAAGAGGGTGAGGAATCGGTGGATGAGGAGGATGAGGATGACATCTTGCCTCCGTAGAGCCAGTTTGTGCAGGGACACATTAATTGCCAGCTTGTTTTGTGGGGGCCCAAACGAACCAATCATTTCAGCCACAGTTGTGTGGCAGACCCTGGCGCTGAAATGATTGATTTGTTAAAGTGTGCATGTCCTGTTTATACAACATAAGGGTGGGTGGGAGGGCCCAAGGACAATTCCATCTTGCACCTCTTTTTTTCTTTGCATTATGTACAGTTTGGGGCCTAGTTTTTCTAACTGCCATCCTGTCTGCCACTGCAGTGTCACTCCTAGATGGGTCACGTGTTTGTGCCGCCCACTCGTGTCGCTTAGCATAGTCATCCAGCTACCTCGGTGCAACCTTTTGGACATAAAAACACTATTGTGAGGTGTGAGGTGTTCAGAATAGACTGGAAATGAGTGGAAATTAAGGTTATTGAGGTTAATAATAGCATAGGAGCAGAAAAACCTACAAATTCTGTGATTTTAGCTGTTTTTATGCTTTTTTTCAAAAAAATACAGATCCAAAACACAAAACCCAGAACCCAAAACACGGAAGGGTGGTTTTGGCAAAACCAATCCAGATCCAAAACACGAAGAAAGATCCAGATCCAAAACCAAAACACAAAACACGAAAAGTGGCCGGTGCACACCCCTAATATATATATATATATATAGATACACATTATAATACATACAGTCAGGTCCATAAATATTGGGACATTGACAAAATTTTCATATTTTGGCCTCTATTCACCACCATAATGGCTTTGAAATGAAACAAACAAGATGTGCTTTAACTGCTGACTTTCAGATTTAATTTAAGGGTAATTACATCCAAATCAGGTGAACGGTCTAGGAATTACATCGGTTTCTATATGTGCCTCCCACTTTTTAAGGGGCCAAAAGTATTGGGACTATCAACTCAAAAGCTATTTCATGGACAGGTGTGGGCTATTCCCTCGTTATTTCATTATCAATTAAGCAGTTAAAAGGTCTGGAGTTGATTCTAGGTGTGACATTTGCATTTGGAATCAGTTGCTGTCGACTCTCAATATGAGATCCAAAGAGCTGTCACTATCAGTGAAGCAAGCCATCATTAGGCTGAAAAATCAAAACAAACCCATCAGAGAGATAGCAAAAACATTAGGTTTGGCCAAATCAACTGTTGGAACATTCTTAAAAAGAAAGAACGCACCGGAGAGCTCAGCAACATCAAAAGCCCTGGAAGACCACGGAAAACAACTGGTGTATGACAGAAGAATTATTTCCCTGGTGAAGACAAACCCCTTCACAACAGTTGGCCAAATCAAGAACACTCTCCAGGAGGTAGGTGTATATGTGTCAAAGTCAACAATCAAGAGAAGACTTCACAAGAGTGAATATAGAGGGTTCACCACAAGATGTAAATCATTGGTGAGCTACAAAAACAGGAAGACCAGATTAGAGTTTGCCAAACAACATCTAAAAAAGCCATTACAGTTCTGGAACAACATCCTATGGACAGATGAGACAAAGATCAACTTGTACCAGAGTGATGGGAAGAGAAGCGTATGGAGAAGGAAAGGAACTGCTCATGATCCAAAACATATCACCTCATCAGTGAAGCATGGTGGTGGTAGTGTCATGGCGTGGACATGTATGGCTGCCAATGGAACTGGTTCACTTGTATTTATTGATGATGTGACTGCTGACGAAAGCAGCAGAATGAATTCTGAAGTGTTTCGGGCAATATTATATGCTCATATTCAGTCAAATGCTTCAGAACTCATTGGACGGCGCTTCACAGTGCAGATGGACAATGACCCAAAGCATACTGCAAAAGCAACCAAAGAGTTTTTTAAGGCTAAAAAGTGGAATGTTATGCAATGGCCAAGTCAATCCCCTGACCTGAATCCGATTGAGCATGCATTTCACTTGATGAAAACAAAACTGAAGGGAAAATGCCCCAAGAACAAGCAGGAACTGAAGACATTTGCAGTAGAGGCCTGGCAGAGCATCACCAGGGATGAAACCCAGCGTCTGGTGATGTCTATGCGTTCCAGACTTCAGGCTGTAATTGCCACCAAAGGTTTTGCAACAAAGTATTAAAAAATTAAAGTTAGATTTTAGGATTGTTTAGTTTGTCCCATTACTTTTGGCCCCTTAAAAAGTGGGAGGCACATATAGAAACCGTTGTAATTCCTACACCGTTCACCTGATTTGGATGTAATTGCCCTCAAATGAAATCTGAAAGTCTGCAGTTAAATCACATCTTGTTTGTTTCATTTCAAAGCCATTGTGGTGGTGAATAGAGGCCAAAATATAAAATTCGGGCAATGTCCCAATATTTATGGACCTGACTGTATATATATATATATATATATATATATATATATAAAAAAAATATCACAGTGTATATATATATATATATATATATATATATATAAATAATTTTATTATTGCCTGGCCCCTTATAAAAATGGGCGTTATGGGGGATGAAGAGGATGGGCGGCTGATGCCGGAGGGAGTTGCCGGATATCTAGTACAGTGGCGGCTACCAGAGCCGCCGCTGGTGTCTCTACACGGCCAGTGATCACCATGTGATCACTGCCGGAGCTGCAGCGGGAGGGTGCCCCGCTGGCGGCCCGGACACATAGCACAGCGGCAGCTACCAGAGCCGCCACTGCTGCTTCTACTCAGCCAGTGATCACTATGTGATCACTGTTTTTCTGGAGCTGCAGCGGGAGGGTGTCCTGCTGGCGGCCCGGCTGTTTAGCAGCAGCGGCGGCGGCGGCTACCAGAGCCGCCGCTGCTGCTTCTACACAGTGATCACACTGATCACTGTGTCTTCCCGGAGCTGCAGCGGGAGGGTGTCCCGCTGGCGGCTCCGATACATAGCAGCAGCGGCGGCTACCAGTGCTGCTGCTGCTGCCTCTCATTGAAGGGGGTGGGGCCGGCCGGGCTGCCCGATCACTGCTGGCCACAGTGATCGGGGTCACAGCAGCAGCCGGGGCTACATGAGCCCTGGCTGCTTCCTCTATTGAAGTGGCACCGGGAGGGGGGTGCCGATTGTGCCCGATCACTGTGGCCAGCAGTGATCGGGAAACACAGGAGGGGGAGCCGCAGGTGTAGAGGGACCAGAAGGTCCCTCTGATATAGGCGGCAGTGGGAAGATTAGCTTCCCATAGCCGCCTAGTGGCCATTTCTGACTGGTCGTATCAGATACGACCATGTCAGGGAAAGCCCAGCCTGGTATGGTCGTATCTGATACGACCGTGCCAGGGAAGTGGTTAATGGGACAGCACTGGAACACCCTCCAAATAGCCTGGACTTAGGGGGTCATTCAGACCCGTTCGCGAGCAAAGGACGCTCGCAAACGGGTCGATGTTGCCCAACTGCGCATGCGCACGACGGAGGGAGCTCCGCCGTGCGCATGCGCGAGACCCGGACTGCGACAGCCAAGCTGTCGCTCCGGGTCTCGCACCAAAGGGGGCGTGTTGTCGATGTTGATTGACAGCACGCACCCTTTGGTGGGCGTGCCGGGGGCGTGGCTGCCAGGTGGAGGCCCCACTGACATCACTAGTGGGAGTGTCAGTGGGAGTGATTTTGGCTCTGATAGAGCCAAAATCACTCCAGGGCTTGCGGGAGCGAGACCCTACCGCGGGGTCTCCGTCGCAAGCCCGATGGTCGCGATGGTCAAGACCATCGCGACCATCATCATGGACGCTCGCTACAGCTGTGGGTGGGAGCGTCCATGAGGATGCACCAAAAAAAGGTAGGAGGGCCCTGATTCAGAGCGAGCGCTCTGGTCAGAGCGTTCAGCTCTGAATCAGGCCCTTAGCGCCCTGTGAGTTCTGGGCATTCCCAACCCTGAAGAAACTATTGCTCGTAAAGAAGTTCTCAAAGGATGATGAAGTGAAAAATGCCACAGTTATGTCACAAAACCGTCTACTGCATGTCTTTGAATCGTTATTGAAATGCTGCAAAAAATGTATTGAATGTGAAGGACGCTACTTTGAAAAAGAAAAATGTTCAGATCCCATGGAGTCATCTGATTCTGAATAATAAATCAGTCTCATTACTTTTCAATCAGCCCTCGTATAAAATAAATAACCCATATAAAATGACCCGTACACCCATGAAAAACTGTTTGCAGTTTGCAGATCTCTTCTTGGTACTGTAGCGTGAGTGCCTATTCATGTCTAGCTCAGATAGACAGCACATAATATTTCCTATACAGCTGTGAATGACTTGCTAGGACTTTGAATACAGTACTTCAGCCGTATAAGTCCTCAGGCATTGCCTTTATAGTAACTGTAATTACTCAAACTATTAAACAACCGATGCACTGCGGCTGACATCATTCTAACAGATACTTAGAGGTAATTACAATCATTAAAATAAACTTAAATCACATATGTGACCTCTGCATGGTTTATGAGTTTCAGAACAGATTTAAGAATTATATTTACTTCAGAACTTTTTTATAACAATAATAACTACATTATTTAAAACATCACTGTTCAAATAAATGATATTGCAGTTAACACAATATAAATTGTATTGTGCATCATAAGGTAAAAGGACAAAAAACACATCAAATAAGCTTTTATACTTTTCCCAATTACAAATGAGACTTGATAAATGTTATATAATATTAAGGGCTAGAAGGTGGAAGCACGGCTCGGTATGAGAAGGCATGGACATCAGTGTCACCCAGGTCAAACTTGCCTACTCTCCTGGACCAGACCAGCCTCCTGTTGAAGCTTGTCCTCGTGGCCCTGCCCCTGCTGTAGAGATAGCAATCAGAAAGCAAACCATTGAATGGAGAAGATGCAATGGTTATATGTCATTGCAAAGCATGTAGTAATGTCAGAAAAAGTCATCAACGATGTTGTCCTTCCAACGGCCATCCCTAGCCTGCTGGCCAAGGCTGTGGTGAAATGATTTAGGCAACACGTCCCTGTACCTTCCCCCTGGACGTCTCTTTCGTTATTTTCCTGGAGTTTAAATTTAAAGTAGGAGTAGTCAACAAGTAGGAATTGAGAATAATAATGTGTTATTGGCCCATTAAAAACTATGGGCCTGATTCAGAGCCGTTCGCTATTTGCGGTCGTTCGTTCAAAAACAAGGGGTGGCTATTCAAATGATCCGTTCGCAAATTGCAGTCTGTTCCCACCTCTACGTCTGAACGAGCGAGCAAAACATACGCTCGTTTATTTGATAAAAACGCCCCCTGGCCGCACGCACCATACGTCATGTCCGCTATTTATTAGATTAATCGAGTACATCGTACAGCGTATGAACTGCTCGCTATTCTTGTGGTTGGTGTTTTCAACCGCTATTTTGCGAGCAGTTCTGAGTTAAAAAAAACCAAGTGACGTGGTCAATGACGCTGCTTTGTTAATTATACACTCCCTTAAAACGCCCGTTTTGACCTTTAAGCACGCCTGCGTTCTGATCTCCACTCCCCGTTTTCAAGCACCTTCCCCTGTTACCACCCACATACGCCTCATTCTGTCACTCAAAATAGCAGGCCCTCGCTATATTGCGTACCAACGATTTTCGGCCGCACTGACTGGTTCGCGCATGCGTACTAAAAACCGTACGCATGCGCGGATGTGCGAACATCGCTCGGAACGAGCGTACTGCCGCTAGCGAGTGGCTCTGAATGAGGGCCTATGTCATCCAGTCATCCTTTTAGCTGATATGAGGCTATATCATTTCAATTCTGTATGACTTTGTGTTGAGAAATCAAGTATACATGGCTAAAACCACACCTGTATATAGATTAATGTCAAGTATATTTAACACAAATCTGTTTATTTAGTAAAATATTTTGTATATCAAAGAATGTATTGATATTACTTAGCAACTATTATTTAATTAATATAATGCACTTGCTCTTTATAGAAATAAAAGCATTAGCTGGAGATACACCCACAATCAAATCGTGCGCAGTTTGGTGCACCACAGACCTTATGACTTATTCATATCACTACTGTGACACAATTACAATGCACAGATAACCCGGATGCTGGCACTGGCATTACATTTAGCTGCTGCGTGCAGGGGTAAATACAGGATTTTTAAGGGGGCTCCATACATTATATATCTATACTGGAAACAGTCGGGAATTGGCATTCCGTCTGCCGGCTTCCTGACTGCTTAATCCCGGCAAGAGTTAAATGACAGGCGTCGAAATCTCGACGCCTGTCATTTTACCTACGCCGGGAGACCGGCGCCCAGCATCCCGATCGAAGGGGGGGGTTAGGTTTAGGGCTCCCGGGGGAGACTTAGTGTTAGGCACCCCCCAGGGCCAGCCCTAGCCAAAATTTTTTGGTAAGCGAGTATATTTTTTGGCGCCCCCCCTGTGCAGTGCCCCTTTTACAGTGCCCCCGGTAGTGGTCCCCCCTGTGCAGTGCCCCTTGTGCCCCCAGTAGTAAGCCCCTTATATAGTGAACCCAGTAGTAGTCCCCCTATGCAGTGCCCCCAGTAGTGGTACCCCCTATGCAGTGCCCCTTATATGGTCCCCCCTCTTGTAGTGCCCCTAGTAGTAATCCCCCTTGTATTGCCCCCAGTAGTAGTCCCCCCTTGTATTGCCCCCCTTGTAGTGCCCCCAGTAGTAATCCCCCTTGTATTGCCCCCAGTAGTAGTCCCCCTTTGTATTGCCCCCAGTAGTAATCCCCCTTGCATTGCCCCCAGTAGTAGTCCCCCCTTGTATTGCCCCCAGTAGTAGCCCCCCCTTGTAGTGCCCCCAGTAGTAATCCCCTTGTAGTGCCCCCAGTAGTAATCTCCCTTGTATTGCCCACAGTAGTAGTCCCCCCTTGTATTGCCCCCAGCAGTAGCCAGCCCCCCCCCGCAGTAGAGACGTAATAAAAAATAAAAATAAAACACTTACCTGAAACCCCGCTCCTAGTCTCGCCGCCGCTATCAGCTCCTCCATCGGTCCTCCGGGCCGCTTTGCAATATGGGAGAGACGTCATGACGTCTCTCCCATTACCCACTGCGGGAACTGGAAGAAGCCCGGCTCCGGCAGCTGTGTGTTTGCCACTGTGTAGCCGTCTGGTCAGCGCTACACATGCGGTGCAGCTGTGTCACAGCTGAGGCGCCCTCCACTATGTGGCGTCTTACGCAGTTGCGTACCATGCGTAATGGGAGAACCGGCCCTGGCACCTTCCCTAGGTTAGGGTCAAGCTAGGGGAGGTTTGGGTCAGGCTAGGGGAAGGGGAGGTTAGGGTTAGGCACCCCCGGGGGACTTAGGTTTAGGCGGCAGGGGAAGGGGGGGGTTAGGTTTAGGCACTTAGAGGGGGGATTAGGGTTAGGCACTTGGGGGAGAGGTTAGGGTTAGGCACCCCTAAGGAAGGGTTAGGGTTATGGGGTAGAATAGGTTAGTTTATACTTACCTTCCGCGACGTTCGGGATTTCCACCTGTGTCGGGCTGCTGCGACCGGCGGTAAATGATACCGAACACACATATATATATATATATACACACACACACATATATATATATATATATATATATGTATATACACACAGACACATAGCATACACACACACATAGCATACACACAAACATAGCATACACACACACATAGCATACACACATAAGCATACATACAAATAGCATACACACACATACACACACAGCCATCTGAGTCCATGCTGCTCAACATGCGTAGCAGCTCCCTTGGCCATATCCTGTGCAGAGAGCTCTGCCAATCAGAGCTCTCTGTCTGGGGAGCGGCAGCTCCGTTGCGCCCGCGGCCAGTGCAGAGACGGAGACTAGGCTGTCTCCGTCTCTGAAAAAATAATTTGGGGGGGGGGTTGGTGGTTCCGGGTACTCAGTGCGCCACTGATGTACAACTCAGACACTAACCTGGGTTAAAAGACAAAAGTCGGAGGACTGATAAGAGTAAGCCGCACCAAGCTTTGCTGCACACATTGTGCTCAATCTGCGACTTAATACCAATTCCATTGTGATAAAATACTAATCCCATAAGTGCCTAGGACACTGGCAGTGACTCTGTACACGGCTACGATGCAAATGATATGCTAAGTTTAGGAAAAAGTAGGAAAGTTTGAAAATTGCTACTCGTAGCATGGCATCTAAGTTGGTGCCTATTGCCATATGGCACAAAAAGGACAAGTGTATAAAGACTCATCTGTATAGTACAATTAAATCCATAAGTGTTCAATGTTTAGCAGGGCTCAATTACATGTCTCCATTTGTGTCATTACAAGTGCAGACAGTAGAAAATTCATACAGTACATTTAGTAAACATTTTTGGTCATATCAGATAGAAATGCCAACTATTTGCAAGCCATAAATGTGCACCTACCTAAGAGCTAGGTCATAAAGGAAACTCCATGTCAGCAATAACAAGTGTGTGTGGGCAGTGCATTAGCTTCCGAATGAAAACCTTAGTTTGCCCATGTCATGACCGGACATACAGATCTGGTAAGCATAAATTCAGGTAAGCACCTATTCTGTGCAGTCACAAAGTCATTATTTTTAGGCTATTTTGATGTGTAACTCCACAAAGCAAAAGCAGGTACAATACCATGGCAAAACAAGGAATCCCAATAAACTGCCTCCATAAAAGACACCCATATTATTATAGTTTCACTAACATTTTTATAGGAAAAAAAAATCTTAGAAAATAGACAAAGGCTCAAAACAGCACTTTACTCTGTCATTAAAAGGAACGACGGTGATAATTTGACATTTATGAAGTAATTGTAAGAGAAATAAAATTGCTTTTACCGCTGTTACCTGCAGCTCCATGGTTTCTTCTTCAGCAGCAGATGCATGATATGAGAGGATCTGCCATAGAGAAAAAAAATATTTTAAATGTTTTGAAATAAGCGCAAAGCGTTTGACAAAAATAGACTTTTTTATTATCCTTGTTGAAGGAACATTAGAAAACTAGAGTGAGAACGCCCATATTTCTAGGATGGTAACTTGCTCAGAGCTCATAGAAACACCAAAATAAAAAAAAAATGACTGCCTGCTCCAAACCATAGCTAAAAATCTGCACAGTGCTCCGAGGATGTTTGCTGAGTGTATTATTTTCTCCCATGTTTGCTTAGTGCATTGCGTTTTTTATATCCATTTTTCCCAATATTGCAGAACACAACCAACTTAGGATATACTAGTTGTACAAATATAGCACAGCGATTCTATACAGCATATTATGAACAGCCCCAAGATCACCATAATGTAGACAGTATTGAAAATTGGTTAACTTATTACATTAGGATTATTAATATTAATGTACAGAATACTAGAGTGTGCTTTGTCACTCCTTAGTGTGTACTGTACAGATGTAAACATCACTCAGCATAAATATTTAAGATTTAAAAAATATTATTTATAGCAAGCTGATATTCATTATACAAAGAAAAAAAATTGAATATTTCATTAGGAACATGGAGAACATTAATAGACTTATTACTGCTTCATCCACATATGTGAAAAAACCTATCCCTAATCCTTAAAATCTAAAAATGCAGTCCTGCAGTTTGAAAGTAAGTAATGACTTGAAATTTACTGCCAGATATCTAGTTATGTGCACCAACTCACGGACTGTTTTATTACTGCAAATATGCACAAATATGCTGGTGTAAAGCTTATTTATTGATACACAAATATCCCCAAATGGGAAAAGCCTATGAAAGCACTCTCTAGTGTCAAGCTGAAAATGATGGCAGAAGTTATTATTATATTATTACTAATGATGTCACCTTTTCAGGAACAAAGGACAAAACTTTTTATATCTTACATATTCCCTTCTGCTTAATAACATTGACATTAAATTTAAATGTTACCGTCTTGCACGATATAATCCCAGCACCTAGACTACTGTTGCTTACCCTATGTAATCTGCATTTATCTATGGCAGTGGTTCCCAAACGTTTTTGAACCACGGCGCCCTAGAGTATCAGCATTGTTTTCACGGCACCCATAAGCCAAAAGTTTGTTATTGAGAAATTCTGGAAAAAATTTAGTAAAGTAGTACAGTGAAGTAAGTTGTGATTACCTGTCATCCTTAGGGTCAGTTATGTGGTGATGGACAGGTTTGAGCTTCTGCTTGTCCACATATTTACATTACATTGACCATAATTTGATTTGGTGCTGGACCGCCAACCTGAGGCACCCCTGCAAGTGTCCCGAGGCACCCCAGGGTGCCACGGCGCACAGTTTGGGGACCACTGATCTATGGCATCCGTCCATTGCTGACCAAACCATAGTGCATTACATATATTTTAATATGTATAAAAGCTTAAACACACATTTATGTCATACGTTTCCTATGTAAATAATTTTAGATGTGCCCTTCAACAATATCAACATGCATATGGTATAATATACATTTAGAAATATCAGAGTCAGTTTTATAAATGTGATATTTATTTACTTTAATCTAAATTATACTTTGGAATCTACTCATTAAACATCTCCCTGCAATAGCCCCAGACGGACTCATTAAGAAACACTTTCTTTAGAAGTTTAATATCAGGAGCCTGATAAAGTAGTTTTGAGGCAAACAACAGATGGGTGTCTGGAATATTTACTAACTGCCAACAACAGGAGAAGTGTAAATCCTTAAGGAGGATATCTGAAAGCCAATGTTTGACAATAATCATTTAATGATTGAACAAGAAGTTAGAATTGCAGTGAGCCGCCAAGAACCAATCCTCTTATTGTGGACTCACCTCTAATGTAACCATCTGTTTGGCCATTGCTCTCTCCACAACTTCATACATCTGGGTGTTTTGGATCCCCAAGCCACAGAAAATTGCAAAGGCTTCAAGAAATTGCTCATCGTTTCTGTTGAAGGCCTTGATTTTGCCAGAGTTTTCGTCCACCTTGTTTACAAGTTGGCAAACTCCTATGATAAATATATCACTGGAGACATTAATACATCCAAGAATGTTGCTTTGCATACGTATATAAAATAAAAAAATAAAATCTATCAACAAGGCTAAACAATGTGATTTCATATTTATTATTTAATTTGTGTTCTAAAATATGTCAATGAATGCTGTATGCAGGGATGAAATGGGGACAGCGATCAGGAAATGCATAGTCACAGCCACAGGCAGTAGCCTTGGTGCGAGCAGCACCTGCTGGTAACATGACATGCAGGTAATCAGGTAGTGACATTCTGCCACCACTTCCTCATAACATACAAGACACAAGGAGGGGGGGGGGAATCTTTTAAAGCGTCGTTTGTCTAATACAATATTTTTGTTATTTTTTGGGCGGTTTTTACTAGAGGAAATACCATCATTTTTCACAATCCCGCACAATATATCTCACTTCTGAGTTTTCAACTGTAAAAAATAGAATCAACAATTTTTATCAAGCTGCTGTTTTGCAAACCGCCCAAAACTTCGCCAAACAAAATAGGTGATTCTGATAAGCGAGATACAGCCCCTCAAGCAGCCTGCTTTGGGCAATCATTATGCACTGAATAAGAGGATGAAAAAGATTAATCATTATCTTACAAATATGTCCAGTTGCATCTTTGCTGCTTGTGCGGCAAATGTTGCCACGCACGAGTATGCGTGTTGCATTCGCACCCGCGACCCCATAGGATTGCATTGTGAGAAGGCATGCGCGGCATGGCGTAACATGGCTAATTTAATGCCACGAGTCGTGTGCACGTTTGCAGCGTGAGCGGCAAGGATGCAAGAGGACACATCTGTATGAAGGCATTATAATTTACTGAATATATTAGGGGTCCAAGTAAATGTTTATTTATACTAATAGAGCAATAATATATATCAATATATTAAGTTGGAAATATTATTAAATGATTGCTAATGGTGCCTCCAAAAATGCATTTATGACTGGAGCAACAATTATTATTTTATACCACTATAAATAGCTACACATCATAAAATAATAATTGTTGCCCCCATCATAAATACATATTTTGGTCCGCTTAGTAAACAATTAATACTGTATTTCCCACTTAATATAAATAATAAATTATATTGCTACCTCCTAAATCTCCACTTAACCCTCCTGCCCTGTCCTACACTTCCCCCCAATTCACCTTCCAACTGTTTCAACCCTACTCTTAGCATTTAAGCTTTCATCCCTAGCACTATCCTTGGTTTCAGGTGCTCCTTGTCTTCTGTGTTCCCCTCCCCCTGGCTCACCTACACTGGCCGCCAAGATACAGGGAGCCACCATACCCTTTTATTACACTTTACTGTACCTCTGTTATGTTTACTCATTGTTACTGTAACATTTTTATGTTAGTCTTTCTGTTATTTGTGTTTCCGTGTACAGCACTGGGGAAAATGTGGTGTCTTAGAAATAAAATATGATAATAATAATAATAGTAATAAACTTTAATTTGACTCCCTAATATACTCATTAAATAATAATGCCATCATAAGATGATTATTAATGATCTTGTCCTTGTCTTATTCAATACACCATTTAGTCAATTTTCCCCAGTAAGTGTACAAATCAAGCGAAGACCAACTATTCCAATGTTCCCAATTTCATTGATGGCTATTAGATAAAAAAGATCCTTATTATTAGCAGATATAAAATAAGCTGAGGGCTGGATAAGCACAAAGCAATATAAGTGGCCTAATTTTTTGTAATTGGTTAGAGGTCGGGAACCTGTTGCTAGATAGATTATTTGGGTTGTTGGTATTGATTGGTCAAAAGAATTGACCTATGAGTGGGGTTTAGGGCGTATACCTTTGAAGGGGCTATTTAAGGTGAGATTTGAATATGGTACAGCCTCTTTTTGGTTTGGAAGTCCCACCCACCTAGTCAAAGCTTTTAAAACTATTTGTTTGTTTGTCTTACTAACCTTTAAGAAATGTTAAGCAGAGTGAGAAGGCAGCCACAGGTGGCATAAGTGGTCGTTGTGGGGCACTTACCCTTTTGAAAGACGGCGGGTGTGTCCTAGCCCTGCGGAAGGACAGCGGGTGTTTCCTTACGGAGCGTCCATACTGCGCTATAGTAAAGGGTGGTGAGTCCCGCACAGCGCAGGTTATGCCGTTATAGAGGGGGGACGTTTTAATCGTCCCCCAATTTTTTAAGAGAATCAATTGGCTAGAGCTGGTTCTTGGTAGCGTCCTTCTTTGCCACCCTTATTGAATTAAAATTAATTACAATTAATAAATAACTTTGGCCCTCATTCAGAGCCGTTCGCTATTTGTGGTCGCTCGTTTAAAAACAAGGGGTGGCTATTCAAATGATCCGTACGCACATTGCAGTCTGTTCACACCTCTAAGTCTGAACGAGCGAGCAAAACATACGCTCGTTTATTTGTTAAAAACGCCCCCTGGCCGCTCGCATCCTACGTCATGTCCGCTATTTATTAGATTAATCGAGTACATCGACCAGCGTATGAACTGCTCGCTATTCTTGTGGTTGGTGTTTGCTACCACAAATTTGCGAGCAGTTCTGGCTATAAAATAACCCAGTGACGTGGTCACTGACGCTGCTGTTTTAAATATGCACACCCATAAAACGCCCGTTTTGACCTTTAAGCACGCCTGCGTTCGGATCTCCACTCCCCATTTTCAAGCACCTTCCCCTGTTACCACCCACATACGCCTCATTCTGTCACTCAAAATAGCAGGCACTCGCTAGATTGCGTACCAACGATTTTCGGCCGCACTGACTGGTTCGCGCATGCGTACTAAAAACCGTACGCATGCGCAGATGTGCAAACATCGCTCGGAACGAGCGTACTGCCGCTAACGAGCGGCTCTGAATGAGGGCCTTTGAGCTTTAAACCAATGCAGTGGTGTCGTTGTCGTTACTTTTAGTATTAAGATAGCTTAATGGTTTGTATACAAGTGTTAATTGCAATAAATTAATGGACGCCTTAAGGCTTCCAGTACTAAAACGTTTAATGTGCAATTTATTTTTTCATTTAATGTGTTGGGCTCAATCTCCTGAGTTTGTTTTATTTATGTTTGCACTGGTTCATATTACGAACCATAGGGTCTATAAACAGCCATTTTATTAAAATATAGTGAAAAAGACATTTTAGTTTAGGGAGTGTCCTGCCCGGTGTAATTACAGCTGTGATGCCCCATAACAGTAATCTAATTTCCACCTATGAAAACATGAGACAAGTACCTATTACTTTATTCTTCTTTCCATTCTTAATCGGTGTGCAGAGCAGGCTCTGGATGTGCTTTGTGCTATTGTCCTCGTTTTCATTCTGTCAACAAGATTCATGTCATACTAGAAGTTTCATTTCTTCTACACTCTCTGCGACCATACACAAAGCTCTTGTAGCTATGCAACAAGAGATACAACTGTGAAGAACCTAATCATCTAAAATCTTTGTTAATGTCACCTTCTTTGGCTGCAACAGTGTCAAACTGAACGAAAGTACAGATATACAGCCTCAATAAGAAAAAGAAACAACATTCAATGTAGAAAAGAAGCTGAAAAAAAGTGTTTGAAGACAATTTACAGGACTTTTTGTATAAAAACATGATTTCTGTCTGTCTTCGCCAAATCGTTGCCATCTGTTATATCCCTTTCGCACCTGGGATTTTTGTACATGGGTTCATCCCTGGTGTGAATGGGGTGAGACCCGTTTCAGACTGGCAGTCCGACCCGACTTATTGCCTGGTCGATGACGTCACCGCTGTCAAGTGCCAAGTTTCAACTGGGTTCTTTCACACAGCACAATAACCCAGGTTGCTGCGCGATCACATGAAATAACATGGGTTATTGCTGGCAGTGTGAAAGGGGTAATAACTTATTATTATTAACTTGATGCTTTGAAATTTTCAGGGTCTTTGCCAGCCTATTCAGGAGCCAGCTGTGCCAAGAGTTGGGTAGGGATGGAAGGGGTACTAAGTCCCCTGCCCAGTCTGTGACCATGAATTGTGTGAATAGAGATCCCAGAGTTTGGTATTAAATTTGATAGTTGGGAGCAGTTTAGAAGCAGGGAGTGGTGTGCGGCAGATATGCCCCATAAGGAAATTAAATCTTTGAGAATATAGGGCGATTCACTGTCTAGCCATGAAGTAGAGCTCAGGGTAGAGTTGGAAGCAGCAATATGGGAGAAATGGGAAGTCATGTAGTAGCGTTTAGGAAAACCTCTCCCACCTCCTGGAGCCGACCTCTCCAGAACTTTAACTGCAGTTCTTGGGGGTCTGTGATTCCAGATAAAGCGAAGAAGGGGTTTTTGAACATTACTTAAGAAGACAGCGGGAACAGCTATGGGGAGCGTAGGTAGAGCCATTTTGGATTAATATTCACTTTAACTACTGTATGATCCTACCCAGCCAGGAGATAGTAAAATGATTCCAGGAGGACAAGTCGTATTGCATTCTGGAAAACAGAAGTGGAAAATGTTTGTGAAAGAGAGAATCATAGTGGGAAGTCAAGTAAATCCCCAGGTACTTGATCTTTTTAGGTTGCCATTTGAAGTTAAAATTAGGTTGGAGGGTTTCAGCATCCTGCAGGGGAACGTGGAGCAGCACGGTCTCCTATCTGACGTACTTAATTTTATAACATTAGACAGTGCTATAGGACCGCAGGATAGAAAAGAGGTTACGGAGATATGGTCGGTTGGGTCAATGATAGAAAAATATCATCCGTGAAGAGAGAAATCTAAGGCTCTAAGTTGCCCACTTGCACCCCCTGAATATCACGATGGGATCTAAATTGAGAGGCAAGCAGTTCAATTATAAGAGCAAACACCAGGGAGGATAAAGGGCAACCCTGCCTTGTGCCATTACTAATGTTGACTGGGCCAGAAAGGACACCCTTAATCAGAACTGTAGCAGACAGGGCAGAATACAATGCCAGGAGACCAGTGAGGAAGTTCTCCAGGAGATCCTATCAATTGCTTTTTCAGAATCTAGAGAGAAAAAATAGTAGGTTTGAATTATATAAGGTCAACAGCATGTCTGGTGTTATCTCTCGCATGGTGACCAGTATAAATCCTACCTGGTCATAATGGACCCAGGAGGAAAGAAATGGGTTCAGGCGATTCGCCAGGTTTTTTAGCAAATATTTTCAAGTCTAAATTAAAGAGGCAGATAGGCCGATAGCTAGCACAGTTAAGTGGATCTTTGCCTTCTTTAGGGATCACAACAATTCTACCTTTCAGCATCTCAGAAGGGAAAGCGCCGCCTTCAAGAACCTTATTAAAGAGGGTATGGGGGTAAGGAATGAGCAAGTCTGAAGATTTTTTGTAATACGCGGCCATAAATCCGTCAGGACCCGGAGATTTGACATTTTTTTGCGCTTTTATAGTCTGTTCAATCTCCTCAACCGATATCTCAGAGTTAAGGTGTTCTATAACACTATGGGACAATTTTGGCAGGCTGGACTTTGCAAGGAAGTCCATTATCTGGAGACATTTTTATCACATGTGATAAATGCACCGTCTTACTGAGCACAGAGCCCATTCATACAAGAAAGCAGGTGCAAAGGATCTTGAACAATTTATGTGGCTTGTCCAAAATGCATTAATGTACATCTAAAAAAAGGAGTGATGCGGATCTGTACAATATTGCACTATAAAACACTGTACATATTGATAGTGTGTTATGGTTGTTAAATAAATGGTGGATCTTGAGAGATAGCAGACAGTCGCTGCTAACATGACAAAGGAAATTTCCATCCGGTCCTTGGTAGAGTGTCTGAGAGTTGCACATATTTGTTCAGCTTGCATAACTCACTGAAACGGATGCTCCCAGCCAGACCAAATGTTTTAATATTAGCAGCATGGAAAATGGTTGTATGTTGATACAATTATACACAGCTAAATATGACCATCAATGTTTAATTTCTAAGGCTGCTTGGATTTACAACTGGGATGATCTGCAAGGGATTCATTGTTTATAAAAGTATTTTCCCTGGGGAAGAAGTAATAACTATTATTGTTTGCACAAGTACAACTGGGAGGCATTCATTGTAAAGTAGGTCAAATTACTAACATACACAGGGATCTATTTATCAAGCATTAATAACCCCTTTTATAGACTTTTTTTTTCCGCGATATCTGAGAAATTTATCAAATGGTGTAATGTATACTAACTATGTAGTCTGGTGTCCAAAATCTTCTCATTATTACTGTGCATGCGTGATATTTACTCTAACACAAGCTCAGTACAGATACTGGTGCAAAACTCACTGGGCTTGTATAGCCTAATTGGCTCATGCAAGGCCCAGTAGGGGGCATGAGCACTAATTAACTACTCAAAGAAGTCTTTCGATGCTGGCAAATGCTGTTTAATACTTGGCAAGGGAGACCTCTCTTGGTAGAACATCTCACAGATGGTCTATGTTAAATTCTGGCGATACAACATTTTGCAGTCAAAAGGTAGTTCATGTTACATAGACCACACAGACCCCAACTGACTCCCAACATAAACAGAGTCTTCTCTGGAAGGTGTATTTCGTAAATCACCCGCAAGCAACAAAAAAAAAGAAAACAAGAGAGTGACATCTTCATAACTACGATTGCATTTGTAAAAATAAAAAAAAAATTACAGTAGGGCCTTAATTAGAGTTCAAGCTTTTGGTGCCCTTAATGTATACATAAAAATTCTTATGCGGGTATGTGGAGTGTGCATGTATCTCAAGATAGTCCAGCTCAAAACACAGCAGTGTTTCTGCATCAGTCAGGCTGCAGGCATGCAAGTACTTCTAGTGTACTTGCAGCCCAAGATATGGCTTGATAGAGTTAACAGTAAGTGCGAAAGTTTCATTATGCTTATTGTACACAATGTAATGTAAATGAATGGTCATAAACAAAAACAATATCAGTGTCTTCTAGACAGTGTCCATGTGAAATGTAATGACATGCAAACATCACAACATCTATCTGAAGCTTTATGAATCTAATAAGAATATTTTTTTTATGCATTTAAATAAACACTGTGGGATCAATACATAAGCAGCCAGTGTCTATATAGTGCTCTGTTATCATCCTCATCATGATGCACATTTACACCAGGCCTCCTGTAACCACATTAGATACGTGTAAATAAATATATAAAAATAGTTTGGATTGCGGTATAAAAACATGCTATTCTACATGCGGTATGGGGTTAAGAATATTTCATGGTTTCCAAACAGCACTAAAAATACCAAAAAAAAAACATGTGATTTACAAAATTGCACCAGAGTAAATCTGAGTGAGCGTTAATGTTTCAGTTTTCTCAACACTGTTCATACACATCAGCTGGGAGGTGGCATGACTTACTAGAGTTTTATTAAAGACATAACATACGGTAGCAATGCAGCATACCCCCTTGGAGAATGGTTCTGAAGGGTTTCTTTCCATATATTCTACAAGGGTGGCATTACAGTTCAGTATCTCAGCGCCTATGTCAGCTCAGGTGTAGATTGTAAGCTCTCACGAGCAGGGCCCTCTTCCCATATGTGTTTTCTTTCCCTCACTTATACCTTCCCACCTGCTATAACTGCACCAAACCTTTGGGGTCTGCTGCCCCACTGCTTATTTGACTCGTATGACTGTTGCTCCAGCAATGTTTTTAAACCTTGTCCATGATCTGCAATGTTCTGTACTGTAAGTTGTTTTGTTCATACTGTTTCTGCTTATGAACTTTGTAAGGCACTGCGGATGCCTTGTGGTGCCATATAAAGAAAATAAAATATTATAATAATAATATTTATTAATAATAATTATGTGCATAAATACTATATATATATATATATATATATATATATATATATATATATATATATATATTATATTTGTGTGTATGTCTCCCTATACTGCTTTTGCTCTGGCCTCATCACCTGCAACTGATGCAGAGTCCATAACTACAACCTACATTGGCCGAATATTCTACCAGTAATTCAATAGTTATCCTATACTGGTGGGGTAGTCATAAATACCTGCTTTTTCAGTTCCAACAGAAGTACACATTTCATATAAGAAACAAAAGAAATAGAAAATACTAAAGAACAAACTGCTGTTGGGAACTTGCAGAACAACCTGGCACCCCTGACATTCTGCCACCAACAGCCTAGGTGCAGGTCAGAGACATCTTTTACTTTGTCAAAAATCCCAGATATAATTGTATTCATTAAATTGTATGACATGACAAGTCATGGATACCATTCATTCAGAGGCCCATATGTGACTTCTACTTTTACCCATAGAGATGCTCTCTTCTGTATGCGTAGCATGCAGGACAGAGATAACTCAGGATTGGGGCCTATCTATCGACTTTAAATGCCTCTTTAATCACGCAGAATCAGCAGTTTCTACATAATTGAACAAGTATCGCTATTTATCATATGCTTAATATAGGAGATATCGGTTTTGCATTCACCGAGACAGCTGCTTATTGGATAAGTTGTCCCAGTGTGGCTGCATTGATTAAGAGCCCAAAAAAGACGAATTACAAATTGCTGCAATATGAGACAATAAGTATTATTACTTTTAGGGGCCTCCGCTGCCACCAATGATAAATAGTCCCCTTAATTTAAACTCGATAAAAATCGATCAACATTAATGTTGTTTCTGGAGCTAAATCACACATTTACTAATATTTGATAAAGCAAATCATAAATTGTCTGTTAGTACAGTAAATGTGTGATTTAGCCTCAGAAACATAACATCGATGTTGATCGGTTTTTAGCAATTTTAAATCGACATTTAGTAAATATACTCCTAACTGTATATAAAAGCAGTTTCTTCCTGGCTTAGATCATGCTAGCTAGGGTAATATTTATCATTGGTAGCAGCAGAGGCATCCATCTATCTAACAGCATATACAGTAAACATGCATAGGCAAACGCCGGGGGGGTTTCCGTCTGCCTGGAAACCCCCCTCCCCAGCCCACACCATGACCACAATAGAAATAGTAATATAATAGATTGTTACTAGTGCTGCATGTTCTTCTCAGTATCACAAATGAAATAATTAGCACCACATGTGGTCTTTTAACATGTATCAGCCAGTAATAAATAACCAGTGACCAACTAGAAGATCTGGAAAACATGCACTGTTAAAGATGCACTGCTATAGAGCCCAATATGTACATATATGTCCACAGCAGTGCTAGGTTCTTCTGCTGCTCCTCCAGGCTCCCGGACTTGCTCCAATAGTCTGGAATGGTGCTCACGTCTAAAATAAATACGTTCAGCTCAGGCAGGATGGCCTACTGGCGCATCTAATGGCTTACTGTGATCACTGGTCCTGTATATGCTGGAATTATGACACATAATACACTTTGTATGACGCATATAATGGGTTACTGTGATCACAGGTCCTGTATATGCTGGAATTATGACACACAATACACTATGTATGACACATATAATGGGTTACTGTGATCACAGGTCCTGTATATGCTGGAATTATGACACACAATACACTATGTATGACACATATAATGGGTTACTGTGATCACAGGTCCTGTATATGCTGGAATTATGACACACAATACACTATGTATGACACATATAATGGGTTACTGTGATCACTGGTCCTGTATATGCTGGAATTAATACACAAAATACACTATGTATGAAACACAATACACTTTTTTGATGATTATTAAAGCTGGATAAGTGCTAATTATTCCCTCTTCATGGAATGGCCACACTCGCTCTAAAATTAAGCATTTGGAAACCCTCCTCTGGAAATCCTGCGTTTGCCACTGACATGTATTTAAGGTATGTAACACAGCAATACATTATAGTTATGTGAAGGTGCCAGGTGCACATTGTGGATTTTGAACCAACTGGTCCAGAAATTACTACATAAACTGAAGTTACAAAGAACTTTGTTTCCTATATAAATATATATCTGTAGGCTGAGTCTGAAGTAGAAGTAGAAAACGATGTATTGCAGTAATAAATATACATTTTATACTTGGTATGCAGTCTCTCAGTATCATGTTTATCAGGGGCATATTTATTATAATATGAGCACAGGCCTAGAAAATTAAAAATCCTTATTGCCGCATATTGCTCAAGTGTATTCATTTAAATTTCTGGAAACACAGGCTCCAATAAAAGCCGATCCCAGTGTTCAGTAAGAAGTAAAGTGACTGTAGCCCACCGGAGGGGGATCCCAAGATATCTTTCTTGCAGGGCTGTCCCACTGAGGCTACGTTATCTCACACATGTAAGATGCGCACAGCTTCACTTTGCGTATCAGGTTACATACCGTTCCCACACAACACTGTGGGGATGGCTGCTGTGAGGGCTGGCAAACGGAATGCAGGAAATGCCTTTATCTATTAATTCATTTAAGGGATACTTAATTCTGCCCTTAAACATGCAAAAAAGCAGCAGAATGGATTAATAATAAATAGGCCCCTCAGTGCACTACTTATTGTGCTAATATACTTCACCATTAGGTGCCTCTTCTCTTTATTAGTTTTTACAGAATAATAATTGTTATATACATATTTAGGTGTACTAACAAAACATGAATATTTTGTGTTGAGTAGAACCATAATGTAAATAGAAATCATTTCATTTACTTTCTGCTTTCAGTCACCACAGACTGTCAATACAATGCCTTGAAAATTGCTATTATTGGTTAATGTTGCAGTAATGGTTTATTATTATTATTACTACTATTATTATTATTATTATTATTATATAATAATAATAATAATAATAATAATAATAATAATAATAATAATAATAATAAAACGTATAGCAATTTTTTTTACCAATAGCAATCATGTTTTACATTTGAATGTAAAAAACACAACATACAAAATAAACTTAACAGAAAAGAGAGATAAGCATTTATTAATTAAATGTTTTAAATAAGTGTTTACTTACTGTCCATGAAAATCGCTTGTCCTTAGTGACATTGGGTATGTTGAGCGGCTCCATGGTGTTTGTCACAAATTGGGCATACATGTAATTAATTTTGTTTACATCATACTCCCTATTTTCAAAAAAGAAAATAACACAATTAGATGCAAAATAAAAAAAAGTTCTATTTGGCTGAAATATACATAATACTGTAATTTAATGTTAAATAAGTCCTAAAACTAAATGTTTCTTGTTTTAAACTATAAGGCAAGTATTTAACAGAGGCAGAAATACTGACTCTGGGCCCGATTCATTACGGATCGATATTGCGATCGCGCTGCGATTACACATGCAGATCTTGTGCGAACATACGATAATGAATGCTATCGCCATGCCGTCGCACAGCCAGCATAGAGACGCCCACTACTGCTATCTCACATCCGCAATACCTTGCAGTCCTGCGTATACATCGGGACATCGAGTAACATCGGCCACTCACACACAATTACAACAGGTCAGACCTTACTCAGAAATTACTAACCACGCGCACACAGTGAGTACTCAAGCTGTGTATTCCATCGCAGTGGCTAATTTATGCACGGCCAGGTAACAGCGTTCAAATCGACAGGCACATCTGCGTTTCCCCGACTACTCCCCTGTCACCACCAACAAACGCTGACCTGACGTCACTCACCCGGCTATGGCTTTGTATCTCCGTGAATGATCGCAAAGCAATCGCAATGATAACTCACTCACGCGCACTGCGGTGCATATGCACGCGCAGTACGCAACCATCAGCCGTCTTCGTACGCTATTGCAATAGCGATCCACGCTGAATCAGGCCCTCTGATCTGGTTTAATTCAGTTTCCAGGATTCTCAGCAAGTCATGCCAGCCAGATTTAAAATTAATTATTTTTAAACAATTATAATTAATATTTTGTATACAGCTTTCCCATGGCTTCGTCCATGATGAAATCGTATCTGTGAACATTCAAGTGAACGCAGGCCCAAAGCACTTCTCTCTCACCCCTTACCAGCCGCGCACATGGTGCCACACCTATCTCTTGTACTGATAATGTCAATAAATGTTGTTTTTGTTATTGCTCAGCTTTATCTTGACGAAACGAGATTAATCAAAATGATGCCGTTTGTAGGAAAATCGGTTCAGTTTTTTTGCGCCAACTTTGAACAGACAGACACAATGTTCTTATAATATTAGTATAGATTAACCAGGGGTGGATTAAGAGTTTACTGCACATGCACAGGTCCCAGAGACACACCTACTGCACATGCACAGGTCCCAGAGACACACCTACTGCACATGCACAGGTCCCAGAGACACACCTACTGCACATGCACAGGTCCCAGAGACACACCTACTGCACATGCACAGGTCCCAGAGACACACCTACTGCACATGCACAGGTCCCAGAGACACACCTACTGCACATGCACAGGTCCCAGAGACACACCTACTGCACATGCACAGGTCTCAGAGACACACTTACTGCACATGCACAGGTCCCAGAGACACAACTACTGCACATACACAGGTCTCAGAGACACACCTACTACACATGCACAGGTCCCAGAGACACACCTACTGCACATGCACAGGTCCCAGAGACACACCTACTGCACATGCACAGGTCCCAGAGACACACCTACTGCACATGCACAGGTCCCAGAGACACAACTACTGCACATGCACAGGTCCCAGAGACACACCTACTGCACATGCACAGGTCCCAGAGACACACCTACTGCACATGCACAGGTCCCAGAGACACACCTACTGCACATGCACAGGTCCCAGAGACACACCTACTGCACATGCACAGGTCCCAGAGACACACCTACTGCACATGCACAGGTCCCAGAGACACACCTACTGCACATGCACAGGTCCCAGAGACACACCTACTGCACATGCACAGGTCCCAGAGACACACCTACTGCACATGCACAGGTCCCAGAGACACACCTACTGCACATGCACAGGTCTCAGAGACACACCTACTGCACATGCACAGGTCCCAGAGACACAACTACTGCACATACACAGGTCCCAGAGACACACCTACTACACATGCACAGGTCCCAGAGACACACCTACTGCACATGCACAGGTCCCAGAGACACACCTACTGCACATGCACAGGTCTCAGAGACACACCTACTGCACATGCACAGGTCCCAGAGACACACCTACTGCACATGCACAGGTCCCAGAGACACACCTACTGCACATGCACAGGTCCCAGAGACACACCTACTGCACACGCACAGGTCCCAGAGACACATCTACTGCACATGCACAGGTCCCAGAGACACACCTACTGCACATGCACAGGTCCCAGAGACACACCTACTGCACATGCACAGGTCCCAGAGACACACCTACTGCACATGTGCAAATATCCAGGAAAATGGCCACACATCCTTTTTCTGTTGATTTGCACTGTCACTGCAGCACTGATGGGGGACTCAAAGTAAGTATTAATAATTGGTGCAGGGTATGCGGTGTGGGCCCTCCTGGACCCAGGGGCCCGTGAGTACTGCACATCCTCCACCCATTATAGATACGCCAAAGATATTAACCTCTTAGATTCCTAAACTTTCTGCGACCCCTAGCCTAAACCCCAAGAGTGGGAAGATGGACACACAGCGCAGATATCCTTTTTAAATATTTATTTATATGAGTGAAAAACTTTTGGATAATTCAGAGTTGTACGACTACTTCTGCATTTGTGTAATTGCAGACGCCAAGGATTGTATTGAGACGCCCACCTGCGGTTTTGCAAACCCAAGCATCTGCATACAATGGTGCAGCGTCAGTCGCAGAGCATGCGATTATTGGTGCTCTGAGTAACCATATGGTCGTACAGAGCGGGAAGTGAGAAGCCAGAGACATTTTTCTTGCATACAGGATCGCAGATGTAGGATAACCCCGAAATGGTAGCAACACGTCTGCATTCTTTGCTGTCACTCCCTCACTCTCTTTTACTTCCACCAAACACCCCCTGACCGTCAATCACACTGCAGGTAAATAGTCGCTGCAAGTGACTAAGGTAATGTACTTTGGTGCATTTGCAGTGCAACTTAAAGGCATGCGCAATTTACCAATAATCGCTCAACTGCAGAAATATCGGCATAGGGTACAACTCTCAATTAGGCCCATTATGTCTGAAATTTGACTGATAACCAAATGCCAATTGCCAATCATATTAGAGTAATTTTGGGGTAACTTTGTGGTACTGATTCTGAATATGACATCCGATTTGCTAGATTAGCTCAGATTTTTCAAATACAAAGGTGAAAACAAGAAAAACACAATAGACAACTGTCAACTGACTGCTGGTTGGGTGGCCAATCACTTATATACAGAGGGGGAATATTCTAGAATTATTGCGGAGTAAACACTTAAGGTGCCCACACACATACCGATGTGCACACGATCCGCCGATGTGTACGATTTGTGTACGATTTCCCTTGAAACTCTCCCCGGCAGCTCTGCACATGATCTCTACAAGATCTGCACACGATTTGGTGTCCAATCTTCAAACCAGGGGCAGAACTATGGGAGACAATAGAGGCACCTGCCGCCGGGCGCCAGCACTGAAGGGGCACCTCCTCCATCGTCCACAATATATTCACCAAAATAGGTCTGCAAATATGTACCCGGAGTGTACAATCACGGCTGCTCAATACATGGCACCTCTTCCCGGCACCTGAGAAGCTACCATAACCATATACTAGTGGAAGGCTCTATATCAGACCATCGGTTGCCGCTTCCATCCATCTATATGGCCTGTACCTGCTCATTGGTGTACTGCTCCTCAGCAGCTACTTATGCCAGCGAGACACATCCAAAAAAAGGGTGTTTTGGGGGGATATCCAGCAAATTTACTTTAGTAAATATGCCTAATAGAAACATGGTCACATATTCGGGGTGAGGGGGCACCAAATTATAACTTGCCTCCGGGCATCTGGGATGAACTTACGCCACTGCTTCAAACGATCTCTCCTGCAGTCAGACTGTCACAGTGCATCGTGTCCTAGATTGTCAGATCTGCCCTACAGCACGGCAGATCTGAAGATGCGATGTGCCACCTGTGGGGACTCACAATTTCCTCATGATTTTGGCATATTTTACACGATCTGTCATTCCGATGCGTTCAGAATTGGCCAGATCAGGTAAAATATCGCTATGTGTGTGGGCAACTTCAGAATATTCGAGTGTCTCACCTTCTAGAATATTCCAATAGATTCCTATATGCATGCGTTATGGCTAAGCTCCCTATTACTTGAGGGCATCCTTTATCTCAAGAACTAGGGGTAAATTTACTAAAGTGAGAGATCAGATTCTAGCTATTATCTTCTAGAAGGTGCTAGATAAATGTTAAGTAGAATCTGATTGGTTGCTATGGGGAACATCACCATTTCTGAAAACTCTCACTTTAGTAAGTATACCCCTTAGAGTCAATTTGAAAAAAACACTGCTTCATTTTTTTATACGGCAACCCCAAAATACTCTACATTTATTGAAATATCCTTGGCTACTAAACATTTATTTTTATTTGGACTATGTTATTCATTATTATGTTTTTCTTTTGCAGTGGTAGAAATTCTGTTTTGTCTGCAGTTTGCTCAAATATCACTAAACTAAGGGTGGGATGTACTAAGCATCGCATTTTCAATGCGGTACATATCGCCACTTTTCGGGTACATATTGGCATTAATAACGCTGGTATGGACCTAGGAATGTGCAAAGGACAGCTCTCCCGATAAGAGCTGTCCTTTGCGATAGAGACACTTCCAGGTCTATGATCCAGAAGTCCATCTGGCGTCTTTCTGCACATATGGAGAATGACCTGCACGCCACAGGGGACACTAGTGCAGAACGTGAAAAGAAGCCCATATGTTTCACTTGGGCCACACCATCTGAAGATGTATCGCATTCCGGGGCTTGGTACATATGGAAAATGCAGTGAAATTCAGAAAACTGCCACATTTTCCTTTTAGCACATCCCACCCTATCTGAGAGATACCAGGCTGCAGATTAACCATAGAGCGGATGAGACTACAGGTCCAGGCCTCCACATAAAAATAGGCCCAGCATCATGGCAGCATGATGATAACCACATAGTTGGCCATAAATCAAATAAATAAGTACTCTTAAAGTACTTAAAAGTGTATTTATATTTTCCTCACAAAATTATGCATTTTTTCAACTTTTACATATTTACATTGGGGCAGATAGTGTAGGAGGTGTACACGCCCACATGGCACTGGCCACACCATACTTGCCGACATTCTGGCAGCCCCTCCGAGAGGGGGCAGCCGGGTCGGGCAAGCAGGGGGGCGTGGTGCGGTAGAAGGGGCGTGGCCGATGATACTACATGGCAATGGGGGCGGAGCGTGGGCACTGAATCGCGTCATTTGGTCTCGCCCCCGCTAACAAAAGGCGAGATTTTCGGCATTGTGAAGCAGGGGGCGGGGTCATGATGACGAGATTCAGCACAAATCGCTTCACCGCCCCCCCCCCCCCCGCTTTGGGGGTTCATCCGGGATTCGAGGGGGAGATCCGGAGGGTCGGCGGCCGGGTGGGAGAATTACCTACTTTTTTGCGGGGGGCCGGGAGCACCACACGATTTTCGGGAGGCTCCCGGCCAAATTGGTAAAGTAGGCAAGTATGGGTCACACCTCCTCCACTTCTCACAATAGGCCCTTGATCATTTTCAGCCCAGGCCCATGTGGCTCTTAACCCAGCCCTGCCCGACGACAGTGCCAGGGAGTGGTAATAGATGTATTACCTTTTTGCTGGCCAGTCTTGCTGCATCAGTGCATGTGTGAACCGACTTGCCAGATCACATATGTTCAGTGGAACTGTAAGCTATGACTTTGGCTTCTAGTTCCACTTGTTAAAAAAAAAAAAATAATATATGTAAAAAATATAATCACATTTTTGCATCAATTCCAATTGAAAAATGTTTTATATTAATAAAAAAGCATTTTTTTCTACTAATATTTCCTGCTTTCACCATCAGACTTCCTATGTTAAACATTCTGCAGGTATCGCCACCACAACAGCACTTGATATACTGAATAGGGAGAAACCCTTTCTAAATCAAAAACAGCTTTCATAAATAGTCCCATAAATCTGAAATGGGAATAACAATCCCTCTTTCACCTGAATATTTTCATCTCACAACTTACTCCTTTTGTCAACAAGCATGCAAATAAAGTGACTTAACCAGTTGTGCTGCAAGTCACATTGTGGCACCAGGCACCCTGCACGTGCCTCGATTATTAACTCCATTTGGTGGACAAAAATGTAATGCCCAAAGGTATTGTGCTCAGTGATAGCTTTACTACCCTGTAACAGTCTAGCCCCATTCCCTCCTATAAATCCCTTAACAATTCTAGGTTCTAAATATTCATAAACTGTATGTGTAACACAACTTTGCATAGGTGCGATAATCAGACACTCCTTTATACATGTCATGTAGTTTACACTATTAAACGGTTCTGATTAAGGTTAAGGACATACAGAAGAGTACAGGGGACACACAAAGTAAGAACATTCCCTACATAACTTGCTTTTCAATGTGTATTCTCTCTCTGCTTATCTTGCACTTTTAACAAAGCCTCAGCTGAATAGTCTGCGAAGACATTTCTGAATAGCTAATAATTGATGGCAATTATATAGTGTCAGCAAAACTCCAGCCCAGAGTAAGTGAGCCTTGCTGGAGCTGACAGAACGATATCATTGGTAGTAATGACATTAATAATGATAATAATAATGTCATTCGCTATTAACAGGGTTCGCAAAATACGCACTATAGCGCGTTTTTACGTGCTACAGCAACCTGGGGACCCAGTTTTAAAAACTGGTCGGGTCCCGCAGGACGTGCTAGCGCTGTGTGTGCTGCAGCCGTCTCACCTGCCAATCCCTGCATGTCTGGCTTCTCCCCTGGCCAATCCCTGCATGGCGGCATCCCCTCCGGGAAATCACCGCGTGGCGTCCCCTCCGGCCAATCGCCATGCGGCGTCCCCTCCGTCCAATCACCGCCGCGGCGTCCCCTCCGGCCAATCACTGCACGGCGTCCCCTCCGGCCAATCACCGCGCGGCGCCCCCCCGGCCAAACACCGCGCACAATAATTGAGTCCCACACCAGCACGGACTAAGCTGCTCCTACCAGGAACACTAGACTAGTCTGCTGGCAGACACCACGCCATATCGCTGTACCCAGCCAGCCAGACATTGTGGATGCAGAAGATACTGCCCGAGAGCCGCTACTTAAGGTACCACTCCTACATAGGGGCAGTAGGAGGGTGCATTCGGAGGACTGATAACTACATCAACTGTACCCAATGTGCTGTCTATCCTTACCCTCAGTTCTGTCCCAGCTGCAATGCTAACCCCCTCCCTAATCCAAGTACTGCCCCCAGTATTACCTTCCCCTAACCCCCTCCTTACCCCCTAGTACTGCCCTAGTTATCTAACCTTATCCCACCCTAACCCCAGTATTGCCTGCCCCCTGACCTCTTCCTTGTCCCCAGTACTGCCCTAGCTGCTAACAACTCTTTCCCCCCCACTACCTCCCATACTGCCAAAGGTGCTATCTACACTTGCCCCCTCTCTACCCCCAGTGCTGTCCCAACTGCTATCCTGACCTGGCACTTCCCCTAACCCCCTCTTTGCCCCCCCCAGGTTCTGTCCTAGCTACTATCTACCCTTGCCCCCTCCCTACACCCAGCACTGCCTGTCCATAACCTTCTCCTTGCCCCCCAGCACTGTCTCAACAAATGTGTGCATTTACCCGTCCCTGGCCCCAGCCCTGCCTGCCCTTACTCCCCTCTAGCTGCAGCTCTACCCCAACTCCTCCCTGCCTTTACCCCCAGCTTTACCCCAACTGCTATACCCCCCAACACTTTTCCATCTCCTGCCTGCCCTTAACCCCCATAATACGTGACGGGACCCAGATAAAGTGGTGTATGACCCCAATTTTTCAAAGTGAGGGGTCCCTGGGACCCACAATTTATTTCGCTCACGCGCAAACACTTTATTAATATTATAGCTAACTCTACATATCCCCCATTGTTGCTGGACTATATAATGTCTGTATTTTAGAAATATTTTTATTTAAATAATTCATTATACTTTACCTGCACTGTTTCGCTTACTGTGTAATACAGGTACAGTAAGTAGCATCTGGGATGCAGGCAGACAATCATAAAGAAGGGATCTAAACTAAATTTCATCAGTGTCATCATTTTATAGTTAGTGAGGCAAATCAATGACTATGGGCGGGATGTAACAAAGCAGTTTTTGAAGTTCTTGGAGGTCTGGCCGCTTACCGCATATGCACTAAGCTCTGGTATGCGATACATTCCGGGGCTTGGATGCAATGTGCAATGTCATCTTTAGATGGTGTTACCCAGTAGAAGCCTCTGGGCTTCTATTTGCATTGTTCCAAGCAATGTTCGATGCACGCACAGACTGACTCCTGGGTCCTAAATCCAGAAACCTTCTGTCACAAAGAACAGCTCTTACCGGGAGAGCTGTCCTTCCTTTGTGATTTTAAATTTCTTTTATTCATCAGAGCAATAATACAACAAAGATACATCGGTTGATAGTATTGGCAAGTAATACATAGAAAAAAGATTCATTAATGGCAATAACAGACAAATAGTATAAGATCAATAATATGTATATCATTTTCTTCGTTGAGCAGAACCAGAATAAAACATATATTCCTTAAAATAATCTAGACATGGCCGACACCCCCCCCCAAAGATAATAAAATATCCGAAATCTGACTAGAGACAGGTTCACTCTTAACCTGTGGTAGGAAGCACAATAGGCGGATCGTCTTGTAAAATTCTTGTTTCATACCAAGAGGTATGTCTAAAGCATAAATGAATTTGACTTCGTAGTTCCACCGTAAGGGAGTCTATAAAGTCTTCCCACAATTGAAAAAAATCTGCTGTCTTAGCCTCCTTATGTAGTGTAGTTTCTAGCCAATCCATTTGAAAAGCAAAAAATAATTTAGCCCTAAATAAAGAAACCGACGGGGGATCTGCATGGGTCCATCTCTGTAATATACATTTACGAGCCACCGCAGATATAATCAATAATAATTTTTTACTATCTCTCGTACCCGAAACATGTGGTGGTAAAATACCCAAAATCACCCACTCCGCTGACAATGGGAGGTAACTAACCAGACATCTAGATGCAAATCTATTAACCGATGACCAGAATGTACGTATAAGGGGACATTCCCACATACAATGAGTGAAAGTTGCTTCAGAAGCCCCACATTTAGCACAGTTACTATTATCGGACAATCCCATCAAGAACCTGCGATGAGGGGAGAAATACCCATTATGATAAATATTGTAAAACATCTCTTTATACATGCTCGATGAAAGTATTGGTTGAGAATATAGGAATGAGCGTAATAAACCCTCCATAGTGATATGGGGAAAGACACTACACCAAGTGGATAATCCCGTAGAGATTTTTGAATGATCTAAAGGAGTCTGAAGAATTTTGTAGTGAAGGGAAATTACTCCCCTGCCTCCCATAGGTCTATTTAATAGTAGGTCCAAAGAATTGGACCAATCTACTGGAAAGAGAACGCGTATAATAGAGCTCACATAATGCTGCGCTTGGTACATTGCCAAAGAGTGGGAATGAGATAAATTATATGTATTCATCATTTCCGCCACTCGATAGGGTCTACAGTTCTCGATGTCGACCAATGCCCGGACATAAGGTATTCCCCTATCTGGCCATGACGAGAAGGGCGCTGAAGCCTCCCCGTTTTGAAACTCGAAGTTTAGTAGTAGTGGGAGAAAAAGAGAATGGTGAGAATTTAAATTTCTTTGTTTTCTAGTGTATTGCCAAACTCTCCATGTAACCATCAGTAAGGGATTATTAATAATATCCTCAGAAATCTCCTGTCTATGGGAATGGAGGAACGCCAATATGTGTTGGTCAGGTAAAAAAAGTTGGTCCATCTGTGAGTCAGTAAATAGGTCAGTCTTGTGTATCCAATCTCGTATATATATCTCAAGATTCCGGCATGACTATATAATTTTAAGTTAGGTAAGTTAACCCCTCCATTAGCCCTAGTTTGCTGGAGTTTCAATAAGACAATACGAGGTCGTTTGTTCTTCCAAATAAATTCCCTAAATGTTTTATACAGGGATTTTTCATCCTCCTGAGAAAGCAAAATCGGCTACATCTGTAGGGGATATAACAATTTCGGGAAATATATAATTTTCAGTAAATGGATTCTGCCCAAGTATGATAGCATGAGGTGTCGCCATTTAGACAAGTCCCCCACCACCTCCCGAATAAGTGATTTCATGTTAAGATCATATAAGTCCCCTATATTTCGAGGTAATTCAATTCCCAAATATCTAAGTGAAATAGGGACCCATACTACCGGATATAAATCCCCCCAGTGTGGTTTTACTATAGGACCCAAGAATAGTGCCTCTGATTTGTCTGAGTTAATGTTAAAACCCGAAACCTTTGCAAAATCTGACATTTTATCAAAAATTTTTGGTAGAGTTTGTTCTGGATCCGAAATATAGAGTAATAAATCATCAGCAAAAGCCTGGACTTTAAGTTCTTGAGAACCCATCCGAATACCTTTAAAATCTGGCCAAGACTGGAGAACACGCAGCAGTGGGTCTAGAGCAATGTTAAGTAACACTGGTGACAAAGGGCATCCTTGTCTAGTGCCCCTCATCATTGTAAAGGAGGAGCTACAGGTGCCATTGATCATCAACGTAGTGGTCGGTTCATGATATAAAAATCAAAATAAATTCGAAAAGGGTCTACCAAAATCTCGTAGTTCAAAAATTTTAAGCAAGTGATTCCACGACACTGTATAAAATGCCTTTTCAGCATCTAAGCTCAAAAGCATTTCTTCCAAATGGGATCGGGAGCTAGAATGAGACACTATAGCTGCCAGGGCCGTTCTAACCCCCTTTACCGAAAACCTACCCCTTGTAAAACCCAATTGATGGTGTGTTAGGATTTCAGGCAAAAATAATTGAAGACGATTGGCCATAATTTTGGTCAGTATTTTGAAGTCTTGGTTCAGAAGTATAATAGGTCTATAGGATGTAACTAAGTCCGGGTTCTTAGAAGACTATGGTAAATGCATCATTAAAGTTTGGATAGTGTAATTGACCTTCCAATATGCCCTTGAATAAGGTAGTAAGAAATGGAACTAATTGGGGTTGCAACATCTTGTAATATTCCCCTGCAAAACCATCAGGGCCCGGAGATTTGTTATTATGAAGGTGAGAAATAACCTCTGAAATCTCTGTTTCTGTAATATCTTGAAGTAAAATATCCCTTTGGGTTGAAGTAAGTTTCGGAAGCTCCGCCTCATTCAGCAGATCTCTACGTAACGCAGGGAATTCTGGGGGAGCTGTATATAAGACTTATAATAATCTTGAAATGTGGATACTATATCAGTTGTAGATAGCAAAAGGGCAGCTGTAATAGGGTGTCATATTGTTTTAATAGTGTGTCGAGTATTATGCACCTTCACCATATTAGCTAATAGGCGTCCCGATCTATTGCCCCATCTATAATAACGTTTTTTTGCATAATCTATCTGAGTCCGAGCATTGGTCAACAGAAAACTCTCTAATAATTGACGATGTTGTTTGTAGACCTCAAAATTGTCATCAGAAGGGTCAGCCTCATATTTAATATAAGCCATATGCACAGCACCATGTAATACATCATATTTACTCCGATTTTCCCGCCTCCTCCCAGCCTCATAAGCCAATATATGACCTCTAATTACCGCCTTGGAAGTTTCCCAAAAGAGAACTGAGTCCTCCCAATGTTCTATGTTGTCATCAACGAAGTCCATCCATTTGGACTGGAGATATTGTTTAAAGTGATCCGATTGGCTAAGAAAAGATGGGAATCTCCAAAATTTACGTGACACCTCAGAAAACTTAGTTTGGATATCTAAAGAAACCGGAACATGATCCGATATGACTATGCTATTGATATCACTAGAACGTACAGAGGGAATCAAATGATCATCCACTAATATGTAATCAATTCGAGAGAATGATCTGTGTACTCGAGAATGATAGGAGTGTGTCCTGTCAGTGGGGTTAAAAAGTTGCCACACGTCACATAGATTGTTAAGCGAAAGCAATAGCCCCACACCCCCTGGTCCCAATGATGATAAAGAGGCTGATGATCCAAGTCTATCAAGTGTCTCATCAGCTACCCCATTAAAGTCTCCCCCCATCATCAGGTTCTGTCCTTCCTTTGTGATCTTTTTCAAACATACGGCGTAAGTAAACGCCATTATGCTTGCGAAGAGTGGCGGTATGCATCACATTAAAAATGCTATGTGTCATACATTGCTCTCTATGACTTAAACATATGACATATATTGCTAAATAAATATGTATAACATTAAGGTGCAACTTAACCCTAATTAATTGGAAATGTAGAAGTCCTTAGCCTAAGAGATTGGCTTACAAATCAGCAGATAACAGCTATTATCTGCACAGACATCAGACCGGTAAGTCCATACACAGTGAGGGTGAGTACCCACTAGCAGATAGAGGAACGACAGTACGATTACAACATTGTAATCGTATCAGTCGTTCCTCATCCCCTGTAGTGCCTACACTGAATGATATGTCGTACAGTGCAGACACCCTCCTTCATCCCTAAACATGCCCAATCTGTCGAAATCGGCAGATTGACCGACATGTTCAGGCTATGATTGATGTCGGAAACGACCAGCGGGAGCGCGCGTCACTGGTCGTTTCCGTCATTATACTGCACGATTTATGCACGATTCATGAGCGATTGAACGATAACGGTGTCATTTATATCGGCAAGTGGATACGCGGCATGACACTGCCAGAAATGTCATTGCAAGTGGACATGTTACAGTAGTCATTGTTATTTTAGCATAATGGGGGAGATGTATGAAGCCTAGAAGCGGTATAAGATGTATGATCGGGGGTCTGGGCGGTAAATGACTATGCGCCCCTGTCATTATCGGCGCTGCTATCTACAAGATAGCAGCGCCGAGCAGCAGGGCCATGTATGAATGGTCATAACGCATGACCGTTCGGCCAGCTGTAGCTGTCGTTATCGACAGCTACAGCCTGGCGCTAGCCTATCCCCACAGCAGGGACAGCGCTGTCCCTGCTGCGGTGGCTGCCGGCTCCAGGGCTCCACACGGGGATCTCTCGATACTTGCGAGATCCCGCGCATGCTCAGTGGAGCCGGCCGCGACAGAGACACAGCGCATCAGAACTAGGCTGATGCGCTGTGATCTCTAATGGGTAGCGCCGGAGGGGGGAGTTAACGCTCCCCCTCTCTGGCCGATGAGATGTTCATACATCTCATCGGTAGTGCTTCCTGCTTTGCCCCGGTACAGAGGCGAAGCGGGAAGCGTTATAGCCGCTATAATACATCTACCCCATTGTCCTTGCAGAGATTGCAATCTGTTCACTAGGTTTCATAACAGAGAAGAGAAGCAATACTTTATTAAATTGAAAATGCTACAGAGGTCAATCAGTGCTATGTGAAACAATGTATTTTATCTCTGCACTTCATATATGAAATTATTTGTACTCATTAAAAAGTGGATCTTGAACTGCAGGTGTCACTATTGCACAGATTTGATGCCCAAACACATACTGCACATCATCTACTAGGGTTACAGACGTCCCACACTGCATAAGGTTATAGGTCATAGACACATCATCAAGATTTCCAAGATCATATTTCTAGCTCAAACAGCAGCTACATTATTTTTCCTGATCTAGTCACAAACACAATTTAACTGCAAAAAAATAAATAAATAAATCAGAAGCAGCTGCGGGCAATTGTAATTACTGAAACTAAGTGACGTACTCTATAACAAATTTGTTAAATATAATTTGCCAAAAAGAAAAGGAAACCACAATGGTAGCATCTGGATATTAAATCTGTAGTATCATTATCCCGCACTCTAGTTCTACACAGACCCCCAGTGTATGCTAATGTATCACATTATCAGTCATTCAGCTCTGGTATGAAGGGCTGGGCTTTAAGTGTTTAAGGTGGATGGCCAAACTTATGGAGCAAATGAAACAACTATCTCACACTACTACCGTATGTAATATGGAAATGCTGTGTATTACTGAGCCTAAGAGCATATATTTAGTTTTTGTCATGGAAAAAAACTACAAGGAACTAGAAGAGGTCTTGAGATCAACAATCCCAATAACAACACACATATTCTGTCTACACAGGCTACAGGAAAAAAAGAAAAGAAAACAGCACACAGACCAAACATGAAAATGAAATAGTCAAATGGTAATTTCACATTAAACCAGGATTATGATTGAATTAATGTTAAAAAAAAAATGCTCCAAAAGGCTTATATAAAGCCCGCAGTTACTAGAACACTACACTCCTTAACAAACTGATTAATTTGGCATACAGATTTGCACAATAATTGCCCTAGAGACATATGATAACATGGGGCAGCATGGTTGGTGTAATGGTTAGCATTACTGCCTCACAGAACTGAGGTTGTGGGTTCTATTTCAACCATGGCCATAACTTGATGGAGTTTGTATATTCTCCCTGTGCTTGCATGGGTTTCCTCCAGGTACTCTGGTTTCCTCCCACACTCATAGATTGGGCAGGGCAGGGACTGATGTAAATGGCCAAATATTCTCTGTAAAGCGCTGTGGAATATGTGTATGTTATATAAATAACTGGTGATAAATAATAATAGCCTTCTACTTTCGGAGCATATACAATAACCTTATCCACTGCAATATATCAACATTGTCTATACAGTAATAACAAAAACCGTTACAAACAGCAGTTATTTGGTGATGTACATTCAGCAGTTATCTGGTACATAAAGTGTTTATCTTGTACATACATAACTTATCTGCTCCTATGGCAGTTATCTGGTACATACAGCAGTTATTTGGTACTGTATATACAGCAATTATGTGGTACATACAGCGTTTATCTGGTGCATACATCTGTTACCTGCTCCTATGGCAGTTATCTGGCACATACAGCAGTTATTTGTACTGTACATACAGTAGTTATCCAGTACATACTGCGTTTACCTGTTACATACATCAGTTACGTGGTACATGTGGCAGTTATCTGGTACCTGCGGAAGTTTTCTGGTACATACAGCAGTTATGTGCTAATAGAGCAGTTATTTGGTACATACATCAGTTATTGGGTACATACATCAGATGGAATCAGTATGTAATACCGACAGACGGGATACAAGCGGTCAGAATTCCGATGCCTGAATCCCGACAGGGTTAACATAACGACTTAGTGGTTGGTATGCTAACCCTACCCCTCTCCATACTCTAAACGTCCCTCATGCCTGAAACTAACCTCCTCCCCTAGTGCCTAAACCTAACCTCCCCCTCCCCACACCCTAAACCTAACCCTCCCCCCTTAGTGCTTAACCCTCCCTCTAGAACCGGTATGATTTATCTCTGGACCTGTGCCTCGGCGGTTGGAATCCCGACAGCAGGAGGCCGGCAGAGGAGGAAATCCCGATCGTCGAAGGTAAGTGTATACTGACCTAATTCTAACCCCCTAACTCTCCTTTAGGGTGCCTAACCCTAACCTTCCCCCCCCCGGTGCCTAACCCTAATCACCCCTCTAAGTGCCTAAACCTAACCCCCCCTTCCCCGCCGTCCCCCAGGGGGGTGCCTAACCCTAACCCTCCCTCCCCCTAGCCTAACCCTAACCTCCCGGGTGTGTGCCTAACCCTAAGTCCCCCCCTGGAGCCCTAAACCTAACCCTCCCCCACGCGGCTGTCCGCAGCGGCACCCGGCATCCCTTCGATCGGGATGCCAGGCGCCGATCTCCCGGTGTCGGTAAAATGACAGGCGTCTATATTTAGACGCCGGTCATTTAACCCTCGCCGGGATATGACAGTCGGGATTAGGTCCGCCGGCTTCCCGACTGCATACCCTAGTGCCTAATCCTAACTCCCCATGGTAAGGTAAGCGTCGGCATCCAGACCGCCGGGATGCCAAACGCATACCCATCAGATATCTGGTACATACAGTAGGGCATAACTCAAACTAAATAATCCATTGCAAATTTTATATGATCTTCTCTACAGCAATTCACACTAACTATACCAAATGCTGTTTTTTGCTCAATTCCAAAGCACTACTAAAGACTGCACAAACTAATGACATAGGAGTTAGGGGTAAATCTACCTAGGATTCATTGTTCATGAGTGGTTGTTTTGTTACCTTTTTTTTTTTGCAAATAATTTTTATTGAATACCAAAACAATATACAGTCAGCACAGTGTATCACCTAAAAAAGATAGCATATACACAGAACCACAAACAGATCATCACAATCAATTGGTATTATTGAAAATACACAAAAACCAAAATATAAAATAAAAAATAGCACACGGAAAAGAAAAAAGGGGGGAAAGAGGAAAAAAGAGAAAAAACCTCCATACCAGGGAAATGAAGAATAGGAAGAAAGAAGAATTCTACCATATAATAGTAGGGAGAAAGGTCTAAAACTAAAACTGTTTCTCATACTGATATGGGGAAGCGGACTAGCTGGCAACCATTCTGGTATCTCCACGAGCCCTACCCTCATTTCTACACAATGACTTATAGTGGTCTGATTCCCTATAAGTCATCCATGGGTACCATATAGTTGTAAAATCTTGACAAGAGTTTGATAAGGACAGTATAAGGTCATCAGTAGACATATAGTGATCTAAACGAGCACACCATTCAGTCATAGTGTGTATAGAAACCGATCTCCAGTGTACTGGGATAACCGCCTTTGAGGCACTTAAGATATGTCTAAGTAGTGTCTTTTTATACTGTGACTGAGGTCTCCGAAGGAGATTTAGCAACCAAAAACTTGGACATGAGAGCAAATCTTCCTGGAGAATAAAAAAGACTGTCTGTTTCTTTCACCCTGTTCCAGAAGGGTCAGAGCAGGGGACAATCCCACCAAATATGCAAAGATGTTCTCACCCACTTGTTGCACCTCCAGCACGTGTTCGGGACTCCTGGGTACATTTTAGCGAGTAGGCTAGAGCAACGGTACCAGCGGGAGAGGACTTTATAATGTGTTTTCATCACCAGCATATTTGAGGAGCTAGAAAATGTATTTCTAAAAATCTCTGGCCAGTCATCGTCTCCCACCAGACCTTGCAGATCCATCTCCCAGTCACAAGTGAATTTAGGCCTAGTGGAAAAGGTATGGTCCACCAAGATCTTGTGGGGTACGATTGAGAGGTACACATGTTTTCAAAAGGAGTAGTTCCCCAATGATAACCCATGAGGGGGCCGAGGCTCTGTAAAAAGTGCTTGATCTGAAGATATCTCCAAATCTCTTTTTTGGTAAGTCCCAATTAGCTTGAATCAAAGGGAAGCTCAACACGCTTGATGCATCCAATAGTTGGCTTATCCTAGAAATCCCAGACGCTCGCCAAACCTGGAATGTGAAACTTGGTACTCCCGGAGGGAAACTAGGATTTCCAAATAAAGGGGTGAGAGGTGAGGTGATGGGAGAAAGAAGTGGTTGCGAATGTAAACGATGCCAGCAAGAAACAGTAGGGCCTAAAAGGGGGTGGGATAAGGATGGAAAACCTGGGAGCCAGGACAGCTCCAGACTAGAAGTAGGTAGAGATGCAGCCTCAATGTCAACCCACTCTTTTCTATCCAAGGACCTGCCCCATTCCATGATTCTTGTAAGTAAAACTGCATGGTAATATGATGGAAACTGGGGCAATTTGTGGCCACCCCTGAGCTTATTTCTATACAATATTTTGTGCTTAAAATGAGGCCTATGAACTGCCCAAATAAAGTCCCTGACTATACGATGGAGTGCAGTAAACCAAGAGTGGGGGATCGCAATAGGGAGGGTTTGCAGGAGATATAGCACCCTAGGAAGTACGTTCATTTTGATAATGGCTATCCTCCCCGTCCACAAAATCTTCTTATTGCGCCAGGTAAGAAGATTTGCTCAAAGTCTGGCTAGTAATGGGGGAAAATTAGAATGAAAAATCTGGGAAAGATCTCTATACAACATTACTCCAAGGTATCTAATTTGTGTTGAATGCCACGAAAATTGGGAAGCAGATTTCACGTCCCGGAGGCCAGTTTGATCCATTGTGAGGTTAAGAGCCATTGACTTAGATAAATTGACCTTGAAATTTGATAGAGTTCCAAAACGCCCAAACTCAGCCAGCAGACTGGGGACAGATGTCAGAGGATTTGTCACTATAGCGAGAAGGTCGTCTGCAAACAGAGCTATTTTATGTTCCTTTGCATCCACAGTCAACCCAGCAATCTGATTGTTCTGTCGAATGGCCCTCACCAAGGCCTCCATACATAGCAAAAATACCAATGGGGATAAAGGACAACCCTGATGAGTGCCATTCAAAATCTGGATAGGCTCAGAGAGGTCCCCATTAATCTTCACACGAGCTGAGGGGATGGAATAGAGAGCCCGGATTCTCTGGAATGCTACCGGACCTATGCACAAGTGTTCCAGCACACCTTATAGGAAGTCCCAGTCCATTCTGTCAAAGGCCTTCGCCGCGTCTGTTGAGAGAAGAATGGCAGGAATCTTCCGACGGGAGGCTTCGTGAATTAAATGTCCTTTGTGGTATTATCCCTGGCTTCGCGGCCAGGGACAAATCCCACCTGGTCCGAAAGAATAAGTCCAGGAAAGAGCAACTTGAAACGATTGGCCATTAATTTGGCGAAAAGCTTCAAATCGACATTCAACAAGGAAATGGGCCTATAACTGGAACATAAGGCTGGGTCTTTCCCTTCTTTAGGGATTATTGAAATATGGGCCAGGAGAGACTGAAAAGAAAAAGGCAAAATATCAGAAACTGCATTAAAGGCCCTAAGCAATAGGGGTGATAAAACTTCACAAAATGTCTTATAGCACCCAACAGAGAATCCATCTGGACCCGGGCTCTTACCATTCGGAGTTGATTTAATAGCCCCCTCAAGCTCAAGCGAAGGAAACGGCTCCTCTAATGTCGCCGTTTCCTTCGCTTGCCGTTTCCATACTTAGCAGACCAACCTCTGCTAAGTATGCTTTAATAGAGGCCCTCAGGGACGTAACATCCAGCCCTGCTACTGGATCTTTTAAATTATTCAACTGGGAGTAGTAGGACTGAAAAGCCGCGGCTATATCTTTCGTAGAACTACAAACGGATCCAGAATGAGACTTCACTTGGGCAATATATGTAACAGCACGTTGGGCGCGCAATGCTTTAGCTAACATCCTGCCTGGTTTATTGCCCCAAAGAAAATAGCGGCTACGGCATTTCCGGGCATTTCGTTTGATATTATCTGTCATGAGTGTATTTAGGGCCTGATTCAGACCCACTCGCGAGCGGCTGTCCGCTCGCAAGTGGGTCGATGTTATGGACTGAGCATGCGCATGACGGAGGGAGCTCCGTCGTGCGCATGCGCCAGACGCGACGAGCGAAGGAAAGTCCTTCGCTCGTTGTGTCCGATCAAAGGGGGCGTGCTGTCAATGTTGATTGACAGCACGCCCCCTTTGGTGGGCGTGCCGGGGGCGTGCCTCCCTGACGGGGGCGTTCCCACGGGAACGCCTCCCGTCAGAAGCCGGCCCACTGACATCACTAGTGATGTCAGTGGGAGTGATTTTGGTTCTGATAGAGCCAAAATCACTCCGGAGCTTGCGGTTGAGAAACTCAACCGCAGGCTCCGGCTAGCAAATTCGATGGTCGCGATGGTCTCGACCATCGCGACCATCACAATGCACGCTCGTATAGCCTGTGGGTGGTGACCCACAGCTATACGAGCGTCCAGGAGGACGCTCCATGAAAATGGAGCCCGGCCCTCATTCAGAGCGTGCGCTCTGCTCAGAGCGTACGGCTCTGAATGAGGGCCTTAGTTCCTTGCGAGCATCTATAAGAGATTGGAGAGTGTCAGTGGAAAGTGAGGACTTGTGTTGAAGTTCCAAAGTTTGTATCTTTTGTAATAAGGCACCCCTGGCTGCCAGACGCTGTTTTTTTAAATATGCACCTAATTGTATAAGTTTCCCCCTTATAACGCACTTATGCGCCTCCCAGACTGTGACTGTAGGTGTGTCAGGGATATCCTTTAAATTAATATAATCATCAATTGCTTCCTTAATTTGTTGTCTGCAATATAGGTCTTGAAGTATCAGCTCGTTTAGCCTCCAAATATAAGATTTACAATTAGTAGTCGGTATATCAATTTTAAGTGAAATGGGGGCGTGATCTGACCAAGAAATATGACCTATTGTGGAAGAAACAGCCAGCTGAAGAAATCTATGGGAAATAAAAAGATAGTCTAGTCTTGTATATACTTTGTGGGGGTGCGAGTAAAAGGAATAGTCTCGTGTAGAGGGGTGTTGAATGTGCCAGACGTCAACCAATTGGTGTTCATGAAAAGATTTCTTAACCTTACGGTTATATTTATGAGTATCTAGGCGCTGGGTTAGAGGAGTCAAAAGAGGGTTCTAGCGACCAGTTTAGATCACCGCCAAAGATCAATATATCTTCAGCATGCGCCTGGACCAAATTGAGCACCCTGTCAAAAAAGGCTGGTTGAGCGGTATTTGGGGCATATATATTAACGAAAGTAAGTAGCTAGTTAGATATTTTACAATTGAGTAAGAGGGCCCAACGTGGAATCAGATGGTGACAAACAGCACCAGTGACAGAGAGATGCCTACGTAGCAGAATTGCTACCCTCAAAGTTTTACCAACCTGGTCATTAGCGAAATATCCACTAGGGAAGTCTCTATTACGGAGAGACGGGGGTGCGCCTTCCTTAAACTGCGTTTCTTGTAGAAAGGCAATGTCCGCCTTTTCCGCCTTTAATTCGCGTAATGCACGTGACCGTCTCTCCGGAATACTGAGGCCCTTTACGTTAACATAGACAATATTCAAAGTAGCCATTACATAGGAATAAATTTGACAAATGGTATAATATATTAAAGCAGTAATTTATAGCAACTGCGGATCTGAAAAAACTAAATAATAAATTAGTATGATAAGTTGTATCAATATTGACCATCAGAACCCTGGCATGAAAAACACTTACAAAAAAAGAAAAAAGGGAAAATGAGGGAAAAAAGAAAAAACAGAGAAAGAGAAACAAAGATACATAAAACAGGAATATAAAATCAGGAACACACTGCTCCTGAGCAGCATTGTGGTAAGGAAACCAGTCCCACCACGTGGCTCAGGACCACAGTAGGTGGTGTATGAGGGCAACAAGGGAAAAATAGACCAAACACTGATACATAGAAAAATCTAACAATATATATTATAGAAGGCTGCATAGAGAAACATAATTACAATAACATGTGCAAGCTTGTATCCCCAATTGACGAGGCAAGATACTCTAAATTAACATATGAACAGCTCTGGCATACATTACTCAAAGAGAAGAGAAAAAACAAAACACAATATACAGTATATTGGGGTCCTGGGAACATTCATATCCCTGACTAAGGGAAACTGTACAGTTATAATGAAACCCCATAAAACATCGAACATAATACCTGTAGTAGTGCAGTTACAACTGATTATTAAACGGGAGCATAGGGCGTATAAGCATTCAGTCATTTGTTACCTTTTTATAGCATCTGCACATTCTTCAAGTTCATCAGACTCCATATGAAAAACACTGGAAAACGTATCCTGGAAAAATAAATATTGTGGGTTATACAACAGCATTGTACAGCACAAATCCGTGTGTTACCAAACCTATGTGAGCTGTTTTACCCTTGTAACTACCTGTGACAATTCTGGGTACCTGGAAAAGAGAAAAGGATCTTGCTAAACCTCATTTGAGTTTTGTCTTTTTTCACCACTCTGGAGTATTTAGACATCTGTGCGTCTGAGATCGGAATATATCCAGCTGGTGCTGGTTCCACATTTGTGAGTAGCTAATTATTGGGGGGGTGGGAGCCTTCCCCATAGTCGAATTAATGGTCAATGCAAGAGACTGGGCCTTGAAAAGCTTCTGGATATAAAGGTGATATAAGTCTGGCTTTAAAAGTAGCTGTGTTCAGGATAGGTTTAGTAAAGCATATATAACTTATGCTGCGTACACACTTGCCGATATTTTGAACAATTGAGCAATAACAATATCATTATCGTTCAATCGTTCACACTATCGGCCAGTGTGTATGCGGTAAACGACCAACGATGCACGCTCCTGCTGGTCGTTTATGATATCCCCAGTCGGCTGTACATGCAGCCCAATCTGGGGATATCATAAGCGATGCCATGCTGCTGAATGCAGCATAACCCTCCCCCCCCTGTCATCCGTCGCTGGTCGGCATCGGCCAGGCCCACCGATGACGATATCACCGCATACACACATCGTGTAGTGTGTATGCGGCTTTACACCAATGATGCTGGACTTTGCTCGTACAACCATACAATGCATGCTCCTCTATTTTACAGTCCAGATGGGAGTAGAATGTGAACCAACTGGTGAAGAGATGTCCATGGAATACATGAAGGTACACATGTCTAGGATGGCAGCATGTACAATGATCTAAGGCTAGCAGAATGGAAGCTGCAGTGAGGAACTAGTTACAAACTATGCTTCTAAGTACTGTAAGTCCTAGAAATGACATCACAACAAGGATATGCAAAGTCAGTAAAGCATCTCTGGTATGATAAATTAAGTTTGAGTGTGAAGGAGATTCATGCAGGCCAGCAAAAGTGTTGTCTGTAATGATACAGCCAAAGATATCACTATAAGACATATTGCTGGAAACAGCACACAGAATAAAACTACAACCCCCGCAAATGTATTGGTCAAGTATTGAGAGCTGTGTGCAAGAATTGTTTCCCAATAGACAAGACACAGTTTATATGGGACAACTGTAAATATATGTTACCACTAATTACTTAATATACATTAACGTGAATGAAATTATGATGAGCAATGAGATATTTTTCTTGCTGCAGAAAATTGGAGGACCTCCAGGTTCCAGACAGATTCCTTCTACCAACATCCCCTAAACATATGGTACACCCCCGATAGCTGTAGGGCACTGGGACTGCAAGAAGGACTCAAAACTTTTACATTATAATTGATTTTTGCTATCAGATTTATTGTCATTTCCTATCCAGGTGAGCATTAAATTATTCATATGTCTGAACAGGAGAAGGAAGCTTCAGTTCACTATCAACAATACAACAGCTCTCATGATTGCTTCTAACGATTTGGATGCGCCATAAGGCATTGAAAAATGATACTGTTCCTGTTACACAAGCACCAACAGCTATGATAGATGGATTCCACCCAGAGCTGTGCTAAATGGATTCCACCCAGAGCTGTGCTAAATGGATTCCACCCAGAGCTGTGCTAAATGGATTCCACCCAGAGCTGTGCTAAATGGATTCCACCCAGAGCTGTGCTAAATGGATTCAAACACGTTTGCCATTAGGTCATTTCCTCACCCCTGATGCTCCTGGACAACAGTTGAAGGACTAATGGCACAGAAGATGGATGCTACTGCAAATAGAATATCAAAGCTACAATACTACAGCATTAAAGCAAAAATATTCTAACAAGTGTAAAAAATATGTAATTGGCATTAAAATCAGAGCACTGTACATTAAGGGCCTGATTCAGTGATATACTGCACCTGATGGTTTGGCAACATCTCTGACGGTTACTGATCTGCGCATGAACAGATCAGTGGATGAACCGGTGGTGCCCCCTAAGCCACAGAATGATTGACATGATGCGGCCATTTGGGCATTTTACAATTTGGTGGTGTGTTGCCCCCATTTGTAGGCGTGCTGGGGCCAGGGTCTGAGTTTTCTGATGCAGATTTCCTGGCTCCAGTTCTGGCGGCCGTTCTGAGTAAGCTTAGGCTTACATAGATGGCTGATGGCTACCGGATGGTGATCTGATGCTGGTTGTCAGTGTACCACAGAAACGAACAGGAGACATCTATTTACACAAGACGCCTCCTGCGGCACTAGCAAATTTTAGCATCAATGCTGCATCCAAAGACACAGCAGGGAAGCTAACAGCGTACAAATCTGAATCAGGCCCTATATACTGAGACATGAACCCAGCACATGTGCTTATTGATTCCATTGTTGTTTGCAGTCAGAAGGAAGATAAATGCTTCTGAAAACCATGATTTGTAAACATTTTAAATGTGACTTGTTGTGTAACATTATATAGAATTTTATATCTGCAATATATATATAAATTAATTATAATTTTGTTTATACTCATTAGTTCATACAAATTTTAAATCGTGTATCATGAAAAAAATCCCTGTTGCTATGGCAATCTATATGAAGCATCTACCCAAAAGGAGCATGTTGACAGTGACTTTTGTAGTCTGTATTATTCAAAATACAGAAATTTAAATTGTTAAACCATACTGTATACTCACAGGGCAGTTCTCATCCACTATGAAGATGGTGCATCTCTGAGCTTGCATGAAGGACAGAATTGTAGCAGCAATCTTCTTTAAGATGACCTCCAATGACTGCTGCTCCTCAAAGATCAATGTAGCAAGATCAAGAAGTACCTATGTGTGCAGCACAATTCCAAAAATAAATAGCAGCAGCCATCTGTAGTACAAGATACATTATCACTGATCTCACCACAACTGTCAGAGCTTGTAAAAACGAAAACCCTATAATACACTGGGCCTGATTCAGTATGGATTGCTATTGCAATTGCCATAGCGATTACACACTCAGTTCAACTGCGATAGTATGCTAATTCATTGCGATTGCTATGCCTCTGCAGCACTACAAAAGGATGCCCACTTTACCTTACACACATCCGTAATGTTTAGCAAGACTGCAAAATCATTGGTAACATCGAGTACCATCGGAGCCTCATGCACACTAGCACAAGGTCAGACCATACTCAGAAATTGCTAACTTCATCGCATGCTATGAGACCTCAGGCTGCATAGGCCATCGCAGTGGATAATTTATGCACGAACGTGCAATGGCGTTCAAACGCACTGGCACGCCTGCGTTTCGCTGACCATCACCCCGTCACCACCCACAAACGGCACTTCCTGTCAATCACTCTGCGATGGGTCTGCGTAGTCACTTCGATCGTGGTCCCCATCACAGTGGCCGGTTCGCACACGCGCACTGCACTGCATAGACATACGCAGTATACAACAATCACCTGATTGCGTGCATATTAGCAACTGCGATTTAACATGAATCAGGCCCAATGGGCAAAATTCACTAAGCAGCGGGTTCTAAACCCCGGCGGTTTGGTGGAGGTTTCACAGCGGGATCTAAACCCTGGGGGTTTGGTGGCGGTTTGGCGGCGGTTTCTAAATGACAGCCCTGTTCTATTCTAAAATATGTTTTGATGGCGGTTTTGTAGTGGTTTTGGCCTTAGTAAATCTGCAGATAGCAAAACCGCCACCAAACCGCCGGGGTTTAGAACATGCTGCTTAGTAAATTTTGCCCAATGTCTTCAAGGTACTATTTTTTTGCACCCTATTTAGAAGGCTAATGTTCTATGACCCAGCAGTATACAAATCCTCAGAGATAAACTAACAATAGGACTTTGCTATAGAGGTAAAATTGTGTTCATACAATTACATTTCTACGGCTGTACGTCAACTTGATACAACTTTAAATCCAAAGCTACTGCTATGCAAAGTAAGGTTAACTTATGTATCTACATCCTATTTCAGGCCTGGCCAATCCGTGGCTCTCCAGCTGTTGTGAAACAGCATGCTTTACCAGCTGATTGGTGGGAGGGTATGCTGGGACTTGTAGTTTCACAACAACTGGAGATCCACAGGCTGACCAGGCCTGTATGTACCTTATACATCAATGCCCCTCTCACCCAACCGTTCAAGCACAGGGGGCACCAATTTACCATACCTCACAGAGGGGAGGTCCCAGAATTTGGCAAGTACTTGTAAGATACACAGATTTCTAAATATGGACCCAATGTGAATGTGTGCAGTTCATCCATGCACATATATACATGCAACTCTAAATTAGGCCCATAATATCAAACACTGGCATTCTGTACTCTGTCTCACTGACCCCAAATCCACTAGACCCTATGTTTTCACATATTAATCTTGCCAATATCTCACTACACAACATAAATATCAATTTATTTGATCAGCATAATTGCAGCTCGAAATGCGAATGCCCACATGAATGTGCAACAGGCTTCCATGTGAAAGTATATATCTATGCTATGCCTTTGTATAATGGTGGGGGAAATGGCTCTACAGCCCTGTTTCTGTTCCTAAATGCTCACTTTCCGCACTTGAATATAAATATTTTATCCTGTAACACAACATTGTGTTTTAACATGTGAGAGCAATAAGAGAAGCTTTTGTGCACCTCATACTCACCTCCTGACATCAGAAGACACACAAACCTGCACTCCCTGCTACTGCCGTTATTGTGATGTGCAGGGACAGATTGGCCATAGGGCTCAACGGGATGTGGTGCAAGGCTGTGAGCAGGCGCTTGCATTGACACTTCCACGACACTCCCATAATACGCCCACTGAACGGACCATTTTTTCGTACACTAATAGCCACCTACCAGTCACCCCCCAAGAATGGCCATCACTTTACCACTACACTTCTGTAACAGCACCTTTTTGCGTACACTCTGCTTATTGCATGCATCAGGGGCTTTCAGAATTTTTTGCACATATGCAGTTGCAAATAATCATTCAACTACATGAATATCGGCATTACATGTGACTGAGAATCAGGCCCTAAGATTGATCACATTGACACAACAAGCTGGCCATCTGCAGAACAGTATATCATCCAGGTTTGTGAAGCATAATACTGTAGATGCCTGCATGCATATCTGCCAGAATGTGAAGCAAGTAACAATGTATTCTTTATGTTTAACCCAGACTTCTTTCTCCACTTCTGAGAAAAGCTGAGCAAAATGCCCTCAATAAAGAATATGAAGAACATGTGCTTTAGGCAGCAGGTCTTATCATTGAATAGATTTTGCATACCTCTGATATCTGGTCGACAGAGTGCTAAAATCTGTACTATGGTATGAAACTAGAATGAGCAATGAAACTCCAGCTGTTCTCACTGTGAACTGTTGTAAAGGTTAGACATCTGCTACTGCTAAAGACAATCATCCTGAAGTCATAGTCAAAGAAGAGGGCTCTGTATTGTGATAGTTATTTTGAAAAATTTCCCAGAAGTAGCAGCTCTCGAGGCAGAGCTTCCCACCCAGATGAATAACTGTGCCAGAGTTTTCAGGTAAGCAGCGTAAGCTTTGTTTTCCATTAAAATTAATGTTCAGAGCTGCATTTGTCCACCTTTAACACATTAATTCTTACAATTAGTGTCTCCCATTAGTATCTAATCACGTCATCACAGGATACAGCTGTTTGGGGGTACCCTATTGTAAGCACCCTAAGGTAAATACCTGCATTGCCTACAAAAAGAGAAGGGGTTTAAATGTGGTCAAAAATATATAGTGTATGGTAAAGAAAGGGACAAACTATCAGGGAACAGTTTATTTTCATTTAATGTAGTACTGGTTCAGTGACTTTTGTTTAACATTAATAGACAATAGAGAGTCTCTGAGATACTCAAAGTACTGCATGGCAGTCACTGAGATGCTCTCTGTACTGTGTGGAGGTCACTGAGATGCTTTGTATACAGTATGGCAGTCAATGGGATATAAGGCAGTCACTGGGATACTGTCACTGTGTGACTCACTGGGATGCTGTCTGTATTGTATCGCTGTCACTGAGATGCTGTATGTACTGTATGGTGGTCATTGGGTTACTCAATACACTGTATTGCAGTCAAAAGAATGCTGTATGTATTGTATGGCAGTCAATGGGATGCTGTCTGTACGGTTTGGCCGTCACTGCGAAGTGTTATGAAAGTGACCATGTTGGTATATTAACGTACGCATTTCCTATATGAATGCAAAATGGTTGAGTGGTGTGTGAATAAATATTTAAATTTTTTTATGTAAACACAGCTTGACACAAAATCTGGATTATGAAACTGAAAAATGCTATGTAAAGTTCTGTAATTTGTGCAAATCTGTTTTTCAGATCATTTGTAAGCAAGCTGCTTAAACCAAGTAATATTAATAGCTCACTAAATACTGAGAGTACAGAGTTAGTCTGGGTCAGCAAAACAAATTGTTTGCTACGGCTGATCTCACAGATATGGCATTCAAGAAAATCTGTTTTAATGGGTTTATGCCAAACTGCAATTGAAATCATGTCCCCAGATCCGTGTATTGCCTTATAAATCCATGCAGGAAGATTTATGAAATGGTGATAAAACTGAGAGAAAGCATTCTAACCACAATGCAGTTCTTAAAGCAAATGGTTTTCAATAGAATTATAAATGTGAAGAAGCGAGGCTAGATGAATTACACGTCAGCAGGGGCTCTCGCTAAGGGGGTTATTCAATTAGCCCCCATCATTTTTCAGAGGGCGAAAAACTATACTTTCACCTGGTTTTTAGCTTCAGGCAATTCATTTTTTTTCACTCTGAAAAAGTATTTGTTTTCTCCCTATAATCATTGTATGCTCATTGTCTTTCTACCTAAGCTCCTTGTCTTTCTCCCTATGCTCATTGTCTTTCTACCTATGCTCCTTGTCTTTCTCCCTATGCTGCTTGTCATTCTCCCTAAGATCATTGTCTTTCTCCCTACGATCATTTTCTTTCTCCCTATGCTCCTTATCTTTCTCCCTATGCCCATTGTCTTTCTCCCTATACTGCTTGTTTTTCTCCCTATGCTCCTTGTTTTTCTCCCTATGTTCCTTGTTTTTCTCCCTATGTTTCTTGTCTTTCTCCCTATGCTCACTATCTTTCTCCCTTTACTGCTTGTCTTTCTCCCTATGCTCATTGTCTTTCTCCCTATGCTCCTTGTCTTTCTCCCTATGCTCCTTGTCCTTCTCCCTATGCTCCTTGTCCTTCTCCCTATGCTCCTTGTCTTTCTCCCTATGCTCAGTGTCTTTCTCCCTAAGCTCCTTGTCTTTATCCCTATGCTCCTTGTCTTTCTCCCTATGATGCTTGTCATTCTCCCTAAGATCATTGTCTTTCTCCCTACGATCATTTTCTTTCTCCCTATGCTCCTTATCTTTCTCCCTGTGCTCCTTGTCTTTCTCCCTATACTGCTTGTTTTTCTCCCTATACTGCTTGTTTTTCTCCCTATGTTTCTTGTCTTTCTCCCTATGCTCACTATCTTACTCAAATTACTGCTTGTCTTTCTCCCTATGCTCATTGTCTTTCTCCCTATGCTCCTTGTCCTTCTCCCTATGCTCCTCGCCTTTCTCCCTATGCTCAGTGTCTTTCTCCCTATGCTCCTTGTCTTTCTCCCTATGCTCATTGTCTTTCTACCTAAGCTCCTTGTCTTTCTCCGTATGCTCCTCGTCTTTCTCCCTATGCTCATTGTCTTTGTCCCTATGCTCATTGTCTTTCTACCTAAGCTGCTTGTCTTTCTCCCTATGATCATTGTCTTTCTTCCTATGATCACTGTCTTTCTACCTAAGCTCCTTGTCTTTCTCCGAATGATCATTGTCTTTCTTCCTATGATCATTGTCTTTCTACCTATGCTCATTGTCTTTCTCCCTATGCTCCTTGTCTTTCTCCCTACAATCATTGTCTTTCTCCCTATGCTGCTTGTTTTTCTCCCTACGATCATTGTCTTTCTCCCTATGCTCCTTGTCTTTCTCCCTATGCTCCTTGTCTTTCTCCCTATGATCATTGTCTTTCTCCCAATGCTGCTTGTCTTTTTCCCTATGCTCCTTATCTTTCTCCCTATGCTCCTTATCTTTCTCCCTATGCTCCTTATCTTTCTCCCTATGCTACTTGTCTTTCTCCCTATGATCACAGTCTTGGCCTATGCTCATTGTCTTTCTCCCTATGCTCATTGTCTTTCTCCCTATACTCATTGTCTTTCTACCTATGATCATTGTCTTTCTCCCTATGCTCATTGTCTTTCTACCTATGCTCCTTGTCTTTCTCCCTATGCTGCTTGTCATTCTCCCATAAGATCATTGTCTTTCTCCCTACGATCATTTTCTTTCTCCCTATGCTCATTGTCTTTCTCCCTATGCTCATTGTCTTTCTCCCTATGCTCATTGTCTTTCTCCCTATGCTCCTTGTCATTCTCCCTATGCTCCTTGTCTTTCTCCCTATGCTCATTGTCTTTCTGCCTATGCTGCTTGTCATTCTCCCCTAAGGTCATTGTCTTTCTCCCTACGATCATTTTCTTTCTCCCTATGCTCCTTATCTTTCTCCCTGTGCTCCTTGTCTTTCTCCCTATACTGCTTGTTTTTCTCCCTATGCTCCTTGTCTTTCTCCCTATACCGCTTGTCTTTCTCCCTATGCTCATTGTCTTTCTCCCTATGCTCCTTGTCTTTCTCCCTATGCTCCTTGTCTTTCTCCCTGTGCTCCTTGTCTTTCTCCCTATACTGCTTGTTTTTCTCCCTATGCTCCTTGTCTTTCTCCCTATGATCATTGTCTTTCTCCCTATGCTCCTTGTCTTTCTCCCTATGCTCATTGTCTTTCTCCCTATGCTCCTTGTCTTTCTCCCAACGATCATTGTCTTTCTCCCTATGCTGCTTGTTTTTCTCCCTACGATCATTGTCGTTCTCCCTATGCTCCTTGTCTTTCTCCCTATGCTCCTTGTCTTTCTCTCTCTGCTGCTTGTCTTTCTCCCTATGCTCCTTATCTTTCTCCCTATGCTCCTTATCTTTCTCCCTATGCTACTTGTCTTTCTCCCTATGCTCATTGTCTTTCTCCCTATGATCACTGTCTTTCTCCCTATGCTCATTGTCTTTCTCCCTATGCTCATTGTCTTTCTCTCTATAATCATTGTCTTTCTCCCTATACTCCTTGTCTTTCTCCCTATGCTCCTTGTCTTTCTCCCTATGCTCCTTGTCTTTCTCCCTATGCTCCTTGTCTTTCTTCCTATGATCATTGTCTTTCTCTCTACGCTTGCTCCTTCTCTTTCTACCTATGCTCATTGTCTTTCTCCCAATGATCATTGTCTTTCTCCCTATGCTCATTGTCTTTCTCTCTATAATTATTGTCTTTCTCCCTATACTCCTTGTCTTTCTCCCTGTGCTCCTTGTATTTCTCCCTATGCTCCTTGTCTTTCTCCCTATGCTCCTTGTCTTTCTCCCTAAGATCATTGTCTTTCTCCCTAAGATCATTGTCTTTCTCCCTACGATCATTTTCTTACTCCCTATGCTCCTTGTCTTTCTCCCTATGTTCCTTATCTTTCTCCCTATACTGCTTGTTTTTCTCCCTATGCTCCTTGTTTTTCTCCCTATGTTTCTTGCCTTTCTCCCTATGTTCACTGTCTTTCTCCCTATACTGCTTGTCTTTCTCCCTATGCTCATTGTCTTTCTCAATATGCAGATTGTCTTCCTCCCTATGATCTTGTCATTCTGCCTATGCTCCTTGTCTGTCTCCCTATGATCCATGTCTTTCTCCCTATGCTCCTTGTCTTTCTCCCTATGCTGCTGGTCTTTCTCCCTATGATCATTGTCTTTCTCCATATGCTCCTTGTCTTTCTCTCTACGCTCCTTGTCTTTCTCCCTATGCTGCTTGTCTTTCTCCCTATGATCTTTGTCTTTCTCCCTATGATCATTGTCTTTTTCCCTATGCTCATTTTCTTTCTCCCTATGCTCCTTGTCTTTCTTCCTATGCTCCTTGTCTTTCTCCCTATGATCATTGTCTTTCTCCCTATGCTCCTTGTCTTTCTCCCTATGCTGCTTGTCTTTCTCCCTATGATAATAGTCTTTCTCCATATGCTCCTTGTCTTTCTCTCTACGCTCCTTGTCTTTCTCCCTATGCTGCTTATCTTTCTCCCTATGCTCATTGTCTTTCTCCCTATGCTCCTTGTCTTTCTCCCTATGCTCCTTGCCTGTCTCCCTCTGCTGCTTGTCTTTCTCCCTCTGCTGCTTGTCTTTCTTCCTATGATCATTGCCTTTCTCCCTATGATCATTGTCTTTCTCCCTATGCTCCGCCTCTGTCGCCCCACATTAATCCGGCCCTGCTCCTTGTCTTTCTCCCTATGCTCCTTGACTTTCTCCCTATGATCATTGTCTTTCTCCCTATGCTCCTTGTCTTTCTCCCTATGCTCCTTGTCTTTCTCCCTATAATCCTTGTCTTTCTCCCTATGATCCTTGTTTTTCTCCCTATGCTCCTTGTCTTTCTCCCTATGCTCCTTGTCAGGGCTGGATTAAGGTCTGTGGGGGACCCTGGGCAACAAACATGTGGGGGCCCCTATTAAATGTGACAAACTGGGGTCATGCACAAAGGGGACCTTATGCAGAGCCACCAGTAGTGTCAGTGCCCACAGTGGTAGTACCCCATATGCAGTGCACTCTGTAGTAGTGCCCCTTATGCAGTGCCCCTAAGCAATACTCCCATTAGTAGTGCCCACTATAGTAATGCCCTCTGTATAAATGCCCCCAGTAGTAATATCTCTGTAGTTATGCCCCAAATAGTAATGCCCCCCAGTAGTAATTGGGCGTGTGCCCAATAGTAATGTCCCCTGTAGTAATGCCCCCTGCCAGTAATGCCCCCAGTAGGCCGCTTGCACAAAAAGAAAAAAAAAGCTCATACTTACTTTAAGCTAAGCCCCGCTTCCACTGCAGTCCTCTCGGCTGCTCCTCTGCACTATGGCAGAGACGTCATGACGTCTCTGCCATAGTGCACTGCGTGAGCCGGAAGCTGGAGCTCACGTGAGCTCAAGCCTCTGACTCTGGCTGCCGCTGCGGGGAGGGAGCCTGATAAATGGAGCCTCCCTGCAGCGCAGGGGTTAGGTTGGCCGGAGGAGGCGGAACTGGTTCCGTCTCCTCCGGTCCACTTTAACCCCGATGGGTGTTGGGGCCCTTAACGTGTGGGGGCCCAGGGACGATCGCCCCTGTCGCCCCCCCATTAATCCGGCCCTGCTACTTGTCTTTCTCCCTATGCTCCTTGTCTTTCTCCCTATGATCATTGTCTTTCTCCCTATGCTCCTTGTCTTTCTCCCTATGCTGCTTGTCTTTCTCTCTATACTCCTTGTCTTTCTCCCTATGATCATTGTCCTTCTCCCTATGCTCCTTGTCATTCTCCCTATGCTGCTTGTCTTTCTCCCTATGATCATTCTCTTTCTCCCTATGCGACTTGTCATTTTCCCTATGCTCATTGTCTTTCTCCCTATGCTCATTGTCTTTCTCCCTATGTTGCTTGTCTTTCTCCCTATACTCATTGTCTTTCTCCCTATGCTGCTTGTCTTTCTCCCTATGATCCTTGTCTTTCTCCCTATACTGCTTGTCTTTCTCCCTATGCTCCTTGTCTTTCTTCCTATGATCCTTGTCTTTCTCCCTATGCTCCTTGTCTTTCTCCCTATGATCATTGTCTTTCTCCCGATCCTTGTCTTTCTCCTTATGCTCCTTGTCTTTCTCCCTATGATCATTGTCTTTCTCCCTATGCTCCTTGACTTTCTCCCTATGCTTCTTGTCTTTCTCCCTATGATCCTTGTCTTTCTCCCTATGCACCTTGTCTTTCTCCCTATGTTCTTTGACTTTCTCCCTATGCTCCTTGTCTTTCTCCCTATGATCATTCTCTTTCTCCCTATGCGACTTGTCATTTTCCCTATGCTCATTGTCTTTCTCCCTATGCTCATTGTCTTTCTCCCTATGTTGCTTGTCTTTCTCCCTATACTCATTGTCTTTCTCCCTATGCTGCTTGTCTTTCTCCTTATGCTCCTTGTCTTTCTCCCTATGATCATTGTCTTTCTCCCTATGCTCCTTGTCTTTCTCCCTATGCTTCTTGTCTTTCTCCCTATGCTCCTTGTCTTTCTCCCTATGCTCCTTGTCTTTCTCCATATGATCATTGTCTTTCTCCCTATTCTTATTATCTTTCTCCCTATGCTTATTGTCTTTCTCCCTATGCTTATTGTCTTTCTCCCTATGCTGCTTGTCTTTCTCCCTATGATCATTCTCTTTCTCCCTATGCGACTTGTCATTTTCCCTATGCTCATTGTCTTTCTCCCTATGCTCATTGTCTTTCTCCCTATGCTTATTGTCTTTCTCCCTATGCTGCTTGTCTTTCTCCCTATGATCATTCTCTTTCTCCCTATGCGACTTGTCATTTTCCCTATGCTCATTGTCTTTCTCCCTATGCTCATTGTCTTTCTCCCTATGTTGCTTGTCTTTCTCCCTATACTCATTGTCTTTCTCCCTATGCTGCTTGTCTTTCTCCCTATGATCCTTGTCTTTCTCCCTATACTGCTTGTCTTTCTCCCTATGCTCCTTGTCTTTCTTCCTATGATCCTTGTCTTTCTCCCTATGCTCCTTGTCTTTCTCCCTATGATCATTGTCTTTCTCCCGATCCTTGTATTTCTCCTTATGCTCCTTGTCTTTCTCCCTATGATCATTGTCTTTCTCCCTATGCTCCTTGTCTTTCTCCCTATGCTTCTTGTCTTTCTCCCTATGATCCTTGTCTTTCTCCCTATGCTCCTTGTCTTTCTCCCTATGTTCTTTGACTTTCTCCCTATGCTCCTTGTCTTTCTCCCTATGATCATTATCTTTCTCCCTATGCTCCTTGTCTTTCTCCCTATGCTCCTTGTCTTTCTCCCTATGATCATTGTCTTTCTCCCTATGCTCCTTGTCTTTCTCCCTATGCTCCTTGGCTTTCTCCCTTTGATCCTTGTATTTCTCCCTATGCTCCTTGTCTTTCTCCCTTTGATCCTTGTATTTCTCCCTATGCCCCTTGTCTTTCTCCCTATGCTCCTTGTCTTTCTCCCTATGCTCCTTGTCTTTCTCCATATGATCATTGTCTTTCTCCCTATTCTTATTATCTTTCTCCCTATGCTTATTGTCTTTCTCCCTATGCTTATTGTCTTTCTCCCTATGCTCATGGTCTTTCTCCCTATGATCATTCTCTTTCTCCCTATGCGACTTGTCATTTTCCCTATGCTCATTGTCTTTCTCCCTATGCTCATTGTCTTTCTCCCTATGTTGCTTGTCTTTCTCCCTATACTCATTGTCTTTCTCCCTATGCTGCTTGTCTTTCTCCCTATGATCCTTGTCTTTCTCACTATACTGCTTGTCTTTCTCCCTATGCTCCTTGTCTTTCTTCCTATGATCCTTGTCTTTCTCCCTATGCTCCTTGTCTTTCTCCCTATGATCATTGTCTTTCTCCCGATCCTTGTCTTTCTCCTTATGCTCCTTGTCTTTCTCCCTATGATCATTGTCTTTCTCCCTATGCTCCTTGTCTTTCTCCCTATGCTTCTTGTCTTTCTCCCTATGATCCTTGTCTTTCTCCCTATGCTCCTTGTCTTTCTCCCTATGTTCTTTGACTTTCTCCCTATGCTTATTGTCTTTCTCCCTATGCTGCTTGTCTTTCTCCCTATGATCATTCTCTTTCTCCCTATGCGACTTGTCATTTTCCCTATGCTCATTGTCTTTCTCCCTATGCTCATTGTCTTTCTCCCTATGTTGCTTGTCTTTCTCCCTATACTCATTGTCTTTCTCCCTATGCTGCTTGTCTTTCTCCCTATGATCCTTGTCTTTCTCCCTATACTGCTTGTCTTTCTCCCTATGATCCTTGTCTTTCTCCCTATACTGCTTGTCTTTCTCCCTATGCTCCTTGTCTTTCTTCCTATGATCCTTGTCTTTCTCCCTATGCTCCTTGTCTTTCTCCCTATGATCATTGTCTTTCTCCCGATCCTTGTCTTTCTCCTTATGCTCCTTGTCTTTCTCCCTATGATCATTGTCTTTCTCCCTATGCTCCTTGTCTTTCTCCCTATGCTTCTTGTCTTTCTCCCTATGATCCTTGTCTTTCTCCCTATGCTCCTTGTCTTTCTCCCTATGTTCTTTGACTTTCTCCCTATGCTCCTTGTCTTTCTCCCTATGATCATTATCTTTCTCCCTATGCTCCTTGTCTTTCTCCCTATGCTCCTTGTCTTTCTCCCTATGATCATTGTCTTTCTCCCTATGCTCCTTGTCTTTCTCCCTATGCTCCTTGGCTTTCTCCCTTTGATCCTTGTATTTCTCCCTATGCTCCTTGTCTTTCTCCCTTTGATCCTTGTATTTCTCCCTATGCCCCTTGTCTTTCTCCCTATGCTCCTTGTCTTTCTCCCTATGCTCCTTGTCTTTCTCCATATGATCATTGTCTTTCTCCCTATTCTTATTATCTTTCTCCCTATGCTTATTGTCTTTCTCCCTATGCTGCTTGTCTTTCTCCCTATGATCATTCTCTTTCTCCCTATGCTTATGGTCTTTCTCCCTATGCTCCTTGTCCTTCTCCCTATGATCATTGTCTTTCTCCCTATGCTAATTTTCTTTCTCCCTATGCTCCTCGTCTTTCTCCCTATGATCATTGTCTTTTTCCCTATGCTAATTTTCTTTCTCCCTATGCTCCTTGTCCTTCTCCCTATGCTCATTGTCTTTCTCCCTATGATCATTGTCTTTCTCCCTATGCTCCTTGTCCTTCTCCCTATGCTCATTGTCTTTCTCCCTATGATCATCGTTTTTCTCCCTATGCTCATAGTTTTTCTCCCTATGCTCCTTGTCTTTCTCCCTATGCTCCTTGTCTTTCTCCCTATGCTCATTGTCTTTCTCCCTATGCTCCTTGTCTTTCTCCCAACGATCATTGTCTTTCTCCCTATGCTGCTTGTTTTTCTCTATACGATCATTGTCGTTCTCCCTATGCTCCTTGTCTTTCTCCCTATGCTCCTTGTCTTTCTCCCTGTGCTGACTGTCTTTCTCCCTATGCTCCTTATCTTTCTCCCTATGCTCCTTATCTTTCTCCCTATGCTACTTGTCTTTCTCCCTATGCTCATTGTCTTTCTCCCTATGATCACTGTCTTTCTCCCTATGCTCATTGTCTTTCTCCCTATGCTCATTGTCTTTCTCTCTATAATCATTGTCTTTCTCCCTATACTCCTTGTCTTTCTCCCTATGCTCCTTGGCTTTCTCCCTATGCTCCTTGTCTTTCTCCCTATGCTCCTTGTCTTTCTTCCTATGATCATTGTCTTTCTCTCTACGCTTGCTCCTTCTCTTTCTCCCTATGCTCATTGTCTTTCTCCCAATGATCATTGTCTTTCTCCCTATGCTCATTGTCTTTCTCTCTATAATTATTGTCTTTCTCCCTATACTCCTTGTCTTTCTCCCTGTGCTCCTTGTATTTCTCCCTATGCTCCTTGTCTTTCTCCCTATGCTCCTTGTCTTTCTCCCTAAGATCATTGTCTTTCTCCCTAAGATCATTGTCTTTCTCCCTACGATCATTTTCTTACTCCCTATGCTCCTTGTCTTTCTCCCTATGCTCCTTATCTTTCTCCCTATACTGCTTGTTTTTCTCCCTATGCTCCTTGTTTTTCTCCCTATGTTTCTTGCCTTTCTCCCTATGTTCACTGTCTTTCTCCCTATACTGCTTGTCTTTCTCCCTATGCTCATTGTCTTTCTCAATATGCAGATTGTCTTCCTCCCTATGATCTTGTCATTCTGCCTATGCTCCTTGTCTGTCTCCCTATGATCCATGTCTTTCTCCCTATGCTCCTTGTCTTTCTCCCTATGCTGCTGGTCTTTCTCCCTATGATCATTGTCTTTCTCCATATGCTCCTTGTCTTTCTCTCTACGCTCCTTGTCTTTCTCCCTATGCTGCTTGTCTTTCTCCCTATGATCTTTGTCTTTCTCCCTATGATCATTGTCTTTCTCCCTATGCTCATTTTCTTTCTCCCTATGCTCCTTGTCTTTCTTCCTATGCTCCTTGTCTTTCTCCCTATGATCATTGTCTTTCTCCCTATGCTCCTTGTCTTTCTCCCTATGCTGCTTGTCTTTCTCCCTATGATAATAGTCTTTCTCCATATGCTCCTTGTCTTTCTCTCTACGCTCCTTGTCTTTCTCCCTATGCTGCTTATCTTTCTCCCTATGCTCATTGTCTTTCTCCCTATGCTCCTTGTCTTTCTCCCTATGCTCCTTGCCTGTCTCCCTCTGCTGCTTGTCTTTCTCCCTCTGCTGCTTGTCTTTCTTCCTATGATCATTGCCTTTCTCCCTATGATCATTGTCTTTCTCCCTATGCTCCGCCTCTGTCGCCCCACATTAATCCGGCCCTGCTCCTTGTCTTTCTCCCTATGCTCCTTGACTTTCTCCCTATGATCATTGTCTTTCTCCCTATGCTCCTTGTCTTTCTCCCTATGCTCCTTGTCTTTCTCCCTATAATCCTTGTCTTTCTCCCTATGATCCTCGTTTTTCTCCCTATGCTCCTTGTCTTTCTCCCTATGCTCCTTGTTAGGGCTGGATTAAGGTCTGTGGGGGACCCTGGGCAACAAACATGTGGGGGCCCCTATTAAATGTGACAAACTGGGGTCATGCACAAAGGGGACCTTATGCAGAGCCACCAGTAGTGTCAGTGCCCACAGTGGTAGTACCCCATATGCAGTGCACTCTGTAGTAGTGCCCCTTATGCAGTGCCCCTAAGCAATACTCCCATTAGTAGTGCCCACTATAGTAATGCCCTCTGTATAAATGGCCCCAGTAGTAATATCTCTGTAGTTATGCCCCAAATAGTAATGCCCCCCAGTAGTAATTGGGCGTGTGCCCAATAGTAATGTCCCCTGTAGTAATGCCCCCTGCCAGTAATGCCCCCAGTAGGCCGCTTGCACAAAAAGAAAAAAAAAAGCTCATACTTACTTTAAGCTAAGCCCCGCTTCCACTGCAGTCCTCTCGGCTGCTCCTCTGCACTATGGCAGAGACGTCATGACGTCTCTGCCATAGTGCACTGCGTGAGCCGGAAGCTGGAGCTCACGTGAGCTCAAGCCTCTGACTCTGGCTGCCGCTGCGGGGAGGGAGCCTGATAAATGGAGCCTCCCTGCAGCGCAGGGGTTAGGTTGGCCGGAGGAGGCGGAACTGGTTCCGTCTCCTCCGGTCCACTTTAACCCCGATGGGTGTTGGGGCCCTTACCGTGTGGGGGCCCAGGGACAATCGCCCCTGTCGCCCCCCCATTAATCCGGCCCTGCTACTTGTCTTTCTCCCTATGCTCCTTGTCTTTCTCCCTATGATCATTGTCTTTCTCCCTATGCTCCTTGTCTTTCTCCCTATGCTGCTTGTCTTTCTCTCTATGCTCCTTGTCTTTCTCCCTATGATCATTGTCCTTCTCCCTATGCTCCTTGTCATTCTCCCTATGCTGCTTGTCTTTCTCCCTATGATCATTCTCTTTCTCCCTATGCGACTTGTCATTTTCCCTATGCTCATTGTCTTTCTCCCTATGCTCATTGTCTTTCTCCCTATGTTGCTTGTCTTTCTCCCTATACTCATTGTCTTTCTCCCTATGCTGCTTGTCTTTCTCCCTATGATCCTTGTCTTTCTCCCTATACTGCTTGTCTTTCTCCCTATGCTCCTTGTCTTTCTTCCTATGATCCTTGTCTTTCTCCCTATGCTCCTTGTCTTTCTCCCTATGATCATTGTCTTTCTCCCGATCCTTGTCTTTCTCCTTATGCTCCTTGTCTTTCTCCCTATGATCATTGTCTTTCTCCCTATGCTCCTTGTCTTTCTCCCTATGCTTCTTGTCTTTCTCCCTATGATCCTTGTCTTTCTCCCTATGCTCCTTGTCTTTCTCCCTATGTTCTTTGACTTTCTCCCTATGCTCCTTGTCTTTCTCCCTATGATCATTATCTTTCTCCCTATGCTCCTTGTCTTTCTCCCTATGCTCCTTGTCTTTCTCCCTATGATCATTGTCTTTCTCCCTATGCTCCTTGTCTTTCTCCCTATGCTCCTTGGCTTTCTCCCTTTGATCCTTGTATTTCTCCCTATGCTCCTTGTCTTTCTCCCTTTGATCCTTGTATTTCTCCCTATTCCCCTTGTCTTTCTCCCTATGCTCCTTGTCTTTCTCCCTATGCTCCTTGTCTGTCTCCATATGATCATTGTCTTTCTCCCTATTCTTATTATCTTTCTCCCTATGCTTATTGTCTTTCTCCCTATGCTTATTGTCTTTCTCCCTATGCTGCTTGTCTTTCTCCCTATGATCATTCTCTTTCTCCCTATGCGACTTGTCATTTTCCCTATGCTCATTGTCTTTCTCCCTATGCTCATTGTCTTTCTCCCTATGTTGCTTGTCTTTCTCCCTATACTCATTGTCTTTCTCCCAATGCTGCTTGTCTTTCTCCCTATGATCCTTGTCTTTCTCCCTATACTGCTTGTCTTTCTCCCTATGCTCCTTGTCTTTCTTCCTATGATCCTTGTCTTTCTCCCTATGCTCCTTGTCTTTCTCCCTATGATCATTGTCTTTCTCCCGATCCTTGTCTTTCTCCTTATGCTCCTTGTCTTTCTCCCTATGATCATTGTCTTTCTCCCTATGCTCCTTGTCTTTCTCCCTATGCTTCTTGTCTTTCTCCCTATGATCCTTGTCTTTCTCCCTATGCTCCTTGTCTTTCTCCCTATGTTCTTTGACTTTCTCCCTATGCTCCTTGTCTTTCTCCCTATGATCATTATCTTTCTCCCTATGCTCCTTGTCTTTCTCCCTATGCTCCTTGTCTTTCTCCCTATGATCATTGTCTTTCTCCCTATGCTCCTTGTCTTTCTCCCTATGCTCCTTGGCTTTCTCCCTTTGATCATTGTCTTTCTCCCTATGCTCCTTGTCTTTCTCCCTATGCTCCTTGGCTTTCTCCCTTTGATCCTTGTATTTCTCCCTATGCTCCTTGTCTTTCTCCCTATGCTCCTTGTCTTTCTCCCTTTGATCCTTGTATTTCTCCCTATGCCCCTTGTCTTTCTCCCTATGCTCCTTGTCTTTCTCCCTATTCTCCTTGTCTTTCTCCATATGATCATTGTCTTTCTCCCTATTCTTATTATCTTTCTCCCTATGCTTATTGTCTTTCTCCCTATGCTTATTGTCTTTCTCCCTATGCTGCTTGTCTTTCTCCCTATGATCATTCTCTATCTCCCTATGCGACTTGTCATTTTCCCTATGCTCATTGTCTTTCTCCCTATGCTCATTGTCTTTCTCCCTATGCTTATTGTCTTTCTCCCTATGCTGCTTGTCTTTCTCCCTATGATCATTCTCTTTCTCCCTATGCGACTTGTCATTTTCCCTATGCTCATTGTCTTTCTCCCTATGCTCATTGTCTTTCTCCCTATGTTGCTTGTCTTTCTCCCTATACTCATTGTCTTTCTCCCTATGCTGCTTGTCTTTCTCCCTATGATCCTTGTCTTTCTCCCTATACTGCTTGTCTTTCTCCCTATGCTCCTTGTCTATCTTCCTATGATCCTTGTCTTTCTCCCTATGCTCCTTGTCTTTCTCCCTATGATCATTGTCTTTCTCCCGATCCTTGTCTTTCTCCTTATGCTCCTTGTCTTTCTCCCTATGATCATTGTCTTTCTCCCTATGCTCCTTGTCTTTCTCCCTATGCTTCTTGTCTTTCTCCCTATGATCCTTGTCTTTCTCCCTATGCTCCTTGTCTTTCTCCCTATGTTCTTTGACTTTCTCCCTATGCTCCTTGTCTTTCTCCCTATGATCATTATCTTTCTCCCTATGCTCCTTGTCTTTCTCCCTATGCTCCTTGTCTTTCTCCCTATGATCATTGTCTTTCTCCCTATGCTCCTTGTCATTCTCCCTATGCTCCTTGGCTTTCTCCCTTTTATCCTTGTATTTCTCCCTATGCTCCTTGTCTTTCTCCCTTTGATCCTTGTCTTTCTCCCTATGCCCCTTGTCTTTCTCCCTATGCTCCTTGTCTTTCTCCCTATGCTCCTTGTCTTTCTCCATATGATCATTGTCTTTCTCCCTATTCTTATTATCTTTCTCCCTATGCTTATTGTCTTTCTCCCTATGCTTATTGTCTTTCTCCCTATGCTCATGGTCTTTCTCCCTATGATCATTCTCTTTCTCCCTATGCGACTTGTCATTTTCCCTATGCTCATTGTCTTTCTCCCTATGCTCATTGTCTTTCTCCCTATGTTGCTTGTCTTTCTCCCTATACTCATTGTCTTTCTCCCTATGCTGCTTGTCTTTCTCCCTATGATCCTTGTCTTTCTCCCTATACTGCTTGTCTTTCTCCCTATGCTCCTTGTCTTTCTTCCTAAGATCCTTGTCTTTCTCCCTATGCTCCTTGTCTTTCTCCCTATGATCATTGTCTTTCTCCCGATCCTTGTCTTTCTCCTTATGCTCCTTGTCTTTCTCCCTATGATCATTGTCTTTCTCCCTATGCTCCTTGTCTTTCTCCCTATGCTTCTTGTCTTTCTCCCTATGATCCTTGTCTTTCTCCCTATGCTCCTTGTCTTTCTCCCTATGTTTTTTGACTTTCTCCCTATGCTTACTGTCTTTCTCCCTATGATCATTCTCTTTCTCCCTATGCGACTTGTCATTTTCCCTATGCTCATTGTCTTTCTCCCTATGCTCATTGTCTTTCTCCCTATGTTGCTTGTCTTTCTCCCTATACTCATTGTCTTTCTCCCTATGCTGCTTGTCTTTCTCCCTATGATCCTTGTCTTTCTCCCTATACTGCTTGTCTTTCTCCCTATGATCCTTGTCTTTCTCCCTATACTGCTTGTCTTTCTCCCTATGCTCCTTGTCTTTCTTCCTATGATCCTTGTCTTTCTCCCTATGCTCCTTGTCTTTCTCCCTATGATCATTGTCTTTCTCCCGATCCTTGTCTTTCTCCTTATGCTCCTTGTCTTTCTCCCTATGATCATTGTCTTTCTCCCTATGATCCTTGTCTTTCTCCCTATGCTCCTTGTCTTTCTCCCTATGTTCTTTGACTTTCTCCCTATGCTCCTTGTCTTTCTCCCTATGATCATTATCTTTCTCACTATGCTCCTTGTCTTTCTCCCTATGCTCCTTGTCTTTCTCCCTATGATCATTGTCTTTCTCCCTATGCTCCTTGTCTTTCTCCCAATGCTCCTTGGCTTTCTCCCTTTGATCCTTGTATTTCTCCCTATGCTCCTTGTCTTTCTCCCTTTGATCCTTGTATTTCTCCCTATGCCCCTTGTCTTTCTCCCTATGCTCCTTGTCTTTCTCCCTATGCTCCTTGTCTTTCTCCATATGATCATTGTCTTTCTCCCTATTCTTATTATCTTTCTCCCTATGCTTATTGTCTTTCTCCCTATGCTTATTGTCTTTCTCCCTATGCTGCTTGTCTTTCTCCCTATGATCATTCTCTTTCTCCCTATGCTTATGGTCTTTCTCCCTATGCTCCTTGTCCTTCTCCCTATGATCATTGTCTTTCTCCTTATGCTAATTTTCTTTCTCCCTATGCTCCTCGTCTTTCTCCCTATGATCATTGTCTTTTTCCCTATGCTAATTTTCTTTCTCCCTATGCTCCTTGTCCTTCTCCCTATGCTCATTGTCTTTCTCCCTATGATCATTGTCTTTCTCCCTATGCTCCTTGTCCTTCTCCCTATGCTCATTGTCTTTCTCCCTATGATCATCGTTTTTCTCCCTATGCTCATAGTTTTTCTCCCTATGCTCCTTGTCTTTCACCCTATGCTCCTTGTCTTTCTCGCTATGCTCATTGTCTGTCTGCCTATGATCATTGTCTTTCTCCCTATGCTCATTGTGTTTCTCCCTATGCTCCTTGTCTTTCTCCCTATGCTCCTTGTCAGGGCTGGATTAAGGTCTGTGGGGGACCCTGGGCAACAAACATGTGGGGGCCCCTATTAAATGTGACAAACTGGGGTCATGCGCAAAGGGGACCTTATGCAGAGCCACCAGTAGTGTCAGTGCCCACAGTGGTAGTACCCCATATGCAGTGGACTCTGTAGTAGTGCCCCTTATGCAGTGCCCCTATGCAATACTCCCATTAGTAGTGCCCACTATAGTAATGCCCTCTGTATAAATGCCCCCAGTAGTAATATCTCTGTAGTTATGCCCCAAATAGTAATGCCCCCCAGTAGTAATTGGGCGTGTGCCCAATAGTAATGTCCCCTGTAGTAATGCCCCCTGCCATTAATGCCCCCAGTAGGCCGCTTGCACTAAAAGAAAAAAAAAAGCTCATACTTACTTTAAGCTAAGCCCCGCTTCCACTGCAGTCCTCTCGGCTGCTCCTCTGCACTATGGCAGAGACGTCATGACGTCTCTGCCATAGTGCACTGCGTGAGCCGGAAGCTGGAGCTCACGTGAGCTCAAGCCTCTGATTCTGGCTGCCGCTGCGAGGAGGGAGCCTGATAAATGGAGCCTCCCTGCAGCGCAGGGGTTAGGTTGGCCGGAGGAGGCGGAACTGGTTCCGTCTCCTCCGGTCCACTTTAACCCCGATGGGTGTTGGGGCCCTTAACGTGTGGGGGCCCAGGGACGATCGCCCCTGTCGCCCCCCCATTAATCCGGCCCTGCTACTTGTCTTTCTCCCTATGCTCCTTGTCTTTCTCCCTATGATCATTGTCTTTCTCCCTATGCTCCTTGTCTTCTCCCTATGCTGCTTGTCTTTCTCTCTATGCTCCTTGTCTTTCTCCCTATGATCATTGTCCTTCTCCCTATGCTCCTTGTCATTCTCCCTATGCTGCTTGTCTTTCTCCCTATGATCATTCTCTTTCTCCCTATGCGACTTGTCATTTTCCCTATGCTCATTGTCTTTCTCCCTATGCTCATTGTCTTTCTCCCTATGTTGCTTGTCTTTCTCCCTATACTCATTGTCTTTCTCCCTATGCTGCTTGTCTTTCTCCCTATGATCCTTGTCTTTCTCCCTATACTGCTTGTCTTTCTCCCTATGCTCCTTGTCTTTCTTCCTATGATCCTTGTCTTTCTCCCTATGCTCCTTGTCTTTCTCCCTATGATCATTGTCTTTCTCCCGATCCTTGTCTTTCTCCTTATGCTCCTTGTCTTTCTCCCTATGATCATTGTCTTTCTCCCTATGCTCCTTGTCTTTCTCCCTATGCTTCTTGTCTTTCTCCCTATGATCCTTGTCTTTCTCCCTATGCTCCTTGTCTTTCTCCCTATGTTCTTTGACTTTCTCCCTATGCTCCTTGTCTTTCTCCCTATGATCATTATCTTTCTCCCTATGCTCCTTGTCTTTCTCCCTATGCTCCTTGTCTTTCTCCCTATGATCATTGTCTTTCTCCCTATGCTCCTTGTCTTTCTCCCTATGCTCCTTGGCTTTCTCCCTTTGATCCTTGTATTTCTCCCTATGCTCCTTGTCTTTCTCCCTTTGATCCTTGTATTTCTCCCTATGCCCCTTGTCTTTCTCCCTATGCTCCTTGTCTTTCTCCATATGATCATTGTTTTTCTCCCTATTCTTATTATCTTTCTCCCTATGCTTATTGTCTTTCTCCCTATGCTTATTGTCTTTCTCCCTATGCTGCTTGTCTTTCTCCCTATGATCATTCTCTTTCTCCCTATGCTTATGGTCTTTCTCCCTATGCTCCTTGTCCTTCTCCCTATGATCATTGTCTTTCTCCTTATGCTAATTTTCTTTCTCCCTATGCTCCTCGTCTTTCTCCCTATGATCATTGTCTTTTTCCCTATGCTAATTTTCTTTCTCCCTATGCTCCTTGTCCTTCTCCCTATGCTCATTGTCTTTCTCCCTATGATCATTGTCTTTCTCCCTATGCTCCTTGTCCTTCTCCCTATGCTCATTGTCTTTCTCCCTATGATCATCGTTTTTCTCCCTATGCTCATAGTTTTTCTCCCTATGCTCCTTGTCTTTCACCCTATGCTCCTTGTCTTTCTCGCTATGCTCATTGTCTGTCTGCCTATGATCATTGTCTTTCTCCCTATGCTCATTGTGTTTCTCCCTATGCTCCTTGTCTTTCTCCCTATGCTCCTTGTCAGGGCTGGATTAAGGTCTGTGGGGGACCCTGGGCAACAAACATGTGGGGGCCCCTATTAAATGTGACAAACTGGGGTCATGCGCAAAGGGGACCTTATGCAGAGCCACCAGTAGTGTCAGTGCCCACAGTGGTAGTACCCCATATGCAGTGGACTCTGTAGTAGTGCCCCTTATGCAGTGCCCCTATGCAATACTCCCATTAGTAGTGCCCACTATAGTAATGCCCTCTGTATAAATGCCCCCAGTAGTAATATCTCTGTAGTTATGCCCCAAATAGTAATGCCCCCCAGTAGTAATTGGGCGTGTGCCCAATAGTAATGTCCCCTGTAGTAATGCCCCCTGCCATTAATGCCCCCAGTAGGCCGCTTGCACAAAAAGAAAAAAAAAAGCTCATACTTACTTTAAGCTAAGCCCCGCTTCCACTGCAGTCCTCTCGGCTGCTCCTCTGCACTATGGCAGAGACGTCATGACGTCTCTGCCATAGTGCACTGCGTGAGCCGGAAGCTGGAGCTCACGTGAGCTCAAGCCTCTGATTCTGGCTGCCGCTGCGAGGAGGGAGCCTGATAAATGGAGCCTCCCTGCAGCGCAGGGGTTAGGTTGGCCAGAGGAGGCGGAACTGGTTCCGTCTCCTCCGGTCCACTTTAACCCCGATGGGTGTTGGGGCCCTTAACGTGTGGGGGCCCAGGGACGATCGCCCCTGTCGCCCCCCCATTAATCCGGCCCTGCTACTTGTCTTTCTCCCTATGCTCCTTGTCTTTCTCCCTATGATCATTGTCTTTCTCCCTATGCTCCTTGTCTTCTCCCTATGCTGCTTGTCTTTCTCTCTATGCTCATTGTCTTTCTCCCTATGATCATTGTCCTTCTCCCTATGCTCCTTGTCATTCTCCCTATGCTGCTTGTCTTTCTCCCTATGATCATTCTCTTTCTCCCTATGCGACTTGTCATTTTCCCTATGCTCATTGTCTTTCTCCCTATGCTCATTGTCTTTCTCCCTATGTTGCTTGTCTTTCTCCCTATACTCATTGTCTTTCTCCCTATGCTGCTTGTCTTTCTCCCTATGATCCTTGTCTTTCTCCCTATACTGCTTGTCTTTCTCCCTATGCTCCTTGTCTTTCTTCCTATGATCCTTGTCTATCTCCCTATGCTCCTTGTCTTTCTCCCTATGATCATTGTCTTTCTCCCGATCCTTGTCTTTCTCCTTATGCTCCTTGTCTTTCTCCCTATGATCATTGTCTTTCTCCCTATTCTCCTTGTCTTTCTCCCTATGCTTCTTGTCTTTCTCCCTATGATCCTTGTCTTTCTCCCTATGCTCCTTGTCTTTCTCCCTATGTTCTTTGACTTTCTCCCTATGCTCCTTGTCTTTCTCCCTATGATCATTATCTTTCTCCCTATGCTCCTTGTCTTTCTCCCTATGCTCCTTGTCTTTCTCCCTATGATCATTGTCTTTCTCCCTATGCTCCTTGTCTTTCTCCCTATGCTCCTTGGCTTTCTCCCTTTGATCCTTGTATTTCTCCCTATGCTCCTTGTCTTTCTCCCTTTGATCCTTGTATTTCTCCCTATGCCCCTTGTCTTTCTCCCTATGCTCCTTGTCTTTCTCCATATGATCATTGTCTTTCTCCCTATTCTTATTATCTTTCTCCCTATGCTTATTGTCTTTCTCCCTATGCTTATTGTCTTTCTCCCTATGCTGCTTGTCTTTCTCCCTATGATCATTCTCTTTCTCCCTATGCTTATGGTCTTTCTCCCTATGCTCCTTGTCCTTCTCCCTATGATCATTGTCTTTCTCCTTATGCTAATTTTCTTTCTCCCTATGCTCCTCGTCTTTCTCCCTATGATCATTGTCTTTTTCCCTATGCTAATTTTCTTTCTCCCTATGCTCCTTGTCCTTCTCCCTATGCTCATTGTCTTTCTCCCTATGATCATTGTCTTTCTCCCTATGCTCCTTGTCCTTCTCCCTATGCTCATTGTCTTTCTCCCTATGATCATCGTTTTTCTCCCTATGCTCATAGTTTTTCTCCCTATGCTCCTTGTCTTTCACCCTATGCTCCTTGTCTTTCTCGCTATGCTCATTGTCTGTCTGCCTATGATCATTGTCTTTCTCCCTATGCTCATTGTGTTTCTCCCTATGCTCCTTGTCTTTCTCCCTATGCTCCTTGTCAGGGCTGGATTAAGGTCTGTGGGGGACCCTGGGCAACAAACATGTGGGGGCCCCTATTAAATGTGACAAACTGGGGTCATGCGCAAAGGGGACCTTATGCAGAGCCACCAGTAGTGTCAGTGCCCACAGTGGTAGTACCCCATATGCAGTGGACTCTGTAGTAGTGCCCCTTATGCAGTGCCCCTATGCAATACTCCCATTAGTAGTGCCCACTATAGTAATGCCCTCTGTATAAATGCCCCCAGTAGTAATATCTCTGTAGTTATGCCCCAAATAGTAATGCCCCCCAGTAGTAATTGGGCGTGTGCCCAATAGTAATGTCCCCTGTAGTAATGCCCCCTGCCATTAACGCCCCCAGTAGGCCGCTTGCACTAAAAGAAAAAAAAAAGCTCATACTTACTTTAAGCTAAGCCCCGCTTCCACTGCAGTCCTCTCGGCTGCTCCTCTGCACTATGGCAGAGACGTCATGACGTCTCTGCCATAGTGCACTGCGTGAGCCGGAAGCTGGAGCTCACGTGAGCTCAAGCCTCTGATTCTGGCTGCCGCTGCGAGGAGGGAGCCTGATAAATGGAGCCTCCCTGCAGCGCAGGGGTTAGGTTGGCCGGAGGAGGCGGAACTGGTTCCGTCTCCTCCGGTCCACTTTAACCCCGATGGGTGTTGGGGCCCTTAACGTGTGGGGGCCCAGGGACGATCGCCCCTGTCGCCCCCCCATTAATCCGGCCCTGCTACTTGTCTTTCTCCCTATGCTCCTTGTCTTTCTCCCTATGATCATTGTCTTTCTCCCTATGCTCCTTGTCTTCTCCCTATGCTGCTTGTCTTTCTCTCTATGCTCCTTGTCTTTCTCCCTATGATCATTGTCCTTCTCCCTATGCTCCTTGTCATTCTCCCTATGCTGCTTGTCTTTCTCCCTATGATCATTCTCTTTCTCCCTATGCGACTTGTCATTTTCCCTATGCTCATTGTCTTTCTCCCTATGCTCATTGTCTTTCTCCCTATGTTGCTTGTCTTTCTCCCTATACTCATTGTCTTTCTCCCTATGCTGCTTGTCTTTCTCCCTATGATCCTTGTCTTTCTCCCTATACTGCTTGTCTTTCTCCCTATGCTCCTTGTCTTTCTTCCTATGATCCTTGTCTTTCTCCCTATGCTCCTTGTCTTTCTCCCTATGCTCCTTGTCTTTCTCCCTATGATCATTGTCTTTCTCCCGATCCTTGTCTTTCTCCTTATGCTCCTTGTCTTTCTCCCTATGATCATTGTCTTTCTCCCTATGCTCCTTGTCTTTCTCCCTATGCTTCTTGTCTTTCTCCCTATGATCCTTGTCTTTCTCCCTATGCTCCTTGTCTTTCTCCCTATGTTCTTTGACTTTCTCCCTATGCTCCTTGTCTTTCTCCCTATGATCATTATCTTTCTCCCTATGCTCCTTGTCTTTCTCCCTATGCTCCTTGTCTTTCTCCCTATGATCATTGTCTTTCTCCCTATGCTCCTTGTCTTTCTCCCTATGCTCCTTGGCTTTCTCCCTTTGATCCTTGTATTTCTCCCTATGCTCCTTGTCTTTCTCCCTTTGATCCTTGTATTTCTCCCTATGCCCCTTGTCTTTCTCCCTATGCTCCTTGTCTTTCTCCCTATGCTCTTTGTCTTTCTCCATATGATCATTGTCTTTCTCCCTATTCTTATTATCTTTCTCCCTATGCTTATTGTCTTTCTCCCTATGCTTATTGTCATTCTCCCTATGCTCATGGTCTTTCTCCCTATGCTTATGGTCTTTCTCCCTATGCTCCTTGTCCTTCTCCCTATGATCATTGTCTTTCTCCCTATGCTAATTTTCTTTCTCCCTATGCTCCTCGTCTTTCTCCCTATGATCATTGTCTTTTTCCCTATGCTAATTTTCTTTCTCCCTATGCTCCTTGTCCTTCTCCCTATGCTCATTGTCTTTCTCCCTATGATCATTGTCTTTCTCCCTATGCTCCTTGTCCTTCTCCCTATGCTCATTGTCTTTCTCCCTATGATCATCGTTTTTCTCCCTATGCTCATAGTTTTTCTCCCTATGCTCCTTGTCTTTCACCCTATGCTCCTTGTCTTTCTCGCTATGCTCATTGTCTGTCTGCCTATGATCATTGTCTTTCTCCCTATGCTCATTGTGTTTCTCCCTATGCTCCTTGTCTTTCTCCCTATGCTCCTTGTCAGGGCTGGATTAAGGTCTGTGGGGGACCCTGGGCAACAAACATGTGGGGGCCCCTATTAAATGTGACAAACTGGGGTCATGCGCAAAGGGGACCTTATGCAGAGCCACCAGTAGTGTCAGTGCCCACAGTGGTAGTACCCCATATGCAGTGCACTCTGTAGTAGTGCCCCTTATGCAGTGCCCCTATGCAATACTCCCATTAGTAGTGCCCACTATAGTAATGCCCTCTGTATAAATGCCCCCAGTAGTAATATCTCTGTAGTTATGCCCCAAATAGTAATGCCCCCCAGTAGTAATTGGGCGTGTGCCCAATAGTAATGTCCCCTGTAGTAATGCCCCCTGCCAGTAATGCCCCCAGTAGGCCGCTTGCACTAAAAGAAAAAAAAAAGCTCATACTTACTTTAAGCTAAGCCTCGCTTCCACTGCAGTCCTCTCGGCTGCTCCTCTGCACTATGGCAGAGACGTCATGACGTCTCTGCCATAGTGCACTGCGTGAGCCGGAAGCTGGAGCTCACGTGAGCTCAAGCCTCTGACTCTGGCTGCCGCTGCAGGGAGGGAGCCTGGTAAATGGAGCCTCCCTGCAGCGCAGGGGTTAGGTTGGCCGGAGGAGGCGGAACTGGTTCCGTCTCCTCCGGTCCACTTTAACCCCGATGGGTGTTGGGGCCCTTAACGTGTGGGGGCCCAGGGACGATCGCCCCTGTCGCCCCCCCATTAATCCGGCCCTGCTACTTGTCTTTCTCCCTATGCTCCTTGTCTTTCTCCCTATGATCATTGTCTTTCTCCCTATGCTCCTTGTCTTTCTCCCTATGCTGCTTGTCTTTCTCTCTATGCTCCTTGTCTTTCTCCCTATGATCATTGTCCTTCTCCCTATGCTCCTTGTCATTCTCCCTATGCTGCTTGTCTTTCTCCCTATGATCATTCTCTTTCTCCCTATGCGACTTGTCATTTTCCCTATGATCATTGTCTTTCTCCCTATGCTCATTGTCTTTCTCCCTATGTTGCTTGTCTTTCTCCCTATACTCATTGTCTTTCTCCCTATGCTGCTTGTCTTTCTCCCTATGATCCTTGTCTTTCTCCCTATACTGCTTGTCTTTCTCCCTATGCTCCTTGTCTTTCTTCCTATGATCCTTGTCTTTCTCCCTATGCTCCTTATCTTTCTCCCTATGATCATTGTCTTTCTCCCGATCCTTGTCTTTCTCCTTATGCTCCTTGTCTTTCTCCCTATGATCATTGTCTTTCTCCCTATGCTCCTTGTCTTTCTCCCTATGCTTCTTGTCTTTCTCCCTATGATCCTTGTCTTTCTCCCTATGCTCCTTGTCTTTCTCCCTATGTTCTTTGACTTTCTCCCTATGCTCCTTGTCTTTCTCCCTATGATCATTATCTTTCTCCCTATGCTCCTTGTCTTTCTCCCTATGCTCCTTGTCTTTCTCCCTATGATCATTGTCTTTCTCCCTATGCTCCTTGTCTTTCTCCCTATGCTCCTTGGCTTTCTCCCTTTGATCCTTGTATTTCTCCCTATGCTCCTTGTCCTTCTCCCTATGATCATTGTCTTTCTCCCTATGCTAATTTTCTTTCTCCCTATGCTCCTCGTCTTTCTCCCTATGATCATTGTCTTTTTCCCTATGCTAATTTTCTTTCTCCCTATGCTCCTTGTCCTTCTCCCTATGCTCATTGTCTTTCTCCCTATGATCATTGTCTTTCTCCCTATGCTCCTTGTCCTTCTCCCTATGCTCATTGTCTTTCTCCCTATGATCATCGTTTTTCTCCCTATGCTCATAGTTTTTCTCCCTATGCTCCTTGTCTTTCACCCTATGCTCCTTGTCTTTCTCGCTATGCTCATTGTCTGTCTGCCTATGATCATTGTCTTTCTCCCTATGCTCATTGTGTTTCTCCCTGTGCTCCTTGTCTTTCTCCCTATGCTCCTTGTCAGGGCTGGATTAAGGTCTGTGGGGGACCCTGGGCAACAAACATGTGGGGGCCCCTATTAAATGTGACAAACTGGGGTCATGCGCAAAGGGGACCTTATGCAGAGCCACCAGTAGTGTCAGTGCCCACAGTGGTAGTACCCCATATGCAGTGCACTCTGTAGTAGTGCCCCTTATGCAGTGCCCCTATGCAATACTCCCATTAGTAGTGCCCACTATAGTAATGCCCTCTGTATAAATGCCCCCAGTAGTAATATCTCTGTAGTTATGCCCCAAATAGTAATGCCCCCCAGTAGTAATTGGGCGTGTGCCCAATAGTAATGTCCCCTGTAGTAATGCCCCCTGCCAGTAATGCCCCCAGTAGGCCGCTTGCACTAAAAGAAAAAAAAAAGCTCATACTTACTTTAAGCTAAGCCTCGCTTCCACTGCAGTCCTCTCGGCTGCTCCTCTGCACTATGGCAGAGACGTCATGACGTCTCTGCCATAGTGCACTGCGTGAGCCGGAAGCTGGAGCTCACGTGAGCTCAAGCCTCTGACTCTGGCTGCCGCTGCAGGGAGGGAGCCTGGTAAATGGAGCCTCCCTGCAGCGCAGGGGTTAGGTTGGCCGGAGGAGGCGGAACTGGTTCCGTCTCCTCCGGTCCACTTTAACCCCGATGGGTGTTGGGGCCCTTAACGTGTGGGGGCCCAGGGACGATCGCCCCTGTCGCCCCCCCATTAATCCGGCCCTGCTACTTGTCTTTCTCTCTATGCTCCTTGTCTTTCTCCCTATGATCATTGTCCTTCTCCCTATGCTCCTTGTCATTCTCCCTATGCTGCTTGTCTTTCTCCCTATGATCATTCTCTTTCTCCCTATGCGACTTGTCATTTTCCCTATGCTCATTGTCTTTCTCCCTATGTTGCTTGTCTTTCTCCCTATACTCATTGTCTTTCTCCCTATGCTGCTTGTCTTTCTCCCTATGATCCTTGTCTTTCTCCCTATACTGCTTGTCTTTCTCCCTATGCTCCTTGTCTTTCTTCCTATGATCCTTGTCTTTCTCCCTATGCTCCTTGTCTTTCTCCCTATGTTGCTTGTCTTTCTCCCTATTCTCATTGTCTTTCTCCCTATGATCATTGTGTTTCACCCTATGATCATTGTGTTTCTCCCTATGATCATTGTCTTTC